>JARQOC010000003.1:130091714-130691714 GCA_033576535.1 Allobates femoralis | reverse complement strand
TTCCAGTCGTCTAACCAGCGGTGTACCCACCGAGGGATCCAAGGCTCCCCAGAACATCCATAACGTACATCTTGGATAGGGCATTGAAGCAGCCTCCCCGTACCCGACCTGGTATTCCTGGGCGACAATGGCAAAAGACTTAGCTAGAATGGAGGAACACTACGGATCTCTGAGGGACACCTATCACTGCTGAGTCCACCCGGTCCACTACCCATTAACTGTATACCATGTACTGCCTGCTGGTTACAGTAAAGACCCGTTACAGAGACTTTCAGTGTCCGTGCTTCTTTATGATTGTATCCGTCTGCACTCAAGGTAACCGCAGCTGCCGCACAACATCTTGAGCAGCTCCAGCCTGCGGGGATCACCGCTCAGCCTGTGGGGAGCGTTCCATCTTGCTGCTGTCCATCCCCCGGAGGTTCCGCAGCGACGGTAACGATTACCGAACTACTCATAGGTGGCGTCACGAATAAATTAACCCCTTAAATCTGTTCCTACAAGACGTCTTCAACTTTTGATCTGCGTTCAACCGGGCCTCACTACCGGCAGGCGCGGCCCACCCGTGACAAGGAGGAAGGAGCTACAGCCTCTCTAAACCGGAGTCAGCGGGTCTACGGTGAGTCAGAAAATGGCGTCACGAACAGGATACGAGCAGGCCCGTTCCCTAACGGGTATAATGTGCTTTAAAATGACTTTAATGTCTACAATTTGGACTTTGTTCGTCCCTAAAAGAACTTTCCCGCCTTTTCACCGTGGGCCAAGATGGCGCCCAAGATGGCATTCCCGCCATAAGGATCCGCCATGTACAAGCCCAGGGGTGAGCCACCGCCCCTCATCGTGGGAGGGCTAAAGGCAAAGGCGCCAAACTCTTTGTCCGCCCTGATTGCTCGAATCAACCATGGGGGCGGACCCCAAAGACTTTTCCCATAATTGGACTACCAAAAAGCCCAAAAGGAAATGGGAGTGTCAGAGACACTTCTTCACCAGCTCTCTACCAGAACAGTTACCGGTTGAACGGGTGTGGTTCCCTCCAAAGAAGAGAATGGCCAGCACAAGACTCCAAGACCTAATGTGGGAGGTCGAGGCGGAGGCCAGAGCAGCCATAGGCCATCCGGGTCCGGGTCCCGTCCTTACCATTGACGGCAGCCCCGACTTCTGGCAGGAGGCTCTGCAAGACCTCCGTGTGAGGCTAATCGAGACTGTAGAATGGACGATCCGCGGCTGGAGCGCGGGCCTGGGCCGCCGGCTACACCATGCGATGCAGCAGAGCCAACCGGGTGCAGCTCCTCCAGGACAGGACGACATCGCCAGCTTCTCAACCGCCTCACCGTCGCCCACCACCTGTCCTGCTTCGTCACCGGAGCCCATAGACTGCCTCATTCCAGTGGAGGCCCCAGCTCCGCCCTATCCATCGATTGAAACCGCAGCCGACCCCGTTCTTGAGCCGGAGCACATAACATGCTCCCAGGAAGAAGTTGACCTTTACCAGGTTCCCACTGAGGAACCCACCAACAGTTGTACTACCCAAGAGACTGTTGTACGTTTCATCCCCGTACCGGAGGTCTCCTTTGCAACTGCCGAGGCCTACCTGGTAGCCGGGATTGAGACACCTCTACCTGCAGAAACAGAAGAAGAGGCAGGCAGCCTGGAAGCCCTGCAGGACGTCCCTGTAGAAGGATCCGCAGCACCACCGCCCCGCTGTACAAAGGAACCAGCTCCTGCATCTCCAACCATCGAGCAGCCCGATGTGGTCGTGGAAGGAGAAGAGGTAGATGACGACGACGAGACCCGCAGCATCCCTGAGGATCTCTACACCGGGTTCGCTTGGGGAGACACTGAGGAACTTCCTACCGGACATACAACTCGGGTACACTGGTCGGGTGCAACGCCGACACCTTCCCCTGTGCCGTTCCACCGGGTGCCGGTCCAGACTGCCCGCCAAGCTCAAGCTTCCTGCCAAACCACCAGCTCCACCGTTCTTCTTCGCACCTCAAGCCGTACCGACGGAGATGTACGCCAGCGCCGACGAGAGGAGTGGCAAGCCCGTGAACACGCCAACATGCAGGCCTGTGCCGAGGCTCGCCGCCAACCGCCGCTGCCTGATGAACTCTGCCGCGAAGGTAGAATTTCCACCTTTAACTTATTTACCGGGTGGGGGTTCGCTTGGGAGATGGGTTTGAATGAGGATGTGTTTGTGGGGCGCCGGGAAGTCGAGTCCCATTTGCCCAGAGGACATCCCGATCGCGACCTATACCGGGGCGATATAATCACCTACGAACCCTATGCTTGTCCAGATGGGTGGTTCGCTATCCGGGTGCGCCATTGTTCCCTGCGCCAGTGACTCAAAAAGCTTGGACTCACCCAATGACTCTGTTCCTGTTAACCACTGACTGTGTAACCTGGCGGCTACAGCCTGAACTTTCACTAAGGACAGCCGACCGCCCGCCGGGTCCGCAAAAATGTAACCTGTTATTTTGCTTACAACACCTCAGCAAATACTTTCCTGTTTTCTTTAATAAAAGTGTGAATTTTATGTCTGTTATAAAAATACAAAAACCTCTGTAATGTGGGTAGTGTGACGCTTGGGGACAAGCGTATTAAACCAAGGGGGAGTGTGGCGCCCCGCAACGAGTGCGTCACAGGAGGGTATTGCAGCCATGAATGCAGCCACAATATTCTCTGACCCAGCAGTCATCGGGTTAACTCAGAGATCCAAAAACCCTGCATGCATCACTTAACATAGAGGGCCAATCCAAGGTCCTGGTGGGCGGAGTGCAAGGTTAGTGTGTAGGAGAAGTGCAGATTAGTCTAGAACAGAAGGAGTCTAGTCTAGACGAGACACAGACTTGAACTTGGAGTAGGAGCGGGGGCTCTGCACCTCGTGCAGCCCCTGGGCCGTCACCGGTCGGGTGTCAGCACCTGAGGCCTCAACAAGCGGATCGGGCATCACCAACCACGGGTTCCAAAATACCCCCGTGCCCAACTCACAGCCGGTTCACTGGTACCGAAGCTGGCAGCAGTTCACCTCTGCTACGCGAACCAGAAGCGTGGAGGAGCAGCTTTACAGGAGCACCCCACCACCCGCCAAATTCCAGTCGTCTAACCAGCGGTGTACCCACCGAGGGATCCAAGGCTCCCCAGAACATCCATAACGTACATCTTGGATAGGGCATTGAAGCAGCCCCCCGTACCCGACCTGGTATTCCTGGGCGACAATGGCAAAAGACTTAGCTAGAATGGAGGAACACTACGGATCTCTGAGGGACACCTATCACTGCTGAGTCCACCCGGTCCACTACCCGTTAACTGTATACCATGTACTGCCTGCTGGTTACAGTAAAGACCCGTTACACAGACTTTCAGTGTCCGTGCTTCCTTATGATTATATCCGTCTGCACTCAAGGTAACCGCAGCTGCCGCACAACATCTTGAGCAGCTCCAGCCTCCGGGGATCACTGCTCAGCCTGTGGGGAGCGTTCCATCTTGCTGCTGTCCATCCCCCGGAGGTTCCGCAGCGTCGGTAACGATTACCGAACTACTCATAGGTAGCGTCACGAATAAATTAACCCCTTTAATCTGTTCCTACAAGACGTCTTCAACTTTTGATCTGCACTCAACCGGGCCTCACTACCGGCAGGCGCGGCCCACCCGTGACAAGGAGGAAGGAGCTACAGCCTGTCTAAACCGAAGTCAGCGGGTCTACGGTGAGTCATATCCATGACCCATATAGTGTCTGTCACCATCTATCCATGACCCATATAGTGTCTGTAACCAACTATCCATGGTCCATATAGTTATAGTGTCTGTCACCATCTATCCATGAGGGTACCTTTACACGCGGCTACATTTCTAGGGTGGCTACAGGTAACTTACTGGTTGCAGTGAAATCATGGAGACAAGGTTCTATCTTGTTGCTGTGTACAAATGGAATAATCTCTCCATGATTTCACTGCAACCAGTAAGTTACCTGTAGCCACCCTAGAAATGTAGCCGTGTGTAAAGGTACCCTAACCCATATAGAGTCTGTCACCATCTATCCATGACCCATATAGAGTCTGTCATCATCTATCCATGGTCCATATAGTGTCTGTCACCATCTATCCATGAACCGTATAGTGTGTGTCACCATCTATCCATGACCCATATAGTGTCTGTCACCATCTATCCATGACCCATATAGTGTCTGTCACCATCTATCCATGACCCATATAGTGTCTGTCACCATCTATCCATGACCCATATAGTGTCTGTCACAACTGACTTGGGAAGTCCCCTGTAAGAGTTATATGTGGTGATGTAAAGGACAATCGGTCCAATACACTTTTCCATTTGGAGACTGATGAACATTTGCTTCACTTTAGTCTGAGAAATCTATTTTTGTCTGTCTTTGTTATCATACTGTTATCCATGATGGCAATACAATGTTCTGTATGTTGGTGATATGGGATCTGTAGGATATCCCTCTTTCCCCCACCCCCAACACTCTCCATCCCCCTGCACACACCATCCCCCTACACTCTCCATTCTCCCTGAATCCTCTATCGCCCCCCCTGCACCCTCCATCCACCAGCTCTCCATACCCCTGCAGTCTCAATCCTCCTGTAGTCTCCATCCTCCATCCTCCTGCACTCTCCATCCCCTTGCAGTTTCTATCCTCCATCCCCCAGCAGCCTCTATCTTCCATCCCCCCGCAGTCTCCATCCTCCATTCCCCTGCAGTTTCCATCTTCCCTACATCCTCCACCCCCCTGCACTCTCAATCCTCCTGCATTCTCTATCCTCCTGCACTCTTCATCCTCCTGAACTCCCCACTTCTCACCTTGGACCGGGCCGGCCCACGATGGGAGTTTCGGTTACGCCTCCTCTGCACATGGCGTTAGTCTTCCATGGCCGCCATTAAGGTCAGATTTTGACGGGAAAGTCCAGAACACGTTCTTTAGGCGCACGGAGTCCAATTCTTTTGGACCAGGTAGATCCTGTTCATGACGCCAGGTTGTCGGGCCCACTGGGACAGGGTACTCGGTACCGGACCGGTCTGCTGCTGGGGAAGTCACGGATGGTCCTGGTCCGGACCGTGTCCCGGACTCGGCAATAAAAAGGGATATTTACAGGGTTGTCAGTCATGACGTCACCCACTATATGCGGCCAGTGATGGGGTCGCCGCTGCTGCAGAACCTCCGGGGATGATGGAATAGCAGCTTAGGTGTAATAGTTCCAGTGGGTAGAACTGTGTTCCCCGGGGCAGTAAGGGTTAAGTCTATTGTGGAATGTTCAGTACACTTACTGTGCAGACGCTGCAGGGATCTCTCCTCCTTGCTAGTGCTGACAGGCTGTAGCTCTGCAGGTGGAGGGCTTGCTGTATCCTGTATGGGGAGAATCACTTTCATGCAGAAACACAAGGGAAGCAGTTCCAGGGTTTTCCGTGTTTACTCTCAGTTCTTCAAGTCACTTTACAGCTCAGTTGCAGTTCTTACAAAGTTCAAGTACAGTTCTTAATACACGGGCACATTCTCCCTCTCCGGGTTCCCTTTGCTCCCTGCAGCCAGGCCTCTCTCCCTGTGACCCCTCACAGGCTTTGTGTCCTTTCTGGGCTGTTAACTTTCTCTGGTTTACTTCATTGTCTGTGACACCTGACAGTATGGCGGTGACTTGGGCCCCTGTGGGTCCTCCAGTTCGTCACTGGGCTGCCTGTCCTTTGGGGTAGGGACCCTAACGTGTAGCTGTGGTCCCCCGTCGGTATCTGGGAATGCCGGATAAACTACGGTTCCCTCTAGAGCCGACACTCTACTCAGCCCAGCCTCCAGCAGTCCTCAGGTGTGAGGCTCTACCAGGCTCTTTCTCTCTGCGTCTCTCGGTATCATAGGAGGGACTTCTCTGCCTGCAGTCTGGTCGTCTCGGCTGTCCTTTAGGGCCCGGGTATCACCGTCCCTCTCAGTCCTCTCACACTCCTGGTGGTATCAGCTTCGGACGTGCTTTCTCTCTCCTCCGGCTCGCACCGGCTCGGTACAGATTCTGCGCTCCTAGGCCTTACACTCACAAGACGTGTGATTTTCAGTCTTTGCTTCTCAGCCTACCTCGGCCTACTGAACTCCTTCCTCCCCCCCTTCGTATTTCTACTGTCAAGTCACCTGACTACGTGTGTGCCCAACCCACTCCTCCAAATCCACCACCCCTCAATCTCATAGAGTATCTAATCTCAGGGCTGGATGCTGCCACCTACTGTACGTGGGTTATGTGGGCTGTGAGGGTGTTGTTGTGCAACAATTGTCCTACCTGCCTGGCTGCAGTTCCCTTTTGTGGCCTCCTGGACGCAGGGGCGCCACAGAAGCATTAATTATAAAATTCAGCACTGAACCAAGTAAAGCCCTAAAAGAATGTAATATTCACTGTCAGAAATCCGCTCTTTATGCTGATTTAAGCAGTCATCACACAACGATTTATATGCGATATTCATACATACGGTCAGGTGGCAATTAGATTCTCCTCATCCTGCTTCCCTTAATAAAGCAGGGGCTGTAGTTTTTACTGAACATTGAAATCGAATATGAGTCACGTGGCAACTACTCCAACCACTTGAGCTATGCATTGACAAACTGAATTCTTGCCCCAGGTGCAGGAAAACCTAGGTTCACCTCTGATTGTGGTTTAAGGGATGCCTGTTTTTTTCAAGCATCTTGTGCTGGTATTTTCACAGTTGTAAAAATATGTCAGGGACAAAGGGCAAAGGTGCAGGTCACAGGGCACTGTACAAAGGAATGAAATTACACAGCTTGAAATTGTGTATAGCAGAATCAGGATTGTAGAAAGCCGAGGAAGTGAGTGTAGGAAATGAGAATTGTTTATAAACCTACATTTATCTTTTATTAGACAGCAACATACTTCATCCAGGCAGCCAAGGCTTATAAAAGATATCTATGCCATGAAACTTTGAGAATTGGATAGATCCCTGCTTCTTTACCCTCTTCATGACTGGGGGTTTTTAGCCTAAGGCTATGTTCACACTCAGCATTTTTGCTGCATTGTTTACTGTAGTCAAAACCTTCTCTTTTTCCAATAACAAAGTTTTATTTGGCATTTTCGCAGCATTAAGGTACCGTTCGTTACACACAGAGATATCTGTGCAGACATAGCTTGCAACTCACTGGTTGCAGTGAAATCATGGACACATTGCTCCATTTTGTTGCCGTGCACAAATGTAACAATGTGTCCATGATTTCACTGCAACCAGTGAGTTGCAAGCAATGTCTCCAGAGATATCTCTGTGTGTAACGGTACCTTTAGGGCCACTTTACACACACCAACTTATCTGTCCAACTTCTGACCAACTTGCTGGTTGCAGTGAAATCATGGACACATTGCTCCATTTTGTGACTGTGTACAATGGAGCAATGTGTCCATGATTTCACTGCAACCAGCAAGTTGGTCAGAAGTTGGACAGATAAGTTGGTGTGTGTAAAGTGGCCTTAATTAGTGTTGCTCTGCTTTTTGTAGCATTTACTTCTGTGAATTATATCTGTGCTTTATCTACAGACATATTTAATTATATTAGTTTAAATTGAATGAGACTACCGGGCACCTACCGGAGAGGCTAGAGTTCTTCAGTGACTACAGTACCATCAGGAAAATTCCTCAGTGCACTGTGTTGCACGCCCTCAAATAAGCAGTAACCATAGTCTATTCAAATAGAAAAAGCAGGGTGGCACTCACCAGGTTGCAAAGATCCTTTATTCGTCACTTGAGGATCATGACATATTCTGCGGGGAGAGGGAGTGGGGAGCAAAGACGACGGCAGCCATTTCGCAGGGCTGTGCCTGCTTCCACAAGTCCTGTTCAAGGAACTGGACCGTAGAAGCAGGCACAGCCCTGCGAAATAGTTGCCGTCGTCTTTGCTCCCCACTCCCTCTCCCAACTGGACCTGTGGAAGCAGGCACAGCCCTGCCAAACGGCTGCCGTCGTCTTTGCTCCCCAATCCCTCTCCCCGCAGTAGTGGGGAGCAAAGATGACGGCAACTGTTTCGCAGGGCTGTGCCTGCTTCCATGGGTCCAGTTCCTGGAACTAGACCCGTGGAAGCAAGCACAGCCCTGCGAAACGGTTGCCGTTGTCTTTGTTCCCTACTCCCTCTCCCCGGCAGAATATGTCACGATCCTCAAGTGACAAGTAAAGGATCTTTGCAACCTGGTGAGTGCCGCCCTGCTTTTTCTATTTGAATAAATTATATTAGTTTATTCAACAAAAATGCTTTAAAAGTGCAGAATAAAAATGCCACAAAAATGTTACATTTTTTTTTTAGTGTTTATTATTCAATATGTCATTGCTATCTACGAGTGAAAAAAAGCTACAAGAATGATATGCAGCAGATTTAAAAAACACTGCAATTGTCAGGAAAGAAAAGCGCGTAGATGAGATTTCTGAAATCTCAGCATTTGGTAGTACTGCAAAAAGCAGCTTTATATTTGCATAAAAAATACAGTAGAGAGAGGTGTGGCCTAGCTATGGAGGGGTGAAGACGCTGGTTGTCGCAGCTCCCGCTCCCAGGCCCTTTTACCTGCAGTTTTTATTCAGCCAACTGAGGTGCAGAGGAGACTATGCCAAAGGGGAAGTAGGGGAGACCATCAGGAACCAATCCGCAGGCCCAGCAAACCCCTAAGATGTCCATCAAACGCTTCTTCAGTGCAACGGACCAGGTTCCCGCCAGATCAACTGCCCTCAAGATGGCCGCCGCGGGGATGAACGACGGCATGGAGGAGACCGCCGGATCCGCAGCAGTCGCTCCGGAGCTGCCAGCCTGCTCATCGGAGATTCAGCTGGCCAGCAGGGGACGGAGCCGAATGGAGGGAGTCCAGACACTGGGCTCCAGCAGCAGACAGGCTGCAAAGAAGGTCGAGGATGCGGGTGCACAGTCGAGGTTTCGGGCAGTAGTGGGGGTTCCCCTGCAGCAGCGCAAGGTCGGGGAGGCTGCAGAAAGCGGAGAAGTGGAGAGAACAATCCCCCCTGCACTATCAGCTCACGTAGCTCCAGATTTGTTTACCCTGCAGGCTGGGGGAAGAGAAGGAGAGAGAGATCCCTCGTGCATTCCACCACAGATACCTATTGCAAACCTAGCTTTTGGAGTCAATATGGGACCCCCAGGGCGGGCTCGGGATGCCCCCTATAGCTCTAATGGACTGGCCTCTGACATGTTGTCCCCTCAGGGCAGATAGCTGCAAAATATCAGTTTTTGGTCCCATTGGTTTTAATGGAAATGCATGCAAAAACGCATGAGCGTTTTAAAAAATGCAAAACACATGCGTTTTTGCCAACGCTGCCTAAAACGTTGGGGAAGCTATTTTGGGGATGCGTTGGCAAAAACACATGCGTTTTGCATTTTTTAAAACGCTCATGCGTTTTTGCATGCGTTTCCATTAAAACCACTGGGACCAAAAACGCTAGTGTTCTTATGCGTTTTAGCGGTAAAAACGCCTTAAAACTCCAATTTAGCAAAAACACACACAAACCTTAGATGTGAAAACACCCTTATCCTCTGTAGTCAGATCACTGTACTTTCAGCAAAATTTCAATCTGTCCATGATGTTTGTCTTGGGGAGGTCAGCCTTCAAAATTATTTGCCTTTTTTTTCAATTGAGAAAAAAGAATGCTGCAAATATTGTAAAGACTGACAAACAAATTAAAAATGGATCCAGCACAGTGAAAAAAATATTGACCGTTTTTCAAATATAAAAAAGAAAATGTCTGCAGTTGGCCTTACCAATGATTGCTATACAGAGACATGCATGGCAGCTACAAATCTATTCTCAATGATCGTATGCTACATGAGTATCAACAGTTAGAAAGCTGGTACATTATGTTTCAGCTTGCGATCAATATTTAGTGCCTTAACTTTGCTCCTAGCCTTCACTATTGCTCATTATGATGCTTCTGTTGTGAAATTCTATTATGTGGTTGTGGAGCCCCAAGGGACGTGGGGTACTCGGTACCGGACCGATCTGCTGCTGGGGATGTCACTGGTGGCCTGGTCCGGACCGTGTCCCTGGCTCAGCACAATAAAAGGGGAATATTTACAAGGGATATTGTCACGGGTGACGCCACCCACTTGATGCGGCCAGTAATGGGGGCCGCCGCTGCTGCAGAACCTCCGGGGGTGATGTGAGGGCAGCGGAGGTGGTATAGTTCCAGTGGGCTGAACTGTATCCCCCGGGGCAGTAAAGGTTAAAGTCTATTGGGGTTGTAGATGGTGGAGAAGAGTTGGAGGACACACACACTTACGTTTAGTTGATACTGCAATTCTCTTCTTCTCCCTGATGCTGCAGAGCTGACAGGCTGGATCTGCAGGGAGGAATTGTCTCTGTGCTGAATCTTGTCCGGGTCATTAGCCTCCTTATGCTGCACTGTGTGTGTGTCCTGAGCTGCTGCTTCAAGCTAAGCTGCTGGGATTCCTCACGTCTCTCTCTGTTCGCTGCTGGTACCACTGGGTTAGGCAACTTGGGTCCTCTATGCGGTACTGACCCCTCCGTGTTGCTTCACTCTGGTACTAGGGGGCATCTAGAGATCCCACTGTTCCTGGATTCGCTGTGCTGTGGGTGCCAGACACAGTACCGGATCCGGTGTCCGTCTCTTTGTGCTTACTTCTGGGGCAAGTGATGGTGTCACTCCAGCTCCCAGATGTGTTCCTCTGTCTTTCGGTCTCCTGCTCCTCTGACCCTTTACTAGGTCTGCACTGAGCTAACTCTGCTCTCCATAAGCTCTCAGTTCTCTTGAGCTGCTCACAGCACTACACCGTGCTGTACGGTCTGAGCTCTCCCTCATGGACAAGTCTATATATGGAAGCAGGAGGTGCTCCCTCTATTGCCCAGAGGTGGTAGTGTTTGTCAGTGTGTAGTGGGGGAGAGAACCCATGTGATGTTATTGTGGCACATTAACCCATGGGGTGCCACATTCCCCCTTAGTTAAATACAGTACTCCGGGACTGTGGAAAAACAAGTAAACAACAATTATTATTGACATAGACATAAAAATGAAAAAGTACAAAAATCACTAGAATGTGAAAAAGAGTTCGAAAGTCAAAAAGCAGTCTTTCCAGAGGTTTAGTCTATTGCCTCCGGGCTGATGAATATATATACAAGAGAGTTCTTACCACAACCAGTCCGTGGTATATATGGTCCATAAGTAAATAAGGAGATTGCAAAGTTCATACAGGATAGTCTCTGTAGGTACTGGGCTTTTTGTTTAACGTTGCAAGAACTATATACATTTGCTTTACATTTTAACAAACATATTTACATTACTCATTTAATTCTGCATCTTATTCTTTGTACCTAGCTGGTAACTGACCTTGGGTACTACGCTCTGATCTGCGCAATGTTGGTGGAGTTAGTATGAAAGTGTGAGTGGACGTGTACCTATTTGGGGTGCTTGGTGTTATGGCAGATGGTGGTCTGACTGCAGGACTGGCAAGTTCGCTGGGACCAGGAATCTGTTCTTCCTCTTCGGATTCTACTTCCAGTTCTTCAAGTCTTCGAATATACTATGACGTCATCTAGGTACAGGAGGACAGTTTCAAAGTTTTTGTGTCCTAGGCAGCTCTCCATCAGACGTTGGAAGGTCCCGGGTGCGTTGCAGAGTCCGAACGGCATACAATTGAACTCACAGAGGCCCATCGGCGTAGTAAACGCTGTCTTCTCCTTGTCGGCCTCGGCCACAGGAACCTGCCAGTACCCACTAGTCAGATCAAGGGTGGAAAAGTAGTTAGCAGATTTTAATGCAGCTAATGACTCCTCAATCCTAGGTAATGGGTATGCGTCCTTATGTGTAATGTGGTTAATCTGCCGGTAATCTACGCACATTCTCATGGTCCCATCCTTCTTTTTGACTAACACTAGAGGTGCTGCCCAGGGGCTACAACTGTCTCTTATCACCCCTGCAGATTTCATTTCTCTGAGCATATCTTTGGTGGTTTGGTAGTGAGCTGGTGGTAAGGGTCTATACCTTTCTTTTATAGGTTGATGGTTACCTGTGGGTATAGTGTGCTCTACCCCTTTGATCTGCCCAAAGTCTAACGGGTGTTTGCTGAATATCTGCTCATATTCTTTCACTACCCGGTATACTCCATGCTTGTGACGGGGAGGTGTAGAATTGGTACCTACATGCAGCTTTTGGCACCAATCCTCCAGCTTCTCCTCTGAGCCATTGTCATCCGCCTGGCATGACGGGTTCAAGGGCTCAGCGACGGTGATGTTGTTGTTATCAACCGTGTACAACTTAGCCATGGTAGCATACTTTGGTAATGTGACCTCATCTTCTCCGCAGTTCAATAGGCGTAATGGCACTCTTCCCCTGTGTACGTCAACCACTCCTCTAGCAGTGAGTATGGTCGGTCTACTGTCTGAGTACACGGGTTCTGCCAGGGCCTGATAGTCTTGCCCTTTAATGCCTATTGCGGCTCTGCACCATACCAACATTTCAGTTTTGGGAGGAATTACAATAGGTATTGGGTCACTTACTCTGACACTGCCGATCTCACCTCCGGAGATTTCTACCTGTTGCTTTAACATCAGGGCTTTGATCTCTTTGTGCAGAAGCCTCTGTTGTCCAGTCCCGGCAGTCTCGGCGATTTGCTGTAAAACACTTAACACTTCGGAAAAACATTTCTCAATAACATTCATTCCTACCACCATCACGGGTTCACGGCCTCGCCGGT
Organism: Allobates femoralis; assembly: GCA_033576535.1. Taxonomy (NCBI): domain Eukaryota; kingdom Metazoa; phylum Chordata; class Amphibia; order Anura; family Aromobatidae; genus Allobates; species Allobates femoralis. The sequence goes on along the minus strand of JARQOC010000003.1, from coordinate 130,679,021 downwards.
CGACATCTACGATTATAATACCCTGTTTCTGCAATTCTACCTTCCCAACCTGAATATTCATCTCTCTAAATCCAACCTTTGGTATCATCAATCCATTACCAGCCCACACTTCAAAGTTAAAGCCATCTGGCGCATTAGTAATGTCTGAATCAGCCCAGTACCTTTTATATAGAACATGTGGGATGGATGTTATTTGGGATCCGGTATCGAGCAAGGCACTAAAGGGGATGCCATCCAACACAATAGGGATCACCGGCTTTCCTCCCACGAATTTGTCATACCAGGCTGAGGGGCCTTGAGTGTTCATTCCTGGGGAGCGGCCCGCCTGCCCAGGGTATCGTCGTTTAAAGGACACTCTCGAGCAAAATGACCTGGTTTCTGGCAACGGCGGCAGACGGGCTGTCCATCTGGTTGGTAGCGATCGCTGGGTCGTCTCTTGCTGCTGGGTATCTTCTGGGCCTCATCCACGGAACATCCTCTCTGCTGGTCGCCAGCTCGATCTTGGGTGCAGGTTTTGACTCTCGCAGTTCCTTGATGACCTTGGCCATGGAGATCACGGTGTCTGTCAGGGCATCTAGCTTTTGGTTGATGGCTGCATTTGAGATATAGTCCCCGGCCTCAGCAGTAGTCGTTGACATGGCAGATGTCACTGGCGCTGCCGCCTGCTGAGGTGCTGCTGCAGTGTCAAGCACAGATGTTAATTCCCTTGGCTCTTCCAGCTGCTGCAGACGGATAGCTCTATCCTTCAGCTCAGTAAACGTCATGTCAGGGTTCTGCAGCAGTACCATGCTTAACTGTCCTCGATGGGAAGGGGAATGGAGGCCCTCAATAAATTGGTCAAATAGCATTTTATCAGCTCCCGGGGCTAAAGCAGGTTCTGCCAGCTTAAGGGCTTTGAGTGCTTCCTGTAAGTTCAAGGCAAAGTCTCTGGCACTCTGTTTAGGTTTCTGGTGGCATGCAAAGAACCTCATCTTAGCCCGGGCATCAACAGCAGATTCAAACGTTGCTTTCAGTCTGGCTGCTAGATGCTCTACAGTGTCCTTATCTGTGTCCAGCCAGGACGCCACCTCACGCCGTGCATTGCCCGTTAACTGTCCCATTATCATGCCTACACGCTGGGCTTCAGTGAGGGGATACATCACATAATACTCTTTAATCTTTTGCATAAAGTCAGTTAAAGTATTAGGCTCACCGGAGTATTGGGGCAGCCACATTGCCCCCGGAGTATACGGCATCAGGAATGGCATTATGGATGCTGTTCCTTGCACCGCTGCACCGCCGGACGCTACTGGCTGACCCGGCGCTGCAGCTCCATCGGCTACTCCGCCGCCGTCTTGTGCATCGGGCTGCGACATCTTGGGCCCCCTTAGTTAATATGCGCCCTCCGCCTTCCGCTTCCGTCCGGATGTCTCTGGGAGGTTCCGGGGTGCAGCAGGGATCTTCTTCCCCGCCGGATGTCGTCAGCACCAGGGGAGGAGGCTGGGTTCGCGCCAATGCAGGGCACAGCCCCCTTTCTTTCCCGCGCGCCGCGCGCTCCAAAATGGCGGATTCTCAAAAATACAGTTCAGATGGCGCACAGGGTCCAATTCTTTTGGACCGGGTAGATCCTGTTCGTGACGCCAGGTTGTGGAGCCCCAAGGGACGTGGGGTACTCGGTACCGGACCGATCTGCTGCTGGGGATGTCACTGGTGGCCTGGTCCGGACCGTGTCCCTGGCTCAGCACAATAAAAGGGGAATATTTACAAGGGATATTGTCACGGGTGACGCCACCCACTTGATGCGGCCAGTAATGGGGGCCGCCGCTGCTGCAGAACCTCCGGGGGTGATGTGAGGGCAGCGGAGGTGGTATAGTTCCAGTGGGCTGAACTGTATCCCCCGGGGCAGTAAAGGTTAAAGTCTATTGGGGTTGTAGATGGTGGAGAAGAGTTGGAGGACACACACACTTACGTTTAGTTGATACTGCAATTCTCTTCTTTTCCCTGATGCTGCAGAGCTGACAGGCTGGATCTGCAGGGAGGAATTGTCTCTGTGCTGAATCTTGTCCGGGTCATTAGCCTCCTTATGCTGCACTGTGTGTGTGTCCTGAGCTGCTGCTTCAAGCTAAGCTGCTGGGATTCCTCACGTCTCTCTCTGTTCGCTGCTGGTACCACTGGGTTAGGCAACTTGGGTCCTCTATGCGGTACTGACCCCTCCGTGTTGCTTCACTCTGGTACTAGGGGGCATCTAGAGATCCCACTGTTCCTGGATTCGCTGTGCTGTGGGTGCCAGACACAGTACCGGATCCGGTGTCCGTCTCTTTGTGCTTACTTCTGGGGCAAGTGATGGTGTCACTCCAGCTCCCAGATGTGTTCCTCTGTCTTTCGGTCTCCTGCTCCTCTGACCCTTTACTAGGTCTGCACTGAGCTAACTCTGCTCTCCATAAGCTCTCAGTTCTCTTGAGCTGCTCACAGCACTACACCGTGCTGTACGGTCTGAGCTCTCCCTCATGGACAAGTCTATATATGGAAGCAGGAGGTGCTCCCTCTATTGCCCAGAGGTGGTAGTGTTTGTCAGTGTGTAGTGGGGGAGAGAACCCATGTGATGTTATTGTGGCACATTAACCCATGGGGTGCCACATCTTATCAGCCCATTTTCCACATTTGCTAAAAAGGCCATCAAAACAGAAAGCATTGACATCAGTCTATACACAAACAGCTATTGAGAGACAATGGATGCAGCATAATTGTACACACAGTTCCGTATGAACACAGATATTTTTTAGAAAGTGGATGTGGTTGTCTTTGATAATATAATGAATCACTTTCCGGTAAAATTGTGTCAGCAGAGTATTCAGTTGTATGCGCTTGCATATTGTGACGTCATTTATGTGAATAAATGCACTCAATTGCCTCTGTCATATAAAATAATATAATGGACATAATACTAAACTAAATGTTGCACAATGCAGGCAACTTATTCACATCTTTACAAATTGTTTGATTAAAGTGATTTAAACTATATTACATGTATCAGATTTAGATTTGCCATGTATCACTGTGTGAATAAGAATTGATGCATATGACTACACACCAGTGTTAGGTCAGTTTCACACCACAGTTGTGGTGTATCAGGTTCTGTCCGGTATTTTGCAGGAAACACCGGACAGAACCTGATAGCAGAACCGGATAGAATATGCCCTTCGGTCAAGTTTTCTGCCGAATTCAGCAGATCGCAGCTGCAGCTGCTGAAATTTCAAGATCGTGGCTAGCGGGGAGCAAGTCACGGTCCTGAAATTTCTGCAGGGGACAGCTCCAGGTGCTGGAGTTTAGCAGCGCTCGCTGCTAAACTTCAGCAGCCGGCGTCCAGGAGCTGCATCCAATTTTATGTCGGATCCGGTGCCATAGATTCCCATGTTAGGGGAGCCGGATCGCGCCGGACCGGGAGGATCCAATTTGTGCCGATTTTTGCACCGGACACAAAAACGCTGCAAGCAACGTTTTTGTGTCTGGGACAAAAACCGAATGCAGCCTGATGCTACCGGACAGGGACAAAACAGGATGACAAATAACTGCCATCTGGCCCTGTCTAGTAACATAGGGTTGCACAACCACAAAATCGGGTCTGTCTGGTTCACACTGTAAAGCCCCGAACCTGATCACACCGTGGTGTGAAGCCGGCCTTACAGATAAGTATTCCAGGAAACTTCCAGGTTTGACAGTTTGTGGTCTGGGTGTGTTACATAGCTAATGATCAAAGGGGTACTCTAGTGAGATAAACATTTCTTCTAATATCCATGCTCTCATAAACTATAAACATCCATAGTGCCTTTTGCCATCCTCATAGTTCCTGTAATTCAGTGTACCAGCGGAGCTGCTATTTGCTGCTCCACCTCCCCTATAGGAGGTTACATCACACATCAGGGAGCATGGCTGGCTTTATGCTGCCAAAAATAAGACCTACTCTGAAAATAAACTATAGCAGGATTTTTCAAGATTTTTTAAACATAAGCTCTACTCTAAAAATAAGCCCTAGTTACAGTTGATAAAGAGGTCAATTTAAATAGAGACCTGGCAACAATATATGTAGAAAAGTAAGATCAATTGACAATAGAATGCAGCAGGACAGACAGACCCTTCATCAAGGAAGGCAGACACCCCCAAAATAATCGCACTCAAAAGATCACACAAGGACCCAAAACAATAAGGGGTAGCAAGTTCCGAGCTCTCACACACAGATTGGGTAGTCCCGCCTGCATCGCTCCAATCCTGAACCCATTATTTTAGAGTGGTGTGGCTGCTTCTGCTTGCCAGCGAGAGCCAACCACACACCTGGCTTCAGTGGAATACGGTAGAACGCAGGTGGTACGTCAGCACATAACACACCTGTTAAGCGAGTGACATCAGCAGAACTACAGTGGGAAGAAAAAGTAGTTGGTCAGCCACCAATTGTGCAAGTTCTCCCACTTAAAGGGAACCTGTCACCTCAATCTACTCCCTAACCTATCACTAGCTGTCCCTGCACCTTCCTAGCTGATCCCTAACCATCCCTGATTCACCTAAAAGAGCTCTATAAAGAGGGAGAAAAAGTTATATACTTACATGTAGTCTGTGTCCATAGTCTGCGGTGGGCAGGCTCCAGGGCTCCATTCCTCCTCCTCGCTTCCTTGCAGCACGCCCCGCTGGGCGTCATCGATCCATCCCTTGATCTCCTCCTCATTTGAAAATTCCCACCTCTTCTGATGTATATTCACCGGCCGGAACGTCACATCCGGTCCCTGTGCATTGTGCGGTATGATCACATGGTACGGCCCATTTCCGATGCATGCGCAGTGCGCATATTGAAGCCTAGGTGTACCACGTGATCAGCGCCCACAATGCACCTGGACCGTATGTGACTTTCTGGCCGATGCATATACATCAGAAGAGGCTGGAATTTTCAAATGAGGAGGAGATCAAGGGATGGATCGATGACGCCCAGCGGGACGTGCTGCAAGAATGCATGTAGGAGGAATGGAGACCCGGAGCCCACCGACCTTAGACTATGGACCCAGACTACATGTAAGTATATAATTCTTTTTTTTACCTCTTTATAGGGCCCTTTTAGGTGGGACAGGGATGGTTAGGGATCAGCTAGGAAGGTGCAGGGACAGCTAGTGATAAGTTAGGGGGGTAGATCGAGGTGACAGGTTCCCTTTAAAAAGATGAGAGAGGCCTGTAATTGACATCATAGGTAGACCTCAACTATGAGAGGCAAAATGAGAAAACAAATCCTGAAAATCACATTGTCTGATTTGGAAAGAATTTTTTTTTACATTTTGATGGAAAATAAGTATTTGGTCAATAACAAAAGTTCATCTCAATATTTTGTTATATATCCTTTGTTGGCAGAGGTCAAATGTTTTCTGTAAGTCTTCACAAGGTTTTCACACACTGTTGCTGGTATGTTGGCCTATTCCTCCACTGTAGCAGTGACGTTTTTGGGCTGTCACTGGGCAACACGGACTGTCAACTCCCTCAAAAAGTTTTCTAAAGGGTTAAGATCTGTAGACTGGCTAGGCCAATCGAGGACCTTGAAATGCTCTTTACAAAGCCACTCCTTCGTTGCCCTGGCGTTGTGCTTGGGATCATTGTCATGCTGAAAGACCCAGCCACGTTTCATCTTCAATGCCCTTGCTGATGGAAGGAGGTTTCCACTCAAAATCCCATGATACATGGCCCTATTCATTCTTTTACGTACACAGATCAGTCCTGGTCCCTTGGAAGATGATGTTGCCACCTCCATGTTTTACAAAAGGTATGGTGTTCTTTGGATGCAACTCAGCATTCTTTCTCCTCCAAACACGACGAGTTGTGTTTCTACCAAACAGTTCTACTTTGGTTTCATCTGACCATATGACATTCTCCCAATACTCCTCTGGATCATCCAAATAATCTCTAGCAAACTACAGATGCATCCGGACATGTAATGGCTTAAGCAGGGGGACATGTCTGGTACTGCAGGATCTGAGTCCCTGACGTCGTAGTGTGTTACTGATGGTAGTCTGTGTAATGTTGGTCCCAGCTCTCTGCAGGTCATTCACTAGGTCCCACCGTGTGTTTCTGGGATTTTTGCTCACCGTTCTTGAGATCATTTTGACCTCACTGGATGAGATCTTGCATGGAGCCTCAGATCGATGGGGATTATCAGTGGTTTTGTATGTCTTACATTTTTTAATTATTGCTCCCACAATTGACTTCTTCACACCAAGCTGCTTGCCTATTGCAGAGTCTTCCCAGCCTGGTGCAGGGCTACAATTTTGTTTCTGGTGTCCCTCGACGGCTCTTTGGTCTTCACCATAGTGGAGTTTGGAGTGTGACTGTTTGAGGTTGCGGACAGGTGTCTTTTATACTGATACCAAGTTCAAACAGGAGCCAGTACTACAGGTAATGAGTGGAGGACAGAGGAGCCTCTTAAAGAAAATTTTACAGGTCTGTAAGAGCCAGATATTTTGCTTGTTTGTAGGTGACCAAATACTTATTTTCCATCAAAATTTGAAATATTTCTTTCTAAATCAGACGTGATTTTCAGGATTTGCTTTCTCATTTTGTCTCTCATAGTTGAGGTCACCTATGATGTCAATTACAGGCCTCTCTCATCTTTTTAAGTGGGAGAACTCGCCCAATTGGTGGCTGACTAAATACTTTTTTCCCCACTGTACCTAATCTTTGTGTGAGAGCCCGACACTTGCCAACCCATTGTTTTGGGTCTCACGGAGAGTTCTGAGTGTGATTCTTTGTAGGTAATTTTTTGTTTAAATTATTGAACACAAGAAGAAAGAGAGGTGCTAAAAGCCATAGAAAGTCAATATATCAGCTGAAATCTTTCAGTAATTAAAAAGATATCCTGCCACTGGAGAAAAATAATATAAGCTGGTTCAACTGATGGCCGATTAAAAGTGTCTCGGGAGTTACCGTAAGTACCATGATAGACAGATGGTCTTTTTAACATATTTTTTAATTACCTTGTCTGTGGCATACAGAGCAGAATAACAATGTTTGCTAAATTCTGCAAGCTTATCAACACAGAGTAGGATAATTTAATATTACTAAAGGATGTACGTAAACTGGAGTCTTGGGCTGAGAAATTACAATTGAAGTTTAATGTAGATCAATGTAAGGTCATGCACTTGGGCAGAGGAAATAATATGTACAACTATATACTAAATTGTAAAACACTGGGTAAAACTGTCACTGAAAAAGACGTGGGTGCATGGGTCAATTGAAAATTCAATTTTAGTGACCAGTATCATACAACTGCTGCCAAGGCTAATTAAATAATGGGATGCATTAAAAAAGGCATAGATGCTCATGACGAGAACATAGTTTTCCACTATACAAGTCACCAATGGTGCCACACTGTAAATACTGTGCACATTTTTGGACGCTGGCGTATAAGACATAACTGTAACTTGAGCGGGTGCAGAGAAGAGCAACTAGAGTTATTAAGGCACTGTTTAGACTGGAATACCCAATAGGTTATTAATCTTGGGGATATTCAGTTTGGAAAACTGAAAGCTTAGGGGCAATCTTATGAGAATGTAAAAATACAGTGGGTGAAAAAAGTGTTAAACAGCAATTTCTTAGTAAATATATTTCTAATTAATTAATTGATTAATTGAATTAATTTGTCGCCAACCTATCCAATCCACACAGGGAAAGAAATCAAACTATATATGTCCAAAAAGTAAGCTATGTTTTCAATGAGAAATCAGACATGGATTGAATATTGAGCAGATGAAGGAAGAGATGTGTCAAAAGCCATGACACCAGCTGAAATATATCAGTGATAAGAAAGCAATCCTGCCACTTTATGAAAAATAATATCAGCTGGATTAACTGATGGCCTATAAAAAGGTGTCTCATTGCCAAGGTGCAACACAAGAAGCATCTCATCAAGGGTAAAACCAGTGAGCTGCCTCAAGACCTTCACAACCTTATTATGACAAAACATACTGATGACATTTGTTACAGAAGAATTTCTAAACTACTGAAGGTTCCAGTAAGTACTGTTTGGCCCAAAATGGAAAGAACATAATTTCATCATAAACTGGCTGTGATCAGGTTCTTCCTGCAAGATTTGAGACAAAGGAGTGAAAAGAGTTATCAGAAGAGTTGTCAAAGAGCCAAGAACCACATATGGAGAAAGACCTGAATTCAGCGTGTAAAATTGTTGAAAAGAAAACAATAAGTAATGCACTCAACCTCTATGGCCTTTTTTCATGCTCACCACGCAAGATTCCATTGCTAAACACAAAGCATGTTCAAGCACTTTTAAAGTTTGCTCAACAACATTTAGATGAGCCTGTGAAATATTTACATAATATAATCTGGTCAGATGACATCAAACTTGAACACTTTGGATGCCATAATACTGTCATGCTGGACACAGGGGGTGATTGGCTACCGTGTGTGACAGTGGCGCATGGACCAACAATGTCCGGCACACTACATAAAACAACAGACGGGGAGACACCAGGGGGGACAAATACAGCGGAGGGCCCTGCTCATAGGGAACGGGGTAGAGGTGACCTCCTGCACTCACCTGCAGCTGTGCCCTGATTTCCTAACCGTCCCTGTACAGGTTCTTTCAACCTGTCATCGAGCTGGATACCTAGTCCCTCGCTGGCCCTGAAGTTAGTCCTCAATAGGGAATAGCTGGTGGGAGCACTAGTACCAACTACTGTAATAATACAACAATAGGGAAGCGGAGACAGACAGGGAAAGAACAAGGCAGCTTCACGCCTGCTGCCTAGGTCTTTGGCAAGCAGACGGCTTAGCCGTAGTCATCTCTCCAGAGAACATCCTTCATTTCAGAAAGTTGGTTAGGAATGTTTAATCACCAGCAAAGCATGCTGGAACCATATACCATATAAAGGGATGGGAGTAATCACAGAGTAGCTGCACCTGGACAAGAATGCTAGCAGCAGAGACTGACATTAACTCCTCAAATGCCAAAGGAAAGGAAGTCTCAATACAGACATGATACAGACGTTCAAAAGCACAAGTATCTCAGGTAAGAGAGACTATCGTGACAAACACACATCATGTTTGGTGGCCAAAAGGACACCATACCAACAGTGAAGTAGGGATATGGGAACATCAAAGTGTGGGTTTTTTTCAGCATACAACACTGGAATACTTGATATAACTGAAAGAAAGATGGATGGGCAAATACACAGAGACATAAAAATCTGCTGCCTTCTACCATGATGATTTAGGCTGCTTTCACACTGCAGTTTTTTCACTGATCAGTGTCCATCAGATTTGTGTGCCAAAACCCGGAGAGAAACCAGGAGAGGAACTTGCAGAGAAAAACTATAAGTGAAAGATTGACACCTGTTCTGAGTTTTGGAGACACTCCTGGTTTTGGCACACAAATCTGATGGACACTGATCAGTGAAAAAACTGCAGTGTGGAAGCAGCCTAAGCACAAACATTTCAGTAAGGCTAAGTTCACATCATGATTTTGTGCATGTCCGTGGGATCCGTGTTGAAAGGAGGATCCCACGGACAGGCACGGATCCACACGGATCCCTGCACTCGGATGGCAAATAGCCATCTGTGGCGCCTCGCAACGAGTGCGTCACAAGAGGGTATTGCAGCCATAAATGCAGCCGCAATATTCTCTGACACAGCAGTGACCTGGTTAACTTAGAAATCCAACCCTGCATGCATCACCTAGAACAGAGGGCCAATCCTAGGTCCTGGTGGGCGGAGTGCTAGGGAAGTGTGTAGGAGAACAGACCCTTAGTCTAGTCAGTCGAAAGAGGGATCTAGAACTTGACCTGAGCAGTCTAGAACTTGGAGAGGAGCGGGGGCTCCGCACCCCGTGCAGCCCCCGGGCCGTCACCAGTCGGGTGTCAGCACCTGAGGCCTTACCAACCGGGAATGGGCATCATTACCACGGGTTCCCAAAAGACTCCCGTGCCCACAACTCACAGCCGGTTCACTGGTACCGAAGCTGGCAGCAGTTCACCTCTGCTATGCGAACCAGAAGAGTGGAGGAGCAGCTTCACAGGAGCACCCCACCACCAGCCAACTTCCAGTCGTCTAACCAGCGGTGTACCCACTGAGGGATCCAAGGCTCCCCAAAACATCCACAACGTACATCTTGGATAGGGCATTGAAGCAGCCTCCCCGTACCTGACCTGGTATTCCTGGGCGACACTGGCAACTACTTAGTTAGAATGGAGGAACACTGCGGATTTCTAAGGGACACCATCACTGCTGAGTCCACCCGGTCCACTACCCGTAAACTGTATACCATGTACTGCCTGCTGGTTACAGTAAAGACCCGTTGCAGAGACTTTCTGTGTCCGTGCTTCCTTATGAACTGTCCGTCCGCACTACAAGGTAACCGCAGCTGCCGCACAACATCTTAAGCAGCTCCAGCCTCCGGGGATCACCGCTCAGCCTGTGGGGAGCGTTCCATCTTGCTGCTGTCCATCCCCCGGAGGTTCCGCAGCGTCGGTAACGATTACCGAAACTACTCATAGGTGGTGTCACGAATAAATTAAAACCCCTTTAATCTGTTCCACCAAGACGTCTTCAACCCTGTTGATCTGCACTACACCGGGCCCCACTACCGGCAGGCGCGGTCCACCCGTGACAAGGAGGAAGGAAGCATCGCCTGTCTAAACCGGAGTCCCGGCCACGGTGAGTCACATCCGATCTGAGTCTGTGCAGGATCCGTGTGGATCCTCTTCTCCCTGCCTGTCCCTGCTTCTTCTCTCTGTCCCTGCCTGTCCCTCCTCTATCTCTGCTCTATCTATTTATTATGCTTTCCCCTGTCCTCCCCCCTCGTTCTCCCCCCTGTGCTGTCCCCTCCGGAATGTAAATAAAATAAAAAAATACTCTCAGAGCATACATTACATTCCGGCGACTGCAGGGCTGTGACAGTGTCTTCTGCAGGGCAAAGGACCTCTCCTGATGTCAGAGCCGGTCACCTGACACATCAGGTGACCGGCTCTGACTTCAGGAGAGGTCCTGTGCACAGTAGAAGACACTGTCACAGCCCTGCAGTCGCCGGAATGTAATGTATGCTCTGAGAGGATTTTTTTATTTTATTTACATTCCGGAGGGGACAGCACAGGGGGGAGGACAGGGGAAAGCATAATAAATAGATAGAGCAGAGATAGAGGAGGGACAGGCAGGGACAGAGAGAAGAAGCAGGGACAGACAGGGAAAGAAAGGGTTAATTATATGTACTGAGCACTGCCTCTGGGCATGCTCAGTACATACAACACGGAGCTGACATCAGATCCGAGCTCAGCTCGGATCCGCTGTCCATAGGCTCCTATGCTATCGGGGCTCGGATCAGCTCTGATCCGAGGCTGTCCGATTTCATTCTCGGACACAAAAACGCAGCAGCCTGCGTTTTTGTGTCCGTGATGAAATCTGACAGGAACGGACAGGATCAGATGGTGCCAAACTCGGATGTCAAAAGGCACACATCCGATCCGAGCCCCATAGGAACACATTGGAGCCGATTTTGGATCCGAGTGTATCCATTTTGAAACGGATACACTCGGAAGCTCCAAAATCGTGATGTGAACCCAGCCTAAGACAATGATCTAAAGCACACAGCCATGGAAACTCAGTTGATTTCAGAGATAGAAAATAAAGCTGGTACAATTGCCCAACCAATCACCTGAGCTGAGTCCAATTGAAAATTTATGGAAAGAACTAAAGCTCAGAGTAGAGTTCAGAGAAGGAGCCCATGTAAGGCTGCCTTCACACTGCGGCAGTGTCCGGTCCGGGGCTGTCAGAAGTGACAGCCTGGAGCGGAGTTTTCCTCCATAGAATCCTGTCGGGCTGCACGGAGCTGGATCCCGGCGGGTGGTAATTAGCTGCTATCCGGCTGCTGTGTCGCCGGATGAATCGTGCAGAAGTGGGGATTTTCAGCCGATTCCAAAAACGTTGCATGCACCGGTTTTGGAATCGGCAGAAAATCCCCACTTCTGCAGGATACATCCGGCGACACAGCAGCCGGATAGCAGCTAATTACCACCCGCCGGGATCCAGCTCCGTGCAGCCCGACAGGATTCTATGGAGGAAAACTCCGCTCCAGGCTGTCACTTCTGACAGCCCCGGACCGGACGCTGCCGCAGTCTGAAGCCGCCCTAACCTTCAAGATTTGAAGAGTGTTTGTGTGGAAGAATGGTTCAAAATCACACCTAAGCAATGCATGTGAGTTGTTTCTCCATACAGAAGGCATCTTGAAGCTGTCATCACCAATAAAGGCTTTTGTACAATGTATTAAATAAATTTCAGCAAGTGTGTTTGATACTTTTTCCCAGTGTCATGCAGAATGATAAATGAGGTATTGGTTTATATTTGGGTCAAAATATGCAAGCTCCCAACCACTGTCAGACTGGGGTGGCGGGACTCACCAGTAACATTGACTTTGGGGTTCCGCTGATCAACTACATGCAAATATTACATTCACAAATTTAGCATATGGTGATAATATTCTGGGTAGTGTGTAAAATGAACAAGGAGATGCTTCCTTTACCTCTTCATAGTGAAACAAGTGTATTGGTTTAGCGTTATAGAACAAAGTAGCACTCACTGGCCAGGAGATAAAAATTAAGCTTTATTTACCAGCGGTAATAAGGCTTACAAACAGGGGTTGTGGGGGGGAGATGGGGGATTTCCAGAACTACAGCCGTTGCGCGCCACTAAGTGGCGCTTCCATGGATTTCAGTACTTGGAATCTCCTGGCCGGTGAATGCTACTTCATTCTATAACGATAAACCGGAAATGATATTCTGAAACCGGAAGTATGCACCAGCGAGACCAGTAAGTGGTGTCAGTGTGGACCCAGCCTGTGGTGCCTTGCGCTCTCTCTGGCGGACCCTGAGAACGGAACAGAAAGACCGGTGGTGGTGCCTGACCTATTTTACCAACCATGAGTGAAACAAGTGTATATATACACAGACAGGATGCAGCAGTTCCCCTTATTATAAGAGGTAACACAGGTGCAAAATACTGATAAAACAACCATTCTCAACCCTCCAGTTCATGGAAGAAGTGATTGCCCAGTATGAGAATTGCACACAGGTGAAGACTACAAGAGGGCACAAGTTACACACATGTGAAGCAATTCTCATTGTTCATGTCAACATAAAACCCATCAACTTAAAGTTTAAATTAAATTAAATTAAATTAAATAAGGCAAACCAGACATCTGTGGAAGCAAATGTCCATGGAGCTTTATTATGGGTAAGGCCGGTTTTAGACTAGGTGGGGCCTTGGGCAAAAGTTAAAAGTGAGGCCCCAACCGCTATGGCTGCCTTCACATCACGATTTGTGGCTGTCCGTGGGGATCCGTGTTTAGGCCGGATCCCCACGGACAGCCATGGATCCACATGGATCCCTGCAATCAGATGGCAAATAGCAATACGTATCCGATCCGATGCAGGATCCGTGTGGATCCTGTGGTCCCTGACTCTCCCTGCATCTTCTCTATCTGTCCCTGTCTGTCCCTGTCACTCCCTGTCTGTCCCTGTCTCTCCCTCCTCTCTCTCTGCTCCCCCCTGTCCTCTATCCTGTCCCCCTGTCTTATCCCCTGTCCTCTCCCCTCCGGTCTATTAAAAATTAAAAAAAAAACTCCTCCCAGAGGATACATCACCTTTCCGGCGGCTTCGGAGCCGGCTGACAGGTGATGTATCCTCTGGGAGGATTTTTTTTTATTTTACTAGACCGGAGAGGACAGGGGGGAGAGGATAGAGGACAGGGGGGAGCAGAGATAGAGGAAGGAGAGACAGGGAGTGACAGGGACAGGCAGGGTTATGCACTGAGCACTGCCTCTGGGCATTTTCAGTACATACTCACGGAGCCGACATCGGATTCGGTTTAGACTCGGATCCGATGTCCATAGGCTCCCACTGTGTAGTCCTACAGAACATCACGGATCCGTGGTGTCCGATTTTACTCACGGACACCAAAATCGCAGCAGGCTGCGATTTTGGCTCCATGACAAAATCGGAAGGCTATGGATTGTGCTCAAATTGGATGGCAAAAAGGACACATCCGAGCACATCCAAGCCCCTTACGGATACATGGGAGGCAAAATCGTATCCGAGTGTATCCGTTTTGGAACGGATACACTCGGATGCACCAAAATCATAATGTGAAGCCAGCCTAAGGCTGGTTTCACACTGCAGTTTTTTTGCCTGATCAGGTTCCATCCGGTTTGTGTGCCAAAACCTGGAGAGGAACTTGCAGAGAAAAACTATAATTGAAAGATTGACACCAGTTCTGAGTTTTGGAGACGCTCCTGGTTTTGGCACACAAACCTGATCAAACCTGATCAGGAAAAAAACTGCAGTGTGAAGCCAGCCTTAAGGCCGCTTCACACACAAGGATATCGATAAGGATATCGTTGAAACGTCACGGATTTGTGAACGTTTCTATGATATCGTTATTGTGTCCTTGGGTGTAAACGAACGATGTAGGATGAAAAAATCGCTGGAACGTTCATCCAAAAAATGTGATCCTGACCTCAAAACTATCGTTCGTCATCCAATTAACGCTGCTTGAAGAAGCTACATCGTTCAGTGTGACAGCTTGAACGATGTCGTTCAAAAATCTCCTATTCCTGCCGCTTTAAAAGATCGTTCAGTCCTTGCTCTCCTATTTAACTGGTGCGTTGCCAAATGGGATATTGTTAACGATATCCTTGTGTGTGACAACGCCTTAACGATGTTGGAACAATCACTGTCAAGTGATCGTTCTAAGGATATTGTTAACGATATCCTTGTGTATGAAGCCACCTTTAGGCCGGCTTCACACCACAGGACGATCTGGGGTGAACCTGACGGCCCCGGACCAGATTTGCAAACAGAACTGGAGGGCTAATATGCCCTCCGGTCTGGTGTGCAGCCGGATGCTGCAGAGCGCAGCTGTCACCTGAAGTCCCCTGAAGTGGTGTTGAACCGCTTCACAGGGGACAGCTCCCTGGTGCTGAAGTTCAGCGTAGCTCAGCTCCATTCCTGGTTCCTCTCCTGGTTTTGGCACACAAACCTGATCGAACCTGACCAGGGAAAAAACTGCAGTGTGAAATCAGCCTAAGGCCCACGTCACACACACAGATATTTGTGCAGATATTGTTCACAGATCTCTGGTTGCAGTGAAATTATGGACACATTAATCCACTTATATACAGCCACAAAATGGAGCAATGTGTCCATGATTTCACTGCAACCAGAGATCTGTGAACTATATCTGCACAAATATCTGTGTGTATGACGTGGGCCTAAGACTAGCTTAACACCACAGTTTTGTGCATCAGGTTCTGTCCGGTTTGCACTGGACAGAACCTGATCCGATTTTACCTGCCATGTTTCCCTATGGTGCCGGATTGGTCCTATTTGGGCATCCGATTTTATGTTTTTTTTGTGCCTGATCCGATTTTGTCCATTTTTTCACAGTGCACAAAATTAGAGACTGCTGTGGTTTTGTGCTCCGATGAAAAAAATCGCAATCCGGCGCCCATAACATGGGAGTCTATGGGTGCCAGATCCGTGAAAAAATCGGATCGTTTCCTGGATCCAATATCTTACACAGAGCATGGGCTCTGAAATTCTGCTGTTCACAGTGCAGCACCATGAACAGCAGTATTTCATGCATAGTCTGTGAATTCTGCACCATGGACAGCAGCAGAACAGACACAGGCAGACCTCAGGACCATGGACAGCGACAGAAAATGAATCCGACAAAAAACAAGATCCTGGACCATATTTGGCCACACTTTATGCACATCCTGTCCTGTCAGGTTCTCTCTGGTGGATCCTGCAAAAAACAGGATCCACGCTGACAGACAAAACCAGTGGTGTGAAGCTAGCCTTGCAGATCATTGGAAATAGAATGATCACTAATAGATCATTGGGAATAGAACAATCACTAATAGATCATTCTGTCCCCATATAGATCATGTTATCTGCAGCCTTCTCCTGTTTACACCTGGTGATGTGCTGCCGAGAATGATGGTCCTGATTCATAAGACATTCATTGTGTATACCATTCTTAATAAATGAAGCTGCTGTAGGAAAATTCACCCAATTTATATTCATTAAAAGACGCACAGCACTTAATGATTTAAGAATCCATGTAAGAAGTACCATGAGCCTTCAGCACAAATGTACAAACACACAAATATATATACACACAAACATACACACATATACAATATACATAGAACATACATACACACATATATATGCACAAAATACACACAAATGTAGACACACACAGAAAATATGTGGAGCCCACTGGGACGGGGTACTCGGTACGGGACTGTGGTACTGCTGGGGATATCACGGTGGTCTTGGTCCAGACCATGTCCCGGGTTTTCACAAGTAAAAGGGCTATTTACAGGGATAGTTTGTCTTGACACCACCCATGGGTTGTGATCAGTAAGGGGACCACCACTGCAGT
This sequence comes from Allobates femoralis, assembly GCA_033576535.1. NCBI lineage: Eukaryota > Metazoa > Chordata > Amphibia > Anura > Aromobatidae > Allobates > Allobates femoralis. Next base: position 130,662,563 of record JARQOC010000003.1, on the reverse strand, counting down.
GTGCTTCTGTCAGGAGGATGTATGGATGCTGCAGCAAGGTGGATGAGCCCGCCATGGGTCAGGCTGCTCCTGAGAGGGTAAAAGGTGTAATCATAGTTCTGTATACCTGGAATCAGACACAGGAAACTGAAGCAGGGTTCACCGGGTTTACTTGCAAGTAGGGCTGGGCGATTTTGGAAAAAATCAAAATCTCAATTTTATTTAAACCTATGGACGATTTTCGATTTAAATCTCGATTTTTTTTTTCTATTTTTTTTTTGCTTTTCTTTGATAAATAAAGAGGGGGCCCCCGTGACAGAGGAGAGGAGGGTAACTGAGGGAAGCGTCCTGCTTCCCTTGGGTGTTCCCGCCCCTCCTCTTGTCTGCAGCCCAGGCTCTAACCCTAACCCTAGCCCTAACCCTAACCTTAGCCATAACACTAGCCCTAACCCTAACACTAGCCCTAACCCTAACCCTAGCCCTAGCCCTAACACTAGCCCTGACCCTAACACTAGCCCTAACCCTAACCCTAGCCCTAACCCTAACCCTAGCCCTAACCCTAACCCTAGCCCTAGCCCTAGGAGAAGGGGGCGGTGCCATATCCCTGTCAGGGCGCCGGCGGCAAGGGGCAGGTAAGACCTGCACTGGGCTCTGACAGCTACAGTGGCTGCTGTAGCAGGGGCGGCCGCAGCTGCTGTAGCAGGGGCTGGGGGGCACTGATCGCTCCCCCCCCGGAACTCGGCCGCGGCTGCTGTAGCAGGGGCTGGGAGGCACTGACAGCACTTCTCCCCCCCCACCAAGGACATCTCCCGCCGCTGTAGCAGGGGCTGGGCTCTGACAGCACCCCCTCCCCTCGGCCTCACAGTGAGCAGCGGCAGTGGCCAGGTATACCGCTAGGAAGCCACTACTAGCCGCCCGGATCTTCTAAACAGCGCTCCGGTGGCCATTTTAAATCGAATTACACGATTGTTAACAAAACCACAATCGTGGCCACAGCAGGGGGCGAATTAATCGAATTAATTAGATTAATCGCCCAGCCCTACTTGCAAGTTCTTTCAAGTCAAACAGTTTACAACACAGTTCAGTTCTTAACACAGATTACTCCGGACACTTTGAACCCACTGCAGCCAGGCTGTCGCTCTGAGACCCCTCACTCTCTCTCTGTAACCTTTCAGGCTTGTTCTTTCACTACTCTTCCGTGTGAGTTGTATGACGGCAACTCGGTCCCTTAGTGTGACTTCTCCCTAGGTGTATGGGCAGTAAGTCTGGGTCCTCTAAAGTGTTGCTCTGCCTCCAACCCTTGTAGTAGGAACACTGATCTGGAATCAGTGTTCCCCACTGGTTTGTCTGGGGAGCCGGCGTGTAGCAGCAGTCCCCCTCAGAGCTGACACTCTGGTTTCAGCCTAGCTTAGGCGTCCCTGTCTTTTAAGGGATCACCGGCTCTTTCCCGCCCATGTGGCTATCCAGGCACTTCTAGGGAAACCTTTCCCTCCTGCAGCCAGTCAACGCTGCCATACTCCTCGGACCCGGTGGTATTGGTCTGGTTTCTGTCCTCACTCCTCCGTGGGCTACAGGCTATGGACGAGCTTTCTCTCCATGGATCTGTGTCTCTTTGGATTCTGCGTCTCCGGGGAGCCCTATCCCTCCAGAAAGTGTTACTTTCAGTCTTTACTTCTCAGCCTTCTCCGGCCTATTGGCTAACTCCTCCCATTGTTCCTCCTTTTGTTCTGGTCAACCACCTGACCTACCTTCCCACCCACTTCCCTCTAAACCCTGCCACCCCTTGCCCGCCTAGAGTCCCGGGCTTCGGGTAGGGTGTTGCACTCCTGTGGGTGTGTGTGCTGTGAGGGTGTTTGGTGCACAAACTGCCTAACTCCTGCCTGGCTGTAGTTCCCTATGTGGCCACCCTGGTCGCAGTGGCGCCACACATATACATATGTATATACACATAGAACAAACACAAATGTATATACACATACAACATAGACACATGATGTGCATACACACAAAACACTCACAGACAATACACAGATGTATATACACACAGAGCATACACATGCATATTACACAGAACATACACACACATGTATATACACATACAACATACACACATGTACAGACAATACACATGTTTATATACACACATGTATACATACAGAGAACATACACATGTTTACATACACAGAACATTTACACATGCACATACACACAGAACATACACACACATATATACAAAAAGATCATACACACAAATATATATACCCAAAACATACACACAAATGTATATACACCGAGAACACACACAAAAGTATACACATAGAACATACAATATATAGACCCTCCATCTGGCTCTGTCCATAATATCCTCCAAAACATCCCCTTCTGTAATATCTCTCTCATACTACATGTCCGAATAAAGTCCCCCCCTGTGCTCATTATACTATGCCCCCTTTCGCAATCCCTTCCCTAATTGCCTCATAAGTTCCTAATTGCCCATAAAGTCCCCCACTGCCCCATAAACCTACCCACTGCCCCAGTGGCGTAACTTCAGGCCCAGGGGCCCCGATGCAAAAGCTCCAACGGGGCCCCCAATTATTGCAAATCTTTAATAGTATTAGTCTTTTTCTATAGGCCAAAGGGACTTTTGGGGCCCCCTAGGCTGCAGGGCCTGGGTGCGATCGCAACCCCTGCACCTGTGGTAGTTACACCCATGCACTGCCCCATAAAGTCCCCCACTGCACCGTAATGTTCCTCATTAAACCATAATGTTCCCCACTGCCCCATAATGTTCCTCATTACTTCATAAAGTTACTCACTGCCCCATGGAGACCCCCACTGCTTCATAATGTACCTCATGAACCCATAGAGCCCCCCCACTGCCTTCTAATGTTTTTCATTAACTCATTGAAACCTCCACTGCTCCATAATGTTCCTCATTTACCCATAGAGCCCCTTACTGCCCCATAATGTTCTTCAATAACCCATAGAGCCCCCACTGCCCCATAAAGTTCCTCATTAACCATTAAAGCCCCCCACTGCCCCATAATGTTCCTCATTAACTGATAGAGCCCCCCACTGCCCCATGATGTTCCTCATTTACCCATAGATTCTCCCTGCTGCCTCATAATGTTGCTCATTAACCCATAGAGCCTCCCACTGCCTCATAATGTTCATCATTACCCATAGAGCCCCACACTGCCTCATAATGTTCCTCATTAACCCATAGAGCCCCCCACTGCCTCGTAATGTTACTCATTACCCATAGAGCCCCCCACTACCTTATAATGTTCCCCATTAACCCATAGAGCCCCCAATGCCCCATGTTTCTCATTAACCATTAAAGCCCCCACTGCCCCATGATGTTCCTCATTTACCCATAGAGCCCCCCACTGCCTCATAATGTTCCTCTTTAACCCATAGAGCCCCCACTACCTTATAATGTTCCTTATTACCCATAGAGTACCCCACTGCCTCATAATGTTCCTCATTAACATATGAAGCCCCCACTGCCCCATAATGTTCCTCATTAACCCAAAGAGCCCCCCACTACCTTATAATGTTCCTCATTAATCCATAGAGCCCCCATCGCCCCATAATGTTTCTCAATAACCCATAGAGCCCCCCACTTCCCCATAATGTTCCTCATTATTAACCATTACAACCCCCCACTGCCTCATAATGTTCTTCATAAACCCATAGAGTCCCCCACTGCCCCGTAATGTTCCGCATTAACCCATAGAGCCCCCCCACTGCCTCGTAATGTTCCGCATTAACCCATAGAGCCCCCCCACTGCCTCATAATGTTCCTCATTAACCCATAGAGTCCCCCACTGCCTCATAATGTTCCTCATTACCCATAGAGCCCCCTACTGCCCCATGATGTTCCTCATTTACCCATAGCGCCCCCCCACTGCCTCATGATGTTCCTCATTACCCATAGAGCTGCAGGTACAGTAGGTAAGGAAACCACAGTTCACGAGTTTCAATGTTACATCATCTTAGTCATAACTGACTTCAGGTATGACTAATGATGTAAAATTGAAACGTGTCAAACTGCCGTTTCCTAACCTACCCTGACCTGATTTTATACTGAATATGGAATAAAGTTTTTCTAAAGATTTTTAACTAAAGGAAAACCCAGATCTCTTTTTCCATTGGATTCACAATTAACATCTGGCTCATGTGGTTTCCGCCTACCTCTGGATCAACATGATTTTCTAGCGAGTGTGACCACGAGCTAAGTGTGACAGAGCAAGTGCGACAGAAGTAAGTGTGTGACTTGTGATTCAGTGACTTTGGATTCAGGGAGTTTGGAAGGGAGGATTTACTGAATTGCTGGTTGTATTTTGTCAATACTTTGCATTTCTTTTTACTTATCATTTCTGTCTGGTGCAATCCCGTTTAGGAAATGAGCTCCATGATTGGCAATGCCATCCAGTGTACATCTTGCCACATGTATGCATTCCTTGACCAGCCGATCGAGGGTTCATACTGCTGTGTGAGATGTGAGTACGTTGTGCATTTGGAAGCCCAGATACTGGATCTAAATGAACAACTGACAACACTGAGATCCATAGACAATATGGAAAGGAGTCTGCTGCTCACTGAACAGCTGCTCAATGGGATAGATGTGGGGGAGGATGGTAGTATGGAGCTGCAGGACCGTGAGGTAGCTAGCTGGGTGACAGTTAGAAGGCGGGGTAGAGGGAAGGGTGCCAGGGAGGCTAGCCCTGATCTGGCACACCCCAATAAATTTGCTATGTTGGCAGATGAGGGGGGTGTAAGTTCAGGGATAGCACTGCTGCAGCAGGGCATGACCTCTGAAAGCCAGAGGAGTGTCTGCTCCAGTAAGGGGGAAAACAGGAGAGTAGGGCAGGTCAGACAGGTGCTGGTAGTGGGGGACTCAATTATTAGGGGAATAGATAGGGCAATCTGTCACAAAGACAGGGATCGTCGAACAGTGTGCTGCCTACCTGGCGCTCGAGTCCGGCACATCGCTGATCGGGTTGACAGATTACTGGGAGGGGCTGGTGAGGACCCAGCGGTCATGGTGCACATTGGCACAAATAACAAAGTTAGAGGTAGGTGGAAGGTCCTTAAAGATGATTTCAGGGATTTAGGCTGCAAGCTTAAGGCAAGGACCTCCAAGGTAGTATTCTCTGAAATACTGCCTGTACCACGTGCCACACCAGAGAGGCAAAAGGAGATTAGGGAGATAAATAAGTGGCTCAGGAATTGGTGTAGGAAGGAGGGGTTTGGGTTCCTGGAGAACTGGGCCGACTTCTCTGTTGGCTACAGGTTCTATGCTAGGGACGGACTGCACCTCAATGGGGAGGGTGCAGCTGTGCTGGGGGAGAAAATGGCTAGAAGGTTGGAGGAGTGTTTAAACTAGGGATTGGGGGGGGGGTATTCATTGTATAGGAGGGGAAGATAGTGTAAACAGTAACCTGGGCACAAGTAATAAAATTGGGGGTGGCATGGGGGTGGGGTTAGAACAGTCAATCTAGTAGGAAGGAAGAGAGGTAAAGAGAGATGCATAAAGTGCATGTTCACTAATGCCAGAAGCCTCACCAACAAAATGGAGGAATTAGAATTGATTTTGTTGGAAAATAATTATGACATGGTGGGGATTTCGGAGACTTGGCTGGACGAGAGCCATGACTGGGCTGTTAATTTACAGGGCTATTGTCTGTTCAGAAATGACCGTACAAATAGGAGAGGAGGAGGTGTATGTTTATACGTAAAATCATCCTTAAAACCCATCCTGCGTGATAATATAGGTGAATCTAATGGAAATGTAGAGTCCCTGTGGGTGGAGATAAGGGGAGGGGGAAAAAATAATAAATTACTGATAGGGGTTTGTTATAAGTCTCCAACAATAATGGAAGTGGAGGAGAATATCCTCATAAAGCAAATAGATGAAGCAGCGACTCAGGGAGAGGTCATTATTATGGGGGACTTCAACTACCCTGAAATACATTGGGGATCAGAAACCTGCAGTTCCAGCAAAGGTAATAAGTTTTTGAAAACTATGAGAGACAATTACCTTTCACAACTGGTTCAGGACCCAACAAGAAGGGGGGCACTGCTGGACCTAATATTAACCAACAGGCCGGACCGCATATCAAATATACGGGTTGGAGGTCACTTGGGTAATAGTGATCATAACTTAATAAGCTTTCAAGTATCCTTTACTAAGACGTGTAGTAGAGGGGCCACAAGGACACTAAACTTCAGGAAGGCAAATTTCCAACGGTTGAGAGATGATCTTAGTGCAATAAACTGGGACGATGTCCTGAGACATAAAAGTACACAACACAAATGGGAGATGTTTATTAGCATCCTGAATAGGACCTGTGCACAATATATACCCTATGGGAATAAGCATGCTAGAAATAGGAGGAAACCACTATGGCTAAATAAAGCGGTAAGAAGTGCAATATGTGACAAAAAGAAAGCATTTAGGGAACTAAAGCAAGTAGGTAGTGATGAAGCATTAAATAAATACAGAAAATTAAATAACATTTGTAAAAAGCAAATCAAGGCAGCAAAGATTGAGACAGAGAGACTCATTGCCAGAGAAAGTAAAAAGAATCCCAAAATATTTTTTAACTACATAAATAGTAAGAAACTAAAAAAATGATGGTGTTGGCCCCTTTAAAAATAGTCTGGGTGAAATGGTGGATGAGGATGAGGAAAAAGCCAATATGCTAAATGACTTTTTTTCAACAGTATTTACACAAGAAAATCCCATGACAGACAATATGATCAGTGATAACAAAAACTCTCAATTAAATGTCACCTGCTTAACCCAAGAGGAAGTACGGCATCGTCTAAAAATCACTAAAATTGACAAATCACCGGTCCCGGATGGGATACACCCCAGAGTGCTGCAGGAATTAAGTACTGTCATAGATAGACCATTATTTTTAATATTTAAAGATTCCATAAAAACAGGGTCTGTACCACAGGACTGGCGTATAGCAAATGTGGTGCCAATATTCAAAAAGGGGACAAAAACTGAACTTGGAAATTATAGGCCAGTAAGCTTAACCTCTACTGTGGGTAAAATCCTAGAGGGTTTTCTAAGAGATGCTATACTGGAGTATCTGAACAAAAATAACCTCATGACCCATTATCAACATGGTTTTACGAGGGACCGTTCCTGTCAAACTAATCTGATAAGCTTCTATGAAGAAGTAAGTTCTGGACTGGACCAAGGAAATGCAGTGGATGTGGTGTATATGGACTTTTCAAAAGCTTTTGATAAGGTGCCACACAAAAGGTTGATACATAAAATGAGGGCAATGGGGATAGGGGAAAATATGTGTAAGTGGGTTAAGAACTGGCTTAGTGATAGGAAACAAAGGGTGGTTATTAATGGAACACACTCAGAATGGGTCACAGTTAACAGTGGGGTACCACAGGGGTCAGTGTTGGGCCCGCTTCTATTTAATATATTTATTAATGACCTTGTAGGGGGCATACAGAGTAGAATCTCAATATTTGCAGATGACACTAAACTCTGCAGGGTAATCAATACAGAGGAGGACAATTTTATATTACAGGAGGATTTATGTAAACTAGAAGCTTGGGCTGCTAAATGGCAAATGCGCTTTAATGGGGATAAATGTAAAGTCATGCACTTGGGCAGAGGAAACAAAAGGTATAATTATGTGCTTAATTGTAAATCACTGGGCAAAACTGTCACTGAAAAAGACCTGGGTGTATGGGTAGATGACAAACTCACATTTAGTGACCAGTGTCAGGCAGCTGCTGCAAAGGCAAATAAAATAATGGGATGCATTAAAAGAGGCATAGATGCTCATGAGGAGAACATAATTTTACCTCTATACAAGTCACTAGTGCAACCACACTTAGAATACTGTGTACAATTCTGGTCTCCGGTGTATAAGAAAGACATAGCTGAACTAGAGCGGGTCCAGAGAAGAGCGACAAAAGTCATTAGAGGACTAAGGGGTCTGCAATACCAAGACAGATTATTAAACTTGGGGTTATTTAGCTTGGAAAAACGAAGACTTAGGGGTGATCTTATAATAATGTATAAATATATGAGGGGACAGTACAGAGACCTTTCTAATGATCTCTTTACTCTTAGGCCTGAGACTGGGACAAGGGGGCATCCTCTACGTCTGGAGGAAAGAAGGTTTAATCATAATCACAGACGCGGATTCTTTACTGTAAGAGCAGTGAGACTATGGAACTCTCTGCCACATGCTGTTGTAATGAGTGACTCACTACTAACATTTAAGAAGGGCCTGGATGCCTTTCTTGAAAACTATAATATTACCAGTTATATATACTAGATTCTTTGATAGGGCGTTGATCCAGGGAATTAGTCTGATTGCCATATCTGGAGTCAGGAAGGAATTTTTTCCCCCAATATGGAGCTTAGTGTTGACACATGGGTTTTTTTTTTGCCTTCCTCTGGATCAACATGTTAGGCTATGGGTTGAACTAGATGGACTTAAAGTCTTCCTTCAACCTTAAAAACTATGTTACTATGTTACTATGTTAGGGTATAGGTGTCACGCTTGGACTAAGGGGGATGTCCAGCTACCAAGCATGACAGTGATGCACTGACCAATGATGTCTGGCACACAACACAAAACAATGGATGGGGAGATGCCGGGGGGAACAAATACAGAGGAGGGCACTACTCATAGGAAACGGGGGAGAGGCAACCTCCTGCACTCATTTGCGGCTGTGCCCTGATCTCCCTATCTATGAGTTCTTTCAACTTGTCGCTGAGCAGGATACCTAGGCCGTCATTTGTCTTGATGTTAGCCCTCAATGGGTAATGGCAGGCCGGAGCACTAGCCCCAACCACTGCAATAAAGAGGACAAGAGGGAAGGGGAGACAGACAGAGAACAAAGGCAACTTCACGCCTGCTGCTACACTCCTTGACAGCAGGTGGCTAAGCAGTAGACAGCTCTCCAGAGAGCTTCCTTCTCCTCAGGAAGCTTGACCAGGAATAAGTTCAATCACTAGCAAAGCATGCTGGAATCATGTGACCATATAAAGGGGATGGGAGTAATCACAGAGTGGCCATACCTGGTAAGGGAACTAAGGAGTCTGCTAGTGTGGCAGCCCTGCTGGGGATTGCCACAGGACCCATCCGGTGCAAGGAAGGATTTACACTTTTGTACACACAACACCTTCCACCCCAGACCTGCAGGGGGATCTCTACTTGCTGCCTTAAGCAAGTTACCTTATAAGGATCCAGGCCTGAGGGGAGGAGTCAGTTAGTCTGCTCTGAGCAGTGAAGAGAGCAGTTAAGTCCAGTGTAACAGCCCAAGCGAGGTACTGGAGAGAGACAGTTGCTGGAGCCACGCCAGGCCCAGAACCAAGGGACACTGACCAGCTATGCAGCACCCTAGAGAGAGGGATGGAGGCCAGTGAAGGAGTAGGAGACAAGAAGAAGGGAACATACCAGGTTTCCCTTTAGCCCACTCGGACACCGGCGTCCAACACTGCTAAACATCCATTGTAAGCAGGAAAAGCCTCGAAGGACCAGGAGGATTTAGTCCCCCTGAGGAGCAGATATACTAGAGACACTCAAACCTGACGAAGCACAGGACCAGGGACCCAAGAGGAGAGTAGTGATTCCCACACGAGGTCCTCATTGTCGGTTACAGAGTAAAACCTTGAGAGGGAGAAACAGCGGCAAGTTCAGTTATAGGCAGAGCTTACCCCAAACCACCACACATAGACAGAGGAGGCCTTACAACTCTCAAAGGTGAAAATCCTGAATTGCAGCAAGAACCTGGTTACCCCCCTGGACTGTACCTGTTACCGGACATCAGTAAAAGGTACCGAAACAAAGACTATTGTGTGTGTGTGCCTGATTCTCCGCCACTGCCCACAGCGTTCACTGCAGAGACGCTACTACGACTCCCTTCATCAGTGGCGTAACTAGAGAGTCGCGGGCCCCGGTGCAAGCTGCACGCTGGGGCCCCTCTGGTGAGGAGCGGTGGGGGGGAGTTGGGGTGGGGGTGCTAGCGCTGGTGGCTGGGTGAGAATCGGGGGGGAAGTGCTAGCGGTGCTGGCAGGCGCGAATACCTGCTCTTCCACCCAGCTTGTAGAGGAATCAGGGAGCGGGCACTGGTGCACGGCTGCAGGAAGTGACTTCTGGAGGCACGGGGACGGGCCCGATCTCAGCTGCGACCGCAGTAGTTACGCCACTGCCCTTCATCCACCCTCGCTGCCCTGAGGTAAATGTCGGGCCCCACGGGACGGGGGTACTCGGTACCGGACCGGACGGTGCTGGGGAAGTCACGGGTGGCTTGGTCCGGACCGTGTCCCGGGCTCGGCAAATAAAAGGGAAGGGAATATTTACAGGGGATATGTCACTCGTGACGCCACCCACTTGATGCGGCCAGTGATGGGGGCCGCCGCTGCTGCAGAACCTCCGGGGGTGATGGAATAGCAGCGAAGATGGTATAGTTCCAGTGGGAAGAACTGTATCCCCCGGGGCAGTAAGGGTTAAGTCTATGGTGAGGTTGTAGCACACTTACTTGCAGACGCTGCAGGATCTCTCCTCCTTGCTGGTGCTGACAGGCTTGAGCTCTGTCGGTGGGAATCTGCTGCAACCTGTATGGGAGGAATGGTCTGCAGATAGAGACTGACAAGAGAGGCCAATTCAGGGTTTTCCGTGTCTTTTACTCTCAACTCTTCAAGTAGTTTACAAGTCAGTTGCAGTTGTTACACAGTTCAAGCACAGTTCTCAATACACGGGCACATTCTCCCTCTCCGGGTTCCCTTTGCTCTGCAGCCAGGCCTCTCTCTTTCTGTGACCCCTAACACAGTCTGTAGTGTCCTTTCCGGGCTGTCTACGGTCTCCGTCTGTACGGGTGGTGTGTGGTGCGCTGGACAGTATGGCGGTGACTCGGACCCCTCGTCGGTCCTCCTGGTTGTCACTGAGCTGCCTGTCCTTTGGGTTGGGGACCCTAACGTGGAGCTGTGGTCCCCCGTCGTGTTGTTTGGGGATCCCGGGTAAACTGCGGTCCCCTCTAGAGCCGACACTCTACTCAGCCCAGCCTCCAGCAGTCCTCAGCACGAGGCTCTGCCAGGCTCTCTCCTTTCTGTTCCTCTCTGTATTTAGGAGGGCTACTTAGCCTGCAGTCAGTGGCTTTAGCTGCTGTCTAGGGCACGGGTTCCACCGTCCCTCTCTGTTCTGTCACACTCCTGGTGGCATCAGCGTCAGATGGGCTTTCCCTCCCCTCTGGCTCACACTGGCTCAGTACGGATTCTGCGCTCCTAGTCTTGCACTCACAGGACGTGTGATTGTCTCTCTGTCTTTGCAGCTCAGCTTCTGGTCTTTGCTTCTCAGCCTACTGTGGCCTACTCCTTACTGACTTCCTTCACTCCTCCACCTCACTATATACTGTCAAGTCACCTGACTACGGGTGTGCCCAACCCACTCCTCTGATCCGCCACCCCTCAATCTCATAGAGTTCTAATCTCAGGGCTGGATGTTACCTTCTCTTGAACGTGGGTTGTGTGGGCTGTGAGGGTGTTGGTGTGCAACAATGTCCTACCTGCCTGGCTGCAGTTCCCTTTGTGGCCTCCTGGACCCAGGGGCGCCACATAAAGTTCTACCTGTGGGGAGCTGTAACACCCAAGCTGCATCACATCACCTCAGCGGCCGGCCTGCAGTGCTGATATCTAAATTACCAGGTACCAGAGGTGGCGTCACGACAACATTTCCCCCATCCACCATCATCTCCCCATCCCCGTCACTGAGGGTCCAGGACACAGAACCGGGAACCGACCAGCCGTGATTCCCCCATCGAAGTACTATCCCGTCCCGGTATCCGAGTACCCCCTACCCTGTCGACCGCCTCACTAGCAGCAGAAAACTGGCATTAACTCCTGAACTGCCAAAGGAAAGAAACACATTTAAAATGGAGTCTCAATAAAGGAATGAGACAGAGGTCCCAAACAAGTCACAAGTCTCCCAGGTAAGAGAGACCATCTTGACAATAGTTTAACCTCAGTGATCTTGTATCTACCTTTACTTTTTTCTGTGTACAGGTGTGTACATGTGCACAGTCCTTACACAAAAAGTGTCAAACTACAAATGCACTTGTACAAATAAATAGAAATGAACTTACATCTTATCAGATCTAAAGCGTTCAATCACCTGTTGCTAAACACTGTATATTCAGAAATTAGATTCTAGTATTCAAACAACAGACATATTACATTTCCCAATGCAGTACATTTTGGATTTATGAGGCAGGTGCTGAATAATTACACCTGCTGATATGAAATATTCTCTGCTTCAGCTACAAGAGATAATAGCCTTAGTGAGGACACAATCCTTTTACATGACTGAACTACTCTAAACAATAGTAAAAATAGTAAATACGATGATTTTCATCCTACCTGCCTAAGAATTCTGCTAAATACAATCAGGTTCTACAAGGGGTTTGATTTCAGTCTATCCTGCCAGAACACACAGTCCAATGTTGACTACACTGTGCAAATCACACAAGGCCGTCTTCACGCTTTCACTTTGAATATATCAATGATATATTTTATTACTAATTAAACCTACGAACTGACACATTCTATTTTTTTCTAATCTGTTTTTATTTTCCGATTGTACATTTATTTTTTTCCCAAAACAAAAAAGGCGACTCGTACATTATACTTTCATGCAAATGTCTAAAGGCCCCGTTACACGCGGCTATATCGCTAATGATATTGTTGCAATGTCACCGGTTTTGTGACGTTGCAGCGACCTCGTAGCGATGCCACTGCGTGTGACATGTACCAGCGTATGACATGTACCAACGACCAGCGATCAGCTAAATGGCCAGGTTGGTCTCCCGCTGGGCAGCCAGCATCGACGTGTGTGACAGCGGAAGACCAACAATCAACGACCTCCCAGCGCCGCACAGCACACGCTGAGAGGCTGGTAACCAGGATAAACATTGGGTAACTAAGCGCAGCGCTCTGCTTAGTTACCTGATGTTTACCCTGGTTACCAATGTTCTCACTGGTCGCTGATCGCTGGTGAGTCTGCCTGTGTGACAGCTCACCAGCGTTTAGATAGCGATGTCCCAGCGATCCCGATCATTGGTAGGATCGCTGGTACATCGCAGGGTGTAACGGGGCCTTTATACAATTTAGGCTACTTTCACACTGGCAAATTTGCAAATCTGTGTCCATCTGTTTTAAAACTGATGGCCACGGATCAGTTTTTGCCTTCCATGTTATCCTATGGGCACAGATTGGTCCTAAAAGGGCCATCATTTGTGTCCATTTTGTCACGGATCTGTTGGTGTCCGCATTTTTCATGTACCCAGAAACATTTTCTGGGCTTTCTTGAAAATCGTGGATACCAAAGGACAGACACGGATCTGTTGGTGTCCATATGAAATTAACATTGGACTTTATGGAGGACAGATCCGTACGGATCCGTGAAAACAACAGATCCGTGAAACAGATCTATTTTGCTGTACTGAGCATGCTCAGAAGCAAGGTACAGCTACTTCCACCCCTATCTCTAGTGACTTATGATGGATCCATTAAAAAACATTCCGTGGACATCTGTTGGCATCCTTTGTCGCTTTGTAACTTGTCGCCTACACCTGAAGAACATCTCTAGAGTCCGACCCTTTCTCACCATGGAAACAACTAAAACCCTTACCGTGGGCCTAATCCACTCCCGTCTTGATTATTGCAATTCTCTATTAATTGGCCTCCCCCTCTCTAAACTTTCCCCTCTACAGTCCATCCTTAATGCAGCATCCAGGATCACCTACCTGGCCAATCGTTACTCAAATGCCTCCGCTCTGTGTCAGTCAGTGCACTTGCTGCCTGTATACTACAGAATCGTGTTCAAATTGCTTGTTGTCACCCACAAAGCTCTCCACAATGCATCACCCCCCTACATCTCCTCCCTGATCTTTGTCTATCACCCCACCCGTTCTCTACGTTCTACAAATGACCTTCGACTAACATTTGCACTAATCCGATCCTCCCACTCCTGGCTTCAAGACTTCTCCCGAGCTACACCAATTCTCTGAAATGCTCAACCCCAAGAAATCAGGACCAACCACAACTTGCATGGCTTCAGACATTCCCTAAAAACACACCTTTTCAAGGTGGCCTATCATGCTCCCTAACAAAATTCCTTTGTATTGTACATATCCCATTTACTATCTCTCTCGACATAACTCTTCTTCATACTCCACCCAACCCAAAAGGTCCACACAGATTACCTGGTGACTAGTGATGGGCGAATCCTAAATTACTCGGAATCGCTTGACTCTAGCGAGTCTGAGCCCGGGACTCGCTACTCGTTGCGAGTCTAGCGAGTCCAATGTTAATGAATGGGGAAGCGAGTAATAGCGAGTAGTGTGTGATTTACAAATCACAGATGTGTCTCGGAAGCTTCAGCCTGAAGCAATCCTAGTTTTGCCATTGATTTGCATTGGACTCGTTTACTTTGCAAGTAATCGCTGGGAAACTCGCACAGATAAGAGTCCTGTCTGCTCTGTGTGCTGGCTGCCGCAGCTCCAGGGTCCTAGAGCCCGCCTGCTGCCTGATATAGCAGAGCTGAGATTGTTCTCAGTCTGCTCATTCCCTGTGCATAGACATCTATATCTATGCACAGGGGATGTAGCAGAGTGGACATCGCGTTTGGACTGCGTCGGACGGAAGAGGTTTTTTTTAAATTAAAGATGGAGTCCCTAATGGCTTTTTTTTTTATTTCTAATAAAATTTTTTCTCTGTGTTGTGTTATTCTTAAAACTATTTAATAGAAATTCATGGCGGTCCTGTCTAATATTGGCGTGACCGCCATAAATTTCGGGCTTAGGGCCAGCTGATAATACAAAGCTGGCCCTAACCTCTTTATTACCCAGCGTGCCACCGCCACCAGGGCCGCTGAAAGAGCGGGGTTCAGTGCCAGAGGATGGCGCTTCAATGAACGCGCCATCTTCTGGGGCGGCTGCGGGCTGCAATTTGCAGCGGGGGGTGCCCAGAAAGCTTGGGCCTCCCTGCGCTGCGGATTCCAGCCCCCAGCTGCTTAGCTGTACCTGGCTAGACATAGAAATTGCGCGGAGCCCCACGCATTTTTTTTAAATTATTTCATGAAATTCATGAAATAATAAAAAAAAAGAGCTCCCCTATATTCTTGTGTCCGGCCAGGTACAAATAGGCACCTGGGGGTTGGGGGCAGCCCGTCGCTGCCTGCTGGATCCGGCTGGTTCCAGACATACGGCGAAGCCCATGTAATTTTTTTTCTGAAAAATCAATAAAACAATCCTAAAAAAGGGACTGCATCTTTATTAACCCTCGCCCATGGTCCAGGGGTTAATAAAGATGCAGTCCCTTTTATTTACATTGTTTTATGGATTTGTCAGAAAAAAATTTCACGTGGGCTTCGCAAATACCACAGGTGTCCAAGGTCCTGAAGGCTTATACAGTAAGATCTATGGGCAGCGCTGCCCATAGATCTACTGTAAATGGCTTCAGAACCTTGGGCAGTGCACATACTATAGCTACAATAGCTATAGTATGCGCGCTGCTCTCAGAGGAGTCCGGCGCCTTCATTGATAAAAATGTACAGCAGCTGACAGGAGCCGGCTGCTGTACATAAGTGATTAAAGCATTATATGCCCACCTGAGTGGGTGGAAGGTCTATAGGGGGAGAGGGGCAATAATAAAATTTAAAGTTTTAAGACACACAGAACACGCAGGTTCTGTGACCCGCAATGCGGTAACCGCATTGCTCTGGATGTGTAATCCTGAGCAATGTGGTTACCGTATACTTTGTTCATCCCTGCTGCCACAGGGATGAACAAAGTGTTAACTGTTTAATAAAGCATTAATATTAGTTGTGTGCAGCGCACCGCCATAGATCTAATGTAAATGCCTACAGGACCTTGGACAGCGGTAGATACTATACGTACATTATGTACAGTATCTGCTCTACTGTCAGGAGCCGTGGCTTCATTAATAAAATTGTACAAAGTCGACAATAGCTGGCTTAGTGTAAATGGGTTATTAACCCCTGGCATGCCCACAGGAGTGGGCAGTATGTCTCTAGGGGAGATGGGCACCCCCTAAAGACATGTTGCACACAACTAATATTAATTAATTCTTTAATAGTTAACACTTTTTTCATCCCTGCGGCAGCAGGGATGAACAAAGTATACGGTAACCACATTGCTCCGGATTACACATCCGGAGCAATCCGGTTACCGGATTGCGGTTTTCTGCACACATTTTTCCTTAAAAATGTGTGTGAAGGCAATTACGGTTACCGCCTCCTGATCTGGAGGTGGCAACCGCAATTGCCTTTGAAAGGCCTTGTTCACACATACTATCCATTTTTGCCTTAAATCCGTTTTTGGGAACATTTTGGACAATTTTTTTTCAGCATGCGTTTTTACACAGCAGGCCAAACATGCTGCTAGCTGCGTTTTTGGGGTGCTGTAAAAAAAGCATGCTTTTTTTAACATGGGGCCCTATGGGAAACGCATGTGTTAACGCATGGCACATATTGGCATCTGCGTTAACGCATATGTGTTTTTAATTAAAAAATGACTAAGTCCCAAAACTTGCCAAAAACGTCCAGGACCTCAGGGGAAACTATTGGCACCCTTAGAAAAACGGATCCGTTTTTCTAAGGGCTTAAAAAACGGATTGGTATGTGTGAACAAGGCCAAAGTGTGACCCCAGCCTTATTCAGTTATTCAAAACTAGTTCATACCTTACTTCCCTGATATACAGTGCCTACAAGTAGTATTCAACCCCTGCAGATTTAGCTGGTTGACACATGCGGAATTTACTTGGCATTGTGACATTTGGACTGTAGATCAGCCTGGAAGTGGGAAATGCAGTGGCACAAAACATTTTTTTGTTTTTGTGTTTGTTTGTTTTTAAAGCGTTAAAAGTTAATTCAGAGGGTCATTTATTATTCAACTCCTCAAACCACCAGAATTCTGTTTGGTCCCCCTAAAGTATTAAGAAGTAGTTCAGGCACAAATAACAATGAGCTTCACATGTGTGGATTAGCCAGCCTTTTCTGACTATTTAAGACCCTCCCCAAACTTGTGAACAGTAATCATACATGGTCAACATGGGAAAGACAAAGGAGCATTCCAAGGCCATCAGAGACAAGATCGTGGAGGGTCACAAGGCTGGCAAGGGGTACAAAACCCTTTCCAAGGAGTTGGGCCTACCTGTCTCAACTGTTGGGAGCATCATCCGGAAGTGGAAGGCTTATGAAACTACTGTTAGTCTTCCACGGCCTGGACAGCCTTTGAAAGTTTCCTCCCGTGCCGAGGCCAAGCTTGTCCGAAGAGTCAAGGCTAACCCAAGGACAACAAGGAAGGAGCTCCGGGAAGATCTCATGGCAGTGGGGACATTGGTTTCAGTCAATACCATAAGTAACGTACTCCACCGCAATGGTCTCCGTTCCAGACGAGCCCGTAAGGTTCCTTTACTTTCAAAGCGTCATGTCAAGGCTCGTCTACAGTTTGCTCATGATCACTTGGAGGACTCTGAGACAGACTGGTTCAAGGTTCTATGGTCTGATGAGACCAAGATCGAGATCTTTGGTGCCAACCACACATGTGACGTTTGGAGACTGGATGGGACTGCATACGACCCCAAGAATACCATCCCTACAGTCAAGCATGGTGGTGGCAGCATCATGCTGTGGGGCTGTTTCTCAGCCAAGGGGCCTGGCCATCTGGTCCGCATCCATGGGAAGATGGATAGCACGGCCTACCTGGAGATTTTGGCCAAGAACCTCCGCTCCTCCATCAAGGATCTTAAGATGGGTCGTAATTTCATCTTCCAACAAGACAACGACCCAAAGCACACAGCCAAGAAAACCAAGGCCTGGTTCAAGAGGGAAAAAATCAAGGTGTTGGAGTGGCCTAGTCAGTCTCCTGACCTTAACCCAATTGAAAACTTGTGGAAGGAGCTCAAGATTAAAGTCCACATGAGACACCCAAAGAACCTAGATAACTTGGAGAAGATCTGCATGGAGGAGTGGGCCAAGATAACTCCAGAGACATGTGCCGGCCTGATCAGGTCTTATAAAAGACGATTATTAGCTGTAATTGCAAACAAGGGTTATTCCACAAAATATTAAACATAGGGGTTGAATAATAATTGACCCACACTTTTATGTTTAAAATTTATAAAAATTCAAATGAGCAACATAACTTTTTGGTTTGTAAGAATTATGCTTGTGTTAATAAATCCTACTCTCGTTTGCAGTTTGAAGGCTCTAACTTATTGGCATCTTATCAAACCAGCTAAATCTGCAAGGGGTTGAATACTACTTGTAGGCACTGTATGTGTAACTAAGAACAATTTAGAAATTACAAGTCTGTATACAATTCATATTGCAAACTTATATTTCCTAGCAGCACAGAGATGTAGACGTTAATGATTCACATTACATTGTAGCACTGAATGGCAAATTAAACATTGCAGTCTAATGTGACTCGTTGCCTGCGTTGTTTGCAAACTGGAAAATTCAAAAGTTAGTTTACAGAAAGGGAGAATTGCTCTGTTCCTAAAGACGCTCAAACATCTTAGGCTGCTTTCACATGGTGTTCTGTCGCACGGTTCAGTGGTCCTGTTGGGGCTTACGTCTGAAAACGGGCTTTGGATGTATGCAGGGCCGGTTTTAGACCAAGTGGGGCCCTGGGTGAGATTGAGAGTGGGGCCCCAACTGTTTGTGGCGCCCGGGGCGGTCAAAAAATTTGCCGCCCCTTTGGTCGTATTATAGTAGTTATATTCTTGTATATAGGAGCAGTATTATAGTAGATATATTCTTGTACATAGGAGCAGTATTATAGTAGTTATATTCTTATACATAGGAGGCAGTATTATAGTAGTTATATTCCTGTACATAGGGGCAGTCGCAGTATTATAGTAGTTATATTCTTGTACATAGGGTCAGTCAAGTATAGTAGTTATATTCTTATATACAGGAGTCCTATATACAAGAATATAACTACTATACTAAAACACAAAGAGAAGGGGCGCAATTGGGGGGTAAGTATTGGGCCAAATGGCTACTCACCTATTGGGGTTGTCACTGTGCACCTCTGCAAAACCCCAGTGTATGGCAACAAGCAGGACTCAAGGAGGATCCGAGGCAGGAGCAATTTTCGCCGACAGAGGTGTCTTCCCTTCCGTCTTCCGCCCGGGTAGCGGTCACGTGTTGAGATCACGTGACTCGGGATCTCCTTAAAGGAAAAAGACAAAGAAAGCGTGTATATATGGACTGGGATCATAGCCAAATTTCAGATTAAATATCAAATTTTATCAGTGCAATACTATATACAGTGCCCTATATAGAATATAGCACCCCCATATACAATACACAGCTCTCCCATATGCTATATATAGCACCCACATACTATATACAGCACCCACACATACTATATACAGCAACCCCATATACTATATACAGCAACCCCATATACTATACAGCACCCCCTTTATACATGACAGCATCCCCCATATACTATATACAGCCCCCATACATGACAGCACCCCCTATTAACTATATACAGCACACCATACAATATATACAGCACCCCCATGTACATGACAGCACCCCCATATACTATATACAGCACCCCCACAATACTTGAAAGCACACCCATATAATATATACAGCCTGAGCCCCCATATGCATGACAGCACCTGGGCCATATACAACATACAGCAGCATCCCCCATATACATGACAGCTGAGCACCCATGTACAACATACAGCACCCCATAAACAATATACAGAACTAATATATATAAAATACAGCCCCCCATATACTATTTACAGCACGTCAGCACCCTCAGTATACTATAGGCCAGCAGCATGCCTCACATACATGACACACAGAGCATCCCCATATGATATGACATACATGACACACACACACACACACATACATACACACACACAGCATCCTATACAGGCAGAATGTATCTACATGATGGTCAGCAACACCCTCAATATAGTATATACAGGCCAGCAGCACGCCCCACATACATGACACACACATACACACACGCACAGCATACTATAATATATAGGCAGCCCCAGTGGTGGTATACAGGCAGCCCCAGTGGTTGTGTATACATGCAGCCCCAGTGGTGGTGTATACAGGCAGCCCCAGTGGTAGTGTATACAGGCAGCCCCAGTGGTGGTGCATACAGCAGGCAGCCCCAGTGGTGCTATACAGGGCCCCAGTGGTGGTGTATACAGGCAACCCCAGTGGTGGTATACAGGGCCCCAGTGGTGGTATACAGGGCCCCAGTGGTGGTGTATACAGGCAGCCCCAGTGGTGGTGCATACAGCAGGCAGCCCCAGTGGTGGTATACAGGGCCCCAGTGGTGGTATACAGGGCCCCAGTGGTGGTGTATACAGGCAGCCCCAGTGGTGGTATACAGGGCCCCAGTGGTGATGTGTACAGGCAGCCCCAGTGGTGGTGCATACAGCAGGCAGCCCCAGTGGTGGTATACAGAACCCCACCCCTGCACACCTGTAAAGGAATACAGATCCATGATGCATCATTATACTTACTTATCCGTGCCGGCTGCCGCTGTCGCCGCTCTGCACCGCGCTCCGGCTTCTTCCTGCTTCCTCCTCTGTCTGGCGCACAGGCAATGTGACGTCATTGCCTGCCCGTCGGTCACCAGGAAGAGCGCTGCAAGCTCCGCCTATAATCCGCACCCTGGGGGCCCTCTGAAACTTGGGGGCCCTAGGCAAATGCCCAGGCTGCCCCCCCCTAACGCCGGCCCTGGATGTATGCACCGACAGGGCCATTGACTTTAATGGCGCAGATGGGGGTCAACGCAGTCTGATGTATTCGGGTGTCCACCTGCAGAAAACGTATACTTCCAAATATGATGCAGGACAGAGCACACGTTGACCCTGTCTGCACAATTAAAGTCAACGGACCCATCAGCGCATATGTCCAAAGTCCATTTTCAGATGTAAGCCCCGACAGAACCACTGAACGTGCAGCAGAACGCAATCTGAAAGCATCCATAGATAGTTCCGAGATGAACATTCAGTTGACCGACATCCATCTCTCTAAAGTCCCCCATACACAATTCCTGTTTCCCTATTTTAGCAGAAATCTGCCACAATTTGTGCATGCTTATTATACTTTATGAGCTCCACTATAGTCAATAAAGCCATCAGATTTCTATGGACATGAATGCAAATGCAAAGTAGAAGCTTATTGTTGGCTCCAGTGAAATGAAAGACGGATAATGGAAGTGATGCACCCACAGGGACTGGGGTACTCAGGACCGAGCTCTACTGTCTCTGGGGTATCAAGGTGCCGTTGCCCAGTCCCGTTGTCCCAGATGCGGCAATGAAAAAGGTAATTTACAAGGGAGGTGAAAGAGTTTTTCGCGACGCCACCCGTAGTATGTGGTCAGGGTGACCACTGCTGCCGTATTCTTGCTAGGGGGCGATGATGAGGGGCAGCGTAAATGGTAAGCCCTCCACAGGTAGGGCTGGGTGTCCCCGAGGCAGGTGAAATGGGGGCTGCGTACTCTGGATACTGCATCGTCTCTTCCCCTGCAGCTTCTCCAACCAGCACACAGGGACAGCAAGTCGGCTATGCAGGTGAGGGTTCTGCTGCAGTTTAGCAATGAACAGTCTCAGGCACTTTTGAGCTGACCCGGTACTTTACTTTCCATTGTTCTTAAAAGCAAGTTACAACACAGTTCACAGTCAAAGTTCTTACACTTTACCGGGTTCTACTGCAGCTCAGATGGTTCCTCTGTGTCGCTTCCCTCAATATACCTTTCAGGCCCTGCTTGTCTCTCTCTCTGTCCTTGCTCACTGGTTTGCTCTGGCCGTCATGGGCTCTTAAGTGATGATTCCCTCTGCTTTAGGGTCACTAGCCCTAGTACGATGGCTGTGTTCCTACTCCGTGGCGGCAGGTCGGTTGTGGGTCACGCGGGGTTAGTGATGGCTGCTGGGCCCATTGTTCTCCCACTATTCTTTAGTGTTCAGCTGTGGGGTGTATCGGCTTGTGGTGTTTCTTCCCTCGCCTTTCTCTCTAGGGCGAGCTCCCTAATCGGTATCCTACTTCCAGGGAATTGCTGCCTCCAGGGAACCTCTCCTCCTGGGAATCAACTCCTCCAACTTAGTGTTCCAGTGTTTTTAATGCTGTTCCTCCACCCACTTGTCCCGCTTCTACCTCTCTCTCCACCCACACTTCTCTAAACTCCCCCGCCACCCCTTGCCCTACATAGAATCAGTGGCTTAGAGTCGGAGTGTGTCGGTGTGTGGATATTTTAAGTTGACCATCTTACCTCGTCTGGCTGCAGTTCACCTTGTTGCCGCCCTGGTCGCAGGGGCGCCACAGAAGTCTATGGACATAGCTGAGCAATGGCATGCATAGTAATTGTTTGTTATTTTACATGCTTGACTTCTTATTGACTTATGAAAGGGACACTGTCAGCACAGATGACAGCTCAAACCAAGTACATACGCTCAGTGAATCATGGCAGGGCCAATCATTTATATACATCTTCACATCTGCTCATTTTCCTACTATATCTAGATTGCCCTCATTATTTCCAAATCAGCAGGGGCCCCCTCCACACTGGCTGCACATGCGATATGTCCGCCCCTGATCTCCACCCTTCTTGGACTCTATGGAGCCAGAGACGTCAATCAATGATAGGGGGATGAAGATTGAGAGAAAGCAAGCGAGTGGAAATGTGTATTTAAATTAATATTGTCTGAAGCACTGTGCGCTGGTACTTGGTTTGAACAGTCATTCTGTGCTTACAGAGTCCCTATAAGGCCTTGCTCCCACTTGCGTATAAATCACTCTGGTACTGATCACAAAAAGTGAGAAGAGTGCATTGTTTTCTCTCAAAGCATCCGCATGACATGCGTATGCCATCTGAATGCAATGCATTTTTAACATCAGTATATGCCATGTACATTCTAGCTAGTTGTCAGATATCTTAGGCCCAGTTCACATCTAAGGGGGTTTGCGTTGCTGTTCCTATGTGTTTTTGCAGTGCAAAACGCATAGAAACGCAGAGAATTGCATGTGTTAACGCACCCATTGGTTGCATGCAACCTTTTGGGCTGCGTTTGCAAAAACGCATGCATTTTGTGTTTTCTGAAAATGGCATGTGTTTTTGCATGCATTTTCATTGCGTTTTGCATGTGTTTCCAATGCGATTATTACACACATGCTGTCAAAAACGCATTGCAACCCAAACGCAAAAGAAATGCAGATTTGAAAAGGCCATTAAGGTAATCAAATATAAAAGTACAGATAGATACATACAGTTGTGGCCAAAAGTATTGACACCCCTGCAATTCTGTCAGATTGCAATCATTTTCAGGAAGAAACTGAGTATTATCACAAATTCTTTGGTATCAATATCTTCATTTAATTTGTCTTCAATGAAAAACACAAAAAGAATTGCCCTAAAGCCAAATTGGATATAATTCAACACCAAACATAAAAAAGGGGGTGGACAAAAGTATTGGCACTGTTAGAAAAATCATGTGATGCTTCTCTAATTTGTGTAATTAACAGCACCTGAAACTTACCTGTGGCACCTAACAGGTGTTGGCAATAACAAAATCACACTTGCAGTCAGTTGACATGGATTAAAGTTGACCCAACCTCTGTCCTGTGTCCTTGTGTGTACCACATTGAGCATGGAGAAAAGAAAGAAGACCAAAGAACTGTCTGAGGACTTGAGAAACCAAATTGTGAGGAAGCATGAGCAATCTCAAGGCTACAAGTCCATCTCCAAAGACCCGAATGTTCCTGTGTCTACTGTACGCAGTGTCATCAAGAAGTTTAAAGCCCATGGCACTGTGACTAACCTCCCTAGATGTGGACGGAAAAGAAAAATTGACGAGAGATTTCAACGCAACATTGTGCGGATGGTGGATAAAGAACCTCGACTAACATCCAAACAAGTTCAAGCTGCCCTGCAGTCCAAGGGTACAACAGTGTCAACCCGTACTATCTGTCAGCATCTGAATGAAAAGGGACTGTATGGTAGGATACCCAGGAAGACCCCACTTCTTACCCCGAGACATAAAAAAGCCAGGCTGGAGTTTGCCAAAACTTACCTGAGAAAGCCTAAAACGTTTTGGAAGAATGTTCTCTGGTCAGATGAGACAAAAGTAGAGCTTTTTAGGCAAAGGCATCAACATAGAGTTTACAGGAGAAAAAAAAAGAGGCATTCAAAGAAAAGAACACGGTCCCTACAGTCAAACATGGCGGAGGTTCCCTGATGTTTTGGTGTTGCTTTGCTGCCTCTGGCACTGGACTGCTTGACTGTGTGTGACTCACCGTAGCCGGGTTCTGCATGTCGCAGGCGTTTTCCTCTCCTTGTCACGGAACCGCGCCTGCGGCTGTGGGGCCCGGTGGTCCAGATCAATCGGGGATGGCTGAACAGTTAAGGGGTTGTCTTGTCGTGACGCCACCTGTGAGAGTTCCGGTGATGTCCACCGGTACTGCTTGTGTCTCCGGGGGATGGGATGCAGCAAGATGGGACACTACCCACAGGACGAGCGGGAGTCCCCGGAGCCAGGAGCTGCACAAGATGTTGTGAGGCAGCTTTGTAAGGCTGCTGTTAGATCTAGGAATTAAAGTGCAGACACACCAAAGTCTTTTAGGTACCTTTACTGGTGGATAGCAGGTACACTCGGACCGGGTGAGGATGAGGTTAACACTCCTGGAGGTTCACAGCAAGCAGTAGTGTAGGCTTCCTTTCTCTGTCTTCTCTAGTGATGTCGGGTGGATGTGGAATCCTGCCCGGACCGGGGTATACGTTCAGCGGAACGTGCTTCACCTGGTTTAGCTGCACTGAGGGCACTGTTAAAGGGATGATTCAACGTCTATCCTCTTCCCTGGGCTCTCGTTTGTAGGTGCGGCAGGTGAACAGGGGGGCTAAACTTGAAGTGCTGGTTCTCTGTGGTGGCTGGATAGCTCTCACAGCTCGGTTCCAGTAACCGGATGATGAGGGAGAGTTAGGGTAACTCTGTTGTCCCTGAGAGGTGCTTTCTCCTTCCCTATGACCCCAATTGCAAGGGTCTCTCACTGGGCAGGTGTGCTGCTTTGGGCCTGGTAAAGCTCCACAACCGGTGGTTGCACACGTCCTGCAACTCTTCTAGCATCTGCACACTCTGGTGTTTCTCCCTCCAAGACCCTATTTATAGGGGAAACTGGCTCAAAGTGACCAGTGGAGCTCCCCCTAGAGGCTTGAGGTGAAACAGGTATTAAAGGTGTTCTAAGGTGTTTTGATTTGTTTGTGAGTGATGCTTTGCTGTTACTGCTCCATTTATGTACCAAGGGTTCTGTGGTGCCCAACAGGGTGCCAGGGTGCCAGGGTGCCACATGTGCATGGCATTATGAAGTCTGAAGACTACCAACAAATTTTGCAGCATAATGTAGGGCCCAGTGTGAGAAAGCTCACACTGAAAGAGGTCATGGGTCTTCCAGCAGGACAATGACCCAAAGCACACTTCAAAAAGCACAAGAAAATGGTTTGAGAGAAAGCACTGGAGACTTCTAAGGTGGCCAGCAATGAGTCCAGACCTGAATCCCATAGAACACCTGTGGAGAGATCTAAAAATGGCAGTTTGGAGAAGGAACCCTTCAAATATCAGGGACCTGGAGCAGTTTGCCAAAGCAGAACATTGTAAGAAACTCATTGATGGTTGATCGCAGTTATTTTGGCTAAAGGTTGTGCAACCAAGTATTAGGCTGATGGTGCCAATACTTTTGTCTGGCCCATTTTTGGAGTTTTGTGTGAAATGATCAATGTTTTGCTTTTTGCTTCATTGAAAACAAATTAAATGAAGATAATAATACCAAAGAATTTGTGATTGCAATCATTTTCAGCAAGAAACTGAGTATTATCTGACAGAATTGCAGGGGTGTCAATACTTTTGGCCACAACTGTATATATCCTGCTGCTGTATAATGTCACAACCACCTGATTTATTATAAACTTGCACCCTTTAGTGCCCTTCATGTGACACTAAAGAGCATTTAGCCTTGCTTAACCTAATAAATTAAACTATGCAAAGTCCCCGTATTTTTGATAGTCAGCAAAGGTAAAGCGGACAGCTGTGGGCTGATATTATCATGCTGCGAAAGTCCATGGTTTTCGGGTCCATTCCAACCAAAAAGTATCATCCAACAGCCGCCTCAGGAGTGGCACATCACATGTGCTAATTCTGGCAATTCACCCCAGCTCTTCCAGATTGTCCTGGTGCTCTGGTAATCGGGATAATGGTAGTTGGGTTGATGTCAGCTGTGTAGTGTCAGTTGGCATCAAACCCTGGTCTTAGTAATGAAGAAGACACCCCAATTGCTAATCCAGTAAAAGAGGAAAAAAAAAAAACACAAAAATGTTTTATTTTAAAAGACATTCCCAGACTCTCCTGGCTCACCAATTTATAAAAATAAAATAAAACAATGCAGGTCCAACATAGTTGAAGGAATCCGATATAGTCCAGAAATGGAAACCTAAAAGACATCAAAAGTAGTGATTGGCGAACCCGAACTGTAAAGTCTTGGGTCCATACCGCATGGCTAGTGCTCATGCATGGACCCCAACGCGATCTTCCCTGAGAGGTCTGTGTTATTGTTGTGGGTGGAGCTATAAAATGAAGCAAAATGTAGATTAAAGTAGGAGAATCATACTTACTAGTCTCTGCGCTGAGGTTACAGTGCTTCTAGGAAAGCTCATTAAGGCTAGGGTCACATTTGCGTTAGCAAATGCAGATCCTGATCAGGTTTTCAGCATGCAAAATGCTCAAAACCGGATCGGGATCCGAAGCCCATAGGAGCCCATTATAAAACCGGATTGCACAATATGCAATCTGGTTACCGCTTGCGGATTTGCAGCCTGCGGTAAAAATCATGCAGGCTGCAGTTTTCGCAGCGTTTTGCAAACTGCAGCAGGCTTGCTATAATGGGCTCCTCATGTGAAAGCCTGCGGTAACCGTATGCTTTGTTCATCCTGGATTGCTCCGGATTACACATTATGAGCACTCCAGTTACCGTATGCGGGGTTAGGGACACATTTTGGGTGAAAAATGTATCTGAAGGCACTATGCAATTACCGCATCCGGATCCAGATGCGGTAATCGCAATATGCCTTGCTAATGTCACCCTAGTCTAAGTCTCATGAATATTCACTACATCCCCCTGCCCACCCTCTGCAACAGTGTCTGTGATTGATTTTTGCAGTCAGACTGCGCCCCCACCCTCTGTGCTGGATAAAGAGTAGAAAAGAAGGTGCATACAAATATTGGGATCACTGAGGAAATAGTTTTCGAAAAATTGTAACAATCTTTATTTATACAAAAAAATGGAACAAAAAACAACACACAATATAAAACCATTTAAAAAGATAGCAAAAGTTCAATAGAAATTACAGATGGTGTGTATAATAACAGCACAATCTCCCCCTCAACTGTGGTCTATCTTACAAGGCCTCAGATTGTAAAAAATAAGTAACTGCAGCAATCAACCCAAAATGACGCAGTTGTTATTCACACAGGCTAGTGCAACATTTTATAATAACAAGCCTCCATAAAATTAACTTCAAAATGGGTTTTTAAACTCCAAACAATCCACTACACAAATTTTAGCTCAAGTAATGTACAATCAAGGTCTAAATAACAGATCTTATACTAAAAAGATCAAACACCAAACATTATAGGTTGTAATTAAAATAAGGAAGGAAAGGTATATTGCTATTACACAAAACCCAGAAGTAATATCATGTTGGCAACCTGTCCCCTATGTATGACAATAGCGAGCTTCTATGCAGAACCTACTATCAAATAAAGGGTGAACGCTGCCTGATAAATAAAGTAAAATACCGTGCCCCTGTAGAGAAGGCTGCTTGGGGGAATGGAGAACTGATGTGTATCGCCAAAAACTTGGCCTCTCCTGAGGAAGGCACTTTAGCACTGTACTCTATGGCAAGCAAGCTGATGACATATTAGTCTAAAAATAAATAAATAATTGAAAAAATGGCATGGGGATGCCATGTGCGTTATGTTGACTGGGTATCAAAATACAGGGGACCACGCACATTCTTTTTAAAATTATTTAAATAAATAAATAAAAAGAAACTTTGTGGGCTCCCTCCCTAATTTGGATGCTCAGTCAAGATAAAGCACACGGCTGTGGGTTGGTAGTCTCTTCCTGGGAAGGCCCATAGTTATTGCATAACCCCAAGCTAAGAACAGCAGCCTGTAGTTATCTCAGATTTTGCACACATATTAGACGCGCCCCATCTGACGCTTAACCCAGCTCTTCCTCATTGCCCTGCTGCGATGGCAATAGGGGTAATTTAAGGTGTTAATGACAGCTGTGAGTTGACAGATGACATCAAGCACTATGAGACCCCCACATTACCATTCCTGAGGGACCCGTTGAAGCGCAAAACGGTGCCGTCGTCACCCCTGCCTCTCCCCCTCCCTGCAACATGTAACCAGCAAACTTGAATAAAAGTGCACCGCTGACCGGTGAGTGCTGTCTTTTCTATCTGATTTGTGCGGTCTGCGTCTTTGGACTGGCACCGCGGTTTGTTGCGACCAGCTGCATCTGCGGGGATTGCTGGAGACTGTTGTACACACTGGTGCCCCATTCCTACTGTTTCTGCTTATTTATGGACAAATGTACTAAGAATACATCTCACCACAAAATAATAACAATAGCTGACAGGATGGATATCCTCATAAAAAATCTCTGCACACAAGAAAGTATATAAAAGCAGCTCAATATGCAAATACCTATACTATTACAGTTAATCTACGTCGAAAAGAGACCAACATAGCTTACTACATGTATAGAGTAACACATCAACTATTCCCTAAGGAATGTTTGGTGTGGAACTATATCCAATTTGGCTTTAGGACAATTCTTTTTGTGTTTTTTTTCGTTGAAGACAAATTAAATGAAGGTAATAATACCAAAGAATTTGTGATTGCAATCATTTTCAGGAAGAAACGGAGTATTATCTGACAGAATTGCAGGGGTGTCAATACTTTTGGCCAACACTGTATAAATTGCAAACTGGCCCACTCTTTGTGACCTCTGAGCAGGGGCAGGAATACACTTGAACCCACAACAATCTATCAGCTATGGAAGAAGTGGAAAAAGTGGGTAGACAACTCCAACCTAAATACCTGCACTAAAATTAGTGACACCTACAGTATAAAGGATTTATGGAATATTTGGAGCAATCAAGCCCACTCCGGTACCAAAACAACATGCACCTGGGAGAAAAAATGAGCAATGCTACACTTAGTAGCGGGTATGTAGGAATAGTACCGACCTGTATGCTGTGCCGAGATCCCAAGGAGCAGTCAACTCACTTGAGTAGAAAGTTCACCACACCTCGCCTCGACGCGTTTCATCGGTAGGCTTCGTCGGGAGGCTATAAGGGTGCAGGACTGTGTCTACCTACAGGACCAGAGCTCTGCAGCCATCATTGTGTGTGCGTGCATGCTTGTGCCAAGCCAGCCATTGCCATTAATGACCCTTGTTCTGGATTCTGTGTGGTTCTTGTATGTGCCTGTGATGGCGCCTACATCCTTGCATGGGCGTACCCAGCGTGGGGCGGGGGGGGGGGGAAGCTGCCCCCCAGAAACATTTGGCCTTCTACTGCAGCGCCCGCGCCGAGGTGTCTCCCTGCCAGTTGGCCGCCGTCACATATTCCGGCCACCCACTGTGTGAGCCGGATCTTCTCTGCACCTGTAGTCAGCTGAGCTGACAGCGGGAGCAGAGTATGAGCAGCGCTGGCTCTGGCAGTCCATAGTACAGGTGTCAGACTCAGATGCCTGTACTATGGAAGTTGGGCTCTCAGCCGCCCTGATTCCTGGCAATTCCAGGTCAGGGGGATGTCAGTCACGTGATCACATCACCTGATCACGCTACTGTTGTCACTTGGCAGAGGCAGCACGGTAAAAGGCTGGATGTGAAGACCTGGCTGGCAGGTTAACATAATTAGGGGAATAGGCACAGCATGGAGGGAGAGGGGTAGTAGTGTGAGAAGGAAACTGGGGGGAGTGAGCAGGAAACTAGGGGGAGAATGTGAGCAGGAAACAAGGGGGGGGGGATGTGAGCAGAAAACTGGGGGGGGGGGAGGTGGAGCAGGAAACCAAAGGGGGAATGTGAGCAGATAACTGGGGGGAGGGTGTGCAGGAAACTGGGGGGGGGTGGAAGGGGTTGTGAGCAGGAAACTGGGTGTGTGTGAGTATCAAATGAGAGTGTAAGGGAGTGTGAGGAGCAAACTGGGGGGAGAGTGTAAGCCAATCTGGGGGGAGATAATGGGGGGAGAATATATGATCCAAACTGGGGGAAAGGGTGGGGGGGCAGTATATGTGAGCGAAAATGGGGGGAGAGGTTTGGGGAGAATATGTGAGCCAAACTGGGGGGGGGAACTGTAAGAAGGAAACTGGGGGTGTGTGAGTATCAAATAAGAGCGTAGGGGGAGTATGAGGAGGAAACTGGGGGGGAGTTTGTGAGCCAATCTGGGGGAAGATAATGGAGGGAGAATATGTGAGCCAAACTGAGGGGGCAGGGTGGGGGGCAGTATATGTGAGCCAAAATGGGGGGAGAGGTTTGGGGAGAATATGTGAGCCAAACTTGGGGGGGAGGGGAAGGGTGGAGGCAGAATATGTGGGCAAAACTGCGGGGAAAGGTTGGGGGGGATATATGTGAATCAAGGGGATAAGTTTGAGGATCCTGTATAAAAGAGTGGTGGGGCAGGGGAATCAGTGTGGACACAGTATGAGGAGTGAGGGGATGGCTACAGTATAGTATGTGGAGTGAGAGGGGGATGGCTGCGGTACGCTGTGAGAAGTGAGAGGGGAATGGATGCGGTACGATATCAGGAGTAAGGGGATGGCTACAGCATAGTATGTGGAGTGAGGGAGGTTGGTTGCAGCAACGTATGAGGAGTGAGAGGGGGATGGCCATGGTATGGTATGCGGTGTGGAGGGGTAAGAGTGTGGACACAATATGAGGACTGAGGGGGATGGCTGCCAACATAGTATGTGGAGTGAGGAGGAGATTGGTGTGGACACAGTATGTGGAGTGAGAGGGATGGCTGCGGCACAGTATGTGGAGTGGGATGGCTGCGGTACAGTTTATGTAGTGAGGGGGTAACAGTGTGAATACATTATGAGGAGTGAGGGGGGATGGCTGCAGCACAGTATGTGGAGTGAGGAGGAGATCGGTGCAAACACAGTATGTGGAGTGAGGGGGGAGTGAGGTAGTGAGGAAAGAGTAGGTGATGAGAAAAATGTAAGGCGGCACAGAATAGAGTGAGTAGTATGGGGCTGAATAGTGAGGGGGCAGCATGCGGGGACATTGTGGGGCCACAGCCAGGAGGGGACAGTATATCGAGGAGGGGAGTGTGATGAAGGAGAAAAGGATAAACAGTGGGTAGTATATGGGGACAGTGTGACCAGGGAGCCCAGTATGGAAAGGAAAGGACAGTGCGATGAGGGGGTAGTGTGGAGGGCATGTTCCAGAAAGTGGACAGCATGTAAATCTTATTTTGTGCAGGGAACAGTGAGGAGGAGCAATTATTCCGGGGCACAGTGTAGGGCAGATATTTTTACTTAAGAGAATTTTGATCATTCTGCTATTTTTAAGGATGAGCTGCAGAGGATCGGAGAAGATGAACATCTCCAGAGACAAGCTGTGAATGTGAAATGTGATCATGGTGTCTGGACAAGATGAAGAAAAGAAAAAGATGACCCCGGTCAAAGACAAGGTCATCTATAAAGTGCCCAGATGTAAATGATTATTTGTGATAATGACATTCTCATCAGTGCTGTAGTTCCTGTATGATCTGATGGTGTCTGGTAACAACAACTCCCAGTCTCTCCTTACCATTGTTAAGGATGTATTAGGGTGCCTTCACATTTGCGTTTGTTACGCAGCGCACTGAACGCAGCCAAACGCTTGTGCACATGCGTTCCTATGTTTAACATGGGAACACATGTGCTTGCATTTTGGCTGCGTTCGGTTGCATTTGCGTACGGATGTGCATAATTTGTGCGCCCTCCTCCGCACTCAGAATGCAGCCCTGTTACATTTTTTGTGCGTTCGCGGGCGCTTGTTTAATCTGCAAGCGCCCGCAAGCGCATAAAAAATGCATGGAAGTCAATGGATCCACAGTGTCCTCCACATGACAGTGCAGGAGAATGCTGCGGATCTCATTGAAATCTCTCCCGGTGGCCACCAGTGATCACCGGCGGCCACTGGGAGATCATCTACAGCCGCCGCTGCTCTCCCGCCTGTGTCAGTGGGGAGAGCGGGGAGAAACAGCTGATCTGACAGCTGTTTAAATCTCCCGCGCTGACACCGAATAGGTGAGGTTGGCGCGGGAGATTTGAAGCAGCGATCAGCTGTTTCTTATCTCCTGCACTGATATCACCCTATTCGGTGTCAGCACGGGAGATTTAAACAGCTGTCAGATCAGCTGTTTCTCCCCGCTGACACCGGCAGGAGATTAGCTGTGGTGGGGAGGAGGAGATCTCTGTCGCTGATCTCCTCCTCCCGGCCGCCCCCTTGACAGCTGATTGGCTGCCCGGGCACCATACTAATGTGAACGCATGCGGAGATTCTCCGCTGCATTCACATAAGTATGTGCTGTGTTGCACTGCGTTTGCGTCTGCATGCCCTGCGCATGTGTGGCACCCTGTGCCAGGTCATCACAGACTCCCTTGGGACACGGAGGGATTTCTTACAGCGAGTAATCCACTAGCACACAACACCCTTTCACCCCAGGCCTGTAGGGGGAGCTCCACTGGCTGCCTTAAGCCAGTTTCCCCTATAAATACAGGTTCTGGAGGGAAAATACCAGAGTGTGCAGTCACTACAAAACTGTGAAGAGCTGAGGGAGCTGAGCTGGTACTGGAGCCGTGCTAGGCCCATGCCAGCAATCACCTGAGACAGTGGTAGATCCGAAGAGTAGGGGTCGCAGGCAGAGGAGAGAAACGTTCTACAAGAAGGGGGCAGAGGAGTCATACCGACTCACCCCATCAGAGTTCCAGTCACTGGGTCCGAGCTACAGGGACATAGAGAATAGGCCCTGCAGAGAAATCAGCACCACAAGGAGGTTTAGCTTCCAGGACACCCAAAGCACCACCAAATGAGAGCCTAGAGTCATGGCCATGACAGGAGTCTCGTAGAGTGCCCTCAGTGCAGCAAACCCGGGTGTGGAGAGTCACACAGATAGAGAAGTAACGGTCTGGTCTGGTTCCAAGCCTGCCACTGCCAGACTCTGACAGAATAACTGAAACAAGGAGGCCTACAACCCTACTCGCTGTGGAGATCCTAAAGTGTTTCCCTCACCTCCGGATGAGTGTACCAGTACAGAACACCAGTAAAGGTACCAAAAGACTTTTATGTGTGCGTGCCCCTCCTTTCATCTGCACCACACTGACTGCGCTACCCTATTACCCTCACTACAACTTACAACCCCGGGCACCCCCACTCGTCCTGTAGGGAGTGGTTCCACCTTGCTGCCGCCCATCACCCTGGAGGCCCAAGCAGCGCCGGTGCCATCACCGGAACCCTACTGGTGGCGTCACGACAAACATTTTATTATTTTCTCTCTACCCATCTTTTATCTGCATCCTCGGGCCCACGGCCTCAGGCACCGCTACCCGTGACTTCCCCCAGAGACCGCGCCTGAGTGATCTGAGTACCCCCAGGGCCTGGGCTGGACACATGCAGACACAAACGCAAGTGTGAAGCCAGCCTTAGGAGTTGTAAGCTCATGCAGTACAAATGTATATAGATCTGACCTGACATTACAATTGTTCTACCATGTACTGATGCTAGTTCTGATGAGGATTGTGATGCTGTGTTTCTAAAGTGATGGGGGTTATATGGATGTATTCCTGTACTGATTGGGGTTCTGGTTATGTATTTCTCCACCTCTGGTGGTTCTGATGATGAATTTTGTTACCAATGAGGGTTGTGATTTCTGCACTGATGAGGGTTCTAGTTATGTGTTTCTGTACCTCTGGTGAGTCTGGTGATGTATTTCTGCACTGATGGGGGTTTTGACATAGTGTTTCTGTACTGATAGGGGTTATATAGATGCATTTTGTACCTCTGGTGGGTCTGGTGATGTATTTATGTACTGATGAGGGTTGTGATGCTGTGTTTTTGTACTGATGGTGGTTATATGGATGTATTTATTTACATCTGGTGGGTCTGATGATGTAGTTTTGAGCAGGGAAACAGAAGATGACCTTGATCGCCTTGATTGGCTTAAATAGCCAATCGCGATCATTGGCTGGAGATAGGTCACCCTCCCCTCCAGCCCTGATTGGAGCGATGAGTCCCAAAGACCAGAGTGCAGGGGGCGGTCTGACCTGGCTGTGACCAACTCCCAACAGCATTATCCATTCCGAGGAAGGGGAGTAGTCTGTGCCGCCAGTGCCTGCCGATGCTCCAGTCCCCGCTGGTCCTCCAGTGTCAGTGCCCGCCGGTCTGCCTGCTGCCCTGCCTGTTTGTACTCTGTCCTTGTCATCTCTCTCCGTCACCTCTCTCCCTGTAACCTGTACTTGTCACCTCTCTGCCTGTCATCTGTCCCTGTGACCTCTCTGCTTGTGATTTGTCCCTGCCGCCTCTGAACGACCATGAGCGACCATAGCTTGTCCCCCTATTTTTGATCCTGGGTGCGCCCATGCATCCTTGTATTTGGACATCTATTTCACTAAATTAAAGTCGCCACTAGTGTTCTCATTTTTACAGGATAGATATAAATAAGTATGAACCAGACATAACAATAATAATTTCTACCGATTAACAAAAATTTGCTAGCGGGGTGGGGAAGGGCGGCACCATTTTGCAGTTTGCCTCAGGCAGCAGAGAATCTAGGTTCACCCCTGCCCGTAGCGTTCTCATTTTTCGGGATCTGGGGCTGTGTGATGGCTTATTTTTTGCAGCTTGAGCTGACATTTCTACTGACACAATTTTTGGGTAGATATATTCTTTTGATCGCCCGGTATTTTATTGCAATGTTGCGGCAACCAAAAAAACTGAATTTTGTCGTTTGAACTTTTTTTCCGTTACGCAGTTTACATATCTGATTAATTGATTTTATATTTTCATAGATTGGGAATTTCTGAACACGGAGATACCAAATGTGTATCTTTTTTCATTTTTTATTTTGAATGGGGCAAAAGAGGGGTGATTTGAACTTTTGTGGGTTTTCTCATATTTTTAAAAACTTTTTTTCTTAATTTTACACTGGCCACTAGAGGGTCTCAGTGCTGCACACTGCACATTGCTTGTCCTATGTACTGATGAGCTGCAGCACTTCAGTACATAAGGAAAGACATCACTGTTTGTGGATGCTGGTGCTCGCCAGCCATCTACAAGAAGTGATCCTAAAGAGTTTCCGGGGTAATTACAGGATCCCGGGCTCTGCAAATGACAGATCGAGATCCCATGATCGATTCATGGGATCTCCAATTGCGGCCAGGAACAGTGTGATCCCCGCCGCGGGGCTTTGGATTGTGGTGTCAGTTACTGACAGTGCGATCCAAAAGGATTAACAACACCAATTAGATCGCGGATCTGATTGGCGCTGTTAGATACACATCTCAGCTGATAATATCAGAGGGAGGGAGCTGGCACAAGACATACCCAGTATGTCATATGTCGGACAGATATTAATGAAGCCAATTAGAAGCTGAGCACACTCAGTGACAGGAGTGCTCAGGATGGAAGGGATGGACTGAAGAATGCTTAAATCCTCTTACAACTCCTTCATTTTCTATCTTAGCAAATATAAATATGCCAAGTAATATTATCTAAATTCAACAGTTTCTCTATATCAGGTTGAAACTTTTCCACTTATAAGATATTTATTGGCTCCTACTAATCTATGACATTAGGCCTATATTTAAGAGACAGCAATGTCACTGGAAGCATTATGAAACAAAGCAAATATTGCAGAACAGTAGACTACCCAGCTCCTTGAACTTCAGACTGGTTGTAAATGGAAGTACTGTACAACAGCCACAAGATGATAGGGAGTAAGATAACCATAGGAATTATTCAATGGTTCACTAGGTAAAAGGTTCCTATTCAAGAGTAGGCTGTTTGACATAGTTAAATTGAAGGAGGGACAAAGGGAAAAGAGCGCCATTGTTTAACTAAGGTAAACACAAGGGCAGAACGAGTAATTATAGGACCCTAATAGGCTTCCATCATCTGCTGGCAGACATTCTCAGATATCAGACTCAATAAGACGCTTGTCATATTTCTCAGCTATAAAAACACAGACTGTTGTTCAATAGTGTTTGGTCCGTGTGTCAGTTTCGTCTCTGACTTTCTCCTGTGGAAACAAATGTAACAGCATAGTTTCTCCCACCCATAGCCATGTTAATCACAGACAGCACACTGATTACACACAGATGTTGTCCCTGTGCTGTCTGTGATTTTCAGAGACCCATATGAGTCGCCCACTGGGACCATGGGGTACTCGGAATCGGGCCCTCTCGACGTCGTCTGGGCTGACTGGGTGGTCACGGTGACGTGACCCGGGTCTCTGATCCCGGGCGGTTTTAAAGAAAAAATCGTGAAGCCTCCCATAGTGTGTGGTTATATGGGGCCACCGCTGCAGTCGAGACCACTGGGGATGATGATGGGTGCAGGAAGATGATGAGCCCTCTACGGATAGGGCTGGTCACCAGGGTTCCGAGTATGTGGTGTGAGTGTAAAGTCCCCAGTACCTTCAGGCACCATACACAGTCTCGGCACCCTCGGTTTTCTTCCTGCAGGCAAACAAATAGAGTCCACACCGTACTGGGCTTTACCGGGCTTTTACTCTTAACTCTCAGCAGCATATTTTAGTCAGTTCACAAAAGTTCACAGCAGACTTGGGCTCTCACAGCAGCTGGGATGGCTTGTCTACGGGCCTGCCTCTCTGTGTACCTCTCAGGCCCTCTCATCCTCCATTCCGCATGCAAGTTACGGTCCGGCTCTCACGGGCTCTCAGTGTTCTAGCCCTCTGGCTCACTAGCCCTAGTTCGACGGCTTTTCCTTCACCCAACCGGAGGTTGGATCTCGGGACATAAAGACACCACACCCGCCAGAGTTGCTGTGGTTGGGGCCTAAAGCTACCAAGCCACATCTACAGAGTCGGCCGCCGGTCCCCACTATTCTCAGTTTGGTCTCTGTCACTGGTTAGCTGATGGGTGTCTTTGCTTAGACGCTCTCTCTTCTTCTTCATCAACAACCTCAACAACCACCTTCTAACTTAGTGTTCCTGGGTTTTACTCCAGTTGCTCCACCCCGTGTCCCGTGCTTAGTTGGCGCTGACATTACTGGATGCTGCTGTGTATGTTTGTCTTTAAGAGCTGCATGGTTGATAGCTGTGAAGGTCCTGGCCTCCTGTGTTGTGCTCCAGAACTGCATTCAGTATTAGGTTCAACTGCTGGTTGAGGGGTTAATGTGTGACTCATCTGAACTCCCCTCCTCCTAGCCTTTAAGTAGCCTCTCCTTCCACCAGGTGCTGCTGGTAGAGTTTCACTCTATGCCTGGAAGCCATGCTGTGCTGACCTGTGTGTTTGTGTTGCTGAAGTCCTTTCCTTTGGAGTTGCTGTATCCCAGTTCTGTGGAGGGAGGTGAGGGGGAAATAGTGCAGGGCTGGTG
This sequence comes from Allobates femoralis, assembly GCA_033576535.1. NCBI lineage: Eukaryota > Metazoa > Chordata > Amphibia > Anura > Aromobatidae > Allobates > Allobates femoralis. Next base: position 130,624,848 of record JARQOC010000003.1, on the reverse strand, counting down.
GAGGAATTTTAGGGAGAGGCTGGAGGCCCGAACCTTCTCACCTTCAGAGATACCTTCAGGATAAGGGCCATTCTGGGTTCCTAGACTAGGGTCGGACTAGTCTTCCCTGGTCTCCCTGCCCATAACTGCCATTCCCTCATCAGCATTCTCACTACACCATGACACCCCTTTCCCGGGTTCTATTCTATGTTCCACCCTCCACTTAGCTCCTCCCGCCATCCTTTGCCTGACATGAAGTAACTTTGGCTTAGGATTGGAGTGTGTGTGTGGGGTGTTGGTGCAAAGTGACCGATTTACCAATCCCAGCTACTATGCTCTGCTGTGGCCGCCTTTCCGCAGGGGCGCCACACTCTCCCAGAACAAAGATTAGAACGTCCGCGTGCTAGGCACTGGAACGGTGTTGCACATCAGCCCAACATTATTTTATGCATTCAGAAATAACAACATAACAGGTTACACAGCAGCCTCCTACAGGGCCATATGGGTCATCCCAATCCCTTTCATCTTCTGCCATGGCTGCACCCTTTTCACTCCTCATGGTGCAGCTTCCCTCTCCCTCCCTGCGTAGGAGTCACCATACACTTTCGCCGTCTGCCGCCACTCCTCCAGGTGAGGCTACACATTCTTTTGACCCGCCCTCCCAACTGTTGGACAATGGGAGGGGTGTGGATCTCAGTTTGCGCTCTTTGTTGGCCTGGCCCATAATGAGAGTCCACGACAAAGCCCTCTGCCAGCACATGTTCTCAGTCCTCTAGGGCCGCCATTACTCTGGACCGCGTTATAACACAGTTCACAAAACAGTCTTAGGCACACAAGACACGTTTTTATCCAAACAGTAATCCTGTTCATGATGCCAAGTTTGACTCGCTCACTGAGACCATGGGTACTCGGAATCGGGCCCTCTTGATGTCGTCTGGGCTGGCTGGGTGGTCACGGTGACGTGACCCGGCTCCGTGATCTCGGGAGGTCAATAAAAGGGGATTAATAGTTTTTAAAGGAAAAATCGTAATGCCACCTGTAGTGTGTGGCTATATGGGGCCACCGCTGCAATCGGGACTGCTGGGGATGATGATGAGTGCAGCAAGATGATGAGCCCTCTACGGGTAGGTCTGGTCCCCAGGTCTTCCGAGTATGTGGTGTGAGTGTAAAGTACCCAGTACCTTCAGGCACCATACACAGTCTCAGCACCATCGCAGGTTTTCTTCCTGCAGGCAAACAAACAAACAGAGTCCACACCGTACTGGGCTTTACCAGGCTTTTACACTTAACTCTCAGCAGCTTAGTTCACAGTCAGTTCACAACAGCGGACTTGGTCTCTCACAGCAGCTGGGATGGCTTGTCTATGGCACTGCCTCTCTGTGTAACTTTCAGGACCTCTTGTCCTCCATTCCGCATGCGAGTTGCGGTCCGGCTGTCTCGGGCTCTCAGTGTTCTACCCCTCTGGGTCACTAGCCCTAGTTCGATGGCTTTTCCTTCACCGCACCGGAGGTTGAATCTCAGGACATAAAGACACCACACCCCGTCGAAGTTCCTGTGGTTGGGGCCTAAAGCTACCCGGCCACATCTACAGAGCCGGCACTCTGGTTCTGGCCCAACAACCAGTGTCCCGAGCACTAGTGAAGGGCTTGGTGCAGGTATGTCAGGTAAGCGTCTGCGTTGCCTTAGTCTCACTACAGTGCTAGCAGGTGTACCGATTGCAGCATCCTCAGATTCTCTAGCAACGGATATTTCTTCCTGATTCCTTTATACCACTTCATTGGGCTGGTAGAAATTCAGCACTGGCACTATGATGGCTCCATCTTGTTGAGGCCAATCTTCTGGGAATTCTCCTAAGATGGTAGGGATTACCTTCTCTTTTGATTCTTCATTTGAACTTTGTTCTTGAACTGGTTCTGTTTCTTGAAGTGGTTGAATGGAGGGATTTTGGTTTTCCCAGTCTGTTGGACACTTTTTAATGTGGTTTCTGGATACAGTCTGTATGGTTTTTCCACCGTTCTTGCTGATAAGACATACTTTTTCGTTGTCATATCCAGAGTCTAGTAGAACGTAGGGTTCTTGTTCCCACTGATTGTCCAATTTGTGTTTGGTTCTTTTCCTCTTTAATACAATACTTCCAGGTGTTATTGGTTCTGCTGGAGCATGTTTGTTATAGTCCCTTTCTAGTTTTTCACTGGATTTTTCCAGGTTATCTTCTACACAGGCTTGAACCATTTTGTATTGTTTGAGGCGATGGGCATTCCAATTGGAAATGGTGTTGTCTGCTTTAGGGTCTACTACTCCAAGTTCCAAGTTTACGGGTAACTTTCCTGTACGGGCTCTCATCAGATAAGCTGGTGCACAGTTGGTAGAACTTACTGAAATGTGGTTGTACATGTCAACCAAGTCAAATAGTTTCTCCGGTGTGAGGTGGCGAGGGGTCACATAATTGATGGGAGGTATGTGTCACAGAGATTCCTGTTATCTGTGACATACGCCGGAGTATTATCGTCTAGTGCACGTTTGCACTGGGAGACTTACTTAGTGTATGCAAGGTTCCGGCTTATGGGTGCTGTGAGATAAGGGCGGGTCCAGTACCAACATACCTCACCACTGGGTGTGGTTACAGGCTATAAACTGGAGCCTGGTGTGAAGCATGGCTGTCTGTGCTAGGAGGGGCTGAGAGTAGCCTCCTGTGTGTGAAGACTCCAGGCCAAGCTGGATGCTGGTCACTGACCCACCTGTGTGAACGCAGGTCGGCGACACCTGAGAAGGGGCTCTTTAAAGTGATTGTTTTCCGTTTGTTTTGGCCTGCACTTAAAGGGTATGTGCACACTGGCCGGCGGGTTGGTCAGCGGCGGCTGGGCGGACCCGCCAGGAAGCTCCGGAGCCATCCACCGGCATCCTGGCGGGTATGTGCGGCGGGTGCCGGGCGGGTGGCCAGCGGGTTAGCACCGGCGGTGTTGCGGCGGCTGGAAGCAGTACATGATTCTGCTTGCAGCCGCTGCAGAACCGGCCGGTTTATAGAACATGCTCATTCGTTGCTAACCCGCTGGTAATCCAACGGGTTAGCAACGGATGAGCATGTGTAAACCGCCGGTGTGTGGACACCGGGTGTCGGTTTACATAGGTTTCAATGTTAATCCAAACGCCGGTTTGGATTAACATAAATTTACATGAAATTTATGTAAACCGACCGGCGGTTTACACATCTAAACCGACCCTAACCCGGCCAGTGTGCACATACCCAAAGGCTGCTAGTTTTTGCATTTTTTCTGTTATCAGTTTATGGAGGAAATAAACCGTTTTGGACTATGCGTATGTGAAGATGCTGCCTCTTGTTGTTCTCCTGACGCCCGCAAGCAAGTCGCCCTATCACACCGGCCATTGGCTTCTTTCTTCTAAGGGTAAGATCTTCAGCATGTCAATGATGATATGATTCATTATCTCACAGAGTCCGTTGGCTTGTGGATGATATGGGGTTGTTTTTATCTTTTTGGACCCATACATGTGGCAGAACTCTTGGAAGATCTCCGCTTCGAAGGCTGATCCTTGATCTGTTAGGACCTGTTCAGGGTATCCCAATGGTCTGCAGAAGACATTTTGGAAGGTTTTAGCAGCTGTGGCAGCTGTCAAGTCTTTTACGGGGGCAACCATTAAGAATCTTGAGTAATGGTCTACCATGGTCAACGCATAGGTGTAGCCGGATCTACTTGGAGTTAGTTTTACATGGTCCAAGGCTACAATTTCCAGAGGTTTTTTTGTCACGATGGGATGAAGCTTGGCTTTCTGGCTCTGTAAGTCCTTTCTTCTCAAGCTGCAGGGTTTACAATTCTTACACCATCTTTCAATGGATGTCCACATGCCGACCCAAAAGAACCTATCTCTCAGTAGCATTTCTAACTCCTTCCACCCGAAGTGACCAGTCTGGTTGTGATAGGCGTTCAAGACCACATGGATTTCTGATTTTGGCACGATGATTTGCCAGACCATCTCGTGTGTTCTTGGGTTGATGTAGCTCCAACAAAACTTCCCTTGGTATATGAACAGCTTACTCCGCTCGCTCCACAGATGTTTGGCTTTGGAGTGGGGATTTTCTGGCAGCTTCGCTGACTCCTGAGTTATCAGTTGTATGATTAAACTGATAGCCGGGTCATTGTCCTGCACATCTTTCCAACCAAAGTGGGGCAACGGGTTCACCATTCTTGTAGGAAGATCTTGACGGATTTGCTGGCACTGAGTTACTCTTATGTGATAGAAGGCAGGTAACTCCACTTCTTCCAGCTCGTCTTCGTCTACATCATCTTCTGACAGGTGAGGCATTCTGGATAAGGCATCCGCGTTTCCATTCTGATGCCCAGCCCGGTACTTGATGGTGAACTGGTAGTTGGACAACCTGGCCATCCATCTCTGCTCCATGGCTCCCAACTTCGCAGTTTCCAGGTGGGTCAGTGGATTGTTATCCATGTAAGCTGTAAATTTGCTAGAGGCCAGAGAGTGTTTGAACCTCTCTGTGACGGCCCAGACCAAGGCCAGGAATTCCAGCTTGAAGGAACTATAGTTCTCTGGGTTCCTCTCGGTGGGGTGCAGCTTTCTACTGGCATAGGCGATCACCCTCTCTTTGCTGTCGTGCTTTTGAGAGAGGACAGCTCCGAGTCCCACATTGCTGGCGTCCATATACAGCAGGAATGGCAAGTTGTAGTCCGGGTAAGCAAGGATTTCTTCTCCTGTCAGGGCTTCTTTCATCGTCTGGAACGCTTCCTCTTGTTCCTTACCCCACTTCCATCGAGAATCCTTTGGCTTGCCCTTCGTGGGTTGGCCTACTAGGAGGTCTTGCAGGGGAGCAGCCTTCTTGATGTACTCCTTTATGAACCTCCTGTAGTAGCCCACTAAACCCAGGAATTGACGTACTTCCTTTAAGGTCTTAGGTTCTGGCCACTCCTTGATTGCTGTCACCTTGTCTGGCTCAGGGGCCACGCCTTCGGCACTGACTATGTGTCCCAGGTACTGTACTCTTGGCTTTAACAGGTGGCATTTGCTAGATGAGTGACGTGTTCCCCATAGGTCTGAGAGTACACAATCATGTCATCCAGGTAGAACAGTACCGTTTCAAAGTTCTTATGTCCCAGGCAAATCTCCATCAATCGCTGGAAGGTGCATTACATAGTCCGAAGGGCATGCTGTTGAATTCACATAGGCCCATAGGTGTTGTAAATGCCGTCTTCTCGCGGTTTTCCTCGGCTACGGACACCTGCCAATACCCACTAGTGAGATCTAAGGTGGAAAAGTAATTGGCAGACTTCAACGCAGCTAAAGATTCCTCTATACAAGGTAACGGGTAAGCATTCTTGTGTATTATGCGGTTTATTTGTGTGTAGTCTACACACATTCTCATACTGCCATCCTTTTTCCTGACTAGGACTAATGGGGCTGCCCAGGGACTGCAGCTATCTTGTATAACCCCTGCGTCCTTCATGTCCTCCAGTGGTCCAGTTCAATGTGCAGGTGAAATAGGCCTGTACCGCTCCTTGATTGGTGGATGTGTACCTGTGGGGATGTGATGTTGTACCCCTTTTATCCTACCAAAGTCAAGTGGATGCTTACTAAAGACTTGTTCAAATTCTTGAACTACCCGGTACACACCTTGGTTTTCGTGCACAGGAGTGCTGTCAGTTCCGCCATGAAGCTGCTGACACCAGTCCTCCAGTGGTCCAGTTGTTTGATCAGGTTTTGCCCCTTTTGTATAGGGTATGGGTCCCACTGTTTGGATCTCGTTGTTGTTGACTGTGTACAATTTTGCAACGGTGGTATACCTGGGTAATTTAACCTCCTCACTGCCACAATTTAAGATGCGAACAGGTACTCTCCCATTGTGTACGTCAACCACCCCCTGGCTGTCAACAGTGTAGGTCTGTGCTCAGTGCTGATGGGCTCCACTAATGCCTGATAGTCCTGCCCTCTCAGACCTATAGCTGCTCGACACCAAATCATCATTTCACTCATTGGGGAATCGCAATAGGCAATGGGCCTGTCACCCGTGCAGTACCAATTTTCGCTACCTGTAATTGTTACCTGTTGATGGTGCAGGATGGCTCTTATCTCATGCAGGAGGACCTTCCTTTGACTGGGTCTGGCAGTGTCTGCAATCTGTTGAAGCAAAGACAAAACTTCCTCCATGCAATTGCTAACAACATTAGTGCCTAGTATGATATAGGAATCATTAACATTACTGGCTTCTGCTACAACTATGACCCCCTGTTTCTGCAATTCCACCCTCCCCACCTTTATTGGTACTTCCTTAACCCCCATTACGGTAATTGGTTCACCATTAGATGCATTAAGGGTAAAGTCTAGGTCAGGCTTTTTCAGTACTGCATCAGCCCAATACTTCTTATGAAGGATATAGGGGATGGTGGTCACCTGTGACCTGGTGTCCATCAGAGCAGGTGTCCGGATGCCATCTAGTACAATGGACAGAAACGGCCTCTGTCCGATGAAGGTCTTTTACCAGGTAGCTGGGCCCTCTTCATCTAGTCCTGAGGTTTGGCCCCGGCCCCCAGAAACTGCCCGTTTAAAAGACAGGTCCTGGCGAGGTGACCGGTGCAGTTACAGCGGCGGCAGATGGGCTCCCCAGTGAAGCTGTAGCGGTTGGTGGTTCTTCCTCGGTACACTGTAGCTTGCTTCCCTCGCATCCAGGGTGCATCCTCCGGACTGTCGGCAAGTTGAATTAGCGGTTGAGGTCGGAGCTGGGGTCTTGGCGCTGGCTATTTGCATTGCTGTAACTGCAGAGCGTCCATTAGCTTAGTAATGTTTTAGTTCATTTGGCGCATCTCCGCCCGCATCTCAGCTTGCAGGGAATCATACTTGTCAGGCTGAGCAGATTGTACATTGTGTGTGGCTGTAGACACGGGTAATGGTTTCGGGGTAGCTTGCACCTCACCACTGCACCACCTTTTAATAGCAGCTTCATGGGTCTCTACCAGCCGTAACCCTTTGATGGCCATCTCCTTCAGGGTGTTAAAGTCAGCTTCAGGATTGCTCAATGACCACCAACGTACAGTCTTACTGTCCTCCGGGGATAGCAGTCCCCCAGTGAATTGTTCAATTAGGAGCTTGTTTTCGTCGGGTACAATGGTTGGGCTGACATGTTTAAGGGCGCACAATGCTTCTTCCAGACGGCAGGCATAAGCTCTTATATCATCTCTCGACCTCTGGTAGCAGTGATGGAAGCGCATGCCTATATCAGCCTCGTTGCACTCCTCGAAAGTAGCTCTCAGTTTGTTAAATATAGCCGATGCTGATCTGCGTTCAGCAGCAGACCAGGATGCACTTTCTTTTTCTGCTGCGCAAGTTAACTGTCCGAGTACCACAGCAACGCGTTGTTGGCCGGTCATCACATACATGTCTAGGACGCTATTGATTTTTCGCTTGAACTTATCCAGCATATCCAGGTGTCCGTCATACTGGGGCAACCACTTGGTCCCTGGGATGTATGGGAGTGACATCGGCAATATAGATTGCGCAGGTGGCGCTGGCAGTGCTACCGGAGGCAGCCATAGGTCCTTTGGTGTAATTCCTAGGGTCAGCAAACGCGCTTTCATTGTCGCTGGAGGAGGCCGACATGTTGGAGGCCCCCCTAGTGAATTACAGCCAGTTCTTAAAGAGTTAAACAGTTCGGGAGTTTTCGGACTAGGCCGCAGCGCTCGGGAATGATCGGCTGAGCGAGGGGCGGGCTTCAGTTTCGCGCTCTACAGGCCGACACACTCCCTTTCTTCCTTGCAGTAATGGCGGCGTAGGTTTAACAGTTACTCAAGATGTAGATCAACCCGTGTCAATTTCGGACACCCACCATTCAGATACAGAGCATAAGCGGTAAAATGTGCGAAATATGTTTAAATATGTTTAAAATGTAAATATGTAGCTAATGTTAGTGTATAGAAGGATGAAGAGTAGGCTAAAAACAGCTCACAGCAGGTACACAACATCAGGAAGAGAAGGGAGTGGAATTGGCGTTAGGGATGGGCGAATCTACTCGCTAGGACTCGTTACTCGGCGAGTAGTAAGGGACTCGCAGGACTCGGTACTCTGCGAGTTTCCCAGTGATTACTCGCACGAGTCCAATGCAAATCAATATCAATCCTAGTTTTGTCAGAAACGCTGACAAAACTAGGATTGCCATTGTTTGCATTAGACTCTACTGTGCCAGTGATAGCAGGGAAACTCGCAAAGTAACTGCTGTTTCTTTGCGAGCCGAGTCCAGCTGTCTTCTCTGTGCAGCTCCAGGGTCCTAGAGCCCGCCTGCTCACAGACATGATGTAGCAGTGCTGAGATTGTTCTCAGTCTGCTCATTCCCTGTGCATAGACATCTATATTTATGCACAGGGGATGTAGCAGAGAGGACATCGCGTTTTGGACTACGTCGGACAGAAGAGGATTTTTTTAATTAAAGATGGAGTCCCTAATGGCTTTTTTTTTTATTTCAAATAAAAAATTTTCTCTGTGTTGTGTTTTTTTAACCCTTTATTGGAGATTCTTAGTGGCTGGGTCAAACGTGGCCTGACATTAAGAATCTCGGGCTTAATACCAGCTTGTATAACAAAGCTGGTATTAATCCCTTTATTACCCAGCGTGCCACTGCCACCAGGGCCGCTGGAAGAGCGGGGTTCAGCGCCAGAGGATGGCGCTTCAATGAACGCGCCATCTTCTGGGGCGGCTGCGGGCTGCAATTTGCAGCGGGGGGTGCCCAGAAAGCTTGGGCATCCCTGCGCTGCGGATTCCAGCCCCCAGCTACAGAGAATTTTTTTTATTAGAAATAAAAAAAAAAGCCATTAGAGACTCCATCTTTAATTAAAAAAATCCTCTTCCGTCCGACACAGTCCAAAACGCGATGTCCTCTCTGCTCATCCCTGTGCATAGATATAGATGTATATGCACAGGGAATGAGCAGACTGAGAACAATCTCAGCTCTGCTACATCATCTCTGTGCAGAGACATTCATGTCTGTACACAGGGAACGAGCAGACTGAGAACAATCTCAGCACTGCTACATCAGGCAGCAGGCAGGCTCTAGGACCCTGGAGCTGGCAGCCAGCACACAGAGAAGACAGGACTCTTATCTGTGCGAGTTTCCAGCGATTACAGTTGCAAAGTAAACGAGTCCAATGCAAATAAATGACAAAACTAGGATTGCTTCAGGCTGAAGCTTCCGAGACACATCTGTGATTTGTAAATCTTACACTACTCGCTATTACTCGCTTCCCCATTCATTAACATTGGACTCGCTAGACTCGCAACGAGTAGCGAGTCCTGTGCTCGGACTCGCTAGAGTCAAGCGATTCCGAGTAATTTAGGATTCGCCCATCACTAATTGGCGTAAGGAGCTGTCTAGGGAGAGCGAAATCTTGGCCAATAGGTGACCCCAGGGCAAGGAGGCCTACAGCGCTTATGACCGGTAGAGGCCCCTGCAGTACCTAGAACTCCTACGCCGAGGCACCCGTAGTGTTTGTTGTGTTTTGGATTTTTAAGCCTACAGAGACCTTACCTGTTGGACTTTTTGAATCCTCTTTTTATAACTTAAAAAATGGACCATAGCCACAGGACTGGTGGTGGCAAAAATACTTTAAACAGTCTGCAGCGGATGGACTAGCGCTGTTTGGACTGGTTACCTGTTTTTTCCATTTTTTTCTCAGTTTTTTTTTATTTTATTTTGAGACTTTGTACAAATTTCAAATGTAAATAGTAATGTTATGTTATGTTTGTTGAAAAATGTTTCAGTCCCGGGGAGACTGAAGTTAACTAGGGGGGAATGTGGCACCCCTGCGGGGGATTGCCACAGGACCCACCGATGCAGGGTGGGATGTACACTTTGGCACACACAGCACACACTTTCCACCCCAGACCTAGAGGGGGAGCCCAACTGGCTGTCCTTAAGCCAGATCCCCTATAAAGATCCAGGCCTGAGGGGAGGAGTCAGAGGCAGTCTGCAGTGAAGAGAACAGGTAGTACTGCAGAGAGTTCCAACCAGTCAGTCAGTGAGTGAGTAGTCAGTGGAAGGACTGGAAAGAGCTGGTTGCTGGGACCAAGCCAAGCCCAGAACCAGGAAACCTGACCCAGTTGTGCAGCGCCCTAGAGAGAGGGACGGAGGCCAGTGGAAGAGGTAGGAATACAAAAGAAGGGAACAGATCTGAGATCCCTTTAGCCCACCTGGACACCGGAGTCCGAAGGTGCTATTAAGTCTATCTAGTGGTAGCAGAGAAAGCCCAGACAGACCAGGACGATCTAGTCCCTCTGAAGTAAAGAAAGCAAGACACCAAACCTGATCAAGCATAGGACCAGGGACCCAAGAGGAGAATAGGGACCCCCGCAGCAAGGTCCCCATTGTCGGTTGTGGAGTAGCATCCTGAGAGGGAGAAGGAGAAAGAGCAGCAGGTTCAGCTCCAGGCAGAACTTACCCCAATGACCGCACACACTAACAGAGGAGGCCTCACAACTCTCCAAGGTGGACGTCCCAAACTGCACCAATAACCTGGTTACCTTCCTGGACCGTGCCTGTTACCAAACATCATTAAAAAATGTACTGAAACAGAGACTATTGTGTGTTGCCTGCTTCACCGCTGCCGCCTGCAGCATTCACAGCAGAACCACTACTACTACTCCCCTCATCCACCCTGCTGCCCTGAGGTAAAGCTCCACCTGTGGGGAGCTGTACTACCAAAGCTGCATTCCCATCACCTCAACGGCCGGCCGCAGCACTGGTAACCCTATTACAAGGTACCACAGGTGGCGTCATGTTACAAATCCCCCATCATCATCACCCCCACCCCGCCACTGAGGGTCCAGGTCACTGAATCGGGAACCGACCAGCCGTGATTCCCACCGAAGTGAACCCCCTGTCCCGGTATCCGAGTATCCCCTACCCTGTCGACTGACTCACCTGACACCGTTCATCACCGACGTGCCGGGGGTGAATGGCGGTGACTGGCGCCGGGCACAACAGGCAGGTAGGTGGCAGCCACCTGCTTGTTAGTGCTTGGGCACATTTTTTTTTTTTTATATAAAAATCACAGATAACACTTTAAACATCTTGCAATGCTTATTTTGTGAATTAAACATGCAATTAGTCTCTTCATAGAGGAAGAGGACATGAACTCCAGTGCCACCTATGAAAAGTAATATCAACCCTTTATTGAGCCTTGCTACTAGTGCATCTCAATGAATTAGAATGTCATCACAAATCAATGTCATATTACCATGTTTCAGGGCGTTTCTGGGAGACGTGAAACACGTTGACTAATCAATCAATATTATATTCACCCTTTGATGCCTCATGGAATATGGCAACTCAGTTTTTAACCGTTCATCCTCCCTACTTTAATTTTCTGAGATAATGACCTTTGTGTTTTCATTGACTGTAAGACATAATCATCAACACTAACAGAATAAAACACTTGAAATAGATCACTCTGTTTGTAATGACTCTATATAATATATGCATTCACTTTATATATTGGATTACTGAAATAAATTAATTTTTTGATGATATTCTAATTCATTGAGATGCAGTATATCATTTAGGATATAAGCCAAACCAGAATCTCAAACTTAGCACTGACAAGGGGCAATACCCCAAAACACCTTGTCTGCAAATTGAGATTGTGGTTTGGCTTTTATCCTAAACTAGATGGTGGCCCGATTCTAAAGAATCGGGTAGTCTAGAATCTATATATAGTTTATTTAGTAATAGGGGAGTGCTGTGAAATTAATTGTGTGTATACAGGCGGCTCAGTGGTCAGCAGTGAGTGCGGTGGCTCAGTGGTCAGCAGTGAGTGCGGTGGCTCAGTGGTCAGCAGTGAGTGCGGTGGCTCAGTGATCAGCAGTGAGTGCGGTGGCTCAGTGATCAGCAGTGAGTGTGGTGGCTCAGTGGTCAGCAGTGAGTGCGGTGGCTCAGTGGTCAGCAGTGAGTGCAGCACAGGCTGGAGGGGGCAGAGGCTGGAGGGGGCAGAGGAGGGAGGAGGCAGAGGACGGAGGAGGCAGAAACTGGAGGGGTTAGAGGAGGGAGGGGTCAGGGGAGAGCGGAGGCAGGGGAGAGCGGAGGCAGGGGAGAGCGGAGGCTGGAGGGCAGGGGAGAGTGGAGGCAGGGGAGAGCGGAGGCAGAGGAGAGCGGAGGCTGGAGAAGAGCGGAGGCAGAGGAGAGCGGAGGCAGGGGAGAGCGGAGGCTGGAGGGCAGAGGAGAGCGGAGGCTGGAGAAGAGCGGAGGCAGGGGAGAGCGGAGGCAGGGGAGAGTGGAGGCAGGGGAGAGCGGAGGCAGGGGGGGCACAGGAGAGGGGAGGCTGGGGGGCACAGGAGAGGGGAGGCTGGGAGGCACAGGAGAGGGAGGCTGGGGGGCACAGGAGAGGGGAGGCTGGGGGGGTACAGGAGAGGGAGGCTGGAGAGGTACAGGAGAGGGGAGGCTGGGGGGGCACAGGAGAGGGGAGGCAGAGGAGAGGGGAGGCAGGGGAGAGGGGAGGCAGGGGAGAGGGGAGGCAGGGGAGAGCGGAGGCAGGGGAGAGCGGAGGCAGGAGAGCGGAGGCTGGAGAAGAGCGGAGGCAGAGGAGAGCAGAGGCAGGGGAGAGCGGAGGCAGAGGAGAGCGGAGGCAGGGGAGAGCGGAGGCAGGGGAGAGTGGAGGCAGGGGAGAGCGGAGGCAGGGGAGAGCGGAGGCAGGGGAGAGCGGAGGCAGAGGAGAGCGGAGGCAGGGGAGAGCGGAGGCAGGGGAGAGCGGAGGCAGGGGAGAGCGGAGGCTGGAGGGACAGCGGAGGCTGGAGGCCAGAGGACAGCGGAGGCTGGAGGCCAGAGGAGAGCGGAGGCTGGGGGGAGCAGAGGAGAGCGGAGGCTGGGGGGCAGAGGAGAGCGGAGGCTGGGGGGCAGAGGAGAGCGGAGGCTGGGGGGCAGAGGAGAGCGGAGGCTGGGGGCACAGGAGAGAGGAGGCTGGGGGGCACAGGAGGAGGGGAGGCTGGAGGGGCAGAGGAGAGCGGAGGCTGGAGGCCAGAGGAGAGCGGAGGCAGAGGAGAGCGGAGGCAGAGGAGAGCGGAGGCTGGAGGCAGAGGGAGAGCGAGGCTGGAGGGCAGGGGAGAGCGGAGGCTGGAGGGCAGGGGAGAGCGGAGGCAGGGGAGAGCGGAGGCTGGAGAAGAGCGGAGGCAGAGGACAGCGGAGGCTGGAGGCCAGAGGAGAGCGGAGGCTGGAGGGCAGAGGAGAGCGGAGGCAGGGGAGAGCGGAGGCAGGGGAAGAGCGGAGGCTGGAGAAGAGCGGAGGCAGAGGAGAGCGGAGGCAGAGGAGAGTGGAGTCTGGAGGGCAGAGGAGAGCGGAGGCAGGGGAGAGGGGAGGCAGGGGAGAGCAGAGGCAGGGGAGAGCGGAGGCAGGGGAGAGCGGAGGCTGGAGAAGAGCGGAGGCTGGAGAAGAGCGGAGGCTGGAGAAGAGCGGAGGCAGAGGACAGCGGAGGCAGAGGACAGCGGAGGCTGGAGGCCAGAGGAGAGCGGAGGCTGGAGGCCAGAGGAGAGCTGAGGCTGGGGGGCAGAGGAGAGCGGAGGCTTGGGGGCAGAGGAGAGGGGAGGCTGGAGGGCACAGGAGAGGGGAGGCTGGAGGGCAGAGGAGAGCGGAGGCTGGAGGCCAGAGGAGAGCGGAGGCATTGGAGAGCGGAGGCAGAGGAGAGCGGAGGCAGAGGAGAGCGGAGGCTGGAGGGCAGAGGAGAGCGGAGGCTGGAGGGCAGAGGAGAGCGGAGGCTGGAGGGCAGAGGAGAGCGGAGGCAGGGGAGAGCGGAGGCAGGGGAGAGCGGAGGCAGGGGAGAGCGGAGGCAGGGGAGAGACGGAGGCTGGAGAAGAGCGGAGGCAGAGGAGAGCGGAGGCTGGAGGCCAAAGGAGAGCGGAGGCTGGAGGCCAGAGGAGAGCGGAGGCTGGGGGGCAGAGGAGAGCGGAGGCTGGAGAAGAGCGGAGGCTGGAGAAGAGCGGAGGCAGAGGAGAGCGGAGGCTGGAGAAGAGCGGAGGCAGAGGAGAGCGGAGGCTGGAGAAGAGCGGAGGCAGAGGAGAGGGGAGGCTGGGGGGCACAGAAGAGGGGAGGCTGGGGGGGCACAGGAGAGGGGAGGCTGGGGGGGCACAGGAGAGGGGAGGCTGGGGGGGCACAGGAGAGGGGAGGCTGGGGGGCAGAACACTCACCGGGCTGTCGGCGGAGCTGTGTGCGGGGCCGGTGGCGGAATGGTGGTCCCTGATGGAGGAGGAGAGTGGGCGGTGCCGGCGGAGGCCGCACACCGGAGTGTGGGCCGGGCCGGGCCGGTTCCCGGATGTTGGTGGGATGGTGCATGTAGCCACCCTGGCGCCTGAGCCGATCGGAGGCCGGTCTCAGCCCCACCGCCCCTGCAGCGTCCGCTCGGCCCCTGCGCCCTGCAGCCTACAGTGCCACAGCGCGCGCGCCCTCTTACAGCTTCCGTCTCTCCTGAGGCCGCCGCTGATGTTGGTGGCGCCGCCCCCTTCTCTCATGCCGCTCCCCCTGGCTGCCGCCGCTCTGGACTCAGGGCTCACACTGTCCAGTGGACGGTGCGGCCCTGGGTGGGAGCACACGGCTCTGTGTGGGGGGGCGGTGGCGCTTTAGCGCCCACTGCGAGCCGCTATGCAGGTTTGACAGCGGCTCGTGGGTCTGGAACTTCCGGTTCCGGTCTGTGACACAGGGCACAGACCATCACGGAAGTTGGCCAGATTCCACAGGAAGTGGCCTTCGGGTTTTATATATATGATCATACGGCAAGGCTCATTAAGGGGTTGATATTGCTTTTGGATTTGTTACTTCCAATAGGTGGCAAAAGACTTCATGTCCTCTTCGTCTCTCAAGAGGCAATTTGCATATCAGTGATTTTCATGTATGAAAAAAATTGATAATCTGCAAATCTTTTCCTACCTACTAAAGTGTTAATCACAGACAACACTGAGACAGCACAGTGATGGTGCCCGAGTTATGTCTGTGATTTGCATAGAACCATGGGTTAATTTGAGTAATTTTGATCAGTGACTCCTATCAAAAACTGACAGGTCTCCAGGTTTGGACTGGCCGGCGGGAGAGTAGGGGACTCCTCCGGTGGGCCCCTTTACAGTATTACATCACTTACCCCACACAACATAATCATTATTTGGCACAATACACTATTTTCACTATGTAGAGATAAAGGAATCATGTCATCATTTATTCTACAAACTACCCAGTATATTATTATATAGAAGCAGAGGTGAATATGTGAATGTCATATTTGCATGTAGTTAATCAGTGGCCCCTGTAGTTAATTTTACCATTGTGCTCCTGCCTCCCCAGTGTGACAGTGCATGTCTCTGTGATGTTTTTACAGACTCCAAAAACCACAGTCACCATAGCCTTTAATGGGTGCGTGTTTTAGCTTTGAAAATCATGCACTTGATTCACAGATGTCTGAATGAGGCCTTAGACTGTAAGCTCCTAAGCATTTAGTCACGTATAACATGCTGACTAAATAATATAGTATCTGAAGAAACAAAATTTGTCAATTTGACTTATTAACAAAATTGAGACACAATCTGTCACAATACTTGGCGCCTTGGAATTCTTCTTATGTTACATCGGGAGCTGCCTCTTCTTGGGCAAGTAATATGAAACTTTACCAAAGTTAAGCAATTACTCAAATATTTCAGACACATAGTGAAAATGATGAGAACAAAGCTCTGGTAAAATGGGCCTATTGCAGTCATGTAAACCATGGCACATTTATAGTTGCATTATCAGGAATTCTAATATATCATGCCAAGAATATTAAATGTGATGACCTGGGTACAATGATGTCTGAGGCAGGAAAAGTTTTTATTTTATCAACAATTTCATTATAACTGTAACAGTAGACTGATTGACAATATTTTGACATAATGGCAGAAAGACTGTTTGAGGTGAAACCTTGGACACCTTTCATGGAAACATAGTTTTTATTCTTAAGGTACCGTTACACACAGAGATATATTGCTTGCAACTCACTAGTTGCAGTGAAATCATGGACACATTGCTCCATGTTGTACACGGCAACAAAATGGAACAATGTGTCCATGATTTCACTGCAACCAGTGAGTTGCAAGCAATATATCTCTGTGTGTAACGGTACCTTTAGTCTAGGGTCAGACTAGCATCAGCCTTTTGGCTGACGGATCCATGTAAAACTGAGAATTCTACAGCCTGAGCGCAAGCATTAATGTGCTGTTACACTGTGTTCAGGCTGCCTATATATCCCTATGGTTACCAGTCTCCCAGCATAGCGGTCCACTTGACACAGAAGTACCGGATATGCGCTATTTCTGAGCACACAGGAAATGCGGTTTGCAGTGTTTTCCTATGCGCTCAGAAATTGTGCATATCTGGTACGTCTGTGTCAAGCGGCTGGCTGCGCTGGAAGACCGGTAACCAGAGGGATATATACAGTGCTGTTGCAAATTAATTGAGACAAAGCAAGTTTTTCTTGCATTAGTTTTACTATTTCTGATGTGTTTTATCAGTTCTTGGTGTCGTTTTCCTTTTTCTTCCACATTTCCCTTTTAGTTTTGGAGAAAACGATCCAGTTTCATTGTATGTGTGAATTATTCTTGAAACGGTAGATTTTCCAATACCAGCGGTGGAAGCGATTTCTCTTACAGTCAGACTTGTATGTTCATTAAGAGTAATAATTCTAGACCTCTTCCGTGGAGTAACATCCATTTTTACAGGCATGAATCACACTGAGAGAAAAAGTACACTAAACCACTCCTCACAGAAACAAGCTCTCAACTGAAGCTGAGGGGGCAGCCAACTGTTATTTTCTGACTAAAACCAGTTAAACCACATTTTTTTACTCAAGGTTGTACACCCACACCTGTTCAAAGCAGTTAAAACTGGTTTGAATCACTGACTGGTAACCAACTTACAATTTTACTTAAAAAAATGCTTTGTCCCAATTAATTTGCACAGCACTGTAAGCAGTCTGAACACAGTGTTAGGCTACGTTCACACATAGCTTATTTTATTGCGCTTTTTGCCGCGATTTTCGGCCGCACAAAAAAACGCAACAAAATACAGTGTGACAGCTGTGACTGCCCTTTAGATTTCGCAGTGTATTAATATACACTGTGAAATCTAAATTAAACAAAGCCAAATCTCGCCACCGGACACCGGGAAAAGGCGTCAGAGAGGTAAAGTATTTAATTCTTTTTTATTTTACATACATTTGGCTTTGTTTAATTTAGATTTCGCAGTGTATATTAATACACTGTGAAATCTAATGGGCGATCACACATGTCACAGAGGGGAGGAGGAAGCAGGATTCTTCCTCCCCTCTCTTATGTCAGAGGGAGAAAATGCAGGAGCACCTGCGTAAAGAATTGACAAGTCAATTCTTTTTACGCCGGCGCGTTCTCCCAGAAAGGCACGGCGCGAAAATACGCGCAGTCTGAACGGCAAAGTGAATTTTACATTCACTTTGCTGTCAGACAATACGCACCTGCGCATTTTTGAAAAGCTCTCGTAAAAAAGCACTCAAAAATGTGCAGTGTGTGAACGTAGCCTTACACCACGTTAACACTATGCGCACAGGCTGCAGAATTCTAAGTGGATACGTCAGCCAAAAGGATACGTGTGACCCTAGCCTTACAATTATTTCTTAATAACTATTTTTTACATCTTACTGTTTTTAGGCATGTTAAAAATATTGTTATTTTTGTTATTTAAGATAAAGTAATTGCAGGGTTTTTTTTTTTTTACAATTTATATGAATTTTCAGAGGATGCACATATTGATGTGAAATTTGAATGTTATGATTGTTTTGTTGAAGTTTGACACATCATGTGTTTGTTTGAAGCCTCCATTTGAGCGCCGACTCTCTTCATAAGCTGCCTGTTGCTGTCTTTAGTTTGGTTATGTTGTACTATATACTGAGGAAGAAGTTGGATTATTTTGAAACATACTGTATATACTTGAGTATAAGCCGAGTTTTTCAGCACAAATGAAAAATGCCCCCTTGGCTTATACTCGAGTCAGTGTTGAGGGCCAGTGAGGAGGGGGTGCTGACCAGGGGCTGGAGGAGGCTGGGGGAGGCTACAGAGAGAGCGGTTGGTCACGTGATCCCGCTCATTAATCTACTATAATATGCACTGCATCCCCCTGTCCATCAGCGGTGGGGGGAGCGCATATTACATTAGACTGTGTCCCCCTCATTACAGTGCCCTATGCTGCCGCATATAAAATAATAAACTCATCTCACCCTCCGACGATTGTGTACAGGCTCCGTGGAGTCCTAGATGTTCTCCCTCAGCTTTTTCTGTTTGTAATCATGTGACCGGCGCATCAGTGATGTCATCGCTGCTGCGACCGTCACATGATTAGAAGTAGGAAGAGTGGAAGGAGAACATCACGGACGAAACGGAGCCTGCACACAATTGTCAGAGGGTGAGATGAGTTTATTATTTTATATGCGGCAGCATGGGGCCCATATACCAGCGATAGGCCCCTATATACCAGCAAAGGGGGCCATATACCAAAGGGGGCCAATATACCAGCAAAGGGGGTCCATATACCAGGGATGGGTCCCTATATACCAGCAAAGGGGGCCCATATGCCAAAGGGGGCCAATATACAGCGATGGGCCCCATATACCTGCAAAGGGGGCCCATATACCAGCAAAGGCGGCCCATATACCAGTGATGGGGCCCGTATACCAGTAATGGAGCCTATATACAAGCAAAGGGGGCACTATACCAGTGTTGGGGGCTATATACAATCATGGGGGCGCTATAGCAGTAAAGAGGGCTATATAC
Source organism: Allobates femoralis (assembly GCA_033576535.1). NCBI lineage: Eukaryota > Metazoa > Chordata > Amphibia > Anura > Aromobatidae > Allobates > Allobates femoralis. The sequence continues at coordinate 130,606,056 of JARQOC010000003.1, read as the reverse complement.
AATGATGGGGCCATATGCCAGTGATGGGTACTATATACACTGATGGGGGGGCCATATACCAATGATGGGGACATGTACAGTAATGAAGAGCTATTAAACAGTGATAATGGACTATATACCAGTGATTTATACCTTTATACCTTTATGCTTTATATCAGTGATGAGGGGCTTTATACCGGTGATGAGGGGCTTTATATCGGTGAATGGGGGCTATATACCAGTGATGGGGTTCTATATACCATTGGTGGTGCTATATTCAATAATGGGGGCACTATACCAGTGATGGGGGCATATACTGTAATGGGGCGCTGTATACCAGTGTTGTCGGCGCTGTGTACCAGTGATGGAATGTGCTATATACCAGTGATGGGGGCGCTATATACCAGAATGAGGGGCTGATGCATTTCCCACCCTAGGCTTATACTCAACTCAATAAGTATCCCCAGTTTTTGGGGGTAAGATTAGGGGCCTCTGCTTATACTCGGGTTGGCTTATACTCGATTATATATGGTATCTAAATTAAACCATATCCTTACTTCTATGTGTCTTTAAACCTTCATGTGAATGCCTCAAGTAGCGCAGAAAAAACATGTTTTTTTCTCCTATACAGCATCTTCCAGGGAGACTGGACTTTCATTCACGATACATTACTGGCAGCTCGGCATGCCCATCCACAGATTGGACAGCTGAGCTGTCACTCACAGAACTGATAGGACAGCACACCCCTAAATCTATAGGAAGTCACTCACTCCAGGATACAGTGAGTAGTGGAATTGTGAGAAAGACTATACAGTTCCTTTGAGATAACCACGGTTCCACAACCAGTCTGTGCTTTTATTTCAATTAAAAAGATTAAAAACAGGAAATCGCTCTTGTGAAGGAAGGTGGGAGACAGTATGATACTGATGTGACCTCTTAGGGGCCCGTCACACGAGGTGACATTGATGGAGATGTCGGCAACAACGGGCGGGAGCGCGTACGTTTTTGGCTCCCCGCCAGCATCACCGTTGCATGTTTACATGCGGCGACACCTCAGGTGACGCACCGGCGATCTGACAGGCGGCATCGCCGCTGGGGTGTCTAAAACCCCAGCGGCGATGCTGTAACATGGGAGCCTATGGCTCCCATCGCCTGTCAGATCGCCGTCCCCCTGTTACATGGGGCGATCTCTACACATCGCCCCTGGCTTCAGAGCACTGATGTGAAACCAGGCAACCACTCAGAGGCGATATGTAGCGTCGACATCGCCCCTTTACATTAGGCGACGCAGGGGTGATATCGGCGCTGATAGGCCATGCCCCTACGTTGCCTGAGAAATCGGCGGTGCCGTCGCCAGGTGTGACGGTACCCTTAAGGTACCTTTACACGCCGCGACGGCAGGCTGGATACATCCCGCTACAGGCTACAAATGTAGCTTGTAGCGCCAATGTAGCCCGTCGTAGCGGCGTCTGAAGACGTGACGATACAGCCGGCAACAGATACATCTGTTTCCTAGGTCTGCTCGAAAACTGATGGCTACAACGCCGATGGTAGCGAGCTGTATCGGCGTGTAAAGAAGCAACGGAAGGGAACTCGGGACAGCCTGCGATGTAGCTGCAATGTAGCTAAGGCGTCACCTAGGCTCCGTGTTACCGCGCCCCATGTGCGATCATTGGTGGAAGCTGCTGCGTGCCGATTGGCCCTTGCCTCACAGCCCTCCATCTTGGATGAGCTGTCCCTTCAGCACCACAGATACGCGCCGTATGCACGATCATACCGTAGTACAATTACGCGGCCCCAAACTTACGGTAAACCAAACCAAATGGCCCATGATCCTCATATACAGTGTGCACATCCTGTAAACACATAATGAATAATGCTGGACACAGCGGTCAAGTATGTGTTACGGACCGCCCTGCCTTATTGAACTGCAGATGCCGCATAAAAGTGTCCCTTGAGTGTCTGCGCGCAACTGAAACACTGATGCACGTATACACACACCGCATTGAAGTCGAGTAGTCAGTACACAGCGCACAGGCTTGCTGTACGCATCGCTCTGTGGGTGTTGTACAGTAGGTGCCGCAGAAGTGCTTCGCCCGTGTCACTGCGCGTAGGACTAGTTCAAAGGGTGCGTGACCCGGAACGTGGCCGTAATGACGTAATTACGATAGTTTCATTTTCACTCTGCCTGCAAGGTGGCAGCCCCTCCTCTGCACACACCATTGCAGTCATGGCGGCCGTTCACCGCGCTGCTACGTGGGGGATGGCTGAACTCATCATACTAATAGACCACTGTGACCGGTATGATTACTGGGGTCACCGGCACCACCGTCATCCCAGGCTGCGTAATCGCGCCACAATTCGGCGGATTCAGCGGGCTCTGCTGAATAAACTAGGGGTGGTGAGGGTCGCAAAAGCTGTGCAGAAGAAGATCGCGGACCTGAAGTCCAAATGCCCAGCCCGCATACTCGACATCCGTGCCAGGATTGCCAGGCTGCGTGGTGAGTACTTCAGAGGGCCACACATGCTTTGTATTGTATGTAAGCACAACAAAAACATAAAAATTAGTTGACAAACATCCTAGGTATAGTGAGAGGGACACCGGCAGACATGCAATGGGGGACAATATAAGCAGCACATTATAGATAGACTGCCTACACATCTGCCTACAACTAATGTTCATGTGGCACCCAAGATGACTCCACAGTGTTAGATGCCCTCCACACAATTACCACACTAATGCCACATACATACGCCATACAGAATACATGAGATCATCCCATATCTGAAATACAGCAAACACATATACCAAATATTGAACTGTCAATACATCTCAGAGCCTAAACAGTATGCTGACACATTAATTACTGTTTCATAATCTGCAGATGCTGAAGTTTCACCCGATGAGGCTCCCCCACAACTGCCTGCAGGTGGCCCACCAACCCCACCGCGGCAAGAGGCAGCTGGCCCACCAACCCCACCGCGGCAAGAAGCAGCTGGCCCACCAACACCACCGCGGCAAGAGGCAGCTGGCCCACCAACACCACCGCGCCAAGAGGCAGCTGGCCCACCAACACCACAAGGGAATAGCCCCTCACCAGGGCATGAGGAGGAGGAGGACCATGATGAGCCTGCGTTGGTGGAGGCAGAGGTGGCATCGCCTGGTCGCCAACATGAGGCTCTGGCTCAACCTCCAAATGCGGCTGCCTTGGATGATTATGGCGGTAAGTGATTTTAGTTGGATTCTAGGGGCGAACACTCTAAGCAGTGTTGTTGCTAGTTGGGAAATGGGAAAGCTAAGCATTTCTGACATAATGTCCTTCACCCACTCTTGCAGATGGAGAACGTGCTGGAGCTGCGGGCTGGAGTGTCAGTGCCTCCCCATCACCCCCTGATAGTCAGGATGATGTTGAGCCCGAGGGTAAGGACAATATTGGTTGTGTGAACCTGACACAAACACCAGAGGTAGGATTCTGAAGTAATGATGTTTTTATCCACACACAATACAGGTGTACCCACGATGGAGGACGTGGTGAGGGCCCACCACCAGTTTGCCCACCGACTGCAACGGGCCCTACAACGGGGAATCCAGGATCTCACCCGCCTGTCTGACATGGTGGATACTGTCCTGCAACATCAGGATGGCCAACATTGAGATCTCACCCCTCCCGGAAACAAATGTGCTCCCCTGACCCCCAAATATGTTGTCCTTGTTGGACCTGGAAATTACAGACGTTGCCTGTTTGGCTTTTGATGTGGTTTTTTTTGTTGTTTTTGCCCCCGTTGGGCTCTTTTCTTATAGTGTCCCACTATCAGAAAAGGGGGATTGTGGGATGGCTAGGCCTTTGGCCCTTTCACCTATCCTGTCCCACATTGGGACCATCAGGAGTGTGGATTAACCAGCCCTTTGCCTTCTGGACCTATCCTGTCCCACATTGGGACCATCAGGAGTGTGGGATGGCTACACCTATCTGGAAGCTGCATTCTGTGTGTATTGTGGCCAAATGGCTTCCACACATGTATGTAGCAAATAAAATGTCTTGTTAACTTTTAATTTGGCTCCTTCATGTCACAACAAGAATATTTGGGGGGGAAACATGTTCATCAGGTAAATATCTCACACACATTATCACACCTCTTTGTGAAAGTGCTACCACAGTACAAAGGAACCTATGGTCGTCCTACTCTGAGGGCATTGGCCCATATTGTGTGGCTTGGCCAAACTATATTGTGACCAACACCATTCACCCACGCTGCCCCCCCCAAACCATAACCCAAAAGAAAAACACAATTGAGTGTGATCAAAAATTTAATACTGTCAGAATGGGAAAGAAACATAAACAAATCATATGCAGCAATTCTGCTAAAAAGTATGAAACAAAACTAAGGAACAAAAAAAGGAGGTTCCTCCAGATGGAAAAGTCCTGAGTGCCAATTCGGTGCATTGGCTACTAGTGTCAAACTTCTTCATCCTCTGTCGGCTCTGACAATGCCGGCTCCCCCCTCCTCACAGGGCAGCCCCGACCTGCCCGTGAACGTGTTGATGTATGCGAACGTGTTGGGGGGGGGGGGTTGACTGTGGCGGGGACGGTCTTCTCACGGGCAGAGATGGGGCAGCTGGGGAAAGGGGCCATAAGGTGTGTTGCATAGGGGGGGGAATGTGGCATCCCCATTGAAGGGCCCCATCATCGGCAGCATCAGCGGCATTGTTGAAGACCCGCAGAAGGATCTTTTTTTGGAGCGGCTCCATCCCTCGCAACCTGTCGCTCATGTAGAGGGCGGTGCTGTCGATGTGGGTCCGCTGTTCGTCCAACAGCACGCGTCGGGCCCAGGTGCCCAGCTCCGTCTCTGGTGGTGCTGGACGTCGCCGCGACGGATCCTGGAGCTGGGCCCTGGGGCCGGACCCACATCACTCGCCCCGCCCTCCTGCTCAGCCCCAGATGTCATGGGCTGAGCATCATCAGCGACAGATTGCTCCGCAATGGAGCCGTCCTCTTCTGGGGCCTGTTGGGGGGAGAGAAAAAAAAAACAACATTAGTGAGGGCAAGGACCACACCATACCATGGACACAGGACACAATATACCACTCCCACAAAAATAAAACCAAAAACCAAAATATCTTCAAGGAATCAACAAACACCAAACCACCAAACGTTAAAGACACCAAAACCTGTACTTCGCCTGGACACTCACCTCTACGATTCCAGGTACTCAGCACAATACAGAATTAGGTGTCAGTCAGAGAGCCGTAACCCAATTAGTACATGTCACCACAACACCTTGATACTGGGGGCTGTCCTGGCCAAAGACAGATATTGCCCACCTTGGCGTTTTGACTACTAATATGATGTCAAACCATCAAACCTTCAAATACCTATAACCCACTTGCACCAGAGCCAACACACATGTGTGGCAGCACCATTTAGTAGATGCCACTATGTGCCTCTTTCATTTAAACCCACAAACAATTTAAAAAGCCTTACATATGTAATTTATCGATTTTCGAAATTTGGGTGAGATGCAACTTTGGAATACGGGTCTCTGCGTCGAATTTACATAATCCAAATTCATGGAAGGAGGGGAGATTTACAGACAGTAAAAGGTTTCCCACACCAAGGCAGAAAATGTGTCAAAAGTGTGCTAGTTAAGGATTTGCCAAACCACACATGTGAAGGAAACATTGTGGGCCACCACTGTAACACGATTACCCACCTCCTGTGGCGCAGATGGTGATTCATCCGGGCCTACATGGGACGCAGCAACGGGGCGGTTGGTGGTCGTTGCACGCGAGCTCCCCTCGCCCAAGATGAACGTGAAGAGTGGATAGTACCATAGGGTAGGTGATGGTACCTCCTCAGCTCCAGCTCCTGAGCGACGGTGCAGGTATTCATTGTGAGCCCGCATGAACGACTGCCGCATGTTCTTTATTTTTAGTGCCACCGCATGCTGGTCCCAACTCTTGCCTACCCTTGGCTCCATCCGATTGGCTAGAGCCACAAGAGTCCTGTAGGCCTCGGACCTCGCTGCCTGATTTTTATATTCAGGCAGCGAGCTGCGCCACAAACACTCGTGCCGCTGATACTCCGTGAGAAGCTGGGTTTCAAATTCCACAGTACACCTCGGCATCTGTCGAAGAGAAAACACAGCCAAACCAGACCGTCACGACACAAGCCATATCGATCTCTAAAAACCTTTTGAACATGATTTACATGCTCATAAGGTTGTAATATGTACATTATAGGCAGCAAAATGATTGATTACAACTTGGCCTGTGTGTGCCATTTTCACAATGTCACACCGCTCCCAAGTAAAATACATGTGTGACAAATTTAACCATCTCAGGTAATCTGTGCCCACCTACACATGTGTTCAACATGATTTAAGAACCCACTGTCCCTAGTACCAAAAACCTGGACACGGTGTGTGCGTACATACCTCTAGCCCAACATGTGAGCAAACACATTGTGTGCTAGCTACTACCTTTTTACTGAGCAAAATGGTTAAGATTAAGCAGATGAGAAAGGAGGGCGTGGTATGTGCCAACACTGCACATACTACATGTAATGTGCAACCACATCATCATGTTGTTGTTTCACCATCCATGGGACTACAATTTTAACAGAGGTTACAAAAATACCTGCAATGAAGGAGCCAATAATTGCACCCATCAAATGGTGATGTGCATTACAGTTCTAAATGTCAACTTTATATGTAGGACTAAAAAATTACATCAAAGGCCCAATCTATACGCACACAATACAAGTAGAGGGAATACCTGCCTATTGCCATACAATAGACTAACTGAGCCATCTGTATAATTACAGGGCAAAAATTAAAGGCCGTATCAAACATGCCCATACACACATTGCCTAAGCGGCCGGCAAAAGAAGCATCAGCGTTCCGTGCACTTTAATAGAAACCGCTAAAGAGGCTTACCGTCAGAGCAGCAGAAGATAAGCAGGACACTAGTAGCTCAATGCACATCGACCTCTGGACAAGGTGTCGTGGCCATTGGCCTGGCTTTATAGGACGCCAAACCAATCACAGCGGACACAATGACGCACAGCGTAATGGGACACCTGGGGGCGCAATTAACTTTCGCTAATTGGTGGAGATCGCTGAATCGTGATAGGTTGGCGGCCCTTGAAAAGCTGCGCATTCCGGCAAACATTACGCTTGCTGGCCAGACCCATTAAGTAAGTATCTGTGGACACACATGGAAATGGCGGGGTGTGGGGTGCATATGTTGGTGTTATTTGCGACCGCAGAACACTGTTTGAGCGGAGTGTATAGGGGTTTGTATTGCTGGGGACGATATAGTGTACTGTGTGGACTTGGAGTAGGCATTTTGTTTGGTGCCTCAAAACTTTTGAACACATACATTGCTGTGTTTGTTTCCAGACACCATCCAGGAGATTGGCTGCAGGACTGTAGACAGAAATGTGTTACTCCTGTCACCTGGATCAATTTCTGCATACTGGTTGTGGCCAATGGAGACTGGGTCCAACGGGGATAGGATGACACATGGCTTGGAGGTGTGGCACTCAAGACATAACATAGATGGTTCGGACAAATGCGACCAGCAAAAACATATGTAACCATGGGTACCCAACCTCACTCATGTGCAAAGTTGTTGGCTTCTTGTAAGCTTACTTGACCAGCCTATCGGGGTACGTATTGTTTTTTTAACATCCCAGATTAGAAAATGGGCACATTTTGATTATGGTCTGTGTAATGGCATCTGCAAATTTGTTATCATACATTATTGGTGACACATGTCCCTTTCTAACTCACCTAGGTGCAGATGTTTTACTTTGACAAACTCCCATAGAAGTTGATGTAGAGGAGGCCACTATCATTGGGCGTCTTCCATTTTGATTGGGGTGACTACTGGGTGTTTGCCTTTCCTGGCTTCAGGGATGTGTTTTGTGGCCTGACGCAAGTTCCCCTCCACTTGGCTATAGTGTGTCATCAAAAATAGGTGTGGCTTGCTTAACCTGCTGACATTGGCACATATTGTTCTACGTACTCATGTTGTGCTTTCTCATCTACAGGTGCTGATATTGAGGATGCAGAATATCCATGACCGCAATGTTATCGTGGCTCTTGCGTTGGTGGAAGAGCAAATGTGGCTTCAGGATCGGTATGAAAGGTTGATGAGGCGCAGACAGCGGCGCTTGTGGACCCGTGATTGGCTTCGCAGGCGGGAAACCCGGGGCGACATGCAGCTGTTGCGGGAGCTGGAGATTAACTGTCCTGATGATTACCGAAACTATCTCCGTATGCCCGAGGACTGTTTCACCTTCCTATTGGAGCGTGTAGGGCCAATGATAGCGCGTCAGGACACTATAATGCGGCCATCAGTATCAGCTGCTGAGCGGTTGGCGATCACTTTGCGGTTCCTGGCTACAGGGCAGTCCATGACATCACTCATATACATGTCACGTGTCTCCCTGCCCCTGCTGAGCCGCCTGATCCCTGAAACGTGTTGGGCCATCTGGAGAGCTCTGCAGCCAGCCTACATGAAAATGCCTGAAACAGCCGCAGAATGGCTGGAAGTAGGCCGAGGCTTTGAAACCCGGTGGAACTTCCCCAACTTTGGCGGGGCATTGGATGGTAAGCACGTGAGGATTACCAAACCTGCCAACTCTGGCTCTTTGTTTTTCAATTACAAAGGGTATTGTAGTATAATCCTCATGGCTGTAGTAGATGCGCACTATGAGTTCCTCTACGTGGATGCTGGAATGAACGGTCGCAACTCAGATGGGGGGGTGTTTGCATGCAGCTCCTTGGCAACACTACTAGGGAGTGGTGGGCTAAACTTACCCTCAAATGAGCACACGACCGAACATCTCAACTTTGCGTTTGAGGCGGATGAAGCATTCCCACTTCAGGAACACCTACTGCGGCCATATCCACAGAGGGCCCTTACTTCTGAGAGACGCATTTTCAACTACCGGCTATCCCGGGCCCGCCGTGTAGTTGAAAATGCGTTTGGGATAATGGCCAATAGATTCCGGGTTTTTAATACGCCTATACATATGAAACCGGAGTCTATTGATGCGGTAGTGGTGGCCTGCTGTGTGCTGCATAACTTCCTGCGTCGTAGGGATAGAGCATCATACACGCCAGGAGGTTATGTAGATAATGCCGACGCTACAACAGGGGAGCTCCGTCCAGGGTCTTGGCGTGATGAGGGCCATGTGATTCTGCCACTCCAGCCGCAGAGCCATGGCCGCACTCGGCAGGAGGCCAGGGACAGTAGAGACGCTTACTGCTCCTACTTCAATGGGTCTGGTGCAGTGAGCTGGCAGGACCAGGCCATGTAGTGTGGCTGGTTCTGGGAGGTGTATTTAAGTTTGCAATGGAGGTGACAGCAGGTTAGCTGCACCCCTTTTCTTTTGTGTTTAACATTTTCATGATCTTTGTTTTCGTAATGTGCATGATGTTTCGTTAGTTAGTTAGTTAGTTAGTTAGTTTATGTTTTTTTTAAATTTGTTTGCTGCTGGCCAGGTTCCAATGTGGGGTCAATTTGTTGTCTCTGCAATGTGTTGGCAGATTGTGACATGCACTTTACTTGTCCATTTTATTTTGATGTATGTTTTTTTTTAAATTGTAATCCAAGGTCACGATGAATGAATTTGATTTATAAAATACTATTTTGGATCCAAAAAAATGTGTGAGCCTGATTACTTGGTGGAGGAGGGAAATGTGATGAAGTTTATGGTGGGGGCCTGGGATGTCATAGCCACCTATTGGCTGGGATTGTGCAGACAATATGTGTGGGTTGCCATGTTTTTTTCCCAGTCTTTTGGCTAACAGTGTTTGTGGCCATTGTGCGTACATGAGCCTTCATTTTGTTGTAGGCAGAGGGTCACCTGCACACAGCACATTGATGCAGGACATATTCTTCTCAGGTGTTTTCAAATACACTGTCACACAGACCTTTCACAGGTTTGCTAGGGAGCAGTTCCACTACATTCACATCTGTTGGCAGATATATGAACACCATTCAGCCTGTATTCCAACATAGTTAGCCATAGTTGACACAGATACAATTTACACACAAAACGCACATACTGTGTGTTGTAAGCCGCTAATGTGTGTCGCACAAACGCACCTCGGCGCAATCTACACACGCCGCTGTCACAAGCGCTGATCGTGCGTGAAAAGGCAAACACTTGTACTACGTACACATAGACCCGGAACCGCTACTTTTATGCACACTGGGTATGTGACTGGCCACCGCTCCTGGGTGACGCTTTAACATCGGTTTAGATGCATTCGCCACACTCCGCCATGTCACAACCGCTTATTCCGTGCTTCACTCCGCTCACTAGTACGTCACATCTCGGCCATCCGCCCTTTCCGTCGTGCCCAATCACAACTCCGTAGTGTTGGCCAATGGTTGTGGTTTGGGCGCGGCGTACAGGACTGTGGCACGCCTATTTGTTTTACGTCCTGCCTTTGTTGCTCCAACATCACCCTGTGGTGGCGGCGTGTGAAGCGGGTACGCTAAGCAACAGCTGGCTACTTGAGACACCCGGCGATGTAGCTAGCTATAGATGTAGCGTGGCGTAGCGCACCTTGTGGCGGCGTGTAAAGAGGGTGCGTTGACCGTTTGTAACCGTTTGAGCGTGCTCATGCACGTGAAGTAGCGGGATGTATCCAGCCTGCCGTCGCGGCGTGTAAAGGTACCATTAGTGTTGTACTAATCTATCCGAGTTATGCACCCTTGCCCAACTCTGGTGTACAACTCGCAGTAACACCGTAAATGGACTATCCGATGGGCGAGGTCTTCCTGGGGTGCCACGCAGTGTTGAATCGTGATTCGATGCCCGAGTATGGATTTCCTATCCTCTAGCTATGCTGCAGCACCGACAGCCTTTCCCCACAGCATGGGGACATTAGTTCAAGGTAAAAAAACAAGTAATAGAGCAGTGTTGGAGTCTGGCACTTATAGCTGAGGGTCCCAGTGGGTTGATGGATAAACACACTGGAATAATAATACTAAATACTAAATGAATTGTTTATTACCTTCACTATGTGTTTCAGGGTTGAATAACCCCCTTCATCGGATGCTACAGTTAGGTATTGCACAGCAAAATGTTTTACACATAAAAGACAATGACTGCTGATAAAACAATTAGAAAACAACCAATTAAAAGGAATCCTAGTTTAACCCTTGTGAGGTAGAGCTTGCTGTACTGTACGTGTTGGGGAGCACTTGCTTACTGAGCAATTTGAGCACACATCGACAGTTCTTATAAAAGATAGTCCTTTCCGGTTTATTTAGACACTGTATAAACCGTTCCTCCGGCCTTGTAGCCAATAACTATGATATACAGTCCTCATTACATGAACACATCATATAGTCATTAACTTCAGTGGGTATGCCGCACACATAGCAGAAGTCTTTATGACACGCTGGTCAGTTTCAATCACAGCTGTGTCTGCACAGTTCTAATAACTGACTACCATCAGTATACTAAGTCCCACACTTATTTTACCTGCTCTTGCAGTTGAGCTGGGTTCAGACTGGCTCCTGACAGTCTTGCTGTCAAGGAGAACACTCACAGGGATAACCCACCAGGTCATTGGATTTGCTCCATATCGGCACCTGTTGTGAGTCCAGTTCTTCTAGGTCTCGGTTGCTTCCTTGACTTCCAGGAGCTCTAGCCAGCTCCACTCTCAGACATGCTTGTCTGCCTTGTGGTTCAAACAGAAAGTGCAGGACCTTCCTTACATCACAGACCATGTGATACATCAGTAGGTTTCATTATATACATGAAATACACCTATGGTAGATATGTGGATGCTCAGTCTCTCCCATCACTTATGAACATCCTATGAAAGCAGCCCTTTAAAATAAATTAAGGCTGGTTTCACATCATGTTTTTTGTGATCCGGGCCAATCCGATGAGAACCGGATAGGCCCGGATCACATTTCTGCCCAATAGTGTGCCTATGGGCCCAGATGGAGCCGGATGGCAGCTACCTGCCATCCGGTTTCCATGTGTCCGGGTGATCCCGGGAGGACTCAGATTTTTTACCCGGACACAAAAATGCTGCATGCACCATTTTTGTGTCCGGGGAGAAAAATCTCCCCAAACCGGATCCTCCCAGATTCTCCCGGATTCTCCTGCATCCGGGGCAATCCGGCGCTCCCTAACTAGGGAGCCTACGGGGCTGGATTTCCCCAGTCCGGGAGGATCTGGGAACTGGACACCTGCGGCCGCACGCCGCTATTGTTTCAGGACCAAGGCTAGCACCCCGCAAGTCGCGGTCCTGATTCATCAGCAGCTTCAGCTGCGTGCGGCTGCACACTGGACTGGAGGGCATATTAGCCCTCCGGTTCTGTGTGCTGATCTGATCTGGGGCTGTCCGGTCCACAACGCACAGCCCCGGATCAGATCAAAACGTGGTGTGAAACCAGCCTAAGATTTCCTGATACTACAAGTCCCAGGCGAACTATCTGGTTTCACATCGTGACAGATCTCCGTCTGTAGAAATATGCCGGCCACATATATTGCATATACAGGTGAAACCACAGGACTTATTGCAAATGCATATACCTGATGCTATCACAATAGCGCCCCCATATTTTTATATTTTTGCATTTATATGCCACTCCATCATTCAAATATACTAATTTACAATCTGGAATCACTACACAGCATAGTATAAAATTATTAATACATTTATTTGGAGGTGGCCCTATGGAATTTAATGTATACCCTTTACACCGTATTTTCCAAGGTATTATTTACCCCTCAGGTGCCAATATAGCCAATTTGAATATCCAAAAACACTCGCGATTAATAAGCTGTTTATAACAGTCGTGGGCAGTGGCAGTAATTTTTTCCACTATTTTAAATTTAAGGTGCTCAAAGTACTTGGACATGTTGTGAGTGAGTGTCCCATGCTTGATTTTATACCTGTGTTTATTTAGTCTAGATTCGACAGTGGTCACCTTCCTGGATGGGTATTGAATATCCCATATATACTAAACTGCAGTGATTTCAGATTGTAAATTAGTATATTTGAATGATGGAGTGGTATATAAATACAAAAATATAAAACTATAGGGGCGTTATTGTGATAGCTCAGGTATTTGCATTTGCTATAAGTCCTGTGCTTTGACCTGTATAGGGTTAAAGTAGGATTCCTTTTTAATTGGTTTATTGTTTTCTAATTGTTTTATCAGCAGTTATTGTCTTTTATGTATAAGGCTGGCTTCAAACCACGGCACAGTCCGGTCCGGGCTGTCAGGCATGAACCTGACAGCCCCAGACCGGATCAGCACACAGAAGCGGAGGGCCAAATGTGCCCTCCGGTCCTGTATGCAGCTGGATGGCTGTAATTGCAGCCGCAGCTGCTGATTTTTCAAGATCTAGCATGGAGCTAGCCGCGGTCCTGAAACAACAGCGGCGTGCAGCCACCAGTCCCGGATTCACCTGGACAGGGCAATCCGGTCCTATAGGCTCCCATGTTAGGGAGAACCGGATTGCCCCAGATCCAGGAGAATCCGGGCAAATCCAGGATCCGGCTTTTTGGGGTGATTTTTATCCCGGACACAAAAATGTTGCAAGCAACATTTTTGTGTCCGGTGAGAATAATCCGAATTCTCCCGGATTCCACCACAGAGATGAAACCGGATGGCAGAGAGCTGCCATCCACCTCCATCCGGCTCCATCCGGCCCCATAGGCTACTATGGGGCCAAAAACTGGTCCGGGGCTGTCTGGTTTACACCGGACAGCCCCGGACCGGACCTTGCCGTGGTGTGAAGCCAGCCTTAAACATTTTGCTCTGCAATATCTAAGGCTGGCTTCAAACTGCGGGTTGGATCCGATCCGAGGCTGTTAGGGTAAACCTGACAGCCCCGGATCGGATCAGCACACAGGAACGGAGGGCTAATATGCACAACTGAGGTGTGCAGCCGCAGGTGTCCGTTTCCCGGATCCAACCGGACCGGTGCAGGATCCGGGCGAATCCGGGGCAATCTGGGGCAATCCGGGAATTGCCAATTAGAGGAGATAGTCTCCTCTCGGACACAAAAACGATGCAAGCAGTGTTTTTGTGTCCGTGAGAGAATACTGAATTCTCCCGGATTGTCCCGGACAGATAGAAACCGGATGGCAGAGAGCAGCCATCCGGCTTCTATCCGGCCGGTCAAAAACCTGTCCGAGGCTGTCCGGTTTACACGGACAGCTTCGGATCGGATCCAACCCGCAGTGTGAAGCCAGCCTAACAGTAGCACCTGATGAAGGGGCCATTAACTCCTGAAACGCGTATTGAAGGTAATAAACAATTAATTTAGTATTAATAGTCTGGTGTGTTTATCTATCAGCCCACTGGGACCCTCAGCAAGAAGCACCCGGCTCTTACGCCGCTCTATTACTTCTTTTTTTCTCTTTAATTCAATTAGCATATGTGATACTTGATGCCTTGTCCTTATTAACACTTTCTCCTAAGATAATGAGAAGATCACTGATATTATGTATCTGATCATTTTGTGGCAGAACTGAAATTCAGTGGAAATTGTTTTATTGTGACTGATTACGGTATATACATTTTTGTTGCAAGGAATGACTTTGCAATGTTTTGCAATTCATCTGATGACTATTCATACCAGTCTATAGTTAATGCAAATTACCCTTATATTAACTGATTGTTTGATAAACACATATTTGTTCACATGATTGATGACCTCTCAAATCAGCAGGTGTGTATTTATATTAATATCTTCGTATTTGGCAAGCTGCTGTGCAAGCCAAAAGTTTGCCCAGGGTTGAAAAACCTCTTAGGCTGTGGCAGCACAGTACTTTGTGTGTGTCAATGGTTGTGTATCCAAAGAACGATATGTGCCACTGTTATAATGAAGAATAATAGGATCACATTGTGACTGGGCCGGTTCCAGGTTTTTGTGGGCCCCGAGCGAAAGAGTCTCAGTGGACCCCATGCAAACACAGACACGCACATACACAGATGCATACACATAAAGGCATACGTACATATACATTTTTGGAGACAAATTCACTAAATTTCATATAAATAGACATAACTATATACACCGTCATATACACTGGCATATATAGACATACACATAATACATGCACACACAGACACATTACAGATATTTTTAATATGGGGAAGCCGGCAGCAGCCTCACTTACCTCCACCACTTGTCTCCATCCAGCTCCTCCGGGCATGTGACTGTCCAGGATGCGCTGCTTGATGGCCGTCACTGCTAGCAGATAAGGCCGCACAGTGCACATGGAGACTGCAGGGTATACATCACAGTGGACACAGGGCTGAAGTATATACATCACAGGATCACAGGGGCTGGGGTACAATCATCACAGGTGAGGCTGCGGGCATAGACATTACTGGAGGCATAGACAGTAGCAGGAGGGCATACACATACAGGTGACGTTGGGAGGGCATACACATGCTGGGGGACATACACATTACTGGGGAAGCTGGGGGCATACATTTTACTGGGGATGCTGGGGGGGTATACTTATACTGGGGCCAGTGGGGGGCATACACCTTACTGGGGAAGCTGGGGGGCGTACACATACTGGGGAAACTGGGGGGCATACACATACTTGAGATGCTTGGGGGCATACACATTATTGGGGCCTGTGGGGGGGATACACATACTGGGGATGCTGGGGGGAATGCACATTATTGGAGAAGCTGGGGGGCTTACTGGCATACACATTACTGGGGCCAGTGGGGGGCATACACATACTTGAGGACTTAATGTATGCTGGGGGGCATACACATACTTGAGGACTTAATGTATGCTGGGGGGCATACACATACTTGGGGGCTTAATGATATGAAGTGATCAACTTAACTGAATCAATCCAGTCCATACTGCAAGTACAGGAGGAGCCAGCATATGTTCCACTGTGGAATGCATATAGAAGGAAGTGCCAAATCATAGTGTGGAGGAGGCAGCACCAGCCTGCGTTCCACTGTGGAATGCAAATGGGAAGAAGTGAAAGTGACAGGCAGGGGTGGGGCAGCAGCAGAATAAGGATGGGCTCACCCAAAGATGCAGGAGAAAATAAATACCAGTGTGCTGCATGTGTCCCAGTCAGCACAAGAGGGCCCCTCCATCTTTCCAGGGCCCTGGTACTTGCCCTGGTGCAGCGGGTGCTCTGTCAGCCCTGCATTTTGAATGAATAACTGTGGGATAGAAAGCAAAATATAAACTGAAGGTAAACTGCTCACCTAAAGGGTTGTGTCACACACAACCAGTATAAAAAGCTCCAGACAGCTGCTGCAGTATCCACAGGCTGAAGCAATAGTAGAAAAATAGAGGAAATATGTGGAATCCAACTGTGCTGCTGAAAAATCAACCATATACCAAGGAAATCTGTGAATGCAAGTGGCTTTATTCAACGAGCGGTGGTTGTCCTGATGAAGGGGTGAGGAATACACCTTGAAACAAGTTGAATAAAGCCACGTCCATTCATTGATTTTCTTGGTACATGGTTGATTGTACAGCAGCACAGTAGGCCCTACATTGTGACACCTAGAGTACTGTGACTGCAAAATACAAGTTGCAAAAAGCTGTACCCAGACAGCCGTTTTGTGATTTGGTTGTCATAAGGGTCTCAATATGACTCGATTCAATATCATGCTACAATGTAGTAGTAAACAGAATAATGGTAAATATTTAGCCTACCATGAGCCTGATTACACCTGGGTGCATGGAGGTTGCAGGGTGGCTAGCCTGTTGAATCAGTGAGGAAAATGAAAAAAAATCCAGCACCAGAATCCTCAATGGTCCTTAAACAGTTAAAACTTAAATTTGTTCTTCATTTTTAAAAATCCCAGATGATACATGACAAACATGTTAAAATGGGAAAAAGAAGGAAGGGACAGGGAGGGGATAAAACACCTGACACATTTCAGATCCTTAAGGCTCCTTAAGGCGATGCACCAGCAATCCCGACAACGATACGACCTGGTAGGGATTGCTGGAGCGTCGCTATGTGATCGCTGGTGAGATGTCAAACAGTCAGATCTCACCAGCGATGCAGCAACGATACAGCGGTCATTGGAACCCTGTCACTCAGACCTGTAGTATTGAGGTCGTTGGTCATTGTCCCTGGCAAACACACCGATGCATGCTGCCCAGCGGGAGGCCGACGATCAAAAAATGATCCAGGACATTCTGACAAAATCGGCGATCTCACAGTGGGGGCATGATCGCTGCTACTTGTCACAAATTAGGCCCCATTACACAGTACGATATCGTGAACGATATCACTGAAACGTCACGGGTTTGGAGTTGTTCAAATGACATAGTTTGTACGTTGTTGCGTGTAACACGGAGATTTGATTACGATAAGTTGTTGGTTCGTTGATTGCAGATTTGAGAACATGTTCTCAAATCAGACAATCCACAATCAGCCAACCTGCTACATCGTTCTGTGTGACACCATGATAACGATGTCGCTCACGATTTCTCCCATTCACATCAGTGAACAAGTATCCTTCTCTGGGTTGTGCGAACGATAGCTGCTCGCTGGATGGTTGGGGCGTCGTGTACGATATCTAGACGTGTGACATCTCACCAACGATGTCAAAACGATGTCCTAACGACCACGCTCCCCCGAGATCGTTAGTGATATCATTTCGATATCGTACTGTGTAACGGCACCTATAGTGAGATCGCTGGCGAGGTCGCTGTTGCGTCACAAAAACTGTGATTCATCAGCGATCTGGCTAGAGATCTTGCTTAGTGTGAAGCACCCCTAACTCATAAGTGACACCATCATACACTCACAATAAAACAAAGCTCAGTGCTGACATTATTTGTAATGTAGTGATTCACATGCTAAATGGCGCTGGAATACTCGCTTGGCTGCTAAATTAAGGTACAAAAGAATGCTTTTTCCATTGTAAAAGTTTAGCCAGTTTATTAAGACACAATATAAATCGCTTAATGTAACCAAACGTGAGCCGTCCTTCAGCTTTACAGAAATCAACACCACACATAGTCCGTTTCTCCCCCAGGTACACTCTTGTAACTTCAGGTACTGCTCCTCCAGAATATCCCCGTGTAAGTATGGCAATCTTCACTCATTGACCTCAGTCAAACCTTTTTCCTGAGGTTACATTTCAGGAGCTCTGACATGCTCCACTCACCTGATTTTCGGCCCCCCCATGTGCTTTCCAGGAAATCTGGTCCTTCCAGGACCTTTCAAAAAACACTGAGACCATTTGACCAAGCAAACTGCCTCATTAATACACATGAGACACATCCATGTGTGGAGGTATCTGGATAGTTAAACACACTCATATTTTTGAACTATCTACAAACCTGAACCTTTGAATGCCTTTCAAAACTCGCACCACTACACGTCCCAGTATGAACATCCCAGGTTTACAGCGCAGAGAACAACCATCTCTGCGATATATACGAGTCATTCGTAATATAACCGGTTTATATTTCATTTTATGAAATATAAAGTTTATGTAACATTTAAACTGTACAGAGTGGTTTGCCTCGACCATTATATACACAAAAATCACAGTTATGCATTTCATGCAAGGTGTGCACTTGCTAGTTCCAACATTTCTCTGAATAAAGGTCCAAAGTTAACAATTCTAGGAAAATGCAGAACACTATATAAAATGTCAAACTATACCTAGGGTAACAGTTTATTTACTGGATCAACTAAACAATACAGTTCAAGCCAGTGGTGTAACTTGAAGCTTATGGGCCCTGATGCGAAAGCTCCAACAATGCCCCCAATTATTGAAAATCTTTAATAGCATTAGTCTTTTTCTATCAGGCATATGGACTTTATGGGGCTCCCAAATGCGATTGCATTACCTGCACCTGTCGTAGTTACGCCCCTGGTTCAAGCATACATCTTTCTGTAGATTTTCCCTAAACTCATGCTTTGTAAACTAATGTATAATTTGTGTAGCATTAATGCCTTTGTGTGTGAAAAATGGAATATGTTTTGTTCTTCCATATGCAATGTGCACAGGAAGGCTTTTTTTCTATATTATCCCACATTAACAATTTCTGTAGACAAAAAAAAGACTTCTCCCACTCATGACTATGTCATGTCCAATTAAAGAAGACCCCCAAATATATTACAAAATTTAGGCTTTAAAAGATTTTTATTGACAAATTATAAATATGCAAATAGTTACAAAATCATGAAGGGAAATCATTGCAATACATGAGGTCCAAAACCTGTAAAACAACAGGAGACAAAACAAGTGGAAAAGGGGTGATTTAAAGGGGGAGGTGGGGGGGGGAAGGACACCAAACTGCCCCTATATACATTTCACCCCTGTGAACAGTTCACTTTGAGATTAGTCCATAGTCCATGGGGGTAACACGAGATCGCTTATCTTATCCGCTTCTCCTCCTGAGTTGCAGTCTGTCCGGATCCAAAGAATTAGCGAGGGAAGGGGGTAGAGAAGGGGGAGGGATTTGAACGAAGGGGATGAGGGGGAGAGAAAGGGCATGAGGAAGTGATGAAAAGAGAAAGTACAAAGAAAGGGGGAACAAAAAGGGGGAGAGGGGAAATCCTCAACCAGTCCGACAACTAAAACGGGATCTGCATTGCCAGAGGGTGAGAGGCCAAAAGGATCAAGCGTCCATAACATATCGTCTTCTTGGGGAGTCTAGTGCTAAGTAGTATTCATGACAGAAAATGGAATTTAATCTATCTGTGAGGTCTTCCATCGTAGGTGGAGCATCAGTCTTCCACTTTGCTGCGATACATAATCTAGCCGCTATCAAAACATAAGTAGCAACATGTCGGGGGACAGGTGGATACCCCTCAACACCAACATGAAGAACTGCTAGGTGAGGAGAGAGCGGGATCTTAATCCCAATGAGGATGTCCAGAAGGCAATTTACAAGATGCCAAAATTGAGAGATCTTGGGGCACAACCACCACATATGTGCTAAGTCGCCCCTATAGCTGCATTGTCTCCAACATAAGTGAGTAACTCCTGAGTTAAATTTTGCCAGTTTGGAGGGCGAGGAATACCAACACATATGTATCTTTTTTAAGATTTTTATGATTTATGCATCTAGTTGCACATAAGGTACAGCACGTAGTCCCTCCCATTCCTCTATGTCCGCAATGAAGCTTAAGTCTCTTTCCCATTTCAACATATAAGGTAGTTTTGAGGGCGTGGAGCTGTGGAGAAGACCGGCGTAAAGTAAGACAGGGATTAAAAGGAGGAATTGCTGCAGGGGAGACCGTTCGGGAGTGCCCAGATCATGGCGGCATGACCTGGACTTTAGAAAATGGCCAACCTGAAAAAATTGCAGGAAGGCATTCTTGAGGGCCGGGTATTTAGAAGCAAAGGCGTTGAAAGACAATACCCTATTTCCTTCCATCAGGTCACCCAATGTCTCAATGCCGTGTTCTCGCCATGTGGAGAGGTTCAGCAAGGAGATGTGTAGGTGTAAGGCGGAAATTGGAATATCCGAGACAGGAAGCTTAGACCACTCCCCTGGGGCCCCCCTCCAAATCTTTAGGAAAGTCCGAATCGTGTCCAGCTGGAAATCTCCCTTAATTGAACTGAGAGATTCAGCCACCAAAAGGCAACAGGGAGATCCACCCGACATCATGTGGGACTCTATTTGAACCCAGGCCAGGTCCAAGGGGTTTAGCCACCACAGTTTGGCCGCCTCTAGAATCGCAGCTCTATAATATAACTTCACATCTAGAACCCCCATCCCACCCCTTCCGAGGTGCAGGTACATAACTTGTCTGTGAACTCTGGGACGTTTATTCGCCCAAAAATATTTGTTCGTTACAGTTTGCAGTTGGGAAAGCAGTTTAGCAGGGTAGGAGACTGGATCACACCGAAAGAGATATAAAATCTTGGGTAACAACATCATTTTAAACACTTGCACCCTCACCATCCAAGACAACGAGGGGAGGGGGTGTGATTGCAGAGCCCCCCAGACAGCCGATATCAAAGTGGCAATATTACGAGATGCGACTCTATCGGAAGAGCAGAGGGTCACTCCCTCTGGGCACCATTGAAAAGGGAGCATTTTCGATAAAAGGTCAGAGTCAGCCGAGGAGACATGGATTGGTAGGATCATTGATTTATTTGCATTTAATTTGTAGTACGAGACCTGTGCAAATGCCTGGAGGGACCTCGCTACTCCTGGAAGGATGACGATGGGGTTGGTGCAGGAAATAATAACATTATCTGCATATAAACCGACAATATGATTCTTATCCCCCACCTGAATATCTGTAATTGACAAGTTGGCCCGGATGGAGGCGGCGAGTGGCTCGATCACCAAAGTAAATACCAACGGGGAGAGAGGACAGCCCTGATGCATCCCGTTGGAAATGCTGAAGGCCCGAGACAGGAAACCAGAGGAAAATACCCTGGTGCCGGGGTTAGAATAAAGGCTAAGGATCGCTGATAGAATGGGACCCGAGAAGCCAAACTTGCAGAGAACTTCCCGGAGGTAGCCCCAGTGCACCCTGTCAAACGCTTTGTCTGCGTCTAGGGACAGGAATACACAGGGGCCCCCCCTCCTCTCTGCCACTCCTATCAAATCCAGCATCCGCCTGGTTCCGTCTCTTGCCTGTCTGTTAGCCACAAAATCCACCTCATCCGGGTCGACCAACAAAGGGACAATATCCGTCAGTCTAGTACAGTGATGGCGAACCTTTCTGAGGCCAAGTGCCCAAACTGCAACCTAAAACAAAATTATTTATGGCGAAGTGCCAACACGATCATATAACTTAAATTACAGCAGGAGTGGTAATCACAAGCGCTGCACAGGGGGAAGAGCCAGCAGATGCTAACTCTCTTCCCTGTACAGGGCTTGTAGTCCTGAAACATTGATGATCAATTCAATTATTCTAACAATTAATTGATTTTAAACTTACCTTTGCAGTCTTCTCTTCTCTTCAGCAGTGGTCAGACAGCTCATGTGTACTGGACATTGAAGCTGAGCCGCTGCCACTGCCCTTTCTAGAAACAGCAGGTGGACTGATCTGTATGGAAAAAATGCAGAATATTAGACAGATAGGAGACAGATTTTATCATGGAATACAAGCAGATTTCATACTGAAATCATGGTCCTCATCTTGTAGTAATATCTCCATCATGACCCTCTCCTTGCAGTAATGTGTCCCATCCTGACCCTCTCCTTGTAGCTATGTGCTCCATCCTGACTCTCTCCGTGTAGTAATGTTTCCCATCCTGACCTTCCCATTGTAGTTATGTGCTCCATCTTGTCCTTCCCCTTCTAGCTATGTGCTCCATCCTGACCCTCTCCTTCTAGTTACGGGCTCCATACAGATCCTCTCCTTGTAGTAATGTGCTCCATCCTGACCCTCTCCTTGTAGTAATGTGCTCCATCCTGACCCTCTCCTTGTAGTAATGTGCTCCATCCCGACCCTCTCCTTGTAGTAATGTGCTCCATTCTGATCGTCTCCTTCTAGTAATGTGTCCTATCCTGACCCTCTCATTCTAGTAATGTGTCCCATCCTGACCCTCTGCTTGTAGTTATGTGCTCCATCCTGACCACCTCCTTCTAGCTATGTTCTCCATCCTGATCCTCTCCTTCTAGCGTTTGGCTCCATTCTGATCCTCTCCTAGCTATATGTTCCATCCTGACCCTCTCCTTGCAGTTGTGCTCCATCCTGACCCCCTTCTTGTAGTAATGTCTTCATCCTTATCCCCTTGTAGAATGCCCCATCCTTGTCCCCTTCGGGAATGTCCCATCCTTTTCCCCTTGTGGTAATGTCCCTATCCTGCCCCATCATGTAGTAATGCCCCATCCTGTTGTAATGCCCTATCCTTGTCCTCTTGCAGCAATATTCCCCATCCTGCAGTAATGCCCTATCCTTCTCCCCTTGTAGTAATATGCCCCATCCGTGTCCCCTTGAAGTAATATGCCCCATCCTGCAGTAATGTGTCTCATCCTTGTCCCCATGTAGTAATATGCCCCATCCAGCAGTAATGTGCTCCATCCTTGTCCCTTGGTATTATTGCACCACCATTGTCCCCATCACATAGTAATATGCCCCAACTTGCCCCCTGGTAGTATTTCCCTATTCTTGCCTCCATTACATAGTAATCTGCCCCATCCTTGTCCCCATCACACAATAATATGCCCCATCCTGCCATCACATAACAATATGCCCCATCCTGCCCCTGTTAGTATTGCCCCATCCTGCCCCATCACATAACAATATGCCCCATGACATAATAATATGCCCCATCCTGCCCCTATTAGTATTGCTGCATCCATCCATCCAACCATCATCCTCTTAGTATTGCCCCATCCATCCTCCTCTTCGTATTGCCCCATCCATCCATCTATCCTCCTCTTAGTATTGCCCCATCCATCCTCCTCTTAGTATTGCCCCATCCATCCATCCATCCATCCTCCTCTTAGTATTGCCCCATCATCCATCCTCCTCCTCCTCATAGTATTGCCCCATCCTCCTCCTCATAGTATTGCCCCATCCTCCTCCTCCTCATAGTATTGCCCCATCCTCCTCCTCCTCATAGTATTCCCCCATCCTCCTCCTCCTCATAGTATTGCCCCATCCTCCTCCTCCTCATAGTATTGCCCCATCTTCCTCCTCCTTGTATGGCCCCATCCTCCTCCTCCTCCTAGTATTGCCCCATCATCCTCCTCCTCCTAGTATTGCCCCATCATCCTCCTCCTCATAGTATTGCCCCATCTTCCTCCTCCTTGTATGGCCCCATCCTCCTCCTCCTCCTAGTATTGCCCCATCATCCTCCTCCTCATAGTATTGCCCCATCTTCCTCCTCCTTGTATGGCCCCATGTTGGCTGCTGGTGAAAAAAAAAAAAACTTTCATACTCACCTTTCTTCACCGCTGCTGCAGCTTGCATCCTGTCTCCAGCACTGAGGGCGGTCACATGATGCCGGGCGCGTCACGTGAACGCTGTCACATGACGCTGGCCGGGAGGGCGGGCTTAGAAGTGTCTGAGAGAGGAGAAATGTCTCCTCTGCTCACATACAGCGTTGATCTACCGGCGGCGCGGCGCACGCCGGCAGATCAAACCGGCAGTGTGGTGGCGAGGCTGCGTGCCAGCGGAGGCGGCTCTGTGTGCCCCCGCTGGCACACGTGCCATAGGCTCGCCATCACTGGTCTAGTAGCTAGCACTTTAGAATAGATTTTTAAGTCAGTATTCAATAAAGAAATAGGGTGGTAGTTTTCAGGAAGGTCGGGAATTTTCCCCGGTTTTAGTATTGTCGTGATCATTGCTTCTAAGGCCAGAGATGGGATGGAGCCCGCACCCTGCCAGCAGTTAAAGAGATGAAGAAGGTATGGGGCCAGGTGGAGGTGAAATGATTTATAGTAGTCATTGGAGAAGCCATTTGGACCTGGAACAGAGTTCGATTTCATAGAAGTCATGACCCTCACTACCTCGGGCAAGGTAAACGGTTGGTTCAAGGTGTCAAGTTTTTCCGGGGGAATCGAAGGAAGGTCCAAGTCATCCAGATATTGTCTGATGGATTCCAAGGAAGGTTGAGGGGTGCTAACATTGTTTCTCAGATTGTATAATTTTGCATAGTAAGTTGCGAACACCTCCGCAAATTCCCTTGGATCCCTCACCAACTCCCCTTCAGCAGTTTTCATGGATGTGATCATAGACCGAACCACCCATTTCCTGAGCCTCTTTGCCAGGAGACCTCCCTCTCTGTCTCCCACCGCATAGTATTTTGTTTTAAGTTTTCTGAGACCCAACTCATGTTGGTGCAAGAGGAGGGACCCGAAGCCGGGTACGGAGGTCTGATATCTGGGAGACAAGGTGAGGCGTCGGATTAACTTTGTTAAGATTTTCTAATTGTTGGATCTTCGCCGTCCACTCCAGTCTCAGAGCATCTCTAGCCTTCTTTTGCTGAGAAGGTTTTTACAGGAGGAGGCCCCGGAGGGCAGCCTTGTGGGAGGCACTCAGCGTGAAGTCCGAGACCTCCCCATTGTCATTCAGACTGAAAAACTCAGTCATTTTGTCCCCAATGTCTGATGTGATTTGTCGGTCAGTTAGAAGACTCGCATTCAGTTTCCACTGTCGAGTGCCCCCTCCCCCCACTCCCAGTCTGATCTCCAATGAAGTCGGCGCATGATCTGACCATGTTATTACACCGATATCTGCATTGAAACAGATCGGCAGAGCATCATCGTTTACCTGGAAGAAATTAATCCTAGAGTATGTACCATGGCTGTTAGAGAAAAGAAACAGTCCCTCTCCTCTGCATGCTGATAGCGCCAAACATCATGGAGATGGAACTCCCGACAGATGGGTGCCAACTCCCCTCCCCTCCTAAGAGAGGGGGAAGAAGAGTCCAAGTGATTCTCCATCACCAAATTACAGTCCCCGCATATAATCAGTGTGCCCTCAGCCTCTTTCCGTAGTCTCCCAAACATGGACCTCACAAATTGAAGTTGTGCTACATTTGGTGCGTAGACAGAAGCGATGGTGTAGGGGACCCCTGCGATGCAACAAATTATAATAATGTACCTCCCGGAGGGATCTGTTATCGTTCTAATTAGCTGGAATTGGACTGTTTTATCATAATACAGACTCCTGCCTTTTTTTCAGTGTGATTGGCAAAAAAGATATAAGGGTATTGTACGTGATGGAGTCTGAAGTTGTCTCCAGCCAATAAATGGGACTCTTGAATACACAATATGTCAGCAGGCGAACTCTTCGCCTCCCTCCACAAGAACGATCTCTTAGCTGGGGAATTAAGCCCTTAACATTAAGGGACACAATTTTTAAAGTCATGGTGCAGCGTTGCCTGGAGCACCGGTCTGGTCGAGGCGGGACAAAGTAGAGAGGAAGGAAGTTAGAGGGGCTAGGGAAGCGAGGGTTGGCTGAGGAGAAGAACCTAGAGAGAATACCCGGACCGTAAAGGAGCGAGGGACCGTAGAGGGGTTACAAGGAAACAGAATGGCAAGATAAAAGACAATTACAATCTATACAATTACATACAAATATGTAAACTCAAACAAACCATAACTCAATCTGGAGACGGGTGGGTGGGGGACTTCTTTACATCTCTCCTCCTTATACAATGAGAAGAGTTCCCATCCAGAAGGTGAGGTATCAAATCGGTCCGGAAGTAAAGCAGACCGGAACCAGGAGTTCACCTAATATCATGGGAAAAACAAAAACACTGTCGGACAGGCCAGTCCTAAGTTGCTAGAAGGCTTCCTCAAGTGTGTGCACCTCCACCCTGATTCAATCTAGATTCATACTCTTTTCCAGAGTTGAGGGACGGAAGGCTGCTAGTAGTCGCTAAGTTCCATGCCCGAAGGGTTCTCCTCAGTTGTGACGGGGACGAGAAAGAGTGCCTGGAGCCTTTGTACCGGACATTCAAGGCAACCGGAGATTCCCAGCTGTACTGAACGCCCCTGTCTATAAGGATCTGACAATTAGGGCCGAATTCACATTTGCGTGAAAGAGTTCCGGGGGACAGATCGGGGAATACAGTAACTCCTCCATAGGGTCCAGAGAGTGGAGGGTTGCGCCGCAGTGTTTGGAGCAGGAGATCCCTTACTCCAGGGCGGACAAGACAAATCAGGACATCTCTTGGGACTTCTGTGGGCAGTCGAGCTGGTTTTGGGAGACAATAAGCTTTCTCAATTGCCAGATCTGAATGAGGTACATCAGGGAGGACCGTGGACAAAAAATCAGCGACAGTAACATCTAAATCAGCTCCCTCTGCAGATTCCGCTAGTCCCCTTATTTTGAGATTATTTCTGCGAAGCTTGTCCTCCAGTTGGCTTAAAGTCGTGATTACTGCACCCATCTCTTTGTCAAGTGCAGAGTAGCTGTCAGCTAGTTCATTATGGGCGTGACATACTCTGCCATTTTATGTTCCACATGCAAGGTTCTTTCCCCCAGGGCTGAGAGATCCACCCTCAGTTCTCCTATTAGCCCCCTCATATCTTCCAGCAGAGTGTGGCTCAGGGACCCTAGCAGTGATTTTAGGGAGCCCTGAGTAATGGGAGCTTCCTCCTCCTCCCAGTTATTCCTCTCCCTGGGCTTCTGGAGGTACGAGAGTTAGAGTGGGGAGAGCAGGGAGAGCGGGCTGCCCCTTCAGCAGCCGGCGCCATTTTATCAGGCTGCGCCCGCTGCCTCCCTGAGAGGAAAAAGTCAGTCACCTTATCATAAGTGTCCCACTGCTGGGTTCTTGGCATGACCGGTAGATGCGGAGGAAGATGCCTGTCAGCGGGTGCCGTGGTGGGAGTCTGAGAGCGCCGATAAGTTGGCGTTAAGCTGGCCTGAACGAGGAGCTGCTTTACTGTGCGTCCGGAGCCATTAGCAGCAGGACACACCCCCTATATTACAAGTTTTATAGTATACCTCAGCATAACGCAAAAATTATTTACAAAATTGGAAACCAGAATAAGACTGCACAGAGTACACAGAGTATATAAACTAAATACATGAACACAACTTTTCATTGTAGGGGACTCTAGTGCTTTCAGGACAATCAGTAGTTGAGCACCATCTACAGGAGGGCTTATAGCTACAAGAGGCTCAGAGACTCTTTTACACTGTAGATCTATGGCATTTTTTATTTCTTTAAATAAGAAGAATTAACAAAAAACATTTACTCACAAATATCTTAAATCATTATCACTGGATTTCTAACAAACAGTATATTGGAAGTAGTGCAAAAACTATTGTAACATTAAGTCATTAGTGTCCCTACAACTAAAACCAAAAAGGCCATGAACTATGGAAATATTTGGATCAATCTTCTCATTTTATCATCTAATGCAAACCCTTGTACCTTGGCCAGTCTAGTTAATATTTATACATGAGAAATTTGAGTTGAAACATGAGGATACGTTTTCTTATTACGTTTTTTATTTTTTATCTGCACATAAAGACTTAGAAGAATGTTTAACACTGGACAGTAAAATTTACAGTCGCATTACAAAGTTATTGTGTATAACAAAAACATGGATTACCCACCATACATAAGTGGGGTACACAGCTACAGTCATGGCCAAAAGTATTGACACCCCTGCAATTCTGTCAGATAATACTCGGTTTCTTCCTGAAAATGATTACAATCACAAATTCTTTGGTATTATTATTTTCATTTAATTTGTCTTCAATGAAAAAACACAAACGAGAATGGAGCAAAAAGCAAAACATTGATCATTTCACATAAAACTCCAAAAATGGGCCAGACAAAAGTATTGGCACCCTCAGCCTAATACTTGGTTGCACAACCTTTAGCCAAAACAACTGCGATCAACCGCTTCCGGTAACCATCAATGAGTTTCTTACAATGCTCTGCTGGAATTTCAGACCATTCTTCTTTGGCAAACTGCTCCAGGTCCCTGATATTTGAAGGGTGCCTTCTCCAAACTGCCATTTTTAGATCTCTCCACAGGTGTTCTATGGGATTCAGGTCTGGACTCATTGCTGGCCACCTTAGAAGTCTCCAGTGCTTTCTCTCAAACCATTTTCTAGTGCTTTTTGAAGTGTGTTTTGGGTCATTGTCCTGCTGGAAGCCCATGACCTCTGAAGGAGACCCAGCTTTCTCACACTGGGCCCTACATTAGGCTGCAAACTTTGTTGGTAGTCTTCAGACTTCATAATGCCATGCACACGGTCAAGCAGTCCAGTGCCAGAGGCATCAGAGCAACCCAAAACATCAGGGAACCTCCGCCATGTTTGACTGTAGGGACCGTGTTCTTTTCTTTAAATGCCTCTTTTTTTCTCTTGAAAACTCTATGTTGATGCCTTTGCCCAAAAAGCTCTACTTTTGTCTCATCTGACCAGAGAACATTCTTCCAAAACGTTTTAGACTTTCGCAGGTACGTTTTGGCAAACTCCAGCCTGGCCTTTTTATGTCTTGGGGTAAGAAGTGGGGTCTTCCTGGGTATCCTACCATACAGTCCCTTTTCATTCAGACGCCAACGGATAGTACGGGTTGACACTGTTGTACCCTCGGACTGCAGCTTGAACTTGTTTGGATGTTAGTCGAGGTTCTTTATCCACCATCCGCACAATCTTGCGTTGAAATCTCTCGTCAATTTTTCTTTTCCGGCCACATGTAGGGAGGTTAGCCACAGTGCCATGGGCTTTAAACTTCTTGATGACGCTGCGCACGGTAGACACAGGAACATTCAGGTCTTTGGAGATGCACTTGTAGCCTTGAGATTGATCATGCTTCCTCACAATTTGGTTTCTCAAGTCCTCAAACAGTTGTTTGGTCTTCTTTCTTTTCTCCATGCTCAATGTGGTACACACAAGGACACAGGACAGAGGTTGAGTCAACTTTAATCCATGTCAACTGGCTGCAAGTGTGATTTAGTTATTGCCAACACCTGTTAGGTGCCACAGGTAAGTTACAGGTGCTGGTAATTACACAAATTAGAGAAGCATCACATGATTTTTTCTAAGGGTGTCAATACTTTTGTCCACCGCCTTTTTTATGTTTGGTGTGGAATTATATCCAATTTGGCTTTAGGACAATTCTTTTTGTGTTTTTTCATTGAAGACAAATTAAATGAAGATAATAATACCAAAGAATTTGTGAATGCAATCATTTTCAGGAAGAAACTGAGTATTATCTGACAGAATTGCAGGGGTGTCAATACTTTTGGCCATGACTGTATGCTGTAGAGACAAATGGGCATACAAATAATCAAATTACATCTAGTGCCGAGTGGCCATCATTCCAACACATGTATTGATGTTGTTAGGAGAAAACATTTTATCCACTCAACAATTTAAGTTCACTGTTGTTAAAGACGATATCATATGTACTATATACTGTAGCTTCAGCCATATTGTATCTAAAGAAGCCATTTTGATTAGTTTATCATGTCTATTCTGACTAGAGACCTCTGTAACAGTTTCTTTGGTGAAGTCAGCACAACTCAGCACATTCTTACTTTTGTCCTTGCTCGTTAGATAAGACCACCAAGCCATATGTAAGCCCGAATGTACTGTTCTTATCTTCTGTAACTTACTTAAAGGTCACTAATTAATCATCTCAAAACTGTCTATAATGCATATTCATCATATTTGTCATTGTATGATGTAACCTATTTTTCTAAGCTTTCTGTAACGTATATAAGCTCTTGCAACAATAAACGTTTAGCTATTCTCTTGAAGACCAAGTCTGTGTCATTAATTGAGTTATAGCCATTACCAGGTATACCTGTGTAGAGCTCTTTATACAAATCAGTCTACTCTGGTTAATTGTAATTTGGCAACTTTAACATTTGGAGGCCCCAGCGAATATGTCTTTTATGTATATTTTTCCCCTTTTTACATTCACCTTGGACTGAACACAAAGGTTACCTGTCTCCTGTTGAACATCATACAGAACCGCGGTAAGTTTGAGCCATTGTCTCAAGGTACTGTCTTCTCCAGGAGGGGGTAGCAAGAGTCAGTCTTTGGGGAATTAGAAATGGGAAACTCAGATAGACTTATTTGATTATTTGTTATTTGTTCATAATCTTGTCCTGTGTTTTGTCTTGTCTTGTCCCAGTGTCTTCTTTGTCAATATTGTTGTATTTGTCTGTATACGTTAATTGTGCAAAACTACTCTCTTCTAAACTGCTTATATAATCTTTAGTGCTTTCATACAACTTTATTAACTTTCTAATTCTATATACGGTACTACTTTGTGGTTAAGCGTCGCTTGTAACAAACTTTACTAAACTTCTAATTCTATCACCCATTCTCTGCCTTTACGGTACTACTTTGTTTTTAAGATCTTGCCAGAATTAATAGGGAAACAGGAGAAGAATTTGATAAACGGTTAGAGAGCTACAGCCCCCATTCTCTTCCTGCTGCTGAGGTCTGAACAAGCTTCTCAGCACTCCTCCCTCCCTTTCTCCGTACAGTAAACGTTCTGAAGGTTGAATATTATCTATTATGTGTTGCTCTAATTGTGTTTGTAGCTTGCTATTCCATTGGGAACCCGGCTTCAGCTCTTTCAGCTCTGACCCATTGATTTCATTGTTAACCGTACTGCCATCTTTGTTAGATCCTCTAGGATGGGATGCAGGGTACACTCGAGTAGCAGGTACAAGGTACTTTGAAGTAAGGATCAATGCCCATTCTGTCCCAGCAATAGAGAGCATTGGATTACCCATTGAACAGATAGTTACAGATGGCAACCTGATTTGTCCACGGGCAATTCAGGGGCTTGCATTTCTTGTGACTGCATTTTCATATCACTAACTTTTTAAAAGGTGTACGCATGTGGAAAAAGTGTGTGTGAAAGAAAGTGACTGGAACTCTTTGACTGAGCTGGAACCAGGTGTTCTGTTAAAATTGTGAAACTATGCAGAAAGATCAGAAAGCTTGAAGATGGGCCTGCCCTGTCCTTGTTTTTCTGATAGCCTATGGTTTTGCGATGACAGTAGCATTTGGGAAAAGCTGCAACTGGTGCAATTGTGTTGAATGATCTGCTGAAAGACAGACACATGTTTCACAATGACTGGATGAGAATTGTGCCTTGTATGACAGCAGAAAAACTAACCAAAGTATTTCCAAAGAAAAACGAAAACCATTAAAATATAATAACCTGCATTGTACTAAAATCACTGCTTTGTTTTTTCTTTGTTAATATTGTTTATGATACAGCCAGTCAGTGGAATTTAGAATGTTTGTGTGAGGGTTACGCTCACAGCAGCAGGGAAAGTAGGGGATTAAGCTGGAGGGACAACATCACAGTTGGTACTGATAACTGATATACTCTACGGTATGTTGGAATAGATTTTTGCTACTAATTATTATAGTTATTTATTCAGACTTCTGAAACTGGATAGAGTTTAAGAGTATAGTGTTGATTGTAATGTTTGCATTGTGATTGGGCGAACCCTGGCATAATATCATGCCCTGATGTCTTTGTTTGAGGAGAGATGCAAAGTGGGGAAGAAGTAGCACAGACTGAAGTCATTTGACTTGGTTATTGCATCTCTGCTCGATCAAAGCATGGATTAATGTTAACTGTGTCTTCTGGGGGTTTGAGACTTGCTAAAATTGTTGACATTTATTATAGTCAGGTGTACACTGGGTTTGGACTTCTGGAGCATTATTGAAACACATAGAGTAATAGAGGAATATGGTGTCTGGTGTCCTAGAAACATACCATTCAGGTGTTTTCTGGATAACAGAAGACCAGGGACCCCGGTCCCGGTCTGCGGGGCTGTAATGGATGTCAGCAATAGATCTTAGTGACAAAAGTTTATGGGATTCATTCAAGCCTCTGAGACAGGAGTAAGTTTATGAAATCAGTGATAACTGTAATATTTGCATAATTGATAAGGGGTGTACACAGTTTGAAGTCTGCAAGACTTTTTGTTCTCCTCATGGAATTCCAGCTATAACATGGGTAATGTGTCAGGTAGAAGAATATAATGTGAATTGTTTGATGTGCCACAGTGATGTTGTGTTCTTGTATAAAGTTGATTCAGAAAAAGTGTAAAGTATAGTTGCATATAGGTGCAAAAAGGTAATACATAATTACAGATACGCAGAGGAAGGGATGGATTCAGGAATAGGGGTGTCTGCTACAGATAATTCTGATATACATGACAATTGTTTTTTTGGGATTGCATTGTATGTTTTTTTCCCGTAAATCATTATAATTACGGTATATAATTATTCATCATTGTACGTTTTATTTTTTTTCTACTTGCTTAGTCAAGTGTTCTCTACAATTAGAATAATCAGGAAAATGAGTTTGCATTGACTGCCCAGGAGAGAGAGGTCCAGCTTGGGGAAACCAGGTTGATGTTTTTTTTTTTTTTTGTTTGAGGCAGGGTGAAGAAGTCCAGCTTGGGAAACCAGGTTGATGGGTTGTTTTTTTGGGTTTTTTTTTATTGACAAGCTGGAGGTAGGGTGAACTAATGAAGGTCTAGTTTGGGTACCAGTATACTGAAGACAGGGCTAGTGACCTTTGACAGTTACTGGGGAAACCAGGTTGCTGGTTTGGATGACAAGCTAGATGAACTAGCAGAAGGTTGCTAGTTCAGAGAGGTAGTGGGATGCTGAATATGGGGTTCGCAACTCATGACAGCCGCTATAGAAATTCACCAAGGCTCTTACTGGATCAAGATGGATCCCAGGATCAGTGGGAGCAGAGAAGCAGGGCAGTTAATGACGCAGCAATAATGTTAGGAAAAAAAAAAGAAAGAAAGAAGCGGGAAATGCCTAGATGGGTAAATTGGGTGGTTTTAATATGGCCTGTTGGAGGCAATTCATCCGTGTGAATGACCAGTGGATTCAGAGGCACAGATACAGGTACCAGGTAAAGTCCTGGATCCGGGCTTCTGAACGCCACAATCCCCTTACAGATTATAGATAATGGTAACAATTAATTTGGACATAAAATAGACCAAAGCAGCTCCACTATCACCTGTACCTACATACTTCTTTCCTTGCACCCAGAAAATGAACAAGTACAATTGATCATGCACACCAGACAGACCAACTTGTTTACAGGTAACACTGTCTCTGTTGGGGTTTTTGTTTGAGGAGAGATGCAAAGTGGGGAAGAATAAGTTATAGGTAGCACAGACTGAAGTCATTTTGACTTGATTATTGCATCTCTACTCAGTCAAAACACATCACAGCTGACAGGAAAAAAGCAATCAGTAAGGCAAAACAACCTACCACAGAAAGAGTATTAAGCACCTTCTTAGGGCTGGTGGGTTACTGCGGGGAGTGGATTTCTTCAGCATCAAAGAAAATGCAGCTACTATATTATGTGTTGGCAGAATGCAACAAGGGCAAACCCTGTGAAATCACACCAGAAGCAAAAGAGGGGTTTGACATGCTGAAGAATGACATTCTCTCTGCCCCAGCGCTAGGAATTCCAAATGTATTGGTTTAATGTTATGAATTAGAGGGATATGCAAAAGGAGTATTGACACAGAAACATTTATTACCTGATACTAATGATGACTTGACAAATTAAATTGAACACAATTGTTTTGAACTAATAAACATTGAAACAAAGCCGTTAGCAAATGTACAAGAGACCCCAATCCATATTACAGGCTGAACTAAAGGCTCCGACAGAGGCTTGTATTATGGTGGAGGGACTTGGGGTGCGTTTTTGTTGATAACCGTTACGCTTTTGGTATTTGCCATGTATAGAAAAGCAGACAGCTTGTAGGAGCTCCTGGGAAACCCATTAAGCTATAGTTAAAGTGCAAACTCACTCAAAGGAGCGCACCAAGGAGGCTGAAGGAAATGACCATGCTGACAGGGCAGCTAAAGCTGCACCCTTCTCCTTCTCCCGATAGGGATGTACACTATGTGTGTCTCTGCTAGGGTGGACGCAGAACTCCTAGGGTGCCTGTAAGCTCAGGCTGCTAAACAGAAGAAAGAAGAATGGAAACATGAAGATGCCTGAGAAGAGGATCCAATAGAAACATCACTAGGTAGCACCTTGGTTCCACTATGCTGCTGCTAAGTATATACACGGTTGTGTGGTCTGTGCATGCCATAAGGTGGGAAAAGCGGTTGAGACGGAAGTGTGCGCTAAGGCTACTCTACCCATTTCAGCCACTGCAGATTGACTTTGTTCAGCTTCC
The DNA here is from genome assembly GCA_033576535.1 of Allobates femoralis. NCBI lineage: Eukaryota > Metazoa > Chordata > Amphibia > Anura > Aromobatidae > Allobates > Allobates femoralis. The sequence goes on along the minus strand of JARQOC010000003.1, from coordinate 130,571,467 downwards.
GAAGATAGGCACCTATGAGTATGTATTGGTCTGCACAGACCTATTCTCTGGATGGCCAGAAGCATGGCCTACTGCCAAGGCCACTGCCCAAACTGTTGCAAAGAAATTATTGTACATTGTATTCTGTAGGTGTAACGCCAAACAAAATACTGGGTTATGTCCATATGAGATACTATTTGGGGAACCATCAAAGACAGGATTGTATTTTCCTTAGCAGTTACAGACATTACACTCTGATATGACAGCATATGTAGGAGCTTTAATTATAATAATAATAATTTTATTCATTTGTATGGCGCTATTAACTTGAACACTATCGGCTTTCCTGTCCCGCTATTTGAAATGAACAGCGATGTGAAAACGACGCGCTAGCGATCCCGGCCAGGTCGTATCGTTATTGGTATCGCTGGTGCGTCGTTATGTGTGACGGGGGCTCTATACTTACAGGACCTCTGATGATGTCACAATCATGGCCGGGGCAAGATCACATGGCTGTGACATCACCAGAGGTCCTTAAGCTAAACGCACAAAGCACCAGGAGCTAGGTACTGCAGACCACTTACACCCACACACCATACACTCACCCTGCACTCACACTCACCCACCATTCACATTCACGTCACACTCTGCTCTGCACCCACGTCACACTCTGTCCTGTACTCACGTCACACTCTGCCCTGCACTCACGTCACACTCTGCCCTGCACTCACGTCACCCTCTGCCCTGCACTCACGTCACACCCTGCCCTGCACTCACGTCACACTCTGTCCTGCACTCACGTCACACTCTGCCCCGCACTCACGTCACACTCTGCCCTGCACTCACGTCACACTCTGCCCTGCACTCACGTCACACTCTGCCCTGCACTCACATCACACTTAGCCCTGCACTCACGTCACACTCACCTTGCACTCACCTCACACTTAGCCCTGTACTAACCTTGCACTCATGTCACACTGTCTCTAACGCAAAACCAGTGTCGCTGATTGTTTGCGGCTGGCTGGGCGCGACCAATCAGCCACGCGGGATTTCTGTTACAGCGAAACAGGCACAGTCCACCTGGTCTCCCGGCCCCCCTCCGCTCGGTCTCCTGCCCACTGCTCACCCGCTCCACGCTCCCTCCCGGCCGCCTCTCCATGCTCCATCTGCCCGCCGCTCACCCCGCCATTCTTCTTTTCATGGCATAGACTCCAGAAATTCAAAGGCCGCAGGGGATGAGGGTGGAGCTACCAAAGGGGGCGTCATAATGGCCGTGAACAAGGGCACGCCCACCACATCAGGGCTATGCACTTGCACACGGCTACTATAATGCCCCCTGTTAACTCCGCCTCATGAGGCCTTGGAATTGTTGATGTCTATGCTGGAGGAAGAAGAAGAAGACATGCTAGGGTGAGAGGCGGCTGTACAGAAGCCTGGAGCAGGTGAGAACTGAGGGGGACACCGCTGCACACTCGCACAACCGCACTGCCATACACCCGCACTGCACTACATCCGCACCATCGCACACCCACATATTCTAGAATACCTGATGCGTTAGAATCGGGCCACCATCTAGTATCTACAATAACTACTCTGTATAATATATTTTCTTTTGTTATTTGAAAAATCAATAAAAATATTTGAACAACAGTGCATATCTGTACACACCGATAGTGCAATATCTAAATGTACAAGGAACAATTGCAATTGCATCTGTGGTGCCCCACTGGTCATGGCGCCACTAAAGGGGTACTGCACCCAAGACAGTGTGTCATCAAAGGGATGTGATGTTAATCTGAGACCCTCATCCCTTCATTCACACACCTAGAATAGGGGGACTAAAAGGTTAACCTTTTGCCTGGGAGACCCAGTCCTGATGGGAGGAGCTTAGATGTAGTGGAAACAGCGGAAAGAAGGGAGTTAGGCAGGACAGCCATGGAGAGAGTCTGAGGAGAAAGGAGAGAAAGCCTGGGGGAGATGAGGAGTGTCATGCTCGCCTCAGAGGAAAGCGCAGAGAATGGACACCGAGTCAGAGACTTTACAGGGTTACACATCCCGGCAGTTAATACTGGAGGGTGGGGAATTCCAGATTTCCCAGCCACACTGTGTTAGGAGGCAAAGCAGCGTATAGAGTACAGAAACACTGATGCCCCGGTGCAGGGTAGAGAAAGTGAAGGACTCGAGCTGCCTGTCATACGACACACACAGGTGAGAGAGGGCAAGCTGCTTAGCTTCAAGCAGCCGCAGGAGCCTACAAGTAAAAGCGCAGGTAGAGAAAGGACAGAAAGTGACTAAAGAAGGAATATCGCGCAGAGCCTCAGAGACACTACATCCTCTGGTGACTACCCGGCCAGCTACCTCTAACTGTGCACTGTGTGAACTGTTTGAGAGCTGCCATGCCGAGTTGCCAGTAAAGTACCCGTGCAAAGCAAGAAAGCCTCCGGTGTCTTATTTCTACTACAATCTACCTGGAGAAGCTGCAGCATCACAGTAAGTGCAGTGTACAAAGTACAATCCCTCACCAATTCGTCGCCCTCCACCCTGTACACAGACATTCCACACTGCTCACATTCCATGGGTGGCATCACGACAAATCCCTTGTAAATACTCCCTTTACTTTCCGCATCTGGTATGACGGGACCGGGCCTGGCACCCTGACATCCCCAGTGAGACAGTATAGACCCGGTCTCGAGTACCCCGGTCCCTAGTGTGCGACACATTAAAACCCCAAGCAATTGCCATAAAGGGTTAAATTACCTGTGTGTGACCTCACCCCTGACGCATGTTTCACATTAGCTTTCTCTGAAGGGGTGTTTATAGAAAAGAAAATCAGTGAAATCAGTGAGTGCTTTGTGATGTTGGTCTACCAGGCATTGCTCCCACCTAGCCAGAATCCTACTCCACACTGATGAGGAGCAATACCCCGAAACAACTGTCTGTGGATGGATACCTGGCTCTGTTAATTCCCTTTTCATATTCTTAACTCGTAACTGAGCGGGATATTGACTAAAAGGGCAACTTAATATGGTGGTTATGGTGGTCTCTGCAAGGAGTCCACCCCAGGGCTAGGTCCTTCCCTGGAGGAATATCTGGCTAGTCCCGTGTTTGAGACTCTTAATCGAGGCTGCACGGACTCCATTTGCATATTCAAATTTCCAGGGGGCAATGCATCATGGATTTCACTGTGTTTGAGAGCTTTAGCCGGCTGCCCGCAGTGTTTTCCTTGACTGGTCTCCCTGAGATCAGTGAGTGCTTTCTGATGTGGGTCTACCAGGCATTGCTCCCACCTAGCCAGAATACTACTCCACTCTGATGAGGGGCAATATCCCGAAACAGCTGTCTGTGGATGGATACCTGGCTCTGTTAATTCCCTTGTCATATCCTTAACTCGTAACTGAGTGGGATATTGACTAAAAGGGTCACTTAATATTGTGGTTATGGTGGTCTCCGCAAGGATTCCACCTCAGGGCTAGGTCCTTCCCTGGAGGGATATCTGGCTAGTCCAGTGTTTGAGACTCTTAATCGAGGCTCCACGGACTCCATTTGCATATTCAAATTTCCAGGGGGCAATGCATCATGGATTTCACTGTGTTTGAGCGCTTTAGCCTGCTGCCCGCAGTGTTTTCCTTGACTGGTCTCCCTGAGATCAGTGACTGCTTTGTGATATAGAAAAGAAAACGGCCTTTTTTTTACCGGATCAGCAATCCAATGGCGTGTGACGTCATATCTTGTCATTTGATCCAGGAAGAGGATCCTGATGATGCCGCTGAAGCTACCATGGAGACCGGAGCAACCTCACCCCCGGATGCAGTGGACGAATCCGCACACATCAAGGGGCAGGACACAACCTCGACCACCCACGGCACACTTGGCAAGGTCACCATAGAGATGGGACTGGGGGGCATACCCCCCCGAGTGCTAAATCCGATCAGCTACTCCGGGGGAGGCGTCCACTGGCATATCTCTGATTGATAAGTAAACGGTACCGCCTGAATAAAAGCGGCCCACACACCACAGATCACCGCTGAGGGATTTTTAAACCTTCAGGCGCTGGGAGAATTCGGAGAGTAATAAAAAATGGACAAATATAAGGGAGTATGTGGCGCCCTGCTCACACAGGTAGCCACAGACTTCTCTAATGCACAGCTGGGTTTCCACAGCAGGTAATTACTACATGCAACATCTTCCACCCCGTCACCGTAGGGGGAGCCCAACTTGCTGACCTTAGGCAAGATCCCCTATAAATACTGCTAATGGGGGAGGAGTTAGTTAGAGTGTGCAGACGCTAGGAGAGCTGCGAAGACGTCCTGGTGGTCGTTGCCACATTTAGGCCCGAACCAGTGACCCGGAGTGGCCCTTCTGATGTCCCGCAAGCGTAAGTGGGGACAGAAGGCAAGGAGCAGACAACCTAAAGGGAGTGAGGAACTAGTGGAAGTTTGCCCTAAGACGTACCGGACATCGGGGATCCGCACATGTAGGATACTCCAGGACTACAGAGAACCCCGTCACACCGTGGAGGCTTCAGCCACCCGGTCCCCCTGTGGGCCAAAGAGAGGGAGCCAGACACAGCAGTGTTCCATCGCAGTGATCAGAGAGGGTAACCCGTGGACCCCACAGGAGGATAGGACAGATATCAGAGTCAGGAAGAGAGAGGAGGCCAGTCTGGCTGCATGCAGACTGGACTTCACTTACCAAAGAGGAACAGAGGAGGCCTTACACCCACTTGCTGTGGGGACCCACTGCGCACCTGGTCACCTGCCAGTGCCCTGGACATCTTTACCTGCTGTAGCATCAGTAAAAGGTAAAAGAGACTTTTGCACTGTGCGTGTGTCATTCCTCTCTGTTCCCGGTGCTCCTCATAGATTGCTCCAAAACTCCCCATCCTGCTTACAGCTCTACTCCAAGCTGCCCCTTCACACTACGCTGCCCCGGAGGTCCAGTCCTACCTGTAGAGGACTTTGCTAACTAGCCGCATTACCATCTACCTCCGGCGGACTGTGGCAGCGCTGGTGACTCCTCACCAGAAACTACAGGTGGCGTCACGATAACTGTAAATATAATCCCCTGTAAATAATTCCCCTTTTTCAAAGAAGTCCCCCAGGACATGGGATCAGGCGCGGCCACCACTCCCCGTGACACAGGAGCGTTAACCCCTTGGAGCCTGATACCCGAGTACCCCAAAGCCTGGGGCTCGACAAGTACACATGTAATCACAAAGTGCATAAGTGATTAAATTTGAAACACAAAACAACATTAATACAAAAACGATCACACATACCGGCTGCTATTACACACATACCACATACAGTCATGGTCAAAAGTATTGACACCCCTGCAATTCTGTCAGATAATACTCAGTTTCATCCTGGAAATGATTGCAATCACAAATTCTTTGGTATTATTATCTTCATTTAATTTCTCTTCAATGAAAAAACACAAAAAGAATTGTCCTAAAGCCAAATTGGATATAATTCCACACCGAACATAAAAAAGGGGGTGAACAAAAGTATTGGCACCCTTAGAAAAATCATGTGATGCTTCTCTAATTTGTGTAATTAACAGCACCTGTAACTTACCTGTGGCACCTAACAGGTGTTGGCAATAACTAAATCACACTTGCAGCCAGTTGACATGGATTAAAGTTGACTCAACCTCTGTCCTGTGTCCTTGTGTGTACCACATTGAGCATGGAGAAAAGAAAGAAGACGAAACAACTGTCTGAGGACTTGAGAAACCAAATTGTGAGGAAGCATGAGCAATCTCAAGGCTACAAGTCCATCTCCAAACACCTGAATGTTCCTGTGTCTACTGTGTGCAGTGTCATCAAGAAGTTTAAAGCCCATGGCACTGTGGCTAACCTCCCTAGATGTGGACGGAAAATAAAAATTGACAAGAGATTTCAACGCAATTGTGCGGATAGTGGATAAAGAACCTTGACTAACATTCAAACAAGTTCAAGCTGCCCTGCAGTCCGAGGGTACAACAATGTCAACCCGTACTATCCGTCTGCGTCTGAATGAAAAGGGACTGTATGGTAGGAGACCCAGGAATACCCCACTTCTTTACCCCGAGACATAAAAAAGCCAGTCTGGAGTTTGCCAAAACTTACCTGAGAAAGCCTACAACGTTTTGGAAGAATGTTCTCTGGTCAGATGAGACAAAAGTAGAGCTTTTTGGGCAAAGGCATCAACATAGAGTTTACAGGAGAAAAAAAGAGGCATTCAAAGAAAAGAACACGGTCCCTACATCAAACATGGCAGAGGTTCCCCGATGTTTTGGGGTTGCTTTGCTGCCTCTGGCACTGGACTGCTTGACCGTGTGCATGGCATTATGAAGTCTGAAGACTACCAACAAATTTAGCAGCATAATGTGGGGCCCAGTGTGAGAAAGCTGGGTCTCCCTCAGAGGTCATGGGTCTTCAAGCTGGACAATGACCCAAAACACACTTCAAAAAGCACTAGAAAATGGTTTGAGAGAAAGCACTGGAGACTTCTAAGGTGGCCAGTAATGAGTTCAGACCTGAATCCCATAGAACACCTGTGGAGAGATCTAAAAATGGCAGTTTGGACAAGGCACCCATCAAATATCAGGGACCCAGGGGCTGACTGGCGACGCAAATCCTGGGTGGCAAAGTTTTTTCCGGCAGCCCTTGGGTGAGGACCGGGGGGGGTGCTGTCGGAAATTTTCGGCGGCCCATCTCAGTCCCTCTCCAGCCGGGCCCGTATTTGGAGTTCCTGCGCCCTAGGCACTGTCAGCGGTGCCCCCCCATCGTGCCACGCGCCCCCCTGTAGACGGAGGGATAGCTAAAGGCTAAAGGGAGCCTAGAGGTTCCCATTATGGTTGGAGTAGATGGTTGCTAGTTGACCGCCACCATGTCACATCAGCAAGGAGGTGGCAGTCATGTTTTGGGTCGTAATCATGTGGAGAGAGCTAGTTTGCCCCTATAGGGTCCATGAAGGCGTGAAAAGGACCACGGCAAAGTATATATACTTTTAGACTGACCACTTTTTTTCTTTGTACAAAATCATCCCCATGCATGACAATGCACCATCTCTTCGTACAGAGCATAGCCCTGAGTAATTGGCTGCTATGGACATAAAAGTAGAGAAAACCATGGTGTGGCTGCCAGTCTCCCCTGATCTCAGCCCTATTGAGAAACTTGGAAGTACCATTAAGCAAAAAAAATCTAAGATGCTGTAAGACCTTAACCATCAAACCAGCAGCTCTGGGAGTGAATTCTGACATCCTGCAAACAAATGCAATCAGAAAACATCCAAAACCTGACAAGTGCAATAAATGCAATATTTGTGAAGGTGATCTCAAAGAAAGGTGATATACAATATGAGACATACTGGTAGGATGTTTACATTGTGAGCCCCAATGGGGACAGTGTTGATGATGTGCTGTGGAGTTCACAGTGTAATATAAATGTATAAGAATATTTCTTCATATGTCGTCACAATACCGGGATCTGAGGATCTTCTATTTCGAGGTCAGGGGCTCTCTGATGCCATGTCGCTGCCTGTCTCGCTGTCTTCCTCTTTTGACACTGAAGTGCGGTGGACAAGAGAGCATTAACTGGTTAATAACATGAAGTATGGAGTGTACTAACTGAGCCATAAACCCCCCCATACCATGTCCAGCAGACATTGTAGGATTACTAGATGGATTTTATTGTTAGGGCACGGACACACTGGCGTGAATCTCGGATAAGTGCAATGTGTGATTTTATCGCAGTGCAGTCAGTTAATCAACGTCTGAAACACATTGGCGAGTGTCAGACGCTCTTTTCTCATCCAGATTCTGGATGGGAAAAAAGTCACAACATGCTGCGACAGTCTGCGATTCATGTGCGAGGCTCGCCAATGCAAGTCTATGAGTCTGACAAAATCATGGACCGCACACTGACAGCACACGAACCATCCGAGAGGCATCTGTTTTTCTCACGGATACATTACACTGGTCAACAGCATTTTTGGTGCCAAAGATATTTCATTGAATTTAGGGTAACTTTGGGGTGCTGATTCTGAATATGTCATCAGTTTTGCCAGATTGGCTCAAGTTTTTGAGATTTTTCGTAAAGTGTGTTAAAAAAAAGACGTTTTTTGCTACTTTTTTAACGAAGTCTGTTATGTTTCTTCTATGTTTTGTCAGTGTATATTCACCACAAATGTAACAGAATGAGTCTGGATCGTTAAGACAACTTCTTCTTGATGAGTTCATGCTTTTCACTGGACAACAGACAACAAACATAAAGTTAGTGCAAAAATCAAACTATGAACAAACTTTTAGAACACTAATTAACACAAAACTATATTGAGAACTGCTCAGTTCAAGTACTAATCCAAAGAAATTAATGAGATGATGCGTCGCATTTACGAACAAGTGCTATAAATAAGATACCAAAAATCTCAAAAACTTGAGCCAATCTGGCAAAACTGATAGCATATTCAGAATCAGCACCCCAAAAATACCCCAAATTCATTAAAATATTTTGGGCACCAGAAAAAAAAATTTTTTTTGTTGACCTGTGTTATCATTCTTCAGCTGAGACAACTGTAAAATGCTCCTGTAAATAGCAGTAATAGCTGCTGAGAAACAAAACAGATTGCACATGGATGTGATCTAAGAAAACTGTTGGACACTCGCACAGCATTTGGATGTCACAGTGGCCAGCTACACAGACAGCCCGCCACAGTCACACACAGAGCCACAACCACACAAAAACAGTCAGCCACATAGACAGCCAGCCACATAGACAGCTACACAGACGCAGAGAGCCACACAGAGAGACACAGCCACATAGACAGCCACACACATAGCCACAGCCAGCCACACACAGAGCCACAGCCAGCAACATAGACAGCCATAGCCAGCCACACACAGGCACAAACAGACACAGTCAGCCAAACACAGACACAGCCAGCTACACACACAATATCAGCCACATACATACAGCCACACACATACAGCCACACACATAGCTAGCTACACACATAGCTAGCCACACACATAGCTATACTCACAAACACAGCCACACACAGCCAAAGCTAGCCAGCCAGCCACACATACAGCCACACACATACAGCCAGCCACATAGACAGCCACACACACAGCCAAAGCCAGCCACACACACAGCGAGCAATATAGACAGCTATAGCCAGCCACACACAGACATACAGCCAACCACACAGCCAGCCACACACACAGTCAGCCACACACAGCCAAGCAGCCCCAGCCACACACACACACAGTCAGCCACACACAGCCAAACAGCCACACACACACAGTCAGCCACACACAGCCAGCCACGCAGCCTCAGCCACAGCCATGCAGCCACAGCCAACCCCAGCCGGCCACAACCATGCAGCCCCAGCCACACACAGACATAGTAAGGCACACACAGCCAGCGACATAGCCCCAGCCACATAAAGACACAGTCAGACACACAGACAGCCACATGCAGCCACACAGCCCTAGCCACACAGACACATTTTGGCACACACAAAGACACAGTCAGACACACATAGACACATTTTGCCACACACAGAGACCCAGCCACACACAGAGACCCAGCACACACACACAGACAGATCTTGCCACACACAGACAGATCTTGACACACACAGACAGATCTTGCCACACACAGACAGATCTTGCCACACACAGACACACAGCCTGCCACTCACACAGCCAAAACCAGCCATACAGTCAGCCAGGCACACACACACACACACAGCCAAAGCCAGGCACACAGTCAGCCAGTCATACACACACACAGCCAGCCACACAGTCATCCAGTCACACACACAACCAGCCAGCCACAAAGGCAGCCAGCCACACTCACACATAGCCAGCCACACAGCCATCCACACACACAGCCAGTCAGACACAAGCACAAACACACAGACACAGCCACAGAGCCAGCCAGCCCCCTCCACCCACACACACACACACATAGACAAAGCCACAGAGCTAACCAGCCCCCGTCCACACACACACACAGCCACAGAGCCAGCCAGCCCGCCCCTCCACACACACACAGCCACAGCCACAGAGCCAGCCAGCCCCCCCTCCACACACACACACACAGACACAGCCACAGAGCTAGCCAGCCCCCCTCCACACACACAGCCACAGTGCCAGCCAGCCCCCTCCACACACACAGCCACAGAGCCAGCCAGCCCCCCTCCACACACAGCCACAGAGCCAGCCAGCCCCCCTCCACACACAGACACAGCCACAGAGCCAGCCAGCCACCCCTCCACACATGCAGACACAGCCACAGAGCTAGCCAGCCCCCTCCACACACAGACACAGCCACAGAGCCAGCCAGACTCCCCCCACACACAGACACAGCCACAGAGCTAGCCAGCCCCCTCCACACACAGACACAGCCACAGAGCCAGCCAGGCCCCCTCCACACACAGACACAGCCACAGAGCCAGCCAGCCCCCCCTCCACACACGCAGATACAGCCACAGAGCTAGCGAGCCCTCCTCCACACACAGACACAGCCACAGAGCCAGCCAGACCCCTTCCACACACACAGACACAGCCACAGAGCCAGCCAGACCCCCTCCACATACACACAGACACAGCCACAGAGCCAGCCAGACCCCCTCCACACACACAGACACAGAGCCAGCCAGACCCCCTCCACACACACAGACACAGCCACAGAGCCAGCCAGACCCCCTCCACACTCACACACACAAGACACAGCCACAGAGCCAGCCAGCCCCCCTCCACACACACAGACAAAAGACAGCCACAGAGCCAGCCAGACCCCCTAGACACACACACAGACACAGAGCCAGCCAGCCCCCCTCCACACACACAGACAAAACACAGCCACAGAGCCAGCCAGACCCCCTCCACACACACAGACAAAACACAGCCACAGAGCCAGCCAGACCCCCTCCACACTCACACACACAAGACACAGCCACAGAGCCAGCCAGACCCCCTCCAAACACACACACACACACTACTCACCATTCACCACCAGCAGCTCCCTGCAGCAGCTCCATTCTTCATATTTTGCTGGCTCCCGTGCTGTGTAAACAATTCCGGGACCCACAGAAGAGAGGAGGGGGCGGGGCCCAGAGAGATTCACTGGAAATAGGACCTACAGAAGAGGTGGGGGTGCGTGGCCCGGAGGAGATTGGGACCCGCCCCCTCACCTCTCCTCTGACCCCTCTCCTGTCAATCTCCTCGTGAGTGCGGCGGCACGGCATCGGCAGGCGGCCGCTCTCCCGAGCTACCCGGCTTGATGATTTCAGTTTTAGGGCGGATGGGCGGCCCTGAACTGCTACTAATCCTCCGGCCTGGGGGGCAGATGCCTCCCTGCAACCTGGGCAAGTCCGCCCCTGCAGGGACCTGAGCAGTTTGCCAAAGAAGAATGGTCTAAACTTCCAGCAGAGCATTGTAAGAAACTCATTGATGGTTACGGGAAGCGGTTGATCGCAGTTATTTTGGCTAAAGGTTGTGCAACCAAGTATTAGGCTGAGGGTGCCAATACTTTTGTCCGGCCCATTTTTGGAGTTTTGTGTGAAATGATCAATGTTTTGATTTTTGCTTCATTCTCTTTTGTGTTTTTTCATTGAAGACAAATTAAATGAAGATAATAATACCAAAGAATTTCTGATTGCAATCATTTTCAGGAAGAAACTGAGTATTATCTGACGGAATTGCAAGGGTGTCAATACTTTTGGCCCTGACTGTACATATACAGACATATACAGAACAAAACATTGTGTCAAAAGCTAAGAGTATAACATCATACACATAATATAGTCAAAAAGTGATTAATGTGCGTGTATAAGTGCGTGTGTACTTCCCAAAACATGATTCAAATGCAAAACAATGTCCAACATGAATGTCCAATCTCCACCAAATCTGCACATCCCGTCATAAAACATGGACCTAAAGAGATATGAACAACAAACATAAAAACAATTAAAATCTAAAAACACACTACAAAAATGGTGCGAAGCTCAGGACCTCATTCAGGCCCTTGGGACGTACACATCCCACCCTCATAATCCATCTGGCTTCAAACTGGGATAGGGTCTTCTTTCAGTTGCCACCTCTTATGTTGATGTGAACTCGATCAATACTAAAAGCCTTCATGAGGCTGGCTTTACAGCCATGGCCAAGTTTGAAATGCCTTGAAATAGGTTGGGATATACCTTCTTCATGTTCCGCATTAAGAATATTCCTGTTCTCTAATTCTCATCTTTATCTTCCGGGATGTGAGGCCTACATACACTAGTTTGCAAGGGCAAGTGGCATAGTATACCACTCCAACCGAGTTGCAGGTAATATTTTGAGTGATACAAAACTTCCGGGACCTGTTACTAAAAAAGAACTGAGAAGCCTGTACCATATTGGGACATGCTACACAGCTAAGACACGGGTAAAAGCCCTACTTAGGTCCTCTTGACCAAAAGACCTTACCATCCTGAGGTACCTCATGTAGGCTGTGTACCAAGATATCACGCAAATTGGGCACTCTCCTACAGGTGATCGATGGATACTATGTAGTACAAGTATAGAGAACTGGATTGGTTCTCAACAATGGCCAGTATTTCTTCAAAGCCATTTCCATCTTATGCCACTGACTTGTGAACCCAGAAATGAAGCATACCTGATAGTCTGGTTCCTTCTTCTTATTTGTAGAGTGGAGCAGCTCATGTCTTTCAGCCCGCATAGCTCTTTGAAACCCATTCTTCAAACTCTTGTTGGAATATCCCCATTTCAAAAAGTGACTGGTGAGACCCTCCCCCTGTTAATTGACTAGTGTGTCAAAAGAACATATCCTTTGTGCACGCAAAAATTGGCCAACAGGAATTCCACTGATCAAGTGGGAAGGATGGGACGAAGAAGCATGTAAAACAGAATTTACTGCCATGCTTTTTCTAAACAAATCGGTTGTAATGATTCCATCCTCCCTCCTCCGTATCTTAACATCTAGAAAATCAATCTCAATCTTGCTGTAATGCATGGTCAACCTGATGTATTGTTGCTTATTATTAAGGCTGCCAATGAAAGATTTCAACTCATCCTCCTGCCCCTGACAAATGAAAAACACGTCATCAATAAAACGTGTCCAAAGGGCCACTTTGTCGCAAGACGTCAAAGGGTCAGTGAGAAAGATCTCCCGCTCTCATGCCCCCAGAAACAGGTCAGCATATGAGGGTGCAAAGGCCGCCCTCATAGCTGTACCCTGTTTCTGGAGGTAACACCTATCTCTGAAGGCAAAAAAATGATGCGTCAACGTAAAATCCCAAAATTTTAAGAAAAACTCTACAAATGCGGGGTCAAGATCCGTCATCATCAAAAACATCCTAGTCGTCTCAATACCATCTCTATGACGAATGGACATGTGTAAGGACTCAATGTCCAAGGTCACCAACCACATCTCACCCTCCAAACAAATACCCTCAATTTTAGTAAAAAAGCATTTGTATCATGAAGATACACAGGTAGGGTCTCCAGTAGGGATCCGAGATAATAATCAAAATATTTACATGCCTGTTCACACAAGCTTCCATTCCCCAAAACAATGGGGCACCCAGGTGGATTCAAGGGGTCTTTATGTACCTTCAGTAGTAGATACAGGCACGCTACCTTCGAGGATATAGGGTTCAAGCCATCCTTAATGTCCCTAGTGATGATTCGTGATTAAAATGCTTCATTCACCAGTGTATGTAGTTCACTAGAAAAAGAAATGATAGGATTATATGTCAGTTGTGTATAACCCATTTTATCCCCAACTGTCTCAGTGTTTCTTTTTCATAAATGTTAGTGGGCCAAAGGACTACATTTCCCCCTTTGTCAGAGGGTGTAATGGTCACCCCTTTAGGTTGTTTCAGCTCATGTAGAGCTTTCCTCTGGGGTTCTGGCAGATGTACCCCATATGTCCCCCTAGGGATCCTCTGAAACTCCTTGGTTACCAATTTTACAAACAGGTCTATATTGGGGTACATGTTTAGGGCTAGGAATTTCTTTGTTTTTGGAAGGACAAACTTACCCCTTGTACTTGCACCCTCGTTTTCTTCACCCAATTCCTCAAGTGATCGAATAGATGCTGTTTCTTGAGTTGTCCAATTCTCATCACTGCCCCTGGACTTCTCATGCCAGCTTCTGGGCAAGTAGGTGTAGGTGCTTTATTGCTGAAAATGAATCAAAATTGTATGTCGGTGAAAATGTTAGCCCCAATCTCAGAACCTTCATTTGACCTTCAGTAAGGTCCACATTAAATAAATTAATTACCGTACCTGCATGTTGGATGTGTTGGGTCTCACCACACCCGTACGTCTCCTCTTTCCTGACTTCCTGGTGAAGTACCTCATCTGTTTCTCTCTCCGGGTGGGATATCTCTGTACCACCACCTGAGGTCTCCCCTTTGTCATCAGTGGAAGCCATGGATGATAGGGAGGATTCATGGGGATTAGGTGGATCTCTTCTATTCAGTTGTTTCCATTTATACACAATGGTCAACTGCTAGTCATGAAGATCACGCTGGAACCTCTTGGTTTTATTGTCCTGTACCTCCTTCTCCCAGGACAGAAATTATTTATCCTTGAAGGTGTCAAATCCCTCAACTGAGATGGCTTCTTTCAATTTATTTTGATTTATCTCAATTTCGACTTTAAGCGCTTCCAAACTTTTCGTATTTAAACCTATTAGCAACTCAATGAAGGTCCTAGAGCTTACATTACATGCATAGTTCCATTTCCCACCGAACACTGCATCATCCACCAGAAAGGATTGCAGAACCCTAACACGTAAGCCCAGGGCCGTATTTGGCCTTCATGCTGCCCTAGGCACTTTTAGTGGTCATGCCCCTTACTGACAGGTCACACTATGAGCACAAGACATTTATTTAAGGTAGATCTACTCTAACACGCGTAAATTAAAACGCTAATAAACGCTAAAAGAATGAATATGTGCTCTTGCTGTGCACAGGTTCAGTCTTTGAGCTTCTTCAGATTTTCAAAGACACCAGGTGGTTAAAATAGTTAAGGATACTTTCACATATGCATTTCTCAGCATTTGCGACAGATCTGGCATTTTGCCTCATCTGCCGGAACACTTGCAGCAGGACTGCGTTTGGTCTAATTCATTCCTTATGAGACTGTGCGGCACTTGCGGTTTGGCACTTGCGGCGAGTCAAAAAAACGCAAGTCCAGCACATGTCTTCAAGTCCCATAAGGACTCCTAGATCTGCCGAGAATGCCGATATAAAAGTAGCCAAACCTAACAACTTTACAGGCTGCTACCGCTAGTTGCTCTATGGAAAACCTGGCCTACTGCATTGAAAATGCCGCTCCCTTCTGAGTGACTGTATGTGAATGACTGTGATTTTTGGCGAAAAAATATGCACCTTTTAACAAAACATGCACCAAAAAGGTGTCATGCGCACAATGAGTTTGATGGTGCGGGAAGGTGCAGATTTTTGTCCTGCGTGTGTGATTTCATGTTAAGGTACCGTTACACGGCACGACGTTGAAACTATATCACTAACGATCTCGGGAGCGTGTGGTCGTTAGGACATCGTTTTGACATCGTTGATGAGCTGTCACACGCATAGATATCGTGGAAAACGCACCAACGATCCAGCGAGCACGTATCGTTCGCACAACCCAGCGCACGATACTTGTTCACAGAACAATGCAGCAGGTTGGCTGATCGTGGGTTGTCTGATTTGAGAACATGTTCTCAAATCTGCGATCAACGATTCAACGATTTATCGTAGTCAAATCTCGGTGTAACACACAACGACGTTCTAACGATGTAGTTTGAACGACTTCAATGCTGTGACGTTTGAGCGATATATTAAGGATATCGTGCCGTGTAACAGGGCCTTTAGTGACACCTCAGAAACAGGGCTTGTGCCCCATGCTAATATGTGTTAATATTAATAAAATTTATTATGTACATCAATATAATGTGGGGACCTGGTGAGGGGCTGCATGAGTGGTTTTAAACCACTACTGTATTACTATCACTATTTGAAGTTCTGTTGGCTTTTGCTTGCTCAGAGTGGGACTTCTTTGCTTCGTCTACACAGTTGGCTTACGAGCGCAATCTCTGCCACTTCTGACAGTTGTGTGTGTACGGAATTTTCATAATAGGCATAGATCGCACTTGTACACCAATTCTAACAGTTCAGTGCATAGCACAGGCTGAGACGTTCTGAAGCTCTGCTGCAAAAAACGACGGGACTTCAAATAGCGATAGCAGTAAAGTAGTGGTTTTAAACCACTTATGCAGCCCCTCACCAGTTCCCCACATAATAAAATTGATTGGGAGCATGTATATATTAACATTAACATACAGCACAAGCTCTATTTCTGAGGCGGGGTCTCGCCCTGGATGTGAGAGAGACAGGGAATTGGTGTATGTAGTGCGGGAAAACCCACGGCAACAATTGACATGCTACACACTTTCCCACACTAATCAACACACTATTTCCGCTGCAGGGCAGGTCTGCAGCGTTTACATTGACTTTCATTGCAATGTACACTGCTGCAGATTTAGTGCAGATCTGCTGCGTATATGCACTATATACCCGAAAAAATCTGCACTAAATCTGCACCCTGGGCACATCACATAGCTTAAAGCATTAGTGTGGCACCCCAGAGTCCAGCTACCACAATCTCATTATCTCCCCCAGGGGGTAGTGTCATACCTGAGAGCAACAGAGGGAATCCGCACCAAGCAAAACCCAAAGCACAAAACACCTTTCTGCCTCCAGGCCTAAAGGGGGAGATCTAAACCCGGGTTCAGGGCATCTCCCCTATAAATTCTGGCATGGGGCGGAGTTAGTCAGTTCAGTACAGAGCAGTACTGAGGAAGGTATCCTGTGGACTGGAGCAGTGCTAAGCTCTTCCCAGGAGCGCTAGACTTAGTTTGAGTGACCCGTAGGCAAGTGTCTGAGGAAGTGGAAGAGAGCCTGGGGAGCAAAGCGGTGTCGAGTTCACCCCAGAGGAGTAAATGCCAAGAAATGGACACCAGAGTCCAAGGCTGTGCAGGGCCTAACGTCCCAGCAGCAAATACCGGAGGGTGGGGGATTCCAAGTCCCCCATTCACAACAAAGTGCTAGTATAAATATTCAAAATCACCATACACCTTATATCAAATAATCTCATGGTTATGGATGCATCATCCTTTAAGGTGTGCGTACATAGGAATAAGTAACACTCCTCTCAAGCATGATTTTTTCACAGCCGTGAAGGACCTTAATTTGTTCGCACGGAAAATCATATTAAAAAAATTGCATGATAAAAGTGCGGATAACGAGATTGATCTGATGAGACTTGAATCGGATGCTCAAATTGTCCTTGAAGACCTGGAAAATGATGTACCTACACCGCCAGGTATGTTCCCTCCTAATTTGATATCCAAATCAACCACGTTCCCCTCTTTGGCTTTGTGCCCACAGGTTGAAATCTTCACTAAATTAGTGACAGAGGATTTCAAAAGATTGTCAAAATTTGGAGGTACTGACAATCTTACTCCTGTGCAAAGACAGGCACTCAAAGAGCTAAAAGATCTTGATGACGTAATTATCAGAAATTCGGACAAAGGGGGAAACGTGGTTGTATGGCCAAAAACATCATATGAAAAAGAGGCCTACAAACAATTAAATAATAAGGATACTTATCAGAAAATAGCACATGACCCTACACCTGGTTTTATTGCTGAATTGTTTGTGATCCTACAACGTGCCCGAGACGATGGGGTGATTTCAAAAAAAGTATTTGAAGGGTTGCTGGTCGAAAACCCAAGAACACCTACCTTTTATTTAATCCCTAAGGTGCATAAAGATCTCAACAGCCCTCCAGGACGCCCCATTGTTTCGGGTAACGGGGGTTTATGCGAACCTTCCTGCAAATTTGTGGAATATTATTTAAAAAAACTGGTGGTCACGCTCCCGTCCTACGTGCGCGATACTACAGACCTATTGACAAAATTAGAAGGTTTAATAATGACGGACGACATGTGGCTGGTAACAGCCGATGTCGAGTCCTTATACACGTGTATCGCGCACGTGGATGGGATGCGTGCTGTGCGCCTCTTCCTGAGCATGACCGGCTGGGAAGTAAGTCTGTGTGCCTTGATTGAGGAATTGCTGGAGTACATTCTAACCCACAATGTCTTCGTTTTCAATGACCGCTTCTACGTACAACAGCGGGGAACAGCGATGGGGGCGGCTTGCGCCCCATCATATGCAAATTTATTTTTGGGCAGCTGGGAGCGGTCATTGATGCAAACCGAAGACATTGTGGGTGTTGAGAGCGTCCTTTGCTGGTTTAGGTACATCGACGACCTGCTATTTATATGGCAAGGATCTAGACCAAGTTTGGATCAATTTATGGACGCTCTCAACAAGAATGATCTCAATATCAGGCTGACCTATCAAGCGCACAGACGATGCATGACCTTCCTGGATGTGCTTTTAGAGGTGGGGGAGGATGGCACAATACAAACCGATGTGCATCGAAAAAGTACTGCTGTTAATTCCCTCCTCCACGCTTCATCAGCACATGATGGAAGTACTATCAAATCTATCCCAGCCGGTCAATTCTTACGAATGAGGCGCATATGTTCAAGTGACACCAGATTTGAGAGACAGGCAGTTGATTTGCGGGAAAGATTTGCATCCAGAGGATTCAGCAACCGTAGTATAAAACAAGGGTATGTGAAGGCCAAAAAAATGAGTAGGGAACAATTGTTATTTCAAACCAAGGTCAAATCAGCTGAATATGGTCCCATCAGATATATCTCGACCTTTAATTCCCAGTGGCCGAATATTAGATCCATCTTGAGTAAACATTGGTCCGTGTTGCTTACTGATCCAATTTTGGCCAAACAATTATCAACACAACCATTGTTAACATCACGGAGGGGGAGAAATTTACGTGATATCCTGAGTGCAAGCCATTATGTTCCCAAAAAGAACAATTTTTTTGGAGAAAGAACGGTAGGACCACTAATAGGATGTTATCCGTGTGGCGATTGTTTAGCTTGCACTCAGGGTAACATAAAACGAGCGAAAGAATTTCACTCCTCTAATAATCAAATACACAAGATCAAAAAATATATTAGTTGCAGCACTACTCACGTGGTCTATCACGCGACTTGTCCATGTGGTAAGATTTACATTGGTCTTACCACGAGACAGTTGCGAATTAGAGTACGTGAGCATGTCAGGGACATAGAGGGAGCCGCCAAGATCATTGATTTAAATATGTTGAAAACCCTGCCGAGGCATTTTAGGTTATTTCATAACTGTAATTCAAAGGGATTGGTTATCAAAGGAATTGACCGGATTCAGGGGGGCATCAGAGGAGGAGATCTTGCTAAAACATTGGCACAAGAGGAATGCAAATGGATAGTCAAGTTAGAAACACTCACCCCAAAGGGACTTAACGAAGTCATAAGTTATGCCCCTTTTCTATAGAGAGCTATCCTCCTGTACGCTTTAATTATGCTGTGAGACTTGTCGCATGTGTTAGTGTGTGTCCTGGAGCCTACTGTGATTTTAACCCATGTTTTGTATATTTTAGTTTTTCTTCAAAAACTGATAACGAAGATGACACGGAGCAGTGTCAATACACTGCCTTAAGACCACACTAGATTCTCATACTGAAAGGATAATGGATCGATGGGATGTAAAACAATCTTGGAAGATTTCTTAATCAAATATGGGAGAAAACGAAACTGGTGGCTACAATTATGATCTGTGAAGAAGGGTCGTGAATAATATACAAAATACATAGTCACAAATTGGTTGTTGTATATTTATATAGTGTAAATTTGTTGTATGAGGAAATTGAGTCACAATATATATATATATTTTTTGTCTCATCACTTATTCACAGCTGGTACTGTGTCGTAATTTATTAATCATATTATTCACTCACTTTCCTTTATCATATTTTTATGTCATAATATTGCTGTATATCTGATATATATACATTTTAAACACTTATTGTTTATAAGTAAATGTTGTGTATGATTGTATTGAATGAATGTCACTTTCCTATTCATAGTGATTGCCCCAGTATGCAATAATCCCTTTCTATGTCCTTAGATGTGTTGATATACGTCCCATAAACCTTCATAGTTGATAATGCTAGTGAGGTCTTCAATAAAATGGCCGCCGCGGTAACCTTTTTATGATGTGCACATCGCTCTTTGTTCTAAAAGCACCGACGGGTGGCATTGCGCATGCGCGCCTGTGACGTCATTTGACGTCCGGCGCCTGCCCAATCACTAGTTCGCTTTTTGACAGGCGGAAATGACGCGGCGCAGGGCGGACGGCGGGACCAATTAGTGGCAGTGTATTTAACAGCCGAAAATCACATTGAGAACTAGCCCCTGCGACCAAGCAGTGGCGAAACAGCTGTTAGGGGCGCGCTGCAGGCCAGGGCTCCTTGAGTAACTGCCAGGTTATCATCACAAGCGTGCACTATGGGTGAGTGATTGGTACTATATCTTTATGTGGGTTAACATACCCTATTACATTGTGCATTCTACCATTGATGTGAATTTTGTACCTTATATGTGCAGTGCTTGCTCAGGGAGTTACTACCTGACTGCAGCCATTTGTGAGTTTCCCTTGTACTTCGTTCAGAACGTTTATATGTCTGCTTTTATATATTTAATAAAAGTTATATTTTATGTAACAAAAACTCCAAAGTGCTAGGAAGCAAAGCAGCATGAAAAGCCCAAGAGCAGTCGCCCGTGAAGTGTATGGGAAACTGGTGGCAGTCGAGCATATTTGGTAAAAGTTTTAAGGCACCAGTCCAATATTTTTTTCTCCAGTGCTTGGGTGGCGCTTTAAATCTTAGGTCCTACCCATGGTATTATACTCACCCTCTAGCATATCCATGCTTTTTTAGCTCCACTCCTGTCCCATGGTGCTATGGCCAGGTTCACACCTACCATCCATTTTTGGCTTAAATCCGTTTTTGGGATCATTTTGGTCATTTTTTTTTTCAAAGTCCAAAAACGCATATGCGTTATCGCATGTATGACAGGGGTTCTGTGACCCGCAATGCGGTAACCGGATTGCTCAGGATGTGTAATCCTGAGCAATGCGGTAACCGTATATACTTTGCTGCGCAGCCCATAGATCTACTGTAAATTAGTACTGGATCCCAGACAGCGCACATACTATACGTACATTACGTATAGTATGCGCACCACTCACATGGGAGCAGGTGGCTTCATTCATAAAAATGTACAGAGCCGACAGGAGTCTGCTTTCTGTACATCAGTAATTAAATCATTATATGCGCAGCTGAGTGGGTGGTAGGTCTCTAGGGGGGGTGGGCACCCCCTAGAGACAATATGGCCACAATTATTAATAATATTTATTATTGATAACACTTTGCTCATCCCTGCGGTACATCCAGAGCAATCCGGTTACCGCATTGCGGTTCCATCCAGACAATTGTTTTCAAAAAATTTGTGGGACCGCAATTGCATTCACCGCATCCGGATCTGGAGGAGGTGAACACAATTCTATGAAAAAGTGTGACCCTAGTCTTCTAAGCACCTATTTCCTTTGAGGCATATAGAGCTAGCTCATCCATTTTTTCTAGAAATCTAGGCGTGTGTGAAAGCATGGTGGTGGTATATATCTTTGTATCCCTACACAGACTTCTATAATCACATTGGACAATGAATACTTATGGATAAAATAACATTGCATTACTATCAATAGTTTTCAATGCACATCTACTATAGTACCCACAGCCATATCTGTAGATATATTCCCATATATGCCTTTCTGGTTTCATCATGAAGTCTTTGGGAAATCCGTAATTGTATATTTTGCCCTTCTGGATATATCACTCTGGCTTGATGCAATTGTGTCACTGAACAAAGAATTATTTTATTGTGACATTGAACATCTGTTACCAGAAGACTTGTAAAAAGATTGTACAATGTCTGGCAGGAGACAGAACACAGGCCTTCATGCTGCAGGATATCTTCATTAACCTTTAATGTGTATACAGCTTTCATTGATGAATTTACCTAATTTCCTCAAATTAATTATTTATTAACCTCAATAAAGCTACTGCATTTTATTATTCTGCAAGCTAAACTTGAGAATGTTGCATTTCCACACTCTCATGGGGTCTATATGGTGTTTTATACCCCTGTCTTAATTCAGGATCTGAGTGTAAGGTCAGCCAAATTCATTACGTGGTTTACCATATTACAGCTACCTGGGCATCAGCGTCAGAATGATACTTCAGTAATAGTCTGGGGTTACTTTCAACTATAATTGATGCCGCTTTTGTGATGTACATTATAGTACATCTGTTGCTAGGTGGTAGGGTATGCTCCTCTTTTGAAATTGTTGTTGGAAAATGACAAAAGTTGCATAATTTTTACTCAATTATGAACTGCCCAAAAATGTAGCAACTTTTCTATGCCAGATTTCTGGTGAAAAGGGCTTGATCAATCAGTTCATGAGTCCTTTTATCATGGTGGAAGATAAGCTGCCACCAGACCAGAGTTTTCTTGCAATCCATAGGATGGTCTTTAATACCTTAGAGCAGAGGTCCCCAACTCCAGGCCTCAAGGCCCACCAACAGTGCAGGATTTCAGGATCTCCTTAGTATTGCACAGGGCTTGGAATCATTACCTGTGCAGATGATCACATTGGCACCTGTGCAATACTAAGGAAATCCTGAAAACCTGCACTGTTGGGGGGCCTTGAGGCCTGGAGTTGGGGACCTCTGCCTTAGACCACTGCTCCCCAACTCCAGTCCTCAAGATCCATCAGCAGGTGATGTTTTCAGGATTTCCTGAGCATTACACAGGGGTTGGCATCATCACCAGTGCAGTTATTAAATTATCACCTGTGCAATATTAAGGAAATGCTGAAAGTGAAAGTTGATCAATTTTATTTTCTCTCATATTAAAAAAATCAAGGCATGGAATATCAAATGATGACATGTTTCGACTTAACACAGTCTTAATCAAAATCGTTATAATTAAGACTGCGTTTGATGCTCCATGCCTTGACTTTGCCTTTAATATGAGATTAAATAAAATATTTTCTTTCTGAACTATGAATGGATAGCCATAATTGGCTACAAGAGATACTGTATTGATATTTGCTTGTCTACTGCATGCAGGGCTGGCTTTAGAAAAAGTGGGGCCCTAGGGAAAAGTTTAAAGTGGGGCCCCAACTGCTAACATATTGCACCATCAAACATTTAAGTTGCACTTACAGGAGCCACTTTCAGACCTTTACACAAGAACAATCAGCTATAGAAAAGTCATCTGGCATTTGTGCATCAGCTCCTTACACAGGCATATTACACCAGTGGCTTCATTTATTAAAGGGGTTGTTCACTACTTGGACAACCACTTCTGATTCCACACGTTTCCCCCAGTTAACATAAAAGACCCTGTAATGTACTCACCTCTCGTGATAGCACCATTCCAATCACTGCTGTCTTTTATTGCCACGCCCATCATGCCAATCTGCAGGAAGTGAGTTGCAGCATCACTTCCTCTTGTTTGCTCATTTGGTCTGAAGGTGGGGAGAAAGAAGTTGGCAGTGATTGGATGCGGGCTCACATGATGTCACAATGTCACATGAGTCCCTTAGTACGATTACTGACAGCCCTGGAATGGTGCCAGCATGGGAGATGAGTACAGGGTCTTTTATTTTAATGGGGGGGAAACATGTGAAATCAGAACGGGGTGTTAATTGAAACTACAATTCCTAGTCTGTTCTTAACAATGTTAAAGAGATACTGGGAGTTATCAGTCATCATCAAACTGTGAACCATACAGGGAGCACAGTACTGATGAGATATAGTCAGATAGTCAGTATCACAAATAAACATTTATATCCAGGTACCTTATAGGTGACATCTTCCCGAATTGAAGTTGTTCCCGCCCCTCTTGTCTCCACATAGTTCAGGTACCATGATAAGATTTCACTCCCACAGCGTTTCTCCCCAGATTTCCCTCTTTTCCATCTTCAGTAGCATTTCTCGATACTGCACCTCTGAATAAATAATTGCTCCTCATTGCACTTCCTACACATTATATCCCCCCACACAGTGCTCCTCTTCAAAATAGTCATACTGTACAAACTGCACCTTTCCATAATGTCCCCTCAAAACTTTCCCTTTCTATAATATCTCACCCATACTACATCTCTGTAAAATGTCCCCATCCTGCTCCTCATTATAGTATGCCCTTTTCACAATCTCCTCCCTAATTGCCTCATAATGTCCAAATATGCCCCATAATGTCCTCATTGCCCGATAATGTTCCAATTTTCTCCCTAATGTCCCCCATTGCCCCATAATGTCCCAATTTGCTCCATAAAGTTCCCCTTTGCTCCACAATGTCCAAATTTGCTTCTATATGTCCCTCATTACCCCATACATTTCCCAATTACCTCAGAAAGTTTCCCATTGCACCATAATATCCTTTGTAAAGTAACCCTATCCTCCCCCACCATGCCCCCCTCATCTAAAATTATTCTACATATTATCTTCGGCGTCCTCTGGAGTGCTTACCTATGATTTCTGTGTTCTTCCCTCCTCTGCAGCTCCGGCTTCAGTGTCATGACGGCCACTGAATGTCTGTGTCGGGTCTGAGGAGCTTATCGGACTCAGTCATGGCGCTGAATATCAGAAGAGAGTCAGTGTTTCTAGGTCCTGCGACAGCATATTGTGTAGGCTGGGACTCCCATCGCAGTGCAGGGGAGGATCTTTGGTGAGTCACATGACTGTGATGTCACCAAAAGTCCTTCTGTAATCACAAGTGCAAATAGTACAAGTTCTGTCCTATCACTGCAGTTTGTAAGTAACACGCCGAGGGCCCCTCAGAGACTAGGGACCCTGCACAACTACCAAGTCTGCCCTCCTCTAGGCCTGAGTGGATGCCTTATATATGGCACATACAGTACAAATCTATGGGCATATTATATAATTTTTTGTAGAAATTCCTACATATATCTCAAAGTATTATTTTTTATAAGTTTAGTTATAAAGTTTATACTTTTTGGAATTCATGTTATTAATGAAGAACAATCTGCACATAAAGTTTAATGGAGGATTCTTACAAATATTCTCACATAGCTGAAGTGTCTGGAATAAAGAATTTGACAGGTTGACACAGGCCTGGGCTGGATGTGTGACTGATAACACTAGAAACCAGGTTATCATGAATGTCAAAACAAACTACCTTTAACCCTTGTTTGACTTTTGGTTACTTATTTGTTGTTTAGCCTTTGCTAGTATTGGAGAAAATTGTGTTATATTCCTAATATTGTGATGATTTACTGGCTGTAACTTTATAATTAGTTGTAAGTCTTTTACACATGTACTCCTACAACTGCTATCCCATGTGCAGTGCACCTATGAAGCCAGGAAGTGAACACCAGGCTTCAGAGGCTCAATGACGTTGACAAAATGAGTCGTGCACATATACATAATTTGCAGGGAGCTGGCTATGACATCGGCTTTTGCATATCATGTTATCGTGCCCACAGGGGTGTGACAACATGCGGAGAGAGCCGACTATACTAGGAAACTAATGCCCAATCGACTAGTCAAAGGCCTAATTCAAATAACAAAAACAGAGCTTTTAAATACTTTTTTAAGCATGGGTTTATAAGACTAACATTATAATGGACTGGTTAGTCAGTGAATTTAGCAATATCCTGGGCTGCTGAGCATGGGTGACAAGAGAGTTTTCCTTTAAATAGGCCAAGGCAGTTCATCATAGTGAAACACACCAGGCTACTTGCAAAGCCTGACGTGGAGCAGAGCCCAAGCCAGAGACAGGAGTGTAACAGTGGGCACTTTTAGTATAAATTAAATTGAGTTGCCTGGGATTTTAATATTGATGTTCTATCCTTATCTGGTCGGTGGGGGTGTTCTGCCCCTTTATTAGCAGCATACAAAATATTCAAAGTGTAATACTTGTTACGACCCATAGAGGTCATGGGTTGCCCTTTTTGTGTTGTTTGAATGTGTTTCACATAGTCTAGCAGTGTTCCTAGAGTTATAGGAGTCTGCTCCTTTAAATATAAGTGTGCTCAGTGTAGAACCGCCCCTCCTTTCCCAGGAAGAAAGAGAATCTTGCAGACATTTCCTGGGCCTCTGAGACATAATACACGTTCCTGGCTCTCTCCCTTCTCTACAACTGCTCTTCCTGTCATCTGAATCCAGTGAGAGTCATAATGCAATTACATGTTTGTGTTAGAATCTGTGTATGCAAGTAGTTATGCAGCCACTGTATACAAGTACTGTGAAGTGAGGTATATTGTGCTCTGGTGTCCTCTATCTTAGCCATAATGCCTCTTGCACTGTGCAGACAGATGATGTTATCCCCATTTATTCATGTTAAGTGCATTTCTGTGTTGTTCATCACTGTGTTTGTACTCAGTACTGACATAGACTCTTTGTATTATAGTTTCTACGGTACCAGTCAAGTTCACTACATCACTCCAATAAATTAAGACTACAGAACCTCTACAGTCTATTTATTGGGGAAGTGGATGAGGGTTTATCCGTGTGCTCAAATCCACACAGCTCAACATGTGGAGGAAGGCAGAACATAGTAACCTAATAAGCGGTTACTATGGCAACGATGGCCAGCGACAAAACAGCGGCTCCTGAATGAGGGGCTCATACAGGAGCAGCACGAGTGAAGACCCTGCTGACCGGTAACTCTGCTCTCACCGCTACTCCAGTATGAGCGGCACATAGAGGAGCAGTGGTGAGAGCAGAGTTAACTCCCTGCTTGCTTGCGTTGCTGTTATCGGTAAGCAGCACTGGTCATCAGGGCCTTCACTCCTGCGGCTCCTGTATGAGCCGCTCATTCAGGAGCCGCTGTTTTGTCACCGGCCATCATTGCCATAGTAATCGCTTATTAGGTTACTATGGCAATGGTGTCAGCAATGACGTCATCGCTTAGCCGCCGCTGACTCTGCTCATTCAGTGATCACAGAGCAAGGGGAGGAATGCTAAACATTTGGATAAGAAAGAAGACAGAAGAAAGAAGAGAGAAAAAAGAAGACCAGGATCCAGGAGGGCTGTAAAGGGGAGTAATAAAGATGGAATCCCTAAATGTGTCTGTGTCTTTGTTTCTAATAAATATTTTTATCTCTGTGTGGTGTTTTTTTTTTAACCCTTTATTGGAGATTCTTAATAGCCGGGTCAAACTTGGCCTGACATTAAGGATATCAGGTTTAATACCAGCTTGTATAACAAAGCTGATATTAACCCCTGTATTACCCAGCGTGCCACTGCCACCAGGGCCACTGGAAGAGCCTGGTAAGGCACCTGGAAATGGCACTTATTAATGCGCCTTTTTCATGGGCGGCTGTGGGCTGTTGTTCTTTAGTGTGGGGGGGGCCCTATAACAATGGACCCTCACCCCGCTGGGAATATCAGCCTTCAGCTGCTTAGTTTTACCTTGGCTGGCACTGAAAAATAGGGCGAAGCCCACACATTTTTTTTTGCGAGCCAAGGGAAAATTAGGCAGCTGAGGGTGGCAGCTCACAGCTGTCTGCTTTCATCAGGCTAGAGTTAAAATTGCGGCGAAGCCCCACTCATTTTTTTTACTATTTATTTATTTCATACCTTATAACACCTGGTTGGTTGCCCTACACTAATGTGTATTGCAACCAAGCAGAATCACTGTCCAAATCGAGGAAAAGCACTCTGACTACAACAGCCAATTACACAAGCTCTCAAACACTGTGAGCTTCTCTGATTGGCTGTTTCAGTGCAGTGAATATGTAATTAGCCTAATAGGCGGCCCCGGAATAGCAGCGGGAGACAGGTGAACCCTATCTAGCTATTCTAGCATCTATCTATCTGTTTATTGTAATCAATCACTCTATTCTGTCAACTCTTTTCTCACTTTATACAGCATGAGAAATGCCATGTTAAAATCACGTTGCACACGGACAACACACGGACAGCACACTGATGTGATCCAAGAAAGTGTTGGACAGTCGCATAGCAGTTAGATGCAAAATGTAGCATAACTCGGAGGACACTCATCCAACTCTCGGATCCGTCAATCGGACTGTTTTTTCACTCGCCAGTGTATTTCAAGCCTAAAAGTCTACTGTGCATGACAGTGCTGGAAGACTGATGGTCAGAGGGAAGAGATATTGATTGTGTGGCGCCCTGCTCACGCAGGTAGCCACAGACTTCCCTAATGCACAGCTGGGTTTCCACAGCAGGTACCTACTACATGCAACATCTTCCACCCCGGCACAGTATGGGGAGCTCTACTCACCAACTTTAGGTGAGGTCCCCTATAAATACTGCTGCTGGGGGAGCAGTTAGTTAGAGTGTGCAGACGCTAGGAGAGCTGCGAAGACGTCCTGGTGGTTGGTGCCGTGGTTAGGCCCGATCCAGTGACCTGGAGTGGCCCTTCTGATGTCCCGCAAGCCTATGAGTGGGGACAGAAAGCAAGGAGCAGAGCCAAAAGGAAGTGAGGAACTCGTGGAAGTTCGCCCAGAGACGTACCGGACATCGGGGATCTGCACCTGTAGGATATTTCAGGACTACAGAAAACCCAGTTACACCGTGGAGACTTTAGTCACCCGGTCTCCCTGCGTACTCAAAGAGAGGGAGACGGACACCGCAGTATACCAGTATACGCAGTATACCACCGCAGTGATCATGGAGGGCAACCTGTAGACCGCGCAGGAGGAGAGAGGGAGAGAGGACCAGAGGAAGGGAGGAGGCCAGTCTGGCTGCAAGCAGACTGGGCTTCAGAAACCGTAGAGAAGCAGAGGAGGCCTTATACCCACTTGCTGTGGGGACCCACTGTGCACCTGGTCACCTGTCAGTGCCCTGGACGACTTTACCTGCTATACCACCAGTAAAAAGGTAAAAGAGATTTCTACAGTGTGTGTGCATCATTCCTCTCCACTCCCGGTGTCCCCTATAGGCTGCTCCATCACTCCCCATCCCAACCTACAACCTCACTCCACGCTGCCCCTTCACACTACGCTGCCCCAGAGGACCCGCTCCACCTGTAGGGAGCTTTGCCAACTTAGCTGCACTACCATCTACCTCCGGTGGACTGTGGCGGTGCTGGTGACCCATCACCAGGTGCTACAGGTGGCGTCACATGACAATCTCTTATCCCATGTAAATACACCCTTTTTGAAGTGTCACCCAGGCCACGGGCTCAGGCGTTGCCACCTGTGGCATCCCAAGCACCCACCGAGCCTGACACCCAAGTACCCCAGGGCCTGAGGCTCGACAATTGCACATATCTGATTTTGGACTGCATTATTCTCCCTGCGATAAGCTGATGGACAATGTTTCAGTCAGTCAGTTGCCTTCTTTACTGTTTACCATGCCCCGATAAGCGTGATATTCACATCCAAATACGCGCCCCCCCCAGCCTGCTTCTCCGCTCTGCAGTGCTGGGTATGATGCCGATTGTGTCATTTCCGGTACTCCGCAGCTCATCCACAGAGCTGCGCATTGCGCATGCTCTGTGGAGCATATTATGTCAGCTGACGTACGGTGCTCCATAGAGCATGCATACTGCGCAGCCTGAAGTCTGGCTGCCGAGTACCAGAAATTATGCGTTCTGCATCATACCTGGAAATCTGCAGAGCGGAGAGGCAGACTCTGGGGCGTGATAAACAGTAAAGAAGGCCACAGAGAGGACGCCCAGTGGGGCGCCCCACT
This sequence comes from Allobates femoralis, assembly GCA_033576535.1. Lineage (NCBI taxonomy): Eukaryota > Metazoa > Chordata > Amphibia > Anura > Aromobatidae > Allobates > Allobates femoralis. The sequence continues at coordinate 130,541,753 of JARQOC010000003.1, read as the reverse complement.
ATGTAGGTGCCAGTGGCACCTACATAGTGGGGCGCCCCACTGGGCGTCCTCTCTGTGGCCTTCTTTACTGTTTATCACGCCCCAGAGTCTGCCTCTCCGCTCTGCAGATTTCCAGGTATGATGCAGAACGCATAATTTCTGGTACTCGGCAGCCAGACTTCAGGCTGCGCAGTATGCATGCTCTATGGAGCACCGTACGTCAGCTGACATAATATGCTCCACAGAGCATGCGCAATGCGCAGCTCTGTGGATGAGCTGCGGAGTACCGGAAATGACACAATCGGCATCATACCCAGCACTGCAGAGCGGAGAAGCAGGCTGGGGGGGGCGCGTATTTGGATGTGAATACCGTGCCACAGAGGGGTACTGCACCCGTAAAAGAGGTGTAGTCACCCCAGCTGCAAGTAGATTTCGGGATGGTAGGCGGAACCCTAAGCCTTTTTGGCTTCAGTTCTCTGCCTCCGGGTTGGAGAGCTAGTGGAGTTCCAGGCAGGGAGCCTGAGGCATGAAGGAGGGTCTCCTCAGCTGAGGGACCCAGGGAGCAACCAGAACAGATCCCAGACACAGAGCAGAGATGGGAGCAAGGAGCTCGGAGGGAGTTCGCTCTAGGAGAGAAAACGGGTACCGGAGCCCGCACCTGTAGGGACCTTTACGGCCTGCAGAAAATCCGAAGCACAGGGGTATAGTAATATACGGCCCTGATTCTCAAGCGACCAGTAGAGGGAACCAGGCACTGCAGGCCGCTGCAGTGATCAACAGAAGGTTACCCGACGGGAGCAAGGGAAGGAAAGAGAGACAGCAGGAGGTCAGATCTACTCTTTATGAGGTCAGACTTCACACAGCTACTGGGAAGCAAGGAAGAAAAGGCACAAGAAAGGCACACACTGGGGGTTCCATCCATCTACCAGAGATCCGTTTGCAGCCACCCGTAGCCACTTGTCATTTTAATGGTACCTTTACACGCCGCCACAACAGGATGCATACAACCCGCTACAGGCTACAAATGTAGCTTGTGGCGCCAATATCGCCCGTAGTAGCGGCGTCTGAATACGGGACGACACAGCCGGCTACAGATACATCTGTATCCGTGCACTGCCCATAAACAGATGGCAACATCGCCGATTGTAGCGAGCTGTATCGGCGTGTAAAGAACCCACAGAAGGGAACTCTGGACACCCGGCGATGTAGCTGCAATGTAGCTAAGGCGTCACCCAGGCTCCGTGTTACCGCGCCCCATCTGCGATCATTGGTGGAAGCTCCTGCATGACGATTGGTAGTCGCTGCATAGGGCGGCATATTTAAGGAGCTGACCAGTCACACTACACAATTGCTCGAGCGTGCTGTATTAACCAGCCTCCTGCGATGCCTGCCCAATCATGATGTTCTGGCTTCGTCCTATCACCGTACGGACGTCTTGTAATCCACAATTGTGGCACGCCTATGTGCTGTCCCTGCTGCACCAGGTCCGCCCATATTAGCTTGTTGTAGCGTTGTGTAAATGAGGTACGCTGAGCTACAGACGGCTACTTGCGACACCCGGCGATGTATCTAGCTGTAGATGTAGCGTAGCGTAGCGCACCTTGTGGCGGCGTGTAAAGAGTGTGCGGTTCCCGTTGGTAACCGTTCGGCCGTGCTCGTGCACGTGAAGTTGCCGTTGGTATCCATCCTGTTGTGGCGGCGTGTAAAGGTACCATCACATCTAACTGCACTGAGGACTGTAATGACTCTGCTAAAGTTCCAGTAAACTACCCGGTGAAGTGACTTCGACTCTGCTACATCTTTCTTTGCATGAACTCTTTCCTTCCCCAGGAATCGCTGCCCCGTAGGTCCCAGTCCTGCCTGCGGAGGACTATACCATCCCAGCCGCAATACCACAGACCTCCAGAGGACTGGAGTGGCTCTGGTGACATCTCACCAGGTACTGCAGGTGGCGTCACGACAAACTATAAACTTTGTAAATAGTCCCCTGTATATAAAATCCCCTTTTTAAAGAGAATAGTCCCCAGGATACGGGATCAGGCGAGGCCAACATTCCCCGTGACACAATTAACCCTTTTGCCGCCTGATACCCGAGTACCCCATACCCTGGGGCGACACACTAGCAATGGCAGCCCGCCAGAACATTATAATACTAATGAGTAAGTGATTAAAACATTTTATTCCACAGTCACAGGGCACATTTAGGAGAGACAGGGATAGTTAGAGTAGTAATAGGAAGGTGCAGGGACAGGTAGTGATAGACTGGGAGAATTTTATGGAGGTGACAAGTTCACTTTAATTGTACTGGGTATTATCTACATACAACCTGCAGAGGGCAGCATCCATATCGCTATCCAAGACCTGTAAAGGTACCGTCAGACGGGGAGATATCGCCGGCGATGTTGCGGGCGATCTCATGAACGCGCACATCCCCGCAGCATCGCTTGTGAGATGTCACAAGTAGCAATATCGCCGGCAACCATGGGCGATCTGGCGATTCCGGAATCACCCAAACCACACCTGAAGCGATGTCGGCTTTTCAGATCGCCGTGTTACACAGCACAACCTCACCGTCAATGTGGGCATACTTTTTCACTGTGCTTGGAGCAAGGCGTGCCACACTGTGTTTGACCGTGCCCCTACCATTCGGAGTGGTCATCCCAACTGCGTTCCCATTGGTCAGCCTGTCCTGACCTAATGTTGGCTAACGTTATGCCTTGGACTTTCATATCATTTTGGCAGTACAGTGTGTTGTGCTGTTCTCTGTCTTCACCCACACCTTGTGTGGCGAAAAAAACCCTGAACAATTACATGGTGCCGGGAAACAGATGCCTGAAGATCTTGATATATGTGCCACATTTTTGCTCACACAGTTGTGTTCACAAAAAAAATGGGGCCGTTATATAGACCAATTAAATAGTTTAGGCGTCCATGACGAGCGTAAGTAGTAAGCGATGTCATTATCGTTAACACACGCTGGGAGTAACAAACTAAAAGAAGAGTTCTGTGACGCTCATTTACTTGGATGACACTTGGCAAGACCTAAAGAATGAGGGTAGTAATGCAGGCACGGATAATCAAATATGGCGCCTTGGCGACAGACAGCCAATCGTAAAGCACTTGGAAGAAACCAATTGCCGCAGACAGGGCGCGGCAAACCAAACGCCGTGGAACACCTACGGAATTGATTCCCTGAACACAGACATCGCTTAGTTCATTGATATCGCCGCGTCACACGGCAGTAGGCATACTGATCGCTCAAGCAACATCACCTGATTTCCAGACACTGTTGGGAAATCTCTGAACTCAGAAACAGAGATTTATCGCGATTCAATTGCCCTGTTACACGCAACTCACAAGCGATGTCTCTTCAACATCGCCTGAACAGGGAGATCTCGACGACATCACAAGCGATATCTCCCCGTGTGATGGTACCTTAAATGTCATGATTAATGAGATATATTGTTAAAGGGATTCTGTTGCCCTCAAAATGGTAATTCAGCTACTTTAAATATTTTTGTGGGCTCAGCCCCTATACCATTAATACATGACGCACCCCAGGGTATGGGGACTCGGGTATCTGGGCCCTCTGCGGCGGTTGGGATGTCACTGGTGGCCGGCCCAGACCCATTGCCCTGGTGGTCAGCTTTAAAAGAGGGGGTAGTTGAAAGGGGAACAAAGTTCACGTGACACTACCTGTGGTATCTGGTGACTGCACCAGCGCTGCGTGGGGCCTCCAGGGATGATGGATGGGCAGCTGGGTGTTGAAGCTCCCCACAGGCGGAGCTGGTTCCCTGGGGAGTTTGGTAATGATGATGAGGGCTGGAGCAGGGATTTGGCCGGGCTCTTAAGTAACGGAACAGTCTCTGTGGGTGGCAGGGGCGTGGGTAAGGAACTGACACACACACCACTGGTTGTTTTGTTACCTTTTACTGGTGCAATTGCGGGTAAACGCCCAGGGCACTGCCGGGTGTTCAGGAAGCACTTCTGGGTCTCCACAGTGAGTGGGTATATGGCCTCCTTGTCTCTTTTCCTGTGTGTGTGAAGCCCCTGCCCCGTGTGAAACGTGGCTGGCCTCCTCTGCTCTCTTATCACCTGTGCTGTCGTTGGGAAACCTTTGATGGAGTACTGCTAATCCTCTCCCCGTGGTGCCTGGCTCCCTGGTTGGTGACTGCACAGATGTCCGGGAGACTGAAGTCTCCACGGTAGACCGGTATTCTCCACTGGGCCAGGTGCTCTCCAGTAGACTCGGACTCCGGTGTCTGGGGTGCTGTTTGCAGTGAACGTAACGATGGCTCCTAGGTCCCCACTTTGCTCTCTCTTCTCTCCTCGCCTTCTGACCCCACTCTTGGACCCTGCAGGACTACTTCAAAGGCTGATCAGGGTCACTGGCTCGGGCCTAGCGCGCCACCGACCACCAGGACGTCTTCACAGCTCTTGTAGTGTCTGCACACTCTAACTAACTCTGCCCCAGCACCAGTATTTATAGGGGATCTTGCCTAAGGGCAGCAAGTTGGGCTCCCCCTACTGTGCTGGGGTGGAAGGTGTTGTTTGTGTCTGTGTACCCACTGTGGAAACCCATCTGTGCGGTAGGTGAGTCTGTGGTTACCTGTGTTGTAGTGTTGTAGTTCTAGATAAATTTACTTTTAATCCATGTGGCAATAAAGGCAGTTTGGTGCACCCTCGGTGTAGCCAAAGGCAAAGTGGAATGTGCCTTTGTGCCCACTGATTTACATATTTGTTTTTTTCTGGTGAGCGCTACACTAAACACAATCCGTGTTCTTAAGCCCAGTGGCACATTCATCTGCTGCCTGCTATTGTGAGTCAGACACTAGGGTCCTACAATGTCAGTGTGCACATGGAGAAAGAGAGATTCATAGGGTGCTCACTATGAGAAAGTCAAGACTGTTAGGCTACAGTCACACTTAAAAGGCACAATCTGGTAACCACATCCATTACCAGATGCAGTTTTACTGTGTGCCTTCATACTATCTTTTGACAGTAAAATTGCAACCCTCATACCGAATCTGGATGCATTAACGCATTCCAGTTTTGGAATGTGGGTTTTTGCAATTTTAAAAACCGTATCCGGATCCGGTACCTTATCCGGTCCCATAGGCGCCCATGTTAAGGGATCCTGTCACCCCCAAAACACCTCAAAAGCTATTAAAAGCTGTCCCTAGAGCATATTCACACTTACCTTTTACTCCTAAATTACTCCTTTTAGCTCCTAAATGCAGCTAGTGAAAATGAAGATAAATGTTATTACACTACCTCATTAGGGATGATAATTAGTGACTATGGTATGCATAGTCACCCTGGCAGGCTCTCCCTCTTCATGATATCACGCCTCAATAGGCGTGATCTTCAAATCAGATTCAAGTGCGCGCCTCCCTGCGCGCCTCCCCGCTCTCTTATGCCAGCCGGACCGCTGCATTGTGCGGCTGTATGACGCGATTCACGTCATTTCCGGCGCCGGGTGACGTATGTACACCCGCGCCGCTGTTAGCTTCAAGACCCACACTGCGCATGCGCAGTGCGCGTTTTGAAGCTAACAGAGCGGCGCTGGTGTACTACGTCACCCGGCGTCGGAAATTACACGATTCGCGTCACCCAGCCCCACTGCAGCACGGCCAACACAGGACAGAGCGGGGAGGCGCGCAGGGAGGCGCGCATTTGAATCTGATTTGAAGATCACGCCTATTGAGGCGTGATATCATGAAGAGGGAGAGCCTGCCAGGGTGACTATGCATACCATAGTCACTAATTATCATCCCTAATGAGGTAGTGTAATGACATTTATCTTCATTTTCACTAGCTGCATTTAGGAGCTAAAAGGAGTAATTTAGGAGTAAAAGGTAAGTGTGAGTATGCTCTAGGGACAGCTTTTAATAGCTTTTGAGGTGTTTTGGGGGTGACAGGATCCCTTTAAAAAAAACGCATCCGGTTTTTCAACTGCTGCGAAAAATGTAGCCTGCATGATTTTTACCGCAGGCTGCAAAACCAGGTGCGGTAACCGGATTGCAAATAGTGCAATCCAGTTTTTCTATTGATGCCTATGGGCTGTGCATCCGGATGCGGTTTTGAGCATTTTTAATGCTGAAAACCGCACCCGGATGTAAAAAAAATACCGCAGGTGTGACCCTAGCCTTAATCAGGATCAGAGAAAGTGCTGAATATATAAATAGGATAGCGTAACAATGCACTGAGTCTTTGGCCACACCAAGGGAGCACCACAGCGCCCTCATTTACACATAGGTTAAAAGTGAATTTATCTGCAACAGCAATACTAAAATGGATTTAATGGTATTAGTTTACCATGGAAAAGGCCTCTATTTATATTTGTAAATAGCTGAAATTAGTTTTTTGGGGGGGTGGAAGGGAGACTCCCTATGATATTTAAAAAAAGTATACCATATGTAGCACATTAGTAGGACCTGTTTAGTCCGTGCACACTCCGGCATCGTTTCCCTCCTCCTTTTTTCACTGTGCCGCTGGATTGGTGCTTTAAATCTAACTCCTCTGACCCTGTTTCATACTCACCCTACAGCAGCTTCATCTTCTTTCACCGTTGGTCTCCGGTGATTTGTGACCTGCTGGCAGCTCCAGTTTTCATAGAGCAAGTCGGAGGTGACAAATCAATACAAGTCTATGAGAGCCTTGTTCTGGCTCTCATAGACTTTATTGAGCTTTTGTGATGTAACTTCTGACTTCCAGCCAATCAGATGTTATGAGCACTTTATTATTGAGCTTTTGTGATGTAAATTCTGACTTCCAGCCAATCAGATGTTATGAGCACAAGATGGCGCTACGGGATCGAAGCAGCGATAAAGCTACTGGAGAGTGAGTATAAGGAAGGGAGCAGGGGGCTTATTCCACACCATTCCAGCAATGAATATAAAGGTAAAACGCTGAAGTGGTGCATCAATCAAACTTATTTGTATTTTCAGAATAAAACCGACCAGCTGATCTTGGCTTTTCCCATTCATCTCTATAACAGTTCACCAGAATTTGGCCCTTATTGCACCCAGAGGACGTTCCAGTAACCCTTGTTCGCATTATAGTTTGTAACTATTTTAAAACTCTCGCCTATAATATAAAGTCACCAACAAAGATAAAACTCCGGCCTGTAAACCTGGCGAGTATCACGGGACTGACAGAAGAATGGAAAAAGTATCAGCGTGTAATAGCTGGGATATCTGGGTAAAAGGTTACAAGGAGTCAGTGCCAGAGGATACGCCAATGACTTTGTGAGGATATAGGGAAAAGGTTATTGGATGACACGCGCCCACGTGCCTCCGGCCGACTAAACAACACACCCCTCCTGCCATTGGTCCGGCCTGTAAATGATACACCTTGCACACATGCCTTTCCATATTTATTGAGCACTTGCATGGATCTGAAGCGTCATGTAGGATGTCGCTCTGCCAAGTGCTGCAGGGTCTGAGCTGAAGTCATAAGCAGCCATGAAGATACTGTATGAGTATATTATTATTATTATTTATTTATATAGCACCATTAATTCCATGGTGCTGTACATGAGAAGGGCTTACATACAGAATACAGATATAGGTGAACAAATTAACAATGACAGACTGGTACAGAGGGGAGAGGACCCTGCCCTAGTGAGCTTACAGTCTACAGATGAGTATATGATATATAATGCACATATAATAACGTGAACCCATTATATTCTTATAACTGGAGGGTGAATATTATGGCCCCTTTACACGCAGCTACAGGTAACAGGTTTTCTACAGGTAACTTACTGGCTGCAGTGAAATCATGGAGACATGGTTCTATCTTGTTGCTGTGTACAAATGGAACTATGTCTCCATGATTTCACTGCAGCCAGTAAGTTACCTGTGGAAAACCTGTTACCTGTAGCTGCGTGTAAAGGGGCCATTAAAGTACCTTTACACGCCGCCACAACAGGATGCCTACAACCCGCTACAGGCTACAAATGTAGCTTGTGGCGCCAATATCGCCCGTAGTAGCGGCGTCTGAAGACGGGACGACACAGTCGGCTACAGATACATCTGTATCCGTGCACTGCCCATAAACAGATGGCTACATCGCCGATTGTAGCGAGCTGTATCGGCGTGTAAAGAACCCACAGAAGGGAACTCTGGACACCCGGCGATGTAGCTGCAATGTAGCTAAGGCGTCACCCAGGCTCCGTGTTACCGCGCCCCATCTGCGATCATTGGTGGAAGCTCCTGCATGACGATTGGTAGTCGCTGCATAGGGCGGCATATTTAAGGAGCTGACCAGTCACACTACACAATTGCTCGAGCGTGCTGTATTAACCAGCCTCCTGCGATGCCTGCCCAATCATGATGTTCTGGCTTTGTCCTATCACCGTACGGACGTCTTGTAATCCACAATTGTGGCACGCCTATGTGCTGTCCCTGCTGCACCAGGTCCGCCCATATTAGCTTGTTGTAGCGTTGTGTAAATGAGGTACGCTGAGCTACAGATGGCTACTTGAGACACCTGGCGATGTAGCTAGCTGTAAATGTAGCGTAGCGTACCGTACCTTGTGGCGGCGTGTAAAGAGGGTGCGTTTCCCGTTTGTAACCGTTTGGCCGTGCTCGTGCACGTGAAGTAGCCGTTGGTATCCATCCTGTTGTGGCGGCGTGTAAAGGTACCTTTAGGGTTGAATAAAAATCCCATCCACCGAAACTTTATGGCAGTGTACAGACAGGGCTGCCTGTCCCTGATGGAGAGTGGGTCCCCTCAGCAGTTCAGGGCCCGCGGCACTTGCCCGGGTGCTGACGCTGGCCCTGTACAGAATATATGGTCAGCAGGCTTTCTTCATACATTACTGCAAAGCTCTGAGTTAAAAATTGCAATTGCTACCAAAAACCACCGGAAACAAAGCAGCACAACTGGACGCAGACATAAAGTCAGTGGTGACAGCGATAAGCCACTTTGTGCTAATATCTGAACGTGATGGAGAATGCAAGTCCTTTTTTGCTGTATGCTCAGCTCTGTATGTAACCTTCAACTATTGCATTTTAAATAAAGCCTACACATACAGTAGTTGCAGATTCTTTCACTTTTACCCATTCATAAGTGAATTTGGTATGAAGCTGTGCACTCCTGAGCACATGACAAACAATAGATTAGTGCTGACTTCTATTATTTGCAAATAATTTGGCAGCAAATGTCTCCCTCTAGTGGAGATGATAGGATATGACATTTTTTATTAACTAGTTCAAGACCGGGTTATTTCCCTGATTAATGAATGACAAAATACAGTTTGTTTTAAGTAATACACATAGTTTTGCGAACTTTATATTTTATTATTGTTATTAGATTATTATTGAAATGATTGTCCTTTTTTTCTTGAAAGTTAGCCTCCCAAATCAACACTTGCATATTTTTATTTAAGTCATTTATCATATGTTTTGCCTTGTTCGATTTTGCACGAAATGTAAGTATCACTTTTTGATGGAGTGGTGCTTTTAGGGCTCGGACACACTGGTGTGAAACTCGGACGACTGCAATGTGAGTATAAATTGCATTGCAGTCGGACCAATGTTAGTCAATGTCTGAGAGCACATTTCTGAGTGTTGGACGGTTTTTTTCTCGTCTGAGACTCGGATGACGAGTCAGTCGCAACATGCAGCGATTTCATGCGAGTTGAGAGTCGCCAATGCAAGTCTATGGGTCCGACAGAAATCACGGACTGTACACACAGACAGCACAGGGACAACAGAGAGAGTGATTTTAACATGGTGTTTCTCGCAGAGAAAAGAATAGACAGGATAGATAGGATAGAATAGAATACCTAGATCGGGTTCACCTGTCTCCTGCTGATACTTCTGGGGCCTCCCATTAAGCTAATTACATATTCACTGGACTGTCAAGGTGGGTTTACACGCTTCAATCTCGTTCCGATATCGCAGTTCAATGGTGCGGGAGCGCGCAATTAGTGCACGTTTCTCCCGCATCACATTGGATGTTTACTCGCTGCGATATCGGAATACAACGTCCGTGCAATGTCTACGCCCCCCAACCCAGGATCGCACACTTAACATGGGAGTCAATGGGTGACGTTTCAAATCGCATCGTAGTTGTGCGTTTACAAATTACGATCCGACTTCAATCTTCCTTCAATATCGGGGCATTGAATAGCACGCTCATTCAATCCCCGATATCGCATTGACATCGTTCCTGCATCGTATTGGACGTTCACACCATACAACGCAGGCACGATGTCGGGTCCAACGATTGAACCACATGACTTTTGATTGAAATCGTACTACGATATCGCGACGTGTAAACCCGCCATCAGACAAACAGCCAATCAGAGAAGCTCACACTGTTTGAGAGCTTCTGTGATTGGCTGTTGTAGTCAGAGTGGATTTCCTAAATCTGGACAGTGATTCTGCTTGGTAGCCGCAATCTTGAAATTTCAGCAGCTACAGCTGTGATATGAGGAATCCGGCTGCAAACCGGACCGGAGGGCATATTTGCCCTCAGCTTCTGTTTCAAAATCGGGTCCAGGGCTGTCAGGTTTACACCGATCTTACCCTGGTGTAAAGCCAACCTAAGAAAAAACCAGGAGTGGAACAATCAGAGGAAAAGTATAATAGAAACACCTCACCACTTCTGGATTTATCACCCACTGCTGGTTTTGGCTGAGGTAAAAAGCTCACCAAATATAGAGGTAAAAACTCACATAATACTCACCATGTGAATAAGGCCTTAGATGCAGCTTTTTTTGTGCAATGATCATATGCAGAGTCAAAAACTCACCAAAAACTCATTATGTGAATTTAACCTAAATTAACATTTGCAAGTTTTTTTTAAAAATGTTAAAATATATTTTTTTCTTGTTTTGTGCAAATGCAACAGTCGCTAGGGCCGGGGTACTCGGTAGCCGGGCTGGCAATATTTTGGGGAATCATGGTGGCGGTCGCCCAGCTCTATGGCCCTGACCGAGCATCTGTAGGGGAATATTTACAGGGGATTTGTAGATGATCGTGATACCCCCTTTGGTATCTGGTCAGGGTTGACTAGCGCTGCTGTGCAGGCTCCCAGGGGATAGATGGATGGGCAGCTCATATGGAACACTCTCCACAGGCAGAGCGGGCCCCTAGGATCTTGTTTAAAAACTATACGGAAAATGGTGGTGGTAGTTATGGTGCGGTGTGCAGCAAGGAGGGCGCGGAAAGAAGCAGGAGGACACAGGGGATGCAGTTCCTTTTTTACCTTTACTGATGAGAAAGTTGTTGAATCCGAGGCACTGGTCACCAGGTCCAGGAAGTCCGGTCAGCTTGGAAGCAGTCGGAGTCAACCTCACCATGTGGGGTTGGAGGCCTTCCTGCTGCGTTTTTGGTTTCGGATCCAGCTGCCTGTGAGCTATGCTATGGCCCTTCTCCTTCGCTCTTGTACTAAACTCCTGACTAGCGGACAGTGCAAACCTGTAATGGGTCCTGATGTTTTGTGTGCAGATCCGGGCTCTCATTAAACTGTTGTGCTGTCGGGTATCAGCGTGCAGCAAGGAAACTTGCAATTGCCTGCCCTCCAGATTTGGTTCACGGAATGAGCAGTTCCTGTGTAACCCAGGACTCTGGCATCCTCAGCTGTGCTGCTATGGGGTGAACTCTCTAGCTCTCCTCTACCAGAGCTCTCTCTCCACCTTCTGCTTCCTCTCCCTACCCTTTCTCTCTTACACTCCTCTAACCCCTCCCACTAGCCAGAGTAGGCAGCACCCCCCGGACTGGAGTTATGGGGTCCCCCTTCTGGTCAGGGATCAGGTCTTGTGTGTGCATGTGGGGGTTACCTCCTGCTTCCAAGCGTGATAGCACCGCCAATGACGGAGGCAATACCATGCTGGCAACCAGACCATGGGGGTGCCACATTCCCCCTAGTGAAGCACAGTATGTCCCGGACTGTAAAGAGAAAACATAATGATACAGGTTAACAACAAACAACTATTTCCCTTTATGGGTGGCGCATTTCCTTGAACATTACATTATTATCAAAACTACAAAAAATCAGAAAAATGCAAAATATAAAATGTTCAACAAGTTGCCTGTAATAACGCCAATTTGTAGCATCACCTCACAGGTTTGTAGTGCAACTTGGTGGAAACCGACCCAAACCACCTCAAACTTTGTCCCTGGGCGTGGCTACAGGGTTCAAAGACCATGATCTGACCTGGTTCTTCGGCCACGCCGTCAGCTTTTGAGGTCAGGGTTTAATGCAAACTTTTTACAAGCAATGTCCTGGCCACACATTGTTCTGTGGCTCAATTGTCCATGAACAGGTTATTATGTACATATATAGGGAAGATGGTGTGTCACGGTCCGCGCTGCTGTCTCAATGGAATCACAAGGGATGGATGTCTCCAAGAAGTCACAAGGAAGGCAAGGTTCCAAAGCAACGATCTCCTTTATTCACCAACGCATTTCGGCACCTATCCTGGCACCTTCATCAGGGAATTACATGCACAGCAAAAGACAAGGTTTTTATAGCCCACAAAACAAGTTCCTTGATTGTTAAAAGGAGAGTGTCTGTTTACAATGATGTCAAAATCGTCATCAAAAGGGGCGGAGCTACTGGCTATGATGTCAAAATCATCATCAAAAGGGGTGGAGCTATTGGTTTTGGCGCAATTTTACTATTATAAGTCCCAAATGACTGTTATACTAACACTGGGGCCCCGCTCCACCTGTGGGGAGCGATACCATTCAAGCTGCCATTCCATCCACCCCAGAGGTTCACAACAGCAGCGCTGGTCACCTATGACCAGGTTCCACAGGTGGCGTCATGAATATCCCCTGTAAATACCCCCCTTTACTGCACGGTCAGGACCACGGAGCCGGGTCACATCCACCGTGACCTCCCAAAGAACCATCGACCGGGCGTGTTGTTTTGCAGCCTCGAGGATCCAGCCTCTCTCTCTGTGCTGCTTTGCTTGTGCAGGATTTGCCCTCCCCCATCACAGAATGCAAATCATTAGTCCTGCCTTCAGCTCCACATCACAGCAGCACAGAGAGAGAGAGGGTGGATCCTGAAGCCTGCCAAACAACACGTCCTAAGAGCTAAAGAATATAGCCCCTACCAATTATAATGCCTAATGAGTGAGTATAAAATTGTTTTTATCCACCTTCACAGGATGCTTTTAGGAGACAAAAGGAGTGTGATATTAGTGGTAGCATGCTGCAGAGACATGAGTTTGTAGCTTAGGGCCCTTTCACATCAGCGGTATTTTCAAATCGCGGCAGATGCGGTGAAAAAAACGCATCTGCCGCGATTACCGCATAACCGTGACACTTGCAGCACACTTGCGGCAAGCCCCATGCAATGTCTATGGGGCTTGCGGTAAGGGTGGGGCAGGTGCGGCAAGTGTGGTTTCGGCACTTTCGGCAGGAGCGGGCGCGAAAAACAAAACGCACCTGCCGCACCCTTACCGCAAGCCCCATAGACATTGCATGGGGCTTGCCGCAAGTGTGCCGCAAGTGTCGCGGTTATGCGGTAATCGCGGCAGATGCGGTTTTTTCACCGCATCTGCCGCGATTTGAAAATACCGCTGATGTGAAAAGTCCCTTAGGTGGCTTTTTGGAGGTGACAGAATCCCTTTAAGCCCTGCAAGGCCCTAGGCATTCGTGTTAATTATCCACTGGGCTTCTACCTGCAGAAGCCACTTGTTATTATTAACCCCCCCCACTTTGAGGGAAAGACTCATTCAACTCCAGCAAGAGATAACACCCTGGGATCTCCATCATGGTGATCCCGAACGTGTTGAATTAACCTGGGGGATCCTTTACCTGAACAAGCGGAGTTAAAGTGTTCTCTAAATCTATTAAACAATTGCCTTATAGTTTTATCTATGTAAAAATGATTACACGGACAAAACAGAACATAGACTAGCCACTTACTTTTACAATTGATGTGTGATTGTATTTTATGTGCTTGACCCCCTATATTCAGATTGTGGCCTGTCTTAAAGAACCTGCACCAATTACAATGAGAACATTTATAGTTACCCTTTACAGTTCTTGTACCCAGCCAAGTGTCTTTCCTTGCTGGATTACTCAATCTCTTCTGTACTAGAACATCTCTCAGTTTTTTACATCTATGATAAGTCAATACTGCCGTAGGAGCAACCTTGTAGGATCCCTATGTATTGCTGTGATATGCCATTGTCAAAGTGCTGTCTTTCTTATACCTGAAATGTATGACACATGTGCCTCTCTGGACTGAGCAACACCTGAGTTTGTTTCCACTGAGCATAGCTCTGCTGGTTATAGCTGTTGCGCAAACCTGGTGCCCCAGTGTTCCTCCTTCATTTGTAGGTCTGCAGAGGGTTTGTCACTCGGTGCCTGCACATCGGCCTCAACAGGTTTCTGAGGCAAGGACACTGCCTCCTGGTGGTACAGTATCGCTGGATGTTTAGTGGGCGCTGTGCTGATAGGGGTCGTCTCTCGTAACACACGAATTGCCCTTTCCTTCAACTGACCAAAGTCCATATCAGGGATTTGTAATGACATTATACGCAATTGGGTCTTATGCGTATTAGACAGGAGTCCCTCTATGAATTGCTCTGTTCACAGCCTGTACTCCTCCTGCACGCTGTCAAGATTGATCTGCTTGATGGCTCGCAGCGCCTCCTGGAGGTTGAGGGCATAGTCTCTCACACTGTCTTGCACCCTTTGCTTGCAGCGAAAGAACCACATTTTTATTTCTGCCGCAGTATGAGTATCAAAAGTGTCTTGTACTTTTGCCAAGATGTGCTTGACTGTCCGTTTATCAGCATCTATTATATAGAGTCATTACAAATAGAGTGATCTATTTCAAGTTTTTATTTCTGTAAATATTGATGATTATGGCTTACAGACAATGAAAACTGATAGGTCATTATCTCAGAAAATTAAAGTAGGGAGGATGAAGGGTTAAAAACTGTGCTGCCATATTCCACGAGGCATAAAAGGGTGAGCATAATATTGATGTATTGGTCAACATGTTTCAGGTCTCCCTGATACACCCTAAAACATGGCAATATGATATAGATTTGTCCCGAGGAAGGGACCAGGGAACCCTGAAACGCGTTGACTAATAAATCTATATTATGTTTACCCTTTGATGTCTTGTGGAATACAGCAGCACGGTTTTTAAACCTTCATTCTCCCTACGCTAGATACACCACACTGGGGCCTGCAGCAGCTGTGACATGCTTTTAAAATTGGATCCAAAATGGCCGACTTCAAAATGGCCACCATGATCACCACCAATCTGGAAAGGTTTTCCCCCTCCCATATACTAATGTGCCACAAACAGGAAATTGATATCACCAACCATTACCATTTTACTTAGGTGCATCCATATAAATGGCCCACCCTGTATAATATATGTGTTTCACTGTTTGTATTGAATTGCTCAAATAAATTAACATTTTTTATATCAGCATGGGCCCAGGATGAAGACAATATATACCAGCATGGGAGACATGTATACCAGGATGGAGACATTATTATATAATAAGGGGGGAGAGGGAGCAAGTCATAAGTCTTTACAGGATTTAGAAAGGTACAAGGGCCCATACATCTGACCAAGATGTGGGGGTAGGGGCCAACATGCGCAGGGGAACCCAGGTCCAAATCACACATCGGGGTTCATCGGACTCTAGTTACGCCACCGGCCCTGTCCGATTATTAAATAGTGTAATTTCTAGTTATTTTTGGTACTTTCCCTTATATACAGTACAATATATTCCCTTGCTATTTTTGTTATTCATAGAGCACTGTCTTTATTAAATAGAGTCTTCTCTTGTTAGATATAAAATAAAACTGATGGAACCAGATGTGAGAAAAGACCAGTCCATCAGCTTCCTCCATTATAAAAGACAGTAGTCATTTTATTTTAAACTAGAGAGGATGCTATGTAATCAGGGATGGGACTGTACTTTCCAATCAGTAGGCTATGTAATTTGATATGGTGCAATACATAAGAGAGAAAATGACCCGTCCAGGGGTCTTTGGGGACTCGGTATCTGGGCGTTTACTGTAAGGGGGATGTCACTGGTGGCCTGCCCGTTCCCAAACCCTGGGGTCACTTGAAAAAGGGAAAAAATAAAAATAACAAAATTCTCGTGACGCCACCTGTGGTATCTGGTGAAGGCACCAGCGCTGCTGCAGACCTCTGGGGATGATGGACGGGCAGCTTGGGTAGTACAGCTCCCCACAGGTGGAGCGGGGTCCCCAGTGCAGTGATGGAATGACGGGGACTTGCACAGGGAGGCGGCTAGGCAGCTGGCCCGCTGCTACAGTTTCTAGACCGGACAGGTTCAGGGATGAACAAACGGACACACACACTGGTAATAATTTCTGTACCTTTACTAGTGTTATGACAGGCACTGTCCAGGGTATGCTCCAGGTGGTCGGACAGCAATAGCCCGAAACAGCTGTCTGTGGATGGGTACCTGGCTCTGTTAATTCCCCTGTCATATCCTTAACTCGTAACTGAGTTGGATATTGACTAAAAGAGCCACTTAATATGGTGTCTATGGTGGTCTCCGCAAGGATTCCACCCCAGGGCTAGGTCCTACCCTGGAGGGATATCTGGCTAGTCCCGTGTTTGAGACTCTTAATTGAGGCTCCACGGACTCCATTTGCATATTCAAATTTATATGGGGCAATGCATCATGGATTTCACTGTGTTTGAGCGCTTTAGCCGGTTGCCCGCAGTGTTTTCTTTGACTGGTCTCCCTGAGATCAGTGAATGCTTTGTGATATTGCATAATATCCAGCACACTACATAGTTTCCTCTTAAATCCAGGCAAAGTGTTTGGCCGGCCATCATACTGAGGTAGCCATTTAGCTCCCCTGACATATGTCAGAGAGATGGGCATGATCGCTGCTGTGACCGCGCCCCCGGCTGGTGTCCCGGCTGAAGTACCGGCTGGCGCTGCATTGCCAGTGACATTCAGTCTGGGAACTGTTGCGTCTCCTGGTTCGGACGTTCTCTCTCCCCCTAGTGAATCACAGTTAGTTTCTTTAATACAAAGCAAGCTGTGGCTCCGCAGGCGGGGAGTTGAACACTCAGGAGTTTCCGGATTGGGTCGTGGCGCTTGGAAGTTGTCGGCAGAGCGTGGGGCGGGACCTGTCTTCGCGCCCTTGCGACTATAACTCCCCCTTTCTTCCTGCTCTGTAGCGCAGTAATGGCGGCCCAATTTTAACAGTCCACAAAACGCAGTCAATGCACAACACACACTACCCGGGGACATCGGGCACGGGATCCTGTTTGTGATGCCAGAAAGCCAACCCACACCAAGGCCATGGGGACTCGGTATCCGGGCGGTTGCTGTAAGGGGGATGTCACGGGTGGTCTGCCCGGGGCCATGGCCCTGGTGGTTGCTTAAAAAGGGGGGTTTGAAAATAAAAATAAGAGAAAAAGAATAAAGTCTCCTATGGTGTCCGGTGAAGGCACCGGCGCTGCTGCAGACCTCCGGGGATGATGGACGGGCAGCCAGATGACAACGCTCCCCATAGGTGGAGCAGGGGTCCCCGGAGCAGTGATGTGGTGATGGGGATTTGCACAGGGAGGTGGCTTGGTAGCCAGGCTGCTGCTACAGTCTCTGGGCTGTACGGGATCAGGACTGAAATGACTGGCACACACGCTTGGAGTCGTACCTTTACTGTTGTTATGGCAGGCACTGTCCAGGGTACACTCCAGGTGGTCAGGAAGCACTTCTGGATTTCCACAGTGAGTGTTGGATAAGGCCTCCTTGTCTCTTTTCCCTTGGTGAATCCCCTGACCTGTGTAAAACTAGGCTTGGCCTCCTCTGTGTGTCTCTCTCATCCGTATTGTAGTGTTGAGAACCTTTTTGTGGGCTACTGCTATGACTTCTCCTGAGGCTCCTGGCTCTCAGGTTGGTTGCGCTCCAGGTGTCCAGGAGACTGGAGTCTCCTCAGTGAACTGGTGTTTTCTGCTGGGCTTGATGCTCTCCTGCAGACTCGGACTTCAGTGTCCGGGTTGCTTCTTGGGGTGAACCGGTATGGCTCCTCTGCCCCCAATCTGCTCTTTAACTTGTCTTTTGCCTTGCCTACGCACTTTCTCTTGGGCCATCACACTAGCTAGGCTGTTCTCTGGTACGGGCCTAACGCAGCACTGTTCACCAGATGGTCTTCACAACACCACTCCGTACTGCACGGACTAACTCTTCACAGTCCTCCCTGAAACTGCACAGTGCCTAACTCCACTCCCAGCACTTGTATATATAGGAGATCTTGCTTAAAGGCAGCAAGAGGAGCTCCCCCTACAGGTCTGGGGTAGAAGGTGTTGTCTGTGTAAGGGTAACTGTTGTGGAAAATCCTCCATGCCTTAGGTGGTTCTGTGGCTACCTGTAAGGGCAGGATGCCACATTGTCATGAAAGGGGAGCACAGAAGCCCCAAGACGTTAGTGTCCACCCCTGATATGGATGTATAGTAAATAATGGATATATGGATTGCATACGGATGGCAGTATGGATGATAAAGCATCTGTTTTTTCATACCCTTATCTAATAAATATTATGAACAAAACTCAAGATGGAATTATAAAGAACGTCATTCCCATAAGAACAAAATGATCCTATGGGAGTGGCACAGAGCAATACATACTCAAATAATATATTTGTACATCACGAGAATACTGAGTACCATGCAATTAAAACCAAATTTTATTAGAGGAACTCGAAAATACAAAGCAGTAGTTGGAAAAAAGAAAGAAAATGCAGGGTACATCAAATGAGTTTTTACAATACCACAAGAAGTATATAAAGTTGGTAGCACAGTAATCTTAATGGCCATAATATTCACCTTAACATATAACATCTCTGTCCCATATCAGTCCATTGCATCAATTCCTTCTTCATGCAAGAACTGTAGACACACTTCAGCCAAATGAGGCCTAGAAGTGTCTTGCATCAGAAGGAACCCAGGAGCCACTGCACCTGCACATGGTCTCACATTGGGTCTGAGGATCTCATCCTGGTATGAAATGTCAGTCAGGCTACCTCCGTCTAACACATGGAAGGCTGTGGTCCCTCAGAAGAAATGCCACCCCACACTATTACTGACCCACTACCAAATCGGTCCTGCTGGACTATGTTGCAGGCAGCAGAACGTTCTCCACTGCATCTCCAGACTCTGTCATATTTGTCACATGTGCTCAGTGTGAACCTGCTCTCATCTGTTAAGAGAACAGGGGGCCAATGTCAAATCTGCCAATCTTGGTGTTCTCTGGCAAATGTCAATTGCCCTGCATGGTGTTGGGCTGTAAGGAAAAAACACACTTGTGGACATTGGACCCTTATGTTTGAGCAGACATATAGATATTAGCAGACAAATAGATATTAGTGGCCTGATGGAGGTCATTTTACAGGGCTCTGGCACTGCTCCTCCTGTTCCTCCTTGCATAAAGGAGGAGGTAGCAGTCCTGCTGCTGTGGACCTTCAATGGCCCCTCCACGTGCACTGGCCTGTCTCCTGGTATCTGCTTTACGCTCAGGACACTGTGCTGACAGACACAGCTACCTTTCTTGCCATATATATATATATAGCTTGTCAGCATATGTACATCATTGGTAGTAGCTGAGTGCTGCAGAGTACTTTTTTCTAGTTACCGTATATACTCGCGTATAAGCCGAGTTTTTCAGCCCAAAATTTGGGCTGAAAAGTCCCCCCTCGGCTTATATGCGAGTATACCGAACCAGACGGCCCCTCCCGGAGGTATACAGGCCCCCCATCAAGATCCAGGGCCCCCCCCCTTGCGCGGCAAACCTGTAAAGTAAAATCATACGTATCACTGTCCTGTCGCGCCGTCCCCGCTGCCGACATCACGATCCCGGGCTTCATTCCGCGTCTTCCGCATTCCTGTGGTCACGGGCAATGACGTCATTGCCCGCGACCACAGGAAGCCGGAAGACGCTGAATGAAGCCCGGGATCGTGATGTCGGCATCGGGGATGGCGCGACAGGACAGTGATAAGTATGATTTTACTTTACAGGTGTGCCGCGCAAGGGGGGGGGGGGCCCTGGATCTTTATGGGGGGGCCTGTATACCTCCGGGGCTGCTGCTGTATACAGCCCTGGGGCTGCTGCTGTATACACCCCTGGGGCTGCTGCTGTATACACCCCTGGGGCTGCTGCTGTATACACCCCTGGGGCTGCTGCTGTATACACCCCTGGGGCTGCTGCTGTATACACCACTGGGGCTGCTGCTGTTTACACCACTGGGGCTGCTGTATACCTGAGGGCTGCTGTATACCTAAGGGCTGCTGTATATACCTCTGGGGCTGCTGTATACACCACTAGGGCTGCTGTATACTACCTCTGGGGCTGCTGTATACTACCTCTGGGGCTGCTGTATACTACCACTGGGGCTGCTGTATACTACCACTGGTGCTGCTGTATAGTACCACTGGGGCTGTATATACCGCTGGGGCTGCTGTATACTATCGCTGGGGCTGCTGTATACACCTCTGGGGCTGCTGTATACTACCACTGGGGCTGCTGTATACTACCACTTGGGCTGCTGTATAGTACCACTGGGGCTGTATATACCTCTGGGGCTGCTGTATACTACCACTGGGGCTGCTGTATACACCTCTGGGGCTGCTGTATACTAACCACTGGGGCTGCTGCTGTATATACCACTGGGGCTGCTGCTGTATACTACCACTGGGGCTGCTGTATATACCTCTGGGGCTGCTGTATACCACACTGCTGGGAGCTGTATACCTGTGCTGGGGTCCACCCTCGGCTTATACACGAGTCAATAGGTTTTCCCAGGTTTTGGGGGCAAAAGTAGGGGGGTCGGCTTATACACGGGTCGGCTTATACACGAGTATATACGGTATTTGACCCAGCGTCCCTGCTGGCACCAGTTCACATTAGTCTGTGAGTGCTGTGCAGTTTTTTTCTGTTTTATATATATATATATAGACATGCACATATTTATATATATATATTTAAGTGTTTCCTTTATTTTCTTGAACAGTGTATATACACATGTGCATCTCAATGAATTAGAACATCCTCAAAAAGTTAATTTATTTCAGTAATTCAATACAAAAAGTGAAGCACATACTATATAGTCATTAGAAACAGAGTGATCTGTTTCAAGTGTTTATTTCTGTAAAAAAATTGATCAATTGTTCGCCAAAAATCTCAACTTTCTATTTTAAATACAGAGTGGAATGAATATGTGCAGGGCAAGTTTTACATTGCATGCTCTCCTCAGGTAGTGCTGGCTCTCTTCATGATATATATCTACCTGTATGTATGTATGTATGTAAATATAAATATATATATATATATATATATATATATATATATATATATATATATATACATACATATATATGTGTATATGTATATATCTATTATATAATCACGAATGGGTTTTTTGCCCCTTTTGAGACCGCACTCGCTGCGAGTCAGCGTGGTCATGTGGATACGAACGAAGCATTGGCCGCGCAGCGGGCATGGCGAGTCGCCTTAGCAGCGCGAAGCATTGGCCGCGCAGCGGCCATTGCGAGTCAGAGACTCGCTCTGCTAGAATCCCGATGCATTGTGCATCGGGCACCCATCTAGTATATATATATATATATATACATATATTTATATATATATATATATATATATATATATATATACACACACACATATCGGATAACAAAAGTATGGTCCATGGAATGTTGGCATACTGTAGTTCATGCTGTTAATATGAGTCCTGATCAATGAGACCGGCAGCTGCATTGTCCATTTATATAGATCAATTGGATACATTGATTTATATGTGCTTAGATGTATCCATAATCCAAGATGTGTATAACTGTTTTCTCTGCACTGCAGGTTCATCAATTGTGGAAGACATTTCTGGAGATATTACCAAAAAGATTTTCCCAACTAACCAAAAGTAGATCTTCTTGTCCATAGCAATCACCAAAGATGCAAAATGAGGAAAGACATGAAATCAGACAGTTTTTTCGGCACTAGTTTTTATAAACTTTCCTGATTGTTTGCAAACATCTTTTATTGGAACAATATTGATATAATGCCACTGATGTGTCAAGACTAATGAAGACATTAGGATACCATTTGTTAGGACAACTAATGTAAAGAAAAACAATGATCTTCTTACATGCAATAAAATCTTTCCATGCAAACAAAAGCAAAAACATTTGAACCATTTATTTTCAATATGCAAATGAGCATTTAAATCCGTTTAAATGGTCACTGTCTCTTTAAAAATAGAAAGAAAATTATTGAAATAAATATATACCAGAAAGTATTTAGTTGTAAAACAAAAAATGTAGAGGAGAGATATTGATTTTGATGCTTTGGTACCAGTGAATCCTATCGGACATGGCATGGCTGCGCCAAACAGCTGTACACTGCATTAAGTGATTATGCCCCAAATCCTCGTGATGGACATGAAAAAAAACATTTGTACCTTGTAAAATAACAAAACCGGTGAGTTATGTGAGAAGTAAAGTTTCCTCCAGATCCAAGCAGCTTTCCCAATGCATTAAACGTGCCTTGATCGCGCTCCAGACATGGAGCTTGGATGAGGGGCCCTGGGGTGCCCACGTCTCCCCTCCTTCTAATTCTCTGTAAAGTGCCTGTTGTTCTTTTCATATCATTTTCCAGTCAGAGACAAGACAGCTTCTATGGGTCCCCCTCCCCTACATTCCCAGGAATAGACATACAGAAGTGTGGTGTGATGGAGGCGTAAAACCAGAGTTTGGCACAAGAGCACAGAGACATCCAGCCTGACAATACTGTGCAAATATGTTTGCAGAAAATTAGACAATTGTTGGATTAAAATGTATTCAAGTATGAAATAATACCCTTTCTTGTGTCCCAGTGAATGAGAATGCAGCAATGTGAAGGCTACAAAAGTATCCACTGCAGCCTTTGTCATGTTTGCGCCTTGGCGTCCTCTCTTGACGCATTACCCAGGGAACCTTAAACACGATTGTTT
The DNA here is from genome assembly GCA_033576535.1 of Allobates femoralis. Lineage (NCBI taxonomy): Eukaryota > Metazoa > Chordata > Amphibia > Anura > Aromobatidae > Allobates > Allobates femoralis. Next base: position 130,518,789 of record JARQOC010000003.1, on the reverse strand, counting down.
CATTCCTTTTAATGACATTTACCGGATCAAAACATGCTGTTAATTCGATCAGAAAGCTCTCCCCTCTGCAACAATAGCGCCATCATTTCTCCTGAAGTTTGTTAAATTGACCAAAATTAGGCAAATGAATAGAGAGGGCTAAAGGGTGGCGCTGGCTGCGTCCTGTGCCCCTCTCCTGCAGGTGACACTGAATAATCAGACACGTTTAAGAGCAGCTGCATTCCGCTTTATTTCTTTTCTTTCTAGAAAAATTAGACCCATACAACCATTCACACTTTCTCAATGGGACATTTTCTTATAGGATAATAGACTACAAATTGAGCCTCTCCAAAAAGGGGAGTGCGCTCGGGAGCCCTCGTGTGCCAAAAGCCTGCAGGAGCCAAGAGCCTCGTGTGCCAGTCCCAGCCCCACACCTGCCGGGCAAATAAAGAAGGGTAAACAAAAAGCTTGCCATCTCTCATGAAGATAGACGTGTCAGCAAGTCGTGTGAGAAATCCCCAGAACAAACGTCTGGCATGGATCTCCCTTGAACTTGGCGGAACAGCCTATTAAAGGCTTACTTAATTGCTTTAACGACTCTGGACAGGCAGTCAGGGGGCTCAGGGTGGACTTGGGGTGACTTGTTGGGAATCTTACATGCAGGCAATCGTGGGAGAGAGAAAAATCCTTGGGTAAAGAGGGTGCCCCTGCTCCTCTCTGCCCCGTCTATTCCGTGCGTCATGCACCCTGGTGGAGCTATGGTGCGATGCCTGCATGCTGCATCCAGATTCAGACTCAGAGCACTGCCAGGACTGGAAGACTCTACTGAATTGGCAATCTGGTCTATCAATTGTAATAAACCCCACAGCTAGGGTTGGATTGATATTGGATTGATAGCTTTTAAGCCAGGTTAAGACCAGCATATAAAAAAGCATCCATTTTTCATCCAGAAAAAAATGGATAAGTTTCTTCTGTATTTTCTTCTGTATAATGTCTGTATGGAATCAGTGTGTCATCCATAATCAACAGTTAAAAATGAATAAAACCAAATACTACAAATGTTAATATTTGCAATGTATAAATAAAAGCAAAAGCCGTAAAGATGATCCATACAAAATCCATTTTTTTGCACAACCATAGAGTTGCTTGGGCAAGTCTCATCGGAAAAATGGAAAATACTAGTAATTGGTTCATGGTGCAAATTTTTTAATACAGACATTCACTCCATGTGAAAAAAACTATAATCTTAACAGCTCTATTGAACATTGATCAGTGTATCGTCTGCGTGATATCCGACTTTAACACGGACAGGACACATCTGTATAATACACCCGTCTGAAAAAGACCTTGAAGTGATCACATCCTTTGCTGAATACAATAACCTCCATCATCCTTTATAGTTTAAGAAGTAAAATTAGTTCTTTTTATGGTCAGCTTCACATGGCTCAGACTTAAAAATCAAGCAAAACACTAAGATACAATAGCTGCTATATGTCTCAGTGCAATATGAAAACTCAGTTCCACAAATTGTAGAGATAAAATTGACATTATATAAAGAAAATCTGCACTAACTTATCTGTGAGTCACCTTATACATACCCAAACACTCACCATGTCATGTATACTGGAAATCAATATTTGCCTTGATGAAGACTATATAACATTACAGTAAAATACAGAATATATTGCAATAAATGCATTAATGAAAAATAAATGGTTCCACGAAAAGTTCCAAAGGTTCCACGGTGAAAGGTTCCACGAGGAACCAAAATGTTGTCAGTTGGATAAGCACTAATAGAATCATCATATCTTTCATCTTAAATGATGGAGTGCTGCTGTTTTTGGATGTATTTGTTTATATACATGCAGATAGGTATGTTTATTTATATAACCCCTGAAAAAAATTCACTGGCTATAATCCCGTAAAATCATTGACTTCGTGCAGGTGTACCTAAAAGTATTGATGTCGCCTTTGTGTATGTGTCTACTCGAGTGTATGCACATATATGCAAGTTTTCTGATATATATATATATATATATATATATACATATATGTGTGAGTACGTATGTGTATATATACAACCCCTGGCAAAAGTTAAAAGTTATGGAATCACCTGGCTCGAAGGATGTCCATTCAGTTGTTTCATTTTGTAGAAAAAAAGCAGATCACAGACATGGCACAAAACTAAAGTCATTTCAAATGGCAACTCTCTACCTTGAAGAAACACTAAAAGAAATCTTGTAAAGAATATGCTAGCCAGTAACGGTTAGTTTTGTAGACCAAGCAGAGGGAAAAACTACGAAATCACTCAACTCTGAGGAAAAAATTATGGAATCTATGACAAACAAACAAAACAACATTATACATTACTAGTATTTTGTTGCACCACCTCTGGCTTTAATAACAGCTTGCAGTCTCTGAGGCATGAACTTAATGAGTGACAAACAGTACTCATCATCAACAATCTGGCCCCAACTTTCTCTGATTGCTCTTGCCAGATCTGCTTTGCAGGTTGGAGCCTTGCCATGGACCATTTTCTTCAACTTCCACCAAAGATTTTCAACTGGATTGAGATCTGGACTATTTGCAGACCATGACATTGACCTTATGTGTCTTCTTTCAAGCAATGTTTTCACAGTTTTTGCTCTTTGGCAGGATGCATTATCATCTTGATAAATGATTTCATCATCCCCAAACATCCTTTCAATTGATGGGATAAGAAAAGTGTCCAAAATATCAATGTAAACTTGGGCATTTATTGAAGATGTAATGACAGCCATCTCCCCAGTGCTTTTACCTGACATGCAGCCCCATATCATCAATGACTGTGGAAATTTGCATGTTCTTTTCATGCAGTCTTCTTCATAAATCTCACTGGAACGACACCAAACAAAAGTTCCAGCATCATCACCTTGCCCAATGCAGATTCGCGATTCATCACTGAATATGACTTTTATCCAGTCATCCATAGTCCACAATTGCTTTTCCTTAGCCCATTGTAACCTTGTTTTTTTCTGTTTAGGTGTTAATGATGGCTTTTGTTTAGCTTTTCTGTATGTAAACCCCATTTCCTTTAGGCGGTTTCTTACAGTTCGGTCACAGACATTGACTGCAGTTTCCTCCCAATTCATTCCTCTTTTGTTTTGTTGTGCATTTCCTGTTTTGGAGACATATTGATTTAAGTTTCCGGTCTTGACACTTTGATGTCTTCCTTAGTCTACCAGTATGTTTCCCTTTAACAACCTTCCCATGTTGTTTGTATTTGGACAAGATTTTAGACACAGCTGACTGTGAACAACCAACATCTTTTGTAAAATTGCGTGATGATTTACCTCCTTTAAGAGTTTGATAATCCTCTCCTTTGTTCCAATTGACGTCTCTCGTGTTGGAGCCATGATTCATGTCACTCAATTTGGTGCAACAGCTTTCCAAGGTGTGATCACTCCTTTTTAGATGCAGACTAACGAGCAGATCTAATTTAATGCAGGTGTTAGTTTTGGGAATGAAAATTTACAGGGTGATTCCATAATTTCTTCCTCAGAATTGAGTGATTCCATAATTTCCCCCCTGCTTGATCTACAAAAGTAACCGTTACTGGCTAGCATATTTTTTTTTTCAAGATTTCTTGTAGTGTTTCTTCAAGGCAGTGAGTAGCCGTTTGAAATGACTTTAGTTTTGTGCTATGACTGTGATCAGTTTTTCTACAAAATAAACAACTGAATGGACATCCTCCAAGCATGGCGATTCCATCATTTTTGACAGGGGTTGTATATATACACATACATATGTATATGTATGTATATATACTCGTATATATAAAACTTGCATGTATGTGTATACACTGAAGTAGGCACATACACAAAGGCGACATCAATACTTTTAGGTACACCTGCACAAAGTCAAGGATTTTTGGGGATTATAGCCAGTGAATGGGTGACCAATTATACCGTACAAATGAAAATGTTCATTATTTTCATCTGTAATTTGAAGCATAGTTATTAACTGACACAACAGCTGTGTATGAGACTTAGAACTGGATGAGGAGCAGTGAGGTGAGATTGTTAAGACTGTTTCATGTCACAGGTCAAGCTCATGGCAAGACTTAGCACAGTAAGGCTGCTTTCAGACTGGCGTTCCCCTCCGCAGCGTTCTGCGGAGGGGAATCGCCATGTGTGCGCAGCGGCCGCCAGCTCCTATCTTTATAATGGGAGCGCACGGTGCTGCGCTTGACTGCGCATGATCGTGCGCACCTATTCCCTCCCATATGTGATCTGTGCGCAGGCGGATGCCTGCGCACAAATCACACAGTTTCCTCCGCACCAGGGACGCGACATGTTGCATTCCTGGTGCGGACGAGACTGTGTGATTTGTTCGCAGGCATCCGCCTGCGCACAGATCACATATGGGAGTGAATGGGTGCGCACGGTCATGCGCAGTCAAGCGCAGCACCGTGCGCTCCCATTATAAAGATAGGAGCTGGCGGCCACTGCGGTCACATTGCGGATCCCCTCCGCAGAACGCTGCGGAGGGGTCCGCAAATGTGAACCCAGCCTTAGACACAAAGTAGTTATACTGCATCAACAAGGCTTCTATAAGGGTATGTGCTAATGGTCCGGAGGAGCTGCGTGTTGAACACAGCTCCTCCAGACCTGAGGGAATCCGTGGGTGGCCACAGGGAGCCCGCAACCGCCATGTACTCACCATGTGCGGCGGGTGAAGGGCGGCTTCTCCCTACAGTCACCCGATGGGAGCCACTACCAACTCTGCAGCATGAAATTAACATGCTGCATAAGAGTGGAATGCCGGCAACCCGCACGGCAGCTAAAAGAACGCTGCGGTCGGGTTAAGCATCGTGGGCATTGGATTTCGTGAAATCCCATCCACTATGCTTCGACTGCGTCCAAAACGCTGCATGTCCTGCTTGAGCTCTTATGGGGAAGCACCAAAAAAAGGGCAATGTTAAGAACCATAGATGCAGTGGTTAGCCAAGGAAAGTTAGTGAAGCATATAAAAGACACATCATGCATCGATCCCTTCGAAATAAGAAAATGTTCAGCAGTGCCATCAGCTCAGAACTGTCAGCAACCAGTGGACTCAGATACATTAAAGGCCGCTTTACACGGCACGATATCGTAACCCAACTACGATAAAAAGTCACGTGGTTCGGGCATTGCCGCCGATATCGTTCGTGCGTTGTTCTGGCGTCGCATTGCTCACTTACACCACACAATGCAAAAACGATATTGTTTGTGAATTGTGCATGCTCTCCAACTGTGCAATATTGGCTTCACGATCTGGCAGGATCGTGCTGTGTGACAGCGCTACTACGATTTGGAGTGCAACTTCCCCTATTTACTCCCATGTTAAATGATCGTTCCCTGGGTCGCTTGTACACAGCGCGAAGGAGGGGGCGTAGACATCGTAGTTGTGTTGCCTGCCGATATCTCCCTGTGTAACCATCACATTGAAGAAAGAGGCACTCACCCGGTGATAGTTGATCCTCAATGGATGACTTTAATCGGCATTATGGTACAGGGTGCTGGGGAGGGGAAGTCAGAGGTGCACATCTGACACCCCCTCCCCAGCACCCTGTACCCTAATGCCGATTAAAGTAATCGATTGAGGATCAACTATCACCGGGTGAGTGCCTCTTTCTTCTAATGCCTCTCCCTGCATTTATGGCCCCCTGGTTGTTTAGCATTGATCCACTGAACATACTGCTGGAATGAGATTTCTTACGTAAACTAAATGAAATGTAATGCAAAATCTAATCAATATATACAATAGATTTTAATATCAAGCTATTAGCTCCAAAGTCAGTTCTTAAAGGATTGTACATTTTTAGACTTTGAAGCCCTCTATACATTGTGTGCACAGTTATTAGACAAGTGAGTATTTTGACCATATGATTTTTATGCAGATTTTTCAATTCCAAGTTGTATAAACTTGAATGCTTATTGGATAAAGCAGATCAGGTGATGTGTATTAGTGTAATGATCGAGTACCGTCTGAGGGTACCTTTACACGTCGCAACATTGCATGCAATTTCACTTGCAACTTACTGGTTGCAATGAAATCATGGACACATTGTTCTATTTTGTGGCCGTGTACAAATGGAACAATGTGTCCATGATTTCACTGCAACCAGTGAGTTGCAAGTGAAATTGCATGCAATGTTGCGATGTGTAAGGGTACCCTGAGGAGACCAACATCCTTTATGAAGGTGTGCAGAATTATTAGGCAGCTTGTGATCCTCAGGTAAAAATAACCAAAAATGAGATTTACCTGACACTGAAAAGTCAGTACATTTGCTGCAAGCCTGCAGTAACGGCCAGCGTTAACGTCGGATGCTGCGATCAAACGCTGCTCCATAGTAACCCAATGTTTACCATTGATGCAGCCACACACGAAGCCCCAGGAACTGCGCTTTAGCAGAGCGCACAGGAAAACATTATCTGCAACACTTCGACTCACAATGACAAAGCACCTGTACTAAATAAACAGCGAAACGTACGTTGGAGTCCGGCACAGAGGGGGGTCTTTCCCCTGTTCCCAGCACTTTGCACTTTACTTGGTACGGCAGATCTACTTGAAACTTCCTCAATGTTTATGGGTCTCATATCTGGGTTTAATGCACTGAGTTAGCTAATAGGTTGTGTTTCAGTTTATGTGTGGGGTGGCAGCAGTATAAACTTAGCCAATTTGGATAGATAATACAGTACTAATACTGTCTGTTAGCCCCTATATGCTGTTTTGCACATTTATGTATGGAACCTTGTTATTTTTGTATTATCTCCTTTTGGGGAGTCTCAACAATTTGAAGTTTGAAAGTTTTTTGGATTACAATCATCTGTACCATTATTTATGCAAGGTGCTTTTTACTCCTGTCAACATTTCCTTGCACAACATTGTGATTATGTACGTCTCTTAATAAAGCATATTGTATTTCTTGCTAAGCATGTTTTGGCACCACATATGCTTTTGTTTTTGTATGCAATTAGTGTTGAGCCGCTGAGCTGATAATTTGGTGATCCACCTGTTATGCTCTATATTCTTCTAGTCATATGGATTTGCTTTTATCATATTCCTGAACTGCAACCTCCCTGCAGTGCACAGAAGTACAAGAGAGACATGGCCAAAGTAAGGAAGGTGGAAATTGTGTGCCCCAGGGCCGTGGGACACCCGGAACAGGGCTTAAATGTTTCTGGGGAATCACAGGGGTCGAGACCCGGCTCCATGACCCTAGGTTCAGCGTCAAAGACTTCTTGGGGAGTATATAGGGATAGGGAGGTTTAAAAGGAGAATTGTTTGTGACGCCACCCGTGGTTTGCGGCTATGCTGCTGCAGAGCCTCTGGGGACGATGGACAGGCAGCTGGGATGTAGTGGCTCCCCACGGGTGGAGCGGGTCCCCAGGGCAGTGGATGAAGAAATGGATAGTCTCTAGCAGGTAGGGGTTAACATTGGGCCTCATTACCTTGCTAAGTGGTCTTCACAGTCGGTTGCCGCACAAATAACACAGTCTCACACAGTTCTGCAACTCTGTACCTGGGTTTACTCACAGTAAGCTTCAAGTTTCAACAGGTCATAGATGTTACACTCTCTCAGATAAGCGCTGGCCTGTGTAGTCTTTAAGAGATCAGGGTGGCAAGTATGAGATCCTTGGTCGTATGCCTGTCTTTGCTCTGGTCCTGTTCCTCAGCACTCCTTTTAGCGCCTCTGCGCGTAGAGCCCTGATCCGGCAGCCACGGGTCTTAGTGGGCAACTGGTACCTTGTCATCGGACCCTTGTCCGGCTGCTTTCTCGGGGGATGTCCAAGTGTGAGCCACAGCTCCTATGAAGCTCATGGCCTCCAGTTCAATGGTTTGGTTATTGGACTCCTGTGCCGTGTTCAGGTCCGGTCCCTATTTCTAGACCAATACCCCTCCATCTGGTATCACCAGTCCTGGATTCAGGTGCACAGGCCGCTTCAGCTCCGCCGGTGCCCTTAGGGTTACTTCCTTTCTGTTCCCTGGACAAGCCTCAGCTTCTCAAGTCCCTTGCTTCTCTCAGTTTCATACCGCTTATGTCTCTCCTTCTCCTCCTCGCTCAACTTGAATTTTCACTTTCTGTGCTCTACATTCTAGCTGTTCTCTGTTCTGTTCCAAACTGAGTCTCCACTACAACCAAACTGTCCTTCTACCTCCCACCTACACTTTTCTACCCTATTCTCCTCCTTTGACTGGGTCTTCCTTGCAGCGGGTCCACCCATGTCCCTAACTAGGGACCTGGGTGCAGTACCCCTCATGGCGTCCAGACTAGTGGGACACCACAGAAACCCGACCACCACTGAATAAGACGCAGAAGTTGGAGGTGTAGTCTCAGATGAAGCAGCAGTAGGAGTTGGTGTTGAAGGAGTCAAAAAGTTATCCAGGTAGATGTCCAATGCTCTCCACAAACCTGTATGTTCTCTGCATGGGGACTAACTTCATGTGTTCATTTTCATCAGGATTCAAGCTAGGGTGGGTAATTGATCACCCTTCATCTACTTAGTCACACAGGGGCTAAAGGAAGACAATATGGTTTACAACTGTGATTAGACAACAAGATCAGAACCTACAGGTTTAGAAGGGACCGGAGATTGTGTCAGAGAATGCGGTAGCAGAAGAAGATAGAGGCAGATCCCCAGACCTGATTAAAATCCATTTGGGGAGTATGACATACACAGCCTAAAAGCCCCACACCATGTTTAATGTATGACCTCATGCTTAAGCTGGTTTCACATAGCGTTATTTTTCCTGCTGCGGGATCCTTTTTTTTGCAGGACCCCATGGACAGGAATAGACACCATAGGAGGTGACCATACTTCTGTGTCCGGGTACGTGATTTTCACGGGTCCGGATACAAAGAGTCGTGCGGGGCACTTTCAGTTCCGCAATGTATATCCATACTTTGTGGAAGTGAAATTTAAGTAAAAGCAGGAGTTAAAAATATAAAAACTCAATTCTCACCTTGCCAGCGATCCCCGAATGTCGGCATCTATCTCCTAATGCTTACAGGACCTGGCAGGGCTGGGCTACCCGATCAGCGACATCGGTCACATGATCGGGTTGTGACATAATGCCAGTTCTTGTAGCCACCCGAGATGCCGCACATTGGGGGATCGCAGGACAGGTGAGAATAGAGATTTTTTTATTTTTAACACTTGCTTTCACTTTCTTTCACTTCCGCAATGTATGTATATAGTCCTCCATATATTGTAATGCATCCTCTTAGTCCTCCATATATTATGATGCACCCATCATAGTCCTCTATATATAATAATCCACCCCAATAGTCCTCAATATATTATAATTCACCTCCATAATCTTCCATATATTATAATGCACGCCATAGTCCTCCATATATTATAATACATTCACATAATCCTCCAAATAGTATAATACACACTCATAGTCCTCTGTATGTTATAATGCACCCTCATATTCCTCCATATATTGTAATGCATCCTCTTAGTCCTCCATATATTATGATGCACCCATCATAGTCCTCTATATATAATAATCCACCCCAATAGTCCTCAATATATTATAATTCACCTACATAATCTTCCATATATTATAATGTATGCCATAGTCCTCCATATATTATAATACATTCACATAATCCTCCAAATAGTATAATACACACTCATAGTCCTCTGTATGTTATAATGCACCCTCATAGTCCTCCATATATTATAATGCACCCGCCATAGTCCTCAACATAGTATAATACACCCACCAAAGTCCCCCATATAATATATTGCACCTTCAAAGTCCTCAATATATTACAATTCACCCCATGATCCTCTGCATAGTATAATGCACCCCCATAGTCCTGCATATATAACAATGCATTCCCCATAGTACTCCATATAGCATAGTGCATACCCCATAGTCATACATACAGTATTATAACCATTGGCTACCAGTGTACTCATTGACTTAAAAAAAAGTAATATAATAATGTGGCACCCCACATGGTCAGGCGTCACAGTAGGGTATTGCACTCGTAAAAGTGGTGTAATTTTCCCCAACTGCAAGTGAATCCTAGGCTGGTGAGTGGGACCCATTCCTGCACTCCCACATTAGAATAGAAGTGGGAGGTTACTCCTGGGAGGGAGATATAATCACCTCTAGGGGGAGTAGAGAGTCGGAACAGAGAGAGTGAGGAGAAGGGAGTTGGAGAGGAGTCGAGGAGGAGTGTGGAGCGAGGCGGAAAGTTAACCCGGACAGCTCTACGCTGATCTGGAGGGAAGATGAGAGAGGATCCTGAGGGGATCCTGAGAGAGGGTGCCTGACGTGGGAGTCTGGGCCCTAGAGAGAAAGGGGGAACCCCAGCATGGAGCGACCATACTCCAGGGAATTCCCCAGTCCACCATGAGAACGCCAGACCCGAGGAAACGACCAGAGTCCACCTCTGAAGTTGTCAACCGGCTGCTGCAGTCTGTTCACCGGCTGCGGCACCCTGCCAGACGGAGCGGTCTGCCTGCTTCCTCACCATGAGGGAGGGGAGCCCCAAGTCTACCTTTAAGGAGCCATTGGGTATGGACTCATCCTAGGCAGGGAAGAAAGGACACGGGTTCGTCAACTAAGGCATACCACGGGTACCACCATACCATCTTGCAGCCACCCGTAGAGCTACCTGTTTCTTTAACAACTGTTGCTGAACTGTGGACTTGTATGCTGATGACTGTTTACAGTAAAGTACGCGGGAGAGTGAGTTTGCCTCCGTGTCTTTGTGCTGCAGAATTCAACCTGTTTGCTTACAGGAACGCTGCCCCGGAGGACCAGCTCCACCCGTAGGGAGCTTTGCCATCCTTGCCACAATACCATTGCCCTCCGGAGGACTGCGGCAGCGCTGGTGACCCATCACCAGTTACTACAGGTGGCGTCACGTGACAATAACTCTTATCCCCTGTACATAACCCCTCTTTTAAGTGTCATCCAGGCCATGGGCTCAGGCATCGCCACCCATGACATTACTGTGAATCCCTCTGAGCCTGATACCCAAGTACCCCAGGGCCTGGAGCTTGACAATAAATACTCACCTCTACTCTTTCCCCTGCTGCTCTGATCTCTGCAGTAGCATGTGTTCTGCAGTTCTACACATCTCAGCACAATGGGAGCGCAGTAGTGATACCATCGCACAGTATGCTAAGATGTCAATGTGCAGACATGGCAGAAGAATGATGGAGGAGGGGGTGGACAGAGGAGCACTCGGTCTTTTATCATTCCTTTAAACTGGATGTAACAGCAGTGTGGTGCCAGGCAGGGTGACGCCATAGTGGTCGTGTGGTCTGCCACCTTGGTGCTATGACACTGATGGTAATTGCTGAGAGTTTATTAGGCTAAGATTATGCAGAACGTATGGGACCATCACAGACAGGTCTAGAGGGGTGGTCAGGAGGCTAATTGTTTCACTTTTAGGCTAGGGTCACACTTGGCTAGGGTCACAGCATGATGCGTTCCCCTGTGCGTGGTGCAAATCGCACTCCCCGCAGCCCGCTGTGTGGCTGGTATACACAGCGGGTTGCTAGGGGCCGCGTTCTCCGCTCTGCAGCCTGTGTGAAGGCTGCGGAGGGAGAAAAAAATTCTAAGTTCTCTGCAAAACACGCAGGGGACTTAGAATTTGGAAAGTGTGACCCTAGTCTTATACTATGGGGCAGTGCAGACTTGAGCTTTTTTTCTCATGCCGAATCACAGCATGCTACGAGTGCATCCGATAATTGGACAATATGCACCCATACAAGCACATGGGTGTGTGGAAATCATTGGACTGCACTTGGACGTCATTCAAGATCAGTCCGATATACACCTACACAGACAATAGGAAAGATCAAATCACAGTAAATGACGCTCTGATTAGAATTTGAGTAAGGCCAAATCAATTTGCAATATCATTTATTAAAAATAACAACAAAACACCGTGTAAAATGACAATGTCAAATGATACAAGATTACAAGTCACGTACTGTCTACAAATGGAGACAGGCAGGTACTGGTAGACAACAGAACCTGGGCGATACATCTGTATCATCTATCGCCTCAACAGATGAGGAGGGTGACACTTCTGGTGGCAACAGGTATCCAACTAGGAGAGGTAAACAGAAAAGATTCTTCACAAGAGATATCGGAAAGAGGAGACGGACAGGAGTGGTTAAGCCATCTACCTCCAACTCACAGGTAATTAATCTGTCAGATGTCCCATTAACGGATGATCAGAGAGAAGTCTTGAGTTTGGGCTTAACATTTTCTCCCTCCTGTGAATTTGACTGTTTCTCTGCAGTAAAGGATGTCCACCTGTTCGCCCGGAAACTAATATTGAAGAAACTCCATGATAGATCTGGAGGTGATATCCGGAGCTGGACAGTCCAAGAGGAGGAAGTAATTGAGGCACTTAAGGCGTTGGGAGAGGAAGATGACAATGTAAATGAGAACAGGAGAGGTAAGTTCTCCTTTCCCAAAGTTAAAAAGTTTCCGGCCTTAAATATATATCCCAACATTGAGCTCTTTGTGAAGGTAGTGACCGAAGAATTAAAGAAAATACCCAGAGGCCAATATGGTGTGAATTTGTCAGAAGGGCAGAGGATGGCCATTAAAGAGTTAAAGGGTAATAAGGATATCATAATCAAGCCATCTGACAAAGGTGGCAATGTTGTGGTTTGGCCTAGAACATTATATGAAAAAGAGGCGATGCGTCAGTTGAATGATAAAATGTGTTATATGCTACTCACATTTAACCCAACTTTATCATTTTCCAAGGAACTATATGAATTAACTGAAGAGGCTTTTCAAGGAGGTACCATCACCAAGGACATCATGGACGGGTTAAACCCTACAACACCAAAGACGGCATGCCTATACTTACTGCCGAAGGTGCACAAGAACGCACAAAATCCACCAGGGCGCCCCATAGTATCTGGGATGGGCAGCTTATGCGAACAGGCAGGTAAATACTTGGATTTCTATCTAAAACCAATAGTAGAAACTCTACCGTCGTATCTACGAGATACAAATGATTTTTTGAGAAAAATTGATGGTGTTGTACTAGAGGAGGATATGTGGATGGTAACCTTAGACGTTGAATCCTTGTACACCTCTATTCGCCATAATGATGGCATTGAGGCTGTAGGTTTGTTTTTGGCAATGTCCAGCCTTGAAACTGAATTTATATCGTTTTTGATGAATCTACTGGAGTTCTCATTGACGCATAACTTCTTTGTCTTCCGTGATAAATTTTACCTCCAGAAACAGGGTACGGCTATGGGGGCGGCCTTTGCGCCCTCATATGCTAACCTGTTTCTGGGGGCATGGGAACGGGAAGTATTTCTTTCCAACCCGTCACATTTGAGTGATAAAATAATATTATGGACAAGGTTCATTGATGATCTGTTCATCATTTGGCAGGGCCAAGAGCCAGAACTAAAGGAATTTGTGAAGGACCTCAACAAAAATCAGAAAAACATCAAGCTAACTATGGTTTATAGCAAGCTGGAGGTCGATTTCCTTGATGTGAAGGTACGGAGGGGTTTTAATGGAGAAATTGTAACAGATTTGTTCAGGAAACGTACTGCTGGAAATGCATTACTCCATGCGACGTCTGCCCACCCCTCACACCTAATAAGAAGTATACCAGTGGGACAGTTTCTCCGCACGCGGAGAATTTGTTCTTCTGATGAGTTATTCCATCAACAGGCATCAGAGTTATCCACGAGATTCCTGGATAGAGGCTACACAAGAAAAAACATCAACAACGGGTACCAAAGAGCCAGCCAGATGAAAAGGAGCGATCTGCTTCGAACTAAAGTAAAGAAGGAATGCGACAAACAGGTACGACTGATAGTTGACTTCAATGGTCAAAGACTAAAAATGGAAAAAGTTCTCAGAAAATATTGGCCAATACTAACATCTGACTATAGCTTGAATGGATGTATACAGAAATACCCCTCGATCACATATAGGCGATCTCCTAACTTAAGAGATATTTTGACGCATAGCTTATATGAAGAACCACGGAGGGAAGGGATTTTTGGTACTGGAGGCCCGAGATGGGGATTTTACCCGTGTGGAAAATGCGTTACCTGTCCGAATCTGTTGAGGGCTAAAGATTTCTACTCGAGTAGTGGCAACAGAAAATTTAAGATTACTCAAAATATCACATGCACAACTGTCGGTGTGATATATATGGCCACCTGTCCCTGTAATTTAATATACGTTGGGCTCACATCCAGACAACTAAAAGTCAGGATACGCGAACATGTCCTTGATATCATCAAAGCAGAAGTGGAAGAAGATTTATCTCTTTTAAAACCAATAGCACGTCACTTTAAAACCACTCACAATTGCAATGCCAACCTTTTGAGGGCCTTTGGCATTGACAAGATCCACCAAAATATACGAGGCGGTAACTGGAAGAAAAACCTCGCACAGCTAGAGGCCAAGTGGATACTGAAGGTGGGATGTGTTCGTCCCCATGGCCTCAACGATGTCCTTAGCTTTGCCCCATTTTTGTAGAATGTATTTTACTATAGGGAAATTATTTTAATAAATTTTGCTCTGTTTTAATTATTGTGTTCTTTGTCTTTTATCTTTATGTTTTAGGTCTGCCTTTTTGTAGAAGAATGTACAGCTTATTTAACGAAGAAGGAACAGTGCAGCAGTTCTTATCACATTTAAATATTTAGTCATTTAATCTATTATGTTATATTATTATGGTAGTGTGTTTGGTTGGTATGTGACACCGGCCGGTGGATTTCTGCCTGTGTGTATGAATGGTATTTAAGTATGTATGTGTTGTTTCGCTAAATTGTTTCACAATGCATTTGATTAGAATAGGTCTTTCTTTAAATTGGTACTGTGCTGTAATTAGCACCGTATCTTGATATTATATCACATTATCTGTATAGCACCTTAATATGGTAATTTTGCACATTGTTATGCACTTTATTCAATTGCTGCTATGTTGATACAACGTTTTTATTGTATTTGCTGTATATTCATCATGATTGTGGTAATCACAATTATGTATATGAAATGTGTATTTGTTTACATTGAGACAGACATATATAACGAGCCATTATGTGCCCAAGTGATATTCCAGCCGTCACATCCATACAAGTTGTAAATAGCCCTGATACCTCCCCATATAACTCGCCGTCTCTCGGGAGCCCGCTGGTGTATGTCATGTACTGCCTCGGGACCGCCGGCCGCTCTCTTGCCGAAGTGGTGGGCGTGTTCGGGGGCGTGCAGTGACCGCGCCTGTGGGCGGACCCGGCTGACGTCGGAGTTTGAGGGCGGGTATTGGAGCGGAGCCTCGGCACGACGTGACGTTGGACACTACGTCCGGCGCGACTTACTATTGGCCGGGGCGCCTTGGTATGACGCTACTGGTTACCTGGCAACCCATTATGCATTGCGGGGACGGATGTGACGTGCGGATCACCGCGACTTCCGGTTTTCGGACCGGGAGTCACAGGGCACGCTGGGTAATAGAACACACTATATAAAGTCGGCTCTCCCTTAGTACGACCACCCTCCTTGTGAAGAAGCTGGTGCGAAACGCGTCAGGGGGCGGTCGCAGTAAGGTAATATGGACCCATGATTGTAACTTATACTGACTCCTTACCTTGGTATACTGATGTACCCAGTTTTGGGGCATTTATTATCTGTAACTCCACTTGTGGTTTGGTATACCTGATGATTAAGCTGCTTTTGGTCTTAATTGTTTCATGTGGTCTTCCTACTGCGTACCATTTGACATTGTCATTTTACACGGTGTTTTGTTGTTATTTTTAATAAATGATATTGCAAATTGATTTGGCCTTACTCCTATTGAATCTTTTTATGAAGTAATTTCTAGTTTTGGAGGGCCTTTACCCTTTGGGTGGTTTGAATAAATGATTAGAATTTGAGCCAAGTGCCATTTTCATAATCAGGCTGATTTTCTCGCATGAGACAATATATGCCCACATGAGTGAGCCCTTAAGTTTACACTTGCTCACACCTCCACAGCCGCTAATAGTGGCACAAAGTATATTCCAGTCTCAATGTGCAGGGATGTCTAAATCTAAAAGTGTTGACACCCTTGAAATTGTTCCAGAAAATTAAGTATTTCTCCCAGAGTATTATTGCAATAACACATTTTTTTATACATTGTTTATTTCCTTTGTGTTTATTGGCACAACACAAAAAATACTAAAAAAATAGGCAAATTGAACATAATTTCACACAAAACGCCAAAAATGGTACGGACAAAATTGTTGGCACTTAATATTTGATTGCAGTGGCGTAACAAGTCTACTGCGGGCCCCGGTGCAGCTTTAACACCGGGGCCCCCTTAGGTGAGGACCGGGAGGGGGGGGGGGTGCTGTCAGGAACTTTCAGCCTGATAGCACAGTTGAGGTGCGGGGGTGGGGGAGGTGGGGGGGTTGGGGGGTGTTGTTGTCAGGAACTTTCAGCCTGACAGCACAGTTGAGGGGAACGGGGGGGGTGCTGTCAAGAACTTTCAGCCTGACAGCCCAGTTGGGCCGCCGCACTTACTATTCGTGCTTGCAGAGACGCCGACAGCAGGAGGAGAGGAGAGAGGAGGAGCAGGCGGGCGGGCACAGCTACAGGAAGTGCCGCTTCACTTCCTCCCCATCCTCCCTCCTCGCCTCGGACACCCGCGCGGGCGGCTGGAGGCACAGGCCCCCCAGCGGTAGGTATGCCACTGTTTGGTTGCACACCCTTCGGAATAAATAACTGCAATTAATTACTTCCTATAACCATCAACAAGCTTCTTACACCTCTCAACTGGAATTTTGTACCACTTTTCTTTTTCAAACTGCTCCAGGTTGCTTATATTTGATGAGTGCCTTCTCTCAACAGCAATTTTAAGATCTCTCAATTCTTCCATGAGATTGAGATCCTAACCAATTGCTGGGCACTTTAGAACTCTCCAGCGCTTTGTTTCCATCCATTTCTGGGTGCCGCTTCAAGTATATTTGGGGTCATTCTCCTGCTGGAAAACCCATAGCATGGGATGTAAGCCCAGCTTTCTGACACTGAACACTACAATGCAGCCCCAAATCCTTTGGGAATCTTCAGATTTCATGATGCCTTGCACACAGTCAATGCACCCAGTGCCAGGGGCAGCAAAACAACCCAAAAGCATCTTTGAACCTCCACCATATTTGACTGTAGGTATGTGCCCTTTTCTTTGCTGGCCTCATTCAATTTTCAGTGAACAGTAATGTGCTTTACCAAAAAGCTCTATCTTGGCGTCATCTGTCCATAAGACGCTTTCCCAGAAGGATTTTGGCTTACTTACAAATATTTTAGCAATCTGCACTCCTACTCTTTTATGTCTCTGTTTCAGCAGCGGGATCCCCCTGGGTCTCGCGCCATAGCATTTCATTTCATTCAGATGTCGATGAATTGTTTGCACTGACACTTATGCACCCTGAGCCTGCAGGACAGCTTGAATTTATTTGGAACTTGATTGGGGCTGCTTATCAACCCTCTGGACTATTCTGTGTTGTAACTTTCATCAATTTATCTCTGCTGTCCACGTCCAGGGAGATTAGCTACAGTGCCATAGTGTCACGTGTCCATGACAGCTTTTTTTTTTATTGCTTTCACATTGGGCGTTAATTTTTTCAGTACCAGCGAAGGTTAAGGTTGTTTCTATGCTGTAGTGCTAGGAAGGCTTGCTGCAGTGTGCATCCACTCCCACCTCTCCTTATGTATTCATGTGATCCTTCAGCTATTGTCAGTGATAGCTGATACTACCTAGATCAGCCTGGAGAGTGGAGGTGTTTGAGCCACTGTTGAGTGAAGTTCACCCAACCTGGTGCAGTTTCCCTTGCTGCTATCAGGAGCAAAGCAGCCTATTCCAGTAATAGAACTTTTGTGTTTTTCCCTATTCCTTTTGGTCGAAGAGGGGGTTTTATTCCAGGGTTTTCTCAGGAGATAGGGTTACGCTGGTGGCTTAGACCTCTCCACCTTTAGGCAAACCGCTGGGATAAGGGATAGTGCAGTGTCCCAGTTGTTAAGGGCATCCCTTCTCCTGAAATTTGTATGTAATCCTGTCCCCTCATGACACACGGGTTGTAAACTTCTTTATTTTGTTATGCACAGTGAAAAAAGGAACATCAAGATCTCTGGAGATGGACTTGTAACCTTGAGATTGTTGATATTTTTCAACAATTTTGGTTTCCACATCCTCAGACATTTCTCTACTTCTCTTTCTAGCAAACACTGCAAAGACTGAGTCAACTTCTTCCCTTTTTCTCTGGTTTCAGGTGTGATTTTTATATTGTCCACACTGTTACTTGCCACAGGTGAGTTTCACTGAGCATCACATGCTCAAACAAAGTTGTTTACCTACAATTTTGGAAAGGTGGCAACAATTTTATCCGGCTCATTTTTTGGGCTTTGTATGAAACATCCAATTAGCTTTTGTGTCTCTGTTTTTTTTTTTTTGTGTTGTTGTTCCAGTACACTCAAAGGAAATAAACATGTGTATAACAACACGTGTGTAATTGAAATAAATTTCTGGGAGAAACACGGTACTGCCTTTTCCAGAACAATTTCAAGGGTGCCAACGTTTTCGGCCATGATTGTATGTAACTTCTCGATACAGTGATTCCTACATTGTATAAAGAGATCACTGTGTATGGCTCATCCAAGCAAAACTAGAAAATGATTGTAGTATTTTTCAGGTCTTTACTTTGAATTGCATTATATAAATATAGGGCAGAATGGGGGCTCAGTGGATAGCACTGTAAGTTTGCAGTGCTGGGTTCAAGATTTACCAAGAACAACATCTGCCAGGAGTGTGTTTGTTCTCCCAACGTTTATGCGAGTTTGTCTTCCGGCTACACCGATTTCCTCCCAAACTCCAAAGACATACTGACTGTGAATTTAGTTTGTGAGTCCCAATAGAGACAGTGATGATAATTTCTGTACAGCACTGTGAAATATGATGCCATTATATTAGTGAAATAAATAATTATGACTACAATATAGTGAGCACATGTATTGTTCCAAATTTATAAGACAAATTTAGGGGCTTCTCCAAAGACAACAACATCCTCAGTTCTCTGCAGTATAATCTCTGTACTTTCTTCAAAGTTATTTGCTCTAATAAAGATGGCAAGTTGTGTTGCCTTTATCACTGGGGCCTGCTGGATTTGCATCCTGCTAAGTGCAATGGATATCAGACCTTTTGGCGAATTTTCTGAATTTTGTGGTTGTAGTGTTTTTTTCTGAATATATTGTTAGAGACTCGTAAGCGTGAGGATCCTTGACGTGGGTTACGAGCCTGTGTGTTTTAGCCAAAATATCCACCAATACATCACATTATCATTCATTTTTTTGCACTTTTATATCTTTATGCAGGATGCAGCTGTGCCCTTTGGGGCGTCAGTTCTGTGTGGGGCATATATACAGTGCTGGGCAGCCCGCCTGGTATAATAGTATGGGCGTGATCAGTAGGTTGCATACAGAAACTCTGCATCATACTTGCTTGTATGACTGATGCCCTATGGAAACCTCATCTGTGTGCATATAAAATACCACCAATCACCTTCCCCATGTTATGGCAGATTGTGAGTAATTGCTGCATCGGTATTATGCACCAATGTTGCCTTTATCACTTTGACCTGCTGTGTCCTGCTAAGTGCAACGGATATCAGACTTATTGGCCGTTTTTGGTGAATTTTCTGAATTTATGTCCTTATGATTGTTTTTTCTCAATAAAGCCCCCATCAGACTGTTTGGGACATTTGGAAGGATGATTGTCCAAAGAAGAAAAGGTAATCACTGCTATGAGTCTGGTGTCATGCCAAGAGTAAGGCTAGGGTCAGCGTTTCTTGTGCGCTCTGCAATAGCGCATATCCGGGACTTCTGTGTGGAGCCAGTGGCTGCGCGAAGCGTCAGGTATCCATAGTGATGAAAGATAGTCGGCACATAGCGTTACATGATGTTAATGTGGCGCCCCACAACGAGTGCGTCACAGGAGGGTATTGCAGGCCAGACCGCAGATGCAATATTCTCTGACTAAGCAATGACATGGTTAAAACTCAGAGCTCCATACCCTACATGCACATCAGAATAGAGGGCCAATAAGGTCCAGGTGGGTGTAGTGTAGGAGTAGAGTGTGAGAGGAGAATGCAGGAGAAGGAGGAAGGAGAAGGAAGTGGTGGTCGGGAGGAACGTAGGAGAGAGGGTCCTGCACAGTTCCGTGCAGCCCCGCGGACCACCTACCGGTTGGCGCCATTACCCGGTGCCTTAATAACTGAACCCTGGGCGAACATCTACGGGTCAACATACACCCGCGCCCATCTACAACTGGATCACTGGTTCTGAAGCAAGCAAGTTGTTCACCACTGCTTAGCAAACCAGGAGTGGAGGGACTGCTCTACAGGAGTACCCCACCGCCACCGCATATAGAGCCGTCTTGCCAGCGGAGTACCCACCAAACGGACCCAGGCTCCCCTCACACCGGAACGTACACACCGGCAGGGAAATTTAAGTAGCCCCTTGTACCCGAACTTGGCACACTAAGGCGACATCGGCAACCTACCTAGAACAAGTTTAGAACGGAGGAACACCGCGGAGCTCTGAAACAACACCGGTCATTGCTGAGTCCACCCAGTTCGTTACCCGTTACCTGTATACCATGTGTCGTCAATCGGTTGCAGTAAAAGACCCGTTACAGAGACTACTGGTGTCCGTGCCTTTTCAGAACTGTTTAACTTCGCGTACAAAAGGTAACTAAGCTGCCTCACAACATCAAGTGCAGCTTCTGGCTCTGGGGACTCCCGCTCGTCCTGTGGGGAGCGTCCCATCTTGCTGCATTACATCCCCCGGAGGCCCAAGCAGCGCCGGTGCAATCACCGGAATTCCCGCAGGTGGCGTCACTACAAGAATTAACCCCTTATCTTTTCAGCCAACCCTATTGATCTGGACCACCGAGTCTACACAGCCTCAGGCACGGAACCGTGACAGGGAGCAGCGACAGCCCGAGACGTGCACACCCTGGCTATGGTGAGTCATTAATGCTATGCACTCAGGCTGAGAAAACCTAAGTTTCTAATGGATTTGGCAGACTGAGGGCTGACACAGGTCTGACCCTAGCCTAAGGCTACCTGGTGACGTGTCGTGTGACAGTAATTCTTGGAGAAGTTGCATGAAAAACAGCCAAATTGCAGACATTTGTCATGTGATTTGCATTGAAGTCTATGGTAAGTGTGTTGGGTGCATCTTGCATCCTGCGACAGAAAATCTAACACATTTACAAATATTTGGGACTCTGTGTAGTAGTCTCAGCAAGTCGCAGGTAGCAACATGATACCACAGGAAATCATTGTATCCAATATTGCGATTTAACGTGTCGGTCCTGAAACTGGGTATCTGTGGTCAGGTCATGAGTGGGATCCCTTTATCAGATTGGTGTAGAATAGAATTTTTGCTCTGGAGGCTTGCTGTGCTTGGTATTGCAGTATTGTCCCACTGTAGTCAATGGTACAATGTTGCCCCCCCATCACCGCCAATATTAAGTTGATGTTGTGTAGGTAGACAAAATAATATAAAAATGTAAAATGTTCCTCAAATACGAGATTGCCAATACTAATCTGATATACATGGCTCATCAATATTATGAACCTGGAATTAATTGAGTTGATTTAAAAAAATGAATATTTTTCAGTCATAAAAAGTAGATTTAAAAAAAAAAAAACGAAAAAAAAAAAATAAACATTTGTCCATATAATCTGCATGACTCACCTAAAAAAAAAAAACATTATTCAACCCTGAGGTGGAAACTGTTACCAAAAGCACAATACATAAATTGTTATTTCTCAACCCCCCCTGCAAAAAAAGATGAATAAATAAAAACTTATCAGTGGATTAAAACTACTATAAAATTGTTATAATGAAAATATTATTTGCCCCACAAAAATACAAGCCCACCTACTGCTGTGTCTCTAGGGATATAAGGAAACATTATGGCCCTTGGAAACATGGAAACATTTTTTGCCCTTGAAATGTGTTTGTGACTCGCCCAAGGGTATACGGAGACTCGGGTATCTGGGCCCTCTGCTACGGTTGGGATGTCACTGGTGGCCTGCCCAGATCCGTGGCCCTGGTGGTCAACAAATAGGGGTATTTGAAAATAGGAATAAAGTTTAAAGTTCATGTGACGCCACCTGTGGTATCTGGTGACTGCACCAGCGCTGCGTGGGGCCTCCAGAGATGATGGATGGGCAGCTGGGTGTTGAAGCTCCCCACAGGCAGAGCTGGATCCCTGGGGAGTTTGGTGATGATGATGGGGAATGGAGCAGGGATTTGGCCATGCTGTTGGATAACGGGAAAGTCTCTGTGGATGGCAGGGGAGCGGGGAATGAACCGACACACACCACTGGTTGTTTCTTTACCTTTTACTGGTGGAATTGCAGGTAAACGTCCAGGGCACTGCCAGGTGTTCAGGATGCACTACTGGGTCTCCACAGTGAGTGGGTATAAGGCCTCCTTGTCTCTTTTCCCATGTGTGTGAAGCTCCTGCCCGCATGTGAAACTTGTATGGCCTTCTCTGCTCTCTTATCACCTGTGCTGTTGTCAGGAAACCCTTGTTGGACTACCGCTATAGCTCTCTCCATGGTGCCTGGCTCCCTGGTTGGTGTCTGCACAAATACCCGGGAGACTGAAGTCTCCACAGTAGTCCGGTATTCTCTACTGGGCCAGGTGCTCTTCAGTAGTCTTGGACACCGGTGTCCGGGGTGCTGTTTGGGTGAACCTAATGATGGCTCCTCGGTCCCCACCTTACTTTCTCTTCTCTCCTCACCTTCAGACCCCACTCTTGGGCTCTGCAGGACTACTTCAAAGGCTGTTCAGGGTCACTGGCTCGGGCTTAGCGCGGCATCAACCACCAGAATGTCTTCACAGCTCTTGTAGCATCTGCACACTCTAACTAACTCCGCACCAGTATTTATGGGGGATCTTGCCTAAGGGCATCAAGTTGGGCTCCCCCTACTGTGCTGGGGTGGAAGGTATTGCTTGTGTCTGTGTACCCACTGTGGAAACCCATCCATGCTGTAGGTGAGTCTGTGGTTACCTGTGTGAGCAGGGTGCCACATTTGGTCTATAAACATATTACCATAATCATACAGGGGTAGATAATAAAGCAACACATGAGCTCCACTGTAGGGTGCAGGGGCGTAACTACCACAGTTGCAGGGGTTGCGATCGCACCTGGGCCCTGCAGCGTAGGGGGGCCCCAAAAGTCCCTTTGGCCCATAGAAAAAGACTATTACTATTAAAGATTTGCAATAATTGGGGGCCCCGTTGGAGCTTTCGCATCGGGGCCCCAGGGCCTGAAGTTACGCCACAGGTAGGGTGACTGGGTGCATTAAGTTACAATGAAAAATCAATGGCTGACCTTGATCCAGAACAAATTAATGTATGTTAATCAATAGGAAGTATTTAATTTAAAAAAAGAGCCCTCATATCCTAACATCAATGGACAACTACAAAAATTATGTTCTCTGATGTGGCGGCAAATAAAAATCTACAGGCCATAAAGGAAAAATACCTAATGTCACGCTGGGAGTGGGGAAGACTCCCAGCGTAGGATAACGACGGGGGGGGGGAATAAGGAGTCCCTAACGCTAAGGGCACAAGAAGGAGACGGTGACCCCTAGACTTCCTAGAGCTGACCCTGTCTGCCCTAACGTCCCTATACAGTCTCCTCAACTGTCGCCGACCACGAACCTCGTCCCTCTCTGATCCTAGCACTATCTTATCTAAGGATCAGATGGAGAGGTTCACTAGACCCCTCCACTATCAACTAAAGACAAACACCAGGGAAGACAGACATTAGGGAAAAGGAAACACTTATCTGACAGCAGAACTCAGCAACCTCTACAACCTCAGCGTCTGCTGGAGCAAGGATAATGAGTGCACAAGGAACTATCACCTGCACCGAGGAAGGGTAATGAACCTCCTTATAAAGGTGGAAGGAATCTGCTGGGTCCTAGTGACCCACCATATTGGTGGATAAAACCAGACCGAGCACAAGACCTCCACAGCCGTCCCCCCATAACAGCGAGATCCCATCACACCCTCTCTCCATCTACACAGAAGGTAAATGCCCCTGAAAGAGACGGACCATCCTCCCCCATTATGGCTGGTGGGCCACCCGCTGGGATCGTCTGCGCGTGGCCTCCACCCTGTCATCCGTGCCACCCGTGACACCTATCTATGGAAAGAGTTATCAGCCCAAATTATGGTACAAACTTTTTTTTATTATTTGTTACAAAATACATAATAAAGAAAATTTTGTACCATTATTTGGGCAAGGAACTCTTTCCGTAGATAGGTATTTTTCTGACACTTGAGTTAGCCGCATTGAGAGTCTGGCCAAAGCTAGGTTAATATACAGGCCATAAAGGGTATTCAGCGTATATCTTGGTCTTACTCACATAGTGCAAATTTTCGCGCATATTTTGGCTTGTGTTTTTTCTAGCCAAAACCAGGAGTTGATGTATAATGAGCTATGTACTCCAACGAGTAACAATTGGGGCTGAATCATCATAGTTTTATGGCAGTATTCTGGTGTAAACAGCTTAGATGAGGCTAGGGCCACAATAGCATTGTGGCCTCCATCATTGGGGGTCTGCTAAAGAGCAGGATTTCAGCAGCATTACGCAGTGCTATCGTAGTGTAACGCTGCACTAACGCTGCCAATAGAGTCCTATGGGTAATAGACTCCTTGCCGCGTTTTCCTGTGCGCTACAAAATAGAGCAAGATTTCAAACTCCAGCACTTATGTGCCGGCGTTTGCATGCGCTATGAAGTCCATCACCCATAGGACTCTATTGGCTGCATTAAAGCAGCGTTACACTATGGTAAAGCTGCGTTAATGCTGCGGGAATCCTGCTCTTTGACGGACCCCTCATTACAGACTAGTGTGGCCCTAGCCTAAGTTGCATGTCTTTTACATAACTAAAGGCTGCGCTAAAATAATGCGACTTTTTCACAGCATTTTTGCCCAGCTCAGACAAAGGGGTCATGTCTACAGTACACGTCTTAACTGTAGTATAGGTCATTAGTATGATTGATGGAGGTCTTACCACCTGCACCAACAAAATTCAGATTATATTTGCTTCGGCAATGGCCATGTATGAGCAATGCACGGAGTATAACACTAAAGGTACCTTTACACGCCGCGACGGCAGGCTGGATACATCCCGCTACAGGCTACAAATGTAGCTTGTAGCGCCAATGTAGCCCGTCGTAGCGGCGTCTGAAGACGTGACGATACAGCCGGCAACAGATACATCTTTTTCCTAGCTCTGCTAGGCTACAACGCCGATGGTAGCGAGCTGTATCGGCGTATAAAGAAGCAACGGAAGGGAACTCGGGACAGCCTGCGATGTAGCTGCAATGTAGCTAAGGCGTCACCTAGGCTCCGTGTTACCGCGCCCCATCTGCGATCATTGGTGGAAGATGGTGCGGTCCGATTGGTTGTCGGCGCACAGGGCGGCATATTTAAGGAGCTGACGAGTCACACTACACAATTGCTCGAGCGTCAAATATTAATCAGCCTCCTGCGATGCCTGGCCAATCATGGTATTATTGATTTGTCCTATCAGCGTACGGACATCTCGTAATCCACAATTGTAGCACGCCTATGTGCTGGCCCTGCTGCACCAGGTACGCCCATAGTAGCTGGTTGCAGCGGTGTGTAAATGAGCTCCAGCTGGCTACTTGAGACACCCGGCGATGTAGCTAGCTATAGATGTAGCGTGGCGTAGCGCATCTTGTCGCGGCGTGTAAAGGTGATGCGTTGACCGTTTGTAACCGTTTGAGCGTGCTCGTGCACGTGAAGTAGCGGGATGTATCCAGCCTGCCGTCGCGGCGTGTAAAGGTACCTTAAGGCTACGTTTACATGCAGCATAATTGCTGCGTTTTGTGAGGATGTTTTTGGTGCAAAACTGCACCAAGAACAGATCCTCACAGAACCCAGCGTTCTGTGCATGAACGCTGCTGCGCTATTCTGCTGCACTTTTATTTACCTCGCTGCGCTCCCTCAGTGACCGCCGGTGATCTCTCCACCTCCCCACTGGGCCACAGTGAGCACGGCCTCCAGGACCATGCAGCACCATGTGACCGAGGTGCAGCCTTGGGTGCTCCAAAGGCCCTGTGCAGTGGCGATGAGAAGCGATCACCGGGGGAGCACGGTGAGGTGAGTAAAGCGGAGCAAAAAGGTACAAAAAGAATGAACATGTTCAATCTAATTACGCGTCCGCTTTTCAGCTCAAAAGTGGATGCGTAAAAAGCGCAGCATGTGAATGGAAAACAGTGAAATGCATTGACTGGAACAGCGAACGTTAATGCCTTTAACTGCATTTGCGCATCGGCAAGATAGCAGAATTTCGTTGTGTGTGAACGTAGCCTTACAACTTCAAACATTATTTAGTGGCGGTGGCGGATACTGCAGTTTGTCTTGTCTAAACAGCAAAGCTGAGATGGCAGAAAAGAACCTTGATATAGCAGTGCTGAGTGTGCAGACAGCACCTTGGAACAGTGGAGCTGGGATGGCAGACATATGGATATGTATTAAAGTTGAGTGTTTGTCAAGTGGCACACAAGTATAACGATATAATAAGTATAACTGTAATGAGTTCAGTGGTAAGCAGATCTGAGTAAGTCAGGTTGTGAGGTACTAAAAACATATGTGATACATGTTGCAAATGTATGTAAAGCGCTATGGAATTAATAGCGCTATATAAATGAATAAATATTATTATTATATTATTATTACCAACTTGTGCTATCAGGCACCATTCACCTGTCTGAACCTAAAAAGCCTTGGGAAATGACATCAGAGGTGTACACCTAGTTACCAGAGAGAGGTGGCAATAGAAGGGAAGTGTCAACTGGCGCTCAATCTTCTGCAGCCTCTAACAGGTTTTCCTTCAGGATTGCCATGTATTTTGCTCCATCCATCTTCCCATCAACTCTGACCAACTGTAGAGGGTAGGAGGGTTAGGGCTCCGCTACCCCTGCCCTAAAAGGTACTATGTCCTTATGTAAAATATGTGTGGTTATATGTATGCGCCATCTAGCGGCCAAGGTGAAGACTACTTCCTGGTGCCCTTGAGATCAGTTATAAATAGAAGTGTACCCCATAGAGGTGGGGCCTAGTTAACAAAAAGGGCCTACAGTGTAGTTATAAGCAGGAGAGTCCCTTAAGTATGAAGTGTAACGGATATCGAGTACTGCATCTGTGGGAGGTGTAGTAGATTGGAGCCCAACATTGAATTTAGTCGGACCCTACGGGTGGCCCTGTGATTGGAGTACTCTGACCTTGAGGGGGCCTCCAGGAAAGCAACTGTCTCCTACGGTACCAGGTCCAGTGGGTGTGAATGCAGACTCAGGTGAGAGGGTCGACACGGTGCTAGCAGTAAAAGAACTTTGACAGTTGCCCTGATTGTTCTCTGAACTAATTCCTGTGGGTGGGATAGAGCTGGAGCCAAGGAGGACTATATGAGTTCGCATCATAACACTGTGGCATTGGAAAGAGAGCACCAAGGGCTAGAGTTAGCCATAGAGGTACCAGGCAGGACGATGAAAGCAGTCTGCTGGAATTTGTCATGAAACAACCATGTTAATTTAATGGTAAAGATTTGTACCGTATTAAAGGGGACCAACCACTAGGACTTAACCACCAGTAAATCAGTGCAGCAGGTGACTGATGTGTGCAGCATGACATTAATTTTTGTTTTTTCATTCCTCCCCTGTGGACTTGTCTTTCTGCTATAAGCCCTCACCCCCTTACCCCTCCCACTCAATCCAGACTCATCTAGTGGGGGGGTTCAGTTTACAGCAGAAAGACAAGCCCACAGAGGAGGAATACAAAAAAAAAGCCAAATAGTGATGACATGCTACACATGTCAATCACCTGACGCACTGATTTACATGGGGTTAAAACCTGGTGGTTGGTTCCCTTTAAATGAGACTGTCCAAGTAAAACACTGAAGAGACTTCTGGACTCTGTCTGCATTGCCTTTAAAAGAGTAAGAATGTGTACAGAACTGTTGCACTGGGGAGGGTCCCGGGGCGCTGACTGTTGCTCATGGGCTGCCATGCAGCCCTAGGTTTGGCCTTGCCTAAAATGACGACTACTGCTGCTAGGCCCCATCACCGCCCTCTTCAAGCAACATCTGTGTCCCAGAGAAAGAAAAGCCTGATGCTGCTACTACCATGTCTGATGGTGGGGATGGTGTTTTCAGTGTGATGTCCAGTGTTAGTTTCCCACCACACTTGGAATTTTGCAATTAGCACAAAAAGTTCTACTTTAGTCTCATCTGACCTGAGCACCTTCTTTCATGTTAGCTGTGTCCCGTTCCCTTCCAAGGTTTTTGCAAACTGCAGTTGTAAAATATATTTGGGGGGAATTTTTGACATTAGATAATCTTCAACCTTGGCCTAAGGGTACTTTCACATCTGCGATTTTTTCATATTGTGTCTGTCAGGTGAAATCCTGGTTCCTCCTGATCAGGCCTGTGTCCTTATATTTAACATGGGGACGCAGTGGCATCGGGATTTCACCTGATGCAGATGAGTGTGGCACCTCCGGTGCACCCATAACCGCAGAATGTTGCAGTTTGGGGCCGCTTGAAAAATCTGGATGCACATCCAGCCGCAGGTAAATGCGACCAGGACAGATCATGATTTCACTCTGAGCATGCTGGGAACAGCTCCGGGGTGTGTTCTCTCTTGTTTCGCCCCCCGTTCTCTGAGCCGACCAAACCTGACTGTTCTATACAATCCAGCAGACAAAAACACACTGCGGCGGCAGCAGCGTCTGATGGCGTCTAACACTATTATTGGGTACAGTTTACTTAATAAATTTCCATGTTTGTAAACCATGAGACCAAGTATTCTTCTTTTCCATTTATTTGACTATAATCTGTAAGGGCCACTGACAAAGAGTAAGGATTTAGCCTGAATGGGGATTTCTACTTGCTGTCTTAGGCAAGATCCCCTATAAAGATCCAGGTCTGGGGGAGGAGCCAGTTAGTCAGTCAGTCAGTCAGTCAGTCAGACAGAGGGAGTCAAGGAGTGACAGTTGAGGAGTCAAAAAGGAGCAAGAGCTGGTTGCTGGGACAAAGTAAGGCCCAGAACCAGAAAAGACTGACACCGTAGCTGTGTAGTACCCTAGAAAGGGATGAAGGCAAATGCAAAGTTAGACAATTCTAGAAAGAGGGGAACAGAAATAATTGCCCTTTAGCCCACCCGGACACCAGAGTCTGAAGCTGCTGTTGACCAGTCATAGCAGAGAAAGCCTGGACAGACAGGAGGATTTAATCCCCCCCCGAGCTCAGGAAACCAAGACCCCAAACCTGACCAAACATAGGACCAGGGACTTAAGGAAAGGAGTAGGGATCCCACAGAAAGGTCCTCATCATCAGTTGTGGAGTATCATCCTGAGAGAGGGAGAGAGAAAGCGGCAGGTTCAGCTTGAGGCAGAACTTTCCCAAATCACCACACACGCAAATAGAGGAGGCTTCATAACTTTCAAAGGTGGATGTCCCAAACTGCAGCGGCCACCTGGTTACCTTCCTGGGCCGTACCTGCTACCCACCATCAGTAAAAAAGTTACTGAAACAGAGACTATTGTGTGTGTGCCTGGTTCACCGCCGCTGCCTGGAGAACCTACACAGAGCCAAGGACTACTACTCCCCTCATCCACCCCGCTGCCTGTGGGAGCTGTACTACCCAAAGCTGCATTACCATCACCTCAGCGGCCGGCTGCAGCGCTGGTAACCACATTACCAGGTACCACAGGTGGCGTCACATATAATAATGGCCCATCCCAAATAATTTTCCCCTCAGTCATTGAGTGTCCAGGGCACGGGACCGGGACCGGACCAGCTGTGGTCCTCACTGAAGTAGCAACCTGTCCCGGTATCCGAGTACCCCCTACCCTGTCGACCGACTCAAGATGGCAGAATAGCAAATGATGTTACATTACATTGTTTTTTGGTGGGTTCTTCAGGTAATTATTGGCAGATATGTAATGGAGTAGTGGGCAGAGACTCCGGGGCCCCAATCTTTACCAGTGATGGATATGTGACCACTCAAGACTGAGACATTAGAGCTAAACCCTGAACAATGTGGTGAATCTGGCGCTGCCCGTTCTATCTGCTGCTGGCACTTGACATTGGCACAGGATGTGCTGCCATCCCCCGGGGGCAGGGTGCGGGGCCCTCACCTCGGGGCTCCTTATCACTTGTCCATCAAAGGCCACGTGGATTAACAGAGATTGTGCCCCCCTCCCTGACAGCCCCCGGTGCCACACAGGGATTGTGCCGGGTGATCAGCAGCCCGCCTCCATTCTCTGCGCCTCTAATCCCTCAATGCGCCCGGTGAGAAGTGATCGCTTTATAAGCGCAGCCCGGGTGGGACAGGAGACAGTGAGCGCCGCACTGCAGCACAGGGCAGCACAGGGGAACATACGGCAGCACAGGGCAACATACGGCAGCACAGAGCAGAATGGACCTCGGGCTGATGGCGGCACCGGCCATGATCGCTCTCGGCGGAGCTGCCAGAGTTAAGGAGCGCAGAGTGAGTGCAGAGAGGCAATGGCACCCTGCCCTCTCCTCTGTGCCACCCGGGCACTAATGTACTATCACTTGTCTCTTTCCAGAGGACCCCGGTGTCCCACAAAGTCATAGAGAAGAGGAGAAGAGACAGAATCAACCGCTGCCTCAGTGAGCTGGGGAAGACTGTGCCCATGGCTCTGGCCAAACAGGTGAGGTCCTGCCAGTCCCTGGTACAAGCTCAGCCATACTTATCTCTGTATATCTGCTCAAATCATCTATTTCATAGCAGTCTCTAGTTCTTAGAGTTGATTTATATTCTCAAAAATTCATTACTTTTTTTATATATGCATGCACCCTATCTATCTATGGATTTAATATCTATTTCTCCATCCATTGAGTCATCCTTCAATCAGTAGTGCTGCTGTACATGGAGCTGATTCACATTGACAGAAATAATTATCTATCATCTATCTATGTATCGATTTAATATCTATCTAGCTTTCTATGTAATCTAGCCATCAATGTAATATTGAACGATCTCTGTATGTATCTATCTGATTTTCTATCTATCTGTCCATCTATCTGTCCTATTATCTATCTCTGTCTCTCTATATCTAAAAATGACAAAAAGGTAGACACCACTCCTAATCACAGGTCATATAGTGGTCACCATAGGCCAATAAAGAGAACTTTATTTCTATCCCCCATTTTGTCAAGATGCCTGGACCATCAATGGAATAAGCCCCTGTACTTTGCGTAACCTTTATCCCGTTGTCGATTGTAAGCTCTTTTGAGCAGGGTCACCTTTATTTTTGCTTTATCTATTTTATGCTTAGTGTATTGTTTCCTATTATTGTACTGTATTCTTTCTCTACTAGAATTACTTACTGTATTATATTGTGTATTTTTCATTTATTAACCACTGTATTGTGAAGCACTGTGGCATATGTTAGTGCTATATAAATAAAGATTTTTTATTATTATTATTATTATTATTATTAGTATATGAACTGTGATTATGAGTGCTTCCTCCTTTTTGCAATTTTATGGATTTTTGCAATTGAATATTGCTTGGGAGGACTATTGCACCAAGTTGTGTGTTTTTTGCTTTTTGTGCTGCTCTTCTTTTTTCTAAACCATATGTCTGTCTGGCTGTCTATCTATCTATCTTCATACGTTTTCACCTATTTTCACAAATAAATCTACAAATGTGAAGCTAGACAATATTTCATCTATGCAAACCCTAACGAATGGTTAGTGATGTTAACCTTTATGTACTGGTTTAGTGCCCTGTAAAGTGATTTGGGGTAGGGGTTGCTGACAGGTTCCCTATAAATGGCCCCAATGGTTTCAAGCAATTCCTGGAATCTGATGTATTTTAGAGAAGACAGATTATGTGTGATGTTTGACTCCATGATCAGCTTTTATCTTATTTCTGTATAAAGCAAATTCCTGTCTCATCTGCAGAATTCTGGCAAACTGGAAAAAGCTGAGATTTTGGAAATGACGGTCCAGTACCTGAGAGCGTTACATGCAGTTGATTTCCCAAGGGGGAGAGATAAAGGTGAGCTCTTGTCTGGTTTTACATTTGTTTATATTTACTTTTCATCATTTATAGCTATATATGAGAAATCAAGTTCAGTTTGATATGTTTTCTTCTATCATCACCTCCGCCCCACACTTACTTCTATTTTTGCCTCTCAACAGATCTTCTTTCTGAATTTGCCAATTATTTCCATTACGGCTATCATGAATGCATGAAAAACCTGGTCCACTACTTAACCACAGTAGAAAGGATGGAAACCAAGGACACCAAATATGCCCGAATTGTTGCTTTTCTTCAGTCTAAGGCACATTTAACCACAGAACCTCTATTCAACTCCTTGCAGGATGTGGAGATGTCTTGCCAACTCCATTCTTCTCCACCTGATTATCCAAGTCCTGGTGATTCCACATTTGCGCAGAGTCCAGGTGGATCCTTTTCGTGGCATAGCACCACCAGGAGCCCCACAGTCAATTATCTCACAGGTCCCAGCCCCATGCCTCTCCCATGCACTCCTCCACAGCAGACTCAGCACAGTAGCTTCCTATCACCGATGCAGAGCCTGGACAGGCATTATCTCAATCTACTGGGACATTCCCATGCCAATAGCTTCAACATGCATAGTGCACAGCACCCTGCTGTCCTGTGATCCTCACCCTCCATTGCTCATATACAGGTGCATCCCAATGAATTAGAATATAATCAAAAGTTAATTTATTTCAGTAATTCAATACAAAAAGTGAAATGCATATATTATGTAGAGTCATTATAAACAGAGTAATCTATTTCAAGTGTTTATTTCTGTAAATATTGATGATTATGGCTTACAGCAAATAAAAACGCAAAAGTCATTATCTCAAAAAAATTAAACTAGGGACGATAAAGGGTTAAATACCGCACTACCGTATTCCACGAGACATCAAAGGGTGAATATAATATTGATTTTTTATTCAACGCATTTCAGGGCTCCCTGAAACACCCTGATACATGGCAATATCACATTGATTTGTCCTGAGGAAGAGGCCAGGCAGCCCTGAAATGCATTGACTAATAAATCAATATTATATTCACCCTTTGATGTCTCCTGGTTTTAACCCTTCATCCTCCCTAATTTATACGCACCACTCTGGGGACTGCAGCAGCCGTGATATGCTTTTATAGTGGTTGTGCTTCTCACATCCACACAAGGTGAAGCCTCTGATACCTATTTAGGTC
The DNA here is from genome assembly GCA_033576535.1 of Allobates femoralis. NCBI lineage: Eukaryota > Metazoa > Chordata > Amphibia > Anura > Aromobatidae > Allobates > Allobates femoralis. Next base: position 130,485,438 of record JARQOC010000003.1, on the reverse strand, counting down.
ATATTTTATCTCTCAGACCCTTCATCCTCCCTACTTTAATTTTCTGAGATAATGACCTTTGGGTTTTCATTGACTGTAAGCCATAATCATCAACATTAACATAAATAAACACGTGAAATAGATCACTGTTTGTAATGACTATATAATTTATACATTTCACTTTTTGCATTGAATTCATTTATTTTAGTAACTTTTTGATGATATTCTAATTAATTGAGATGCACCTGGATATAACATCCAAAAACCCAAGACTTGTGGGAAGCAGAAATGATCAGTCCTATCTTACTCATGAAACACATCAGTTATCATAAATAGTGGTAAAGGTGATTGGTCTCATCAGCACACACCAATCAGGTCTTTGCTCAACCCTACACTATTGATATGTAGAATCTTTTTGGTAATTATTATCACCATTTATTTTACATAATTCCTCATAACACAGAATGTTAAAACCTGGTGTTGTATTTTGCTAAAAAAGAGATGAAAGTTTAATGACTCCTAATGATCTGACAAAACTTTGTCCCATCCCCGCCTCAGGAGACGCTCTGCTCCCTGCGATGAGCCCTTTGTTACGCTGCTCAGCCTCAGCCACCGAGGGTCAAAATCACCATTATTATGTAAATACTTGTAAATTGTAATGTGGTCATTAATTTATTGAGATGCAAAACTTTCTCTTTTATCAAAGTTTTTGTACAAAATTCAATATATTTATACTGTAAATCTGTAATAAAAGTTTGTGCATTCTTTGGTGTTGTTTGTTGAGACTTTTTTGGACTTTGGGAGAAGTTTTATAAACTTAAAGAATAACAATTCTAATGCATAAAGACTGTGATATTATAAGAAACAACATTGTGTATAGTCTATAATAAAAATGGGGAGGGGGAGTTATATTATTCATACACTATGTGCAGCTGCATCGTGGTCCTGCAGATAAAGGGGCTATTGATACTGTAAAAGACAAATAATAGCATTTTCTGCTTATTAGATTACACATAAGAGGCTACAGTAATAATTCTCCCACAGTGGTAACAATACATAACGATTATAATGCCATGATTGTTGGGATACCAAATTATCGATGGTACTTTCCATATTTCTCTTCATACATTGCAAGAAAAAAATCTACTATTAAAATCCAAGATGTCAAAAGGTGTCCAAAAAGCTGATTTCTTTATTCAATAGACAGTCTTCTTACAGTACAGGGAGTCAGTATTCAATGAAAACTGTGACTTTTTCATATATAGGTGCATCTCAATGAATTAGAATATCTTCAAAAAGTAAATTTATTTCAGTAATTCAATACATAAAGTGAAACGCATATATTATTTAGAGTCATTACAAACAGAGTGATCTATTTCAAGCATTTTTACTGTTAATGTTGATCATTATGACTTACAGCCAATGAAACCCCAAAGGTCATTATCTCAGAAAATTAAAGTAGGGAGGATGAAAGGTTAAAAACTGCGCTGCTGTATTCCACGAGACATCAGAGGGTGAATATAATATTTATTAGTCAATGCTTTTCAGGACTCCCTGAAACACGGCAATATGATATTGATTTGTCATGAGGAAGAGGCCAGGGAGCCATGAAATGCTTTGACTAATTAATCAATATTATTTTCACCCTTTGATGTCTCATGGAATATGGCAGCATGGTTTTTAACCCTTCATCCTCCTACTCTATATGTACTGCGACCAAGCAGTGGCGAAACAGCTGTTAGGGGCGCGCTGCAGGTCGGGGCTCCTTGAGTAACTGCCAGGTTATCATCACAAGTGTGCACTATGGGTGAGTGATTGATACTATCTTTTATGCGGGTGTATATACCCAATTACATTGTGCATCCTGCTATTGATGTGAATTTTGTACCTTATATGTGCAATGTTTGCTCAGGGAGTTACTACCTGACTGCAGCCTTTTGTGAGTTTCCCTTGTACTTCGTTCATAACGTTTATATGTCTGCTTTTATATATTTAATAAAAGTTATATTTTATGTAACAAAAACTCCATAGTGGTTTCCACTCAATTAAATCTATATGTACGATGCAGGGGACTGCAGCAGCCGTGATATGCTTTTATAGTGGTTGTGACACAGCCTCTGATACATATTTAGGTAATAGTTTATCTCTCAGACTCTTCATCCTGCCTACTTTAATTTTCTGAGATAATGGCCTGTTGGTTTTCATTGCATAATCATCAACATTTACATAAATAAACACTTGAAGAAGATCACTCTGTTTGTAATGACTCTATATAATATATGCATTTCACTTTTTGTATTGAATTACTAAAATAAATAAACTTTTAATGATATTCTAATTCATTGAGATGCACCTGTACTTTGGCCCTGATCCATCAAGCAGTTTTCAGCTTACAATGTCACAAAATGTTGTGAATTTTGGCATTTTTAAAACAATCTTGGCAAGCACCACCATTTTGAAAAGTGGGTGATGCTTAGGTGTGACGGTATGGCTAATTGCCCCCCAGAAAATCATAACAATTTACGGCACCAAGTTGAAATTTACGATACCAGTTGAAAGACTTACCTGTGACACTAATCACTACTTACAGGGAGTACTGACAGCAGGGTAGTCAGGTAATTCAGGGTCAGGTTCCAGGAGAGGACGTAGTATATCCAAGGAGTAGTCTTGCAACGGTCCGGGGTCTGGTTTCCAGGAGCACACAAAGAGAATTCAGGGAGGTAACTGAGGTGTAGTCAGGTCATGGTCCAGGGTCAAAATACCAGGCGATCACATTAAGTATAGGGAGCAGACAGAAGAGTTATCAGGCAAAGGTCAAGGATCAGATAACTCATCAGAACAACACAGACATAGGCATGCAGGCTAAGGCTACCTTCACATTACGATTTCAAGGGAGCCGATGCTGTCCGATATAAATCGGACAGCATCGGCTCCCTTCTGATGCCTGGAATCGGGTGCCAAATAGGCACCCGATTCCGGCATAAAATCGGCGCCGGGCTGCAAAAAAAAAAAAATAAAATAAAGGTTATTCTCACCTCCCCCGAGCCCCCGCCGTCTTCCGCCATCTTCTGCCATCTTCTTCTAGGCTCCCGGTGGCTCCTGCAGGCTGCCGGTGTCAGCAGAGGTGTACCTCTGCTGTACACAGGACCTGCGGTGATGTCACAGTCACGTGACCGCGGGTTCACCATGGTGAACTCGCGGTCACATGACTGTGACATCACCGCAGGTCCTATAAGGCAGAGGAAGCCCTCTGCTGACACCGGAGCCTGCGGGAGCCACCGGGAGCCTAGAAGAAGATGGCAGAAGATGGCGGAAGACGGCGGGGGCTCGGGGGGAGGTGAGAATAACCTTTATTTTTTTTTTTTTTTAACACTTGTGCTCCTAGTTAGGAGCAGTTTTACTGTACTGAGCATGCTCAGTACAGTAAAACGGGGTCCGAGGAGACATAGATGTTTCCTCGGACCCTCCTCCATAGGGCCCCATGTTATAGGGATCGGGTCAGATCGGATGTGCACTAAATGCCATCCGATTTGGTCCGATCGGAATCTGTCCGATTTTATTTTCGGTGCTAAAATCGGAGCAGGCTCCGATTTTAGCACCGATAATAAAATCGGACAGAATCGGATCGGACCAAATCGGATGGCATTTAGTGCACATCCGATTCGGTCCGATCCCCATAGGGATACATGGGGTCCGAAAATCGGTCCGATGCTGTCCGATTTTTTTCGGACAGCATCGGAAAACCAAAAATCGTTATGTGAAAGCAGCCTAAGGCTTTAGACATTTAGACTGTGCATGCTTTTTTATGTTCATATGCTGCATTTTTTAGCTGCAAACAGGAGATGTTCTCCAAAAAGCAGAAAAAACTAATCATCCTTTTGCTGTATAGGTGTAGATGGAGAAGAGCAGGGGTCCTAGAACTGAACCTTGGGGACACTGATAGATAGGGACAGGTGACAGACTGGGCAATTGCAGGGCTCCCTTCCCTTGGGGGCCCCCAGTGTCTACAGCAGGAACTACACTGATAGAAGCATTAAAACAGCTAAAAACATATAAATAATACGCATATATGGTAATGCTACGCTTGTAAAAGTCTGCTCTATCAAAATATAAAGTAAATTGATCTAATCCTCAGTGTCCTTCATACATACAAAAATAAAGAATGTTGCAGCACTCCTTTAAAAGATGTTAAATGTTGCAGCACTCGTTTGCAAGCCTTTATTCCGGCAGAGCGTGCAAGATGGTAACATTTCAACCACACAGTTTTTGTCCAGCAAGACAAGACTAGTGACATCATGGGTGACAGATATAAAATTAATTATTTCATGACCTGTGGACAATGTCAATCTGGCCTGCCGGGGTACCGGTTAAAGCCCCGGTAGGCCCTGCCCCTTACACTCTCACTTGCCTCAGGCAGATACAGTGAGGAGAAGGGCCATTCTCATCTTGCATTGTTAAATCACCAGCGGGCCGCAGCTCAGATGTGGAAGCAGCCTGCAGGTGATTCACCTCAGTGTAGTGTTATAACATGGTCGTGGTGGATGGCGACTGCATCAGGGAGCCTGCGACCCTGGGCCCTGGAGTGATGGGCACAGGCAGCCTCTGATTGCTGGCAGTGTGACTCAGGGCCGTGATAGCCTGCCCAGCAGAAGAGACAAAACCATGGAGCAGCAGGACCTGCTATGAAGTAACAGGCATGAGACTCGGGTGGGCGTAGCCATGGAGTTTTGCCCAGCGTGAAGGAATAAAATGTCATACAAGAAGCTGGAGAGAAGATGGGACTAAATAAAAAAGGGACCAAGAGGGGTGCAGAGAGCAGCAGGCTGTGCACAGGGATGAAGGATGCAGGGGGGTTGGAGGATGGAAACTGCAGGGTGTAGAGGATGGAGAGTTCAGGAGGATGGAGGGTGCAGAAGGATGGAGATTGCAGGAGGATGGAGGATGGGGAGTGCAGGAGGATGGAGGATGGAGAGTGCAGGAGGATGGAGAGTGCAGGAGGATGGAGGATGGAGAGTGCAGGAGGATGGGAAGTGCAGAAGATTGGGGAGTGCAGGAGGATGGGGAGTGCAGGAGGATGGAAAGTGCAGGGGGATGGATGATGGGGAGTGCAGAAGGATGGGGAGTGCAGGAGGATGGAGAATGTAGAAGGATGGAGAGTGCAGGAGGGTGGAGATTGCAGGAGGATGGGGAGTGCAGGAGTATAGAGAGTGCAGGAGAATGGATGATGGGGAGTGCAGAAGGATGGGGAGTGCAGCAGGATGGAGAGTGCAGAAGGATGGAGAGTGCAGGAGGATGGAGGATGGAGAGTGCAGGAGGGTGGAGATTGCAGGAGGATGGAGAGTGCAGGAGAATGGAGAATGCAGGAGAATGGAGAGTGCAGGAGAATGGGGAGTGCAGGAGGATGGGGAGTGCAGGAGGATGGGGAGTGCAGGAGGATGGAAAGTGCAGGGGGATGGATGATGGGGAGTGCAGAAGGATGGGGAGTGCAGGAGGATGGAGAATGTAGAAGGATGGAGAGTGCAGGAGGGTGGAGATTGCAGGAGGATGGGGAGTGCAGGAGTATAGAGAGTGCAGGAGAATGGATGATGGGGAGTGCAGAAGGATGGGGAGTGCAGGAGGATGGAGAGTGCAGAAGGATGGAGAGTGCAGGAGGATGGAGGGTGCAGGAGAATGGAGAATGCAGGAGAATGGAGAGTGCAGGAGAATGGGGAGTGCAGGAGGATGGGGAGTGCAGAAGGATGGGGAGTGCAGGAGGATGGAGAGTGCAGAAGGATGGAGAGTGCAGAAGGATGGAGAGTGCAGGAGGATGAAAAGTGCAGAAGGATGGAGAGTGCAGGAGGATGAAAAGTGCAGGAGGATGGAGAGTGCAGGAGGATGGAGAGAACTGGTGGATGGAGGGGGCAGGGGGGTGATAGAGGATGCAGGGAGAATGGAGAGTGTAGGGGGATGGAGAGTGCAGGAGGATGGCGTGTGCAGGGGGATGGAGAGTGTTGGGTGGTGAGGGAAAGAGGGATATCCAAGCAGGGGATGGGAAAGCTGGATGCTGAAGGAAAGGGGAATATCATGCAGATCCCAAATATTGCCAACATACCGTACATTGTTATCATACTGTTATCAATGATAGCAATACAAAGACAGAAAAAATTAGATCTGTCGGACTAAAGTGAAGCAAATGTTCATCAGAGTCTCCAAATGGAAAAGTGTATTGGATCGATTGTGCTTTACATCACCACATATTAACTCTTGTAGGGGATTTCCCAAGTCAGTTGTGACAGACATTATATGGGTCAGTAGAAACACTTAGATACAGTACTCTGGCCAAATTACAGAACAGCTTTCAAAGACACTAGTGCCTCAGACAGGGGAGATTTACAGCTTTCACATCATAAATTGTTAATATATAAGGGGAGGGGGAGCTCACAATAGAGCAATAAATGTGGATACCAGGGGTTAATATCGCAGTAATCCACTCACCTACTCAGGTTGTGAAGGGTTCACAACCAACCTTGTAAACGTAAAGGGTCGCTGCAGATCCTGTCCAGGATAAGAAAGCAATGTTTTTGTATTACCGGGATTCCTCCGCACTGACCTCAGGAGACAATTTTGATTTTATTCTTTATTCACCCACACACCAAACAAAAGGAAGCCGACGCGTTTCGTAGCCATGTGGCCACTTCATCAGGGCATAATGCCCAGGTGAAGTGGCCACATGGCTACGAAACGCGTCGGCTTCCTTTTGTTTGGTGTGTGGGTGAATAAAGAATAAAATCAAAATTGTCTTCTGAGGTCAACGCGGAGGAATCCCGGTAATACAAAAACCTTGCTATCATAAATTGTTAGGCAGATCCCTAATAAAATTTCTTGGGTGGGTATAAACGAATCGTCAGTGGGAAAGAAGCAGAAAAGGAAAAAGAAAGGAATATTGGTCCAGTTATATTCTGTATTTTATATATCACATACCTTCTTATACAACCCAGGGCCGTGTTTGGAGTTCCTGCCGCCCTAGGCACTTTCAGCGGGTGCCCCCCCTACCCGATCAGTCAGGCTAAGCGTATGCGCAGCTAGCAGTGTTTTTTTTTTTTTGCCACAGCAAGTGCTGCATCTGCCGGATCCGGCGGAACAGTACTTGCCACACCCGACCGCAAGCCCCATAGACAAGACGTGGGGCTTGCCAGATAGGTGCAGCATGTCAGCCGTTAAGCGCCATCTGCTGGAAACATCAGCAAACCGCTGATGTATAAGGGGCCTAACAGCAGCTTCCATATAGTATACGGGAACACTGGGAAGAATGAGTGCTCCTGTATATGGGAGAGCCGAGCACGTTCGCTGCCAGCCAAGTGATCGGACACCTGTCTATAGTGCTTGGGGGCTTTAGTCAATTGTTTGGCTGACATTCAGCTGTATTTTTAGTCAAGCACACTTGCCCTATGAAGTTTTAGGATCAAGTCTGTTACGTCAAAGATTACAATATCCACATGACTACATCACCAGAACCACTGCCAATACAATAACACATAACTAGAACCCCTGTCAGTATATCACCAGAACCATTGACAATACAGTAATACATCACCAAAACCAGTCAATACATCACCAGAACCCCCATCACTACATCATTACTGTAACCCCTGTCAGTACATCACCAGAACCACCGGCAGTACAATACATAATCAGAACCATCGTCAGCACATCACCAAAACAGTATGTTCCCTATATATGTATGCAGATTAAATGTCCCATACTGCTCATCCTCCTCCCATATGCCCCATACTGTTCACCCCCCATATGTCCCATGCAGCTCATCCTCCATCCATATTGTTCCATGCAACTCATCCTCACCCCCATTCCCCTGAGTCCCATGTTGCTTATCCTCCCCCCTATACATCTCATGCAAGTCATCCTTCCCCCAGCCCACTCCCATGTTCCACGCAGCTTCTCCCCTCCCATGTTCCACGCAACCTCTCACCCATCCCTCATCCATGTAGCTTCTCCCCCCCATGTTCCATGTAGCTTCTCCCATCCATCCATGAACCTTCTCCCTCTGTTCCCCGATCCATCCATGCACCTTTTCCCCATCTACCCATCCATCCATGTATCTTCTCCTCATCCCCCCTCCATCCATGTACCTTCTCCCCCATCCATCCATGTACCTTCTCCCCCTTTTCCATGCCACCCCATCCATCTATCTTCTCCCCCCTTTTCCATGCTGCCCCCCATCCATTCATCCATCTACTCCCCCTTTTCCATTCCGCCCCCCACCCATCCAACCATCCCGTTCTCCCCCCTTTTCCATGCCACCCCCCACCCATCCACCCCGCCCCCCCATCCATCCATCTTTTCCCCCCTTTTCCATGCTGCCCCCCATCCATCCATCCATCCATCTACTCCCCCCTTTTCCATGCCACCCCATCCATCCAACCATCCTGTCCTCACCCTTTTCCATGCCACACCCCCCACCCATCCATCCCATTCAGCCCACTCTACCAGGCCACCCCATCCATCCATCCATCACATTCTGCCCTCTCTTCCAGGCCGCCCCATCCATCCATCCATCTATCCCACTCTGTCCCCCCCAGCCTGCTATCTTCGGCTGTAACAGCATCTTACCTGACTCCACACTCATGATTCCGGCAGCTTCTTCGTCTGCGGCTCCTGGTCTCCTACTTGCTGGCACCAGGCACCTGGCAGCTTCTTCCTCTGAGGCTCCCAGTCTCCCTCTCACCAGCACCAGGCACCAGGCAGCTTCTTCCTCTGCAGCTCCTAGTCTCCAGCACCCGGCAGCACCCTGGCAACAGCACACTGGCACCAGGCGCCCAGCACCCTGGCACAAGGCACACAGCACCAGGCAGCCTGGCACCCTGGCAGCAGGCACCTAGCATCATAGCACCAGGCACACACCACCAGCCAGCACCCGGCACCAGACAGGCAGATGGCACCAGGCACCAGCCAGCCGGCACCCACCAGTAGCCAGCACCCGACACCAGCCAGCCGGCAGCTGCCAGCACCTGGCACCAGCCAGCCTGCACCAGGCACCAACTGGCACCCGTCAGCCACCCGGTACCAGCCAGCTGTTACCATGCACCAGCCGGCACCTGCCATAACTCGGCACCTGGCACCAGCCAGCACTCGGCACCAGCCGGCACTAGCCGGCACCAACCAGCACCCGCCACCCACCAGGACCCGGCACCAGCTGGCACCTGCCAGCACCTGGCACCAGCCAGCACTCGGCACCAGCCGGCGCCCGGCACCAGCCAGCACTAGCCGGCACCAGCCAGCACCTGCCACTAGCTGGCACTCGCCACCAGCCAGCAACTGCCAGCACCTGGCACCAGCCCGGGCATCCACGGGGCGGGATCTTCAAATCTCCTCCTCACTCATCCTCATCCCTCAGCGGCCGGTGGTGACGTGAAGATGCAGGATCAGCAGGCTGAGGTGGGCGGCCCGCGAGCGGGGGGTAGGTGGGTCATGGGTGGGAGGGCCGCAGGTGGGTGAGTGGGCTGGATGACTGACGTGAGGGGGCAGGGCAGATAAAATCCCCTGCTGCATCTTGGATCCGGCGGGAACTTCAAATCTCCTCCTCACTCCTCATCCCTTCAGCAGCTGGCGGTGACGTGGAAGCGCCCACCGGATCCGAGATGCAGCAGCAGGCTGAGGTGTGCGGGCCAAGGGCGGATGGGTGGGCCGGATGACTGAGGTCGAGGGGCGGGGCAAGCCAACCCAACCCCGGAGACCTCAATAAAAAAATTAAAAAAAACACGCTCAGGCACCGCCTCCCCCCATCCCGCATTTCGGCACCCTAGGCACGTGCCCTCAAGTGCCTAAGGGCAAATATGGCCCTGATACAGCCCCTGGCAAAAATTATGGAATCACCTGGCTTGGAGGATGTTCATTCAGTTGTTTAATGTTGTAGGAAAAAAAGCAGATCACAGACATGGCACAAAACTAAAGTAATTTCAGATGGCAACACTCTGCCTTGAAGAAACACTAAAAGAAGCCAAGATAAAAATGTGGTAGTCAGTAAGGGTAATTTTTTTCAGACCAGGTAGAGGGAAAAAATTATGGAATCACTCAACTCTGAGGAAAAACATTATGGAATCATGAAAAATAAACACACAAAACAACACTCCAATACATCACTAGTATTTTGTTGCACCACCTCTGGCTTTTATAACAGCTTACAGTCTCTGAGGCATGGACTTAAAGGGATCCTGTCACCCCCAAAACACCTGTAAACCTATTAAAACCTGTCCCTAGAGCATATTAACACTTTCCCTACACTCTTTTTACCTCCTAAATGCAGTAAGTGACATTGGATAAAAACGTTTTATAAGTACCTGATTACTGATGATAATGAGTGACTATCTATTCATAGTCACTCATCAAGACTGCCCCTCTGCTTCATATCACGCCTGAATAGGCGTGATCTACTGCCCAGATTCAAAATCGCGCCTCCCTGCTGTGCCCTGTGTCGTCCGAGGCTGCTGTGTGGCCGGGTGACGCGATCCGCGTCATTCGCGGCGCCTGGTGACGTATTTACACCGGCGCCGCGCTGTCGGCTTCAAAATGCGCACTGCGCATGCGCATTGGGCATGCGCAGTGCGCATTTTGAAGCCGACAGCGCGGCGCCGGTGTAAATACGTCACCAGGCGCCGCGAATGACGCGGATCGCGTCACCCGGCCACACAGCAGCCTCGGACGACACAGGGCACAGCAGGGAGGCGCGAATTTGAATCTGGGCAGTAGATCACGCCTATTCAGGCGTGATATGAAGCAGAGGGGCAGTCTTGATGAGTGACTATGAATAGATAGTCACTCATTATCATCAGTAATCAGGTACTTATAAAACGTTTTTATCCAATGTCACTTACTGCATTTAGGAGGTAAAAAGAGTGTAGGGAAAGTGTTAATATGCTCTAGGGACAGGTTTTTAATAGGTTTACAGGTGTTTTGGGGGTGACAGGATCCCTTTAATGAGTGACAAACAGTACTCATCATCAATCTGGCTCAAACTTTCTCTGATTGCTGTTGCCAGATCAGCTTTGCTGGTTGGAGCCTTGTCATGGACCATTTTCTTCAACTTCTACCAAAGATTTTCAACTGGATTGAGATCTGGACTATTTGCAGGCCATGATATTGACCTTATGTGTCTTCTTTCAAGGAATGTTTTCACAGTTTTTGCTCTATAGCAGGATGCATTATCATCTTGAAAAATGATTTCATCATCCCCAAACATCCTTTCAATTGATGGGGTAAGAAAACTGTCCAAAATATTAATGTAAACTTGGGCATTTAGTGAAGATGTAATGACAGCCATCTCCCCAGTGCCTTTACCTGACATGCAGCCCCATATCATCAATGACTGTGGAAATGTGCATGTTCTCTTCATGCAGTCATCTTTATAAATCTCATTGGAACGGCATCAAACAAAAGTTCCAGCATCATCACCTTGCCAAATGCAGATTCGTGATTCATCACTGAATATGACTTTCATCCAGTCATCCACAATCCACGACTGCTTTTCGTTAGCCCATTGTAACCTTGTTTTTTTCTGTTTAGGTGTTAATGATAGCTTTTGTTTAGCTTTTCTGTATGTAAATCCCATTTCCTTTAGGCGGTTTCTTACAGTTCGATCACAGACATTGACTCCAGTTTCCTCATTCGTTCCTCATTTGTTTTGTTGTGCATTTCCTGTTTTGGAGACATATTACTTTAAGATTAACTTGACGCTTTGATGTCTTCCTTAGTCTACCAGTATGTTTCCTTTTAACAACTTCCCATGTTTTTTGTATTTGGACCAGATTTTAGACACAGCTGACTGTGAACAACCAACATCTTTTGCAACATTGCATGATGATTTACCTTCTTTTAAAAGTTTGATAATTTTCTCCTTTATTTCAATTGACATCTCTCGTGTTAGAGCCATGATTCATGTGAGTCCACTTGGTTCAACAGCTCTCCAAGGTGTGATCACTCCTTTTTAGATGCAGACTAACGAGCAGATCTAATTTAATGCAGGTGTTAGTTTTGGGAATGAAAATTTACAGGGTGATTCCATATTTTTTTCCCTCTGCTTGGTCTGAAAAAAGGTACCCTTACTGACTACCACATTTTTTATCTTGATTTACTTTGTGTTTCTTAAAGCCAAGAAGTTGCCATTTGAAATTACTTTAGTTTTGTGCCATGTCTGTGATCTGCTTTTGTTCTACAACATTAAACAACTGAATGAACATCCTCCGAGCCAGCTGATTCCATAATTTTTGCCAGGGGTTCTAGTACTAAATGCTGTCAATACAAGTTAAATGTGTCAGGGACCACAACAAAGTAATGAGGTAAAAGTAGCTGGTATGCTCAATATTATCAATTAAACATAAATAGTCTAAAAGTAAGCAATACCAATCTACAACAATAATAGGTAGGGGGTACCCACTACACCCACTTATGGAGACATTTAGACCATTAACTGCAGAATAGGAGCCTTAGATATAGATAAAGGACATATAACCTTTAGTATCCAGCCAAAGACCTTTATCCACAGATGAAATCTCCAATCATATTAATCCATCATATAAAGAAAGTCATATAGACCTACCACATATTCCCTGATGAAGTCCTAAGAGTGTACGAAAGGCGCGTAGGGGCCAGAGGTATACAGGATCGCATCACCACTTAACGTCCATCTTTGTGGTAGGTCCATATGACTTTCTTTATATGATGGGTTAATATGATTGGCGATTTCATCTGTGGATAAGGGTCTTTGGCTGGATGTTTGTGTCACATACCATGTATATGTAGCATCCATATTTACAAATCCCTGATGCACAGATAAGATTTCATAGATGTAAACATGAAGTAGATCGAAGGATGAAAGGTATAATTCCACGCTGTCGTCAATGAAGGATGAATCACAGATAGTCTTAATGGATCATAAACGATTTATTTGTCAACACATTTGAAAGCCACCACAGGCTTCTTCCTTAGGAAAAATCATAATCTGACGGCAGTGCGGGATCAGGGGAGCACCTACCATAAGGTGACTTGAGCTGATTTACCCGGTTGATAGTGACTGCTTTGGGGCCTGCCGCCTGCTATATGTGCACCGGCCCCGCCTCTAACTGATTTAAATTCTCCCAGCCTTAGTCTGCCCTCTGCAACTCAACACAGCGGGGCACCATGACATCATCACTGAGCTCCTGTGTGCTGATCCGTGTAGAGCGGCAGACACACACTGGAGAGACCGGAGTTGGGAGACGGAGCTGTGAGGACTTAAGAGAAAGGTGAGTATGAACTTTTTTTTATCAGTGAGTACACTGATGGGAGATTGTGAAGTGCATTACAATATAGAAGGACTATGGGGGGGGCAATATACTGTATAAAAGCCTATGGGCAGGGCCAGACTGGGACCTAAAAGCAGCCCTGGCACACAAACCAAAACCGCCCACATACTAGGGATGGGCGAATCTACTCGCTAGGACTCGTTACTCGGCGAGTAGTAAGGGACTCGCAGGACTCGGTACTCTGCGAGTTTCCCAGTGATTACTCGCACGAGTCCAATGCAAATCAATATCAATCCTAGTTTTGTCAGAAACGCTGACAAAACTAGGATTGCCATTGTTTGCATTAGACTCAGCTACTGTGCCAGTGATAGCAGGGAAACTCGCAAAGTAACTGCTGTTTCTTTGCGAGCCGAGTCCAGCTGTCTTCTCTGTGCAGCTCCAGGGTCCTAGAGCCCGCCTGCTGCCTGATGTAGCAGTGCTGAGATTGTTCTCAGTCTGCTCATTCCCTGTGTACAGACATGAATGTCTGTGCACAGAGATGATGTAGCAGTGCTGAGATTGTTCTCAGTCTGCTCATTCCCTGTGCATAGACATCTATATTTATGCACAGGGGATGTAGCAGAGAGGACATCGCGTTTTGGACTGCGTCGGACGGAAGAGGATTTTTTTAATTAAAGATGGAGTCCCTAATGGCTTTTTTTTTTATTTCAAATAAAAAATTTTCTCTGTGTTGTGTTTTTTTAACCCTTTATTGGAGATTCTTAGTGGCTGGGTCAAACGTGGCCTGACATTAAGAATCTCGGGCTTAATACCAGCTTGTATAACAAAGCTGGTATTAACCCCTTTATTACCCAGCGTGCCATCGCCACCAGGGCCGCTGGAAGAGCGGGGTTCAGCGCCAGAGGATGGCGCTTCAATGAACGCGCCATCTTCTGGGGCGGCTGCGGGCTGCAATTTGCAGCGGGGGGTGCCCAGAAAGCTTGGGCATCCCTGCGCTGCGGATTCCAGCCCCCAGCTGCTTAGCTGTACCTGGCTAGACATAGAAATTGCGCGGAGCCCCACGCATTTTTTTTTTATTATTTAATGAATTTCAGAGTCAGAGGCTCAGAGTCAGAGTCTCGGAGTCGGAGTCTCCTCAGAGTCGGAGTCTCAAAGTCGGAGTCGCCTCAGAGTCGGAGTCGCCTCGGAGTCGGAGTCGTCTCGGAGTCGGAGTCGTCTCGGAGTCGGAGTCGTCTCGGAGTCGGAGTCGGAGTCGTCTCGGAGTCGGAGTCGTCTCGGAGTCGTCTCGGAGTCGGAGTCGGAGTCGTCTCGGAGTCAGAGTCGTCTCAGAGTCGGAGTCAAAAAAATGCGTGGGGCTCCGCGCAATTTCTATGTCTAGCCAGGTACAGCTAAGCAGCTGGGGGCTGGAATCCGCAGCGCAGGGATGCCCAAGCTTTCTGGGCACCCCCCACTGCAAATTGCAGCCCGCAGCCGCCCCAGAAGATGGCACGTTCATTGAAGCGCCATCCTCTGGCACTGAACCCCGCTCTTCCAGCGGCCCTGGTGGCGGTGGTACGCTGGGTAATAGAGGTTAGGGCCAGCTTTGTATTATCAGCTGGCCCTAAGCCCGAAATTTATGGCGGTCACGCCAATATTAGACATGACCGCCATGAATTTCTATTAAACTGTTTTAAAAAAAACACAACACAGAGAAATTTTTTTATTAGAAATAAAAAAAAAAGCCATTAGGGACTCCATCTTTAATTAAAAAAATCCTCTTCCGTCCGACGCAGTCCAAAACGCGATGTCCTCTCTGCTACATCCCCTGTGTATAGATATAGATGTCTATGCACAGGGAATGAGCAGACCGAGAACAATCTCAGCACTGCTACATCATCTCTGTTCACAGACATTCATGTCTGTACACAGGGAATGAGCAGACTGAGAACAATCTCAGCTCTGCTACATCAGGCAGCAGGCGGGCTCTAGGACCCTGGAGCTGCACAGAGCAGACAGGACTCTTCTCTTATCTGTGCGAGTTTCCCAGCGATTACAGTTGCAAAGTAAACGAGTCCAATGCAAATAAATGACAAAACTAGGATTGCTTCAGGCTGAAGCTTCAGAGACATATCTGCGATTTGTAAATCTCACACTACTCGCTATTACTCGCTTCCCCATTCATTAACATTGGACTCGCTAGACTCGCAACGAGTAGCGAGTCCTGGGCTCGGACTCGCTAGAGTCAAGCGATTCCGAGTAATTTAGGATTCGCCCATCACTACCACATACCATACCATCAGTCCCAATCAGTGAATTTTGCTTTTACGTTGTCATGCTCCTCACCACTTTCTTAAAGAAGTTGTACAGGACAGGAGAAGTGATACTGTGCAGTGTATATATACATAATAATACAGATACTGAGGATTACACCCAGTGTACAGGACAGTAGAAGTGGTACTGTGCAGTGTAAATATACAGAATAATACAGATACTGAGGATTACGGCCAGTATACAGGATATGAGAAGTGGTACTGTGCAGTGTATATATACAGAATAATACAGATACTGATGATTATGCCCTTTATACAGGACAGGAGAAGTGGTACTGTGCAGTGTATAGATACAGAATAATACAGATACTGATGATTACGCCCTGTATGCAGGACAGGAGAAGTGGCACTGTGCAGTGTATATATACAGAATAATACAGATACTGAGGATTACACCCTGTATACAGGACAGGAGAAGTGGCACTGTGCAGTGTATATATACAGAATAATACAGATACTGATGATTACGCCCTGTATGCAGGACAGGAGAAGTGGCACTGTGCAGTGTATATATACAGAATAATACAGATACTGAGGATTACACCCACTATACAGGACAGGAGAAGGGATCACATGCACAAATACTCAGATTACTCCCCAGAATTACAGGATTTTATCATCTGTGTTACAAATTTTTTGCTTAAGAACAACTATTTTTTGTTCGTCCTGTGGCCACATACCCTTATGATGCTCAGAACAACACTACTCGCAGTTTATAGGGAGTATCGTGTCATTCTCTCCATTCACACTCAGGTGATGTCTCCGGTTTAAGTGTTATTGCCATAGATAAGGTGGATTTGAAACAGAGAGGCGGGAATCTTGTTCATGAACTGCATAGATGCGAGGCTCAGTGGATCCTGCATCTACAGACAAGAGCTCCATCAGGTTTAAACTTAAAAAATGATTTAAGCTTTTTTTTTTTATTAAACTATTGTTTTCTCTTTATAGATAATATATATATATATTTGTTCCTAATTTTTGTGGACTGTGCTCGTTTTTTTGTTTCTGTTCAACTTGGGGTTAATTTATCAAGTGTTAGATAGAAGTGTTACCTCATTATCTCTGCGCAGGATATCGGGTTGAAAATGTGTAGTTTTTGTTCATTATGAGTAGGCTAGCTTCACACCATGGTTTGTGTCTGTCAGGGTGGATCCTGTTTTTTGCAGGATCACTATGACAGGATCGGACAGAACCTGATGGGTTAAATTGGATGGCAAATAAACAGGAACACCCTGATTCTGTTTTTTGCAGGATTTGTTTCTGTAATTTCTCCATTGAAAAGCATTGTGAATTACTTCTCCATAGGCTATAATGGGTGGAGCCGCTGTCCATGGTGCTGAAGGAGCATTTTGAGAATGCTCAGTGCTAAAAACCGGATCAGGGAAATTAATGAGTTTCTTTTTACCGGATCACCATAGACTCCCATTATATTGCGGTGCTGTCCGGTTTTGTCTGATTTTTGCATCGGAGACAGAGAATGCTGCAGACTCAGATTTTGGGGACGGTGAAAAACCTGACAAAATCAGATCAGGCACAGAATGCACAAAACCTGATGGCCAAATAGGACCAATCCGGCACCATAGGTATACATGGGAGGCAAAACTGGATCAGGTTCTGTCCGGTTCAAACCAGACAGAACCTGATGTATAAAATCATGGTGTGAAGCCTGCCTAAGACCCAGCAGTGGGTTGAAACGTGTAAAATGGAACTTACAAATTGCCATGGTTTTTAATCTGTCTGCCATATTTTAATGAGGAACCAATAAAGTACAAATTTTATACTTGAAGAGGTTGTGCTGGAAAAAAATTATTTTTAAAGATTACACCCAGTATACAGGACAGGAGAAGTGGCACTGGGCAGTGTTTATATACAGAATAATACAGACAATGAGAATTACACCCAGTATACAGGACAGGAGAAGTGGTACTGTGCAGTATGTATATGGAATAATACAGATACTGAGGATTACACCCAGTATACAGGACAAAAGAAGTGGTACCGTGCAGTGTATATATACAGAATAATACAGATACTGAGGATTACACCCAGAATACAGGACAGGAGAAGTGGTACTGTGTAGTGTATATATACAGAATAATACAGATACTGAGGATTACACCCAGTATAGAGGACAGGAGAAGTGGTACTGTGTTGTGTATATATACAGAATAATACAGATACTGAGGATTACACCCAGAATACAGGACAGGAGAAGTGGTACTGTGTAGTGTATATATACAGAATAATACAGATACTGAGGCTTACACCCTGTATACAGGACAGGAGAAGTGGAACTGTGCAGTGTGTATATATATATAAATTTAACCAAGCTTAACCAACTCCAAGATGCCCTCCAAGACAACTGCCTAAGGGAACTATGGAACCACATGGGCACAAAAGACAAGAAAAACAACATCCATATCCAAAATGGCAACATCTGGTTCCAGTACTTCAGAGACCTCTACAGTATAAAGACATTCCAAAGGAAGAACTAAGCCAAGAACAGGAAAATATAATGGCAAAACTAAAAGCAATGGAGGAAAAAGTAAAAGATTTCCAAAACACTGTGGATACACCTATTACATTACAGGAAGTAGCAAAGACAATCTCTTCCATAAGATGTAGAAAAGCCGGAGACCTGGATGGAATCCTACCTGAACCAGAAATGCTGAAGTACAGCCCACCAGAAATACATGCTGCAATGGTTAAACTCTTTAATATTATGCTAAGTGCCGGCTACTTCCCTCGTACCTGGAACCAAGGCCTCATCACACCCATCCACAAGAGTGGGGATAGGTATGACCCAGCTAACTACAGAGGCATATGTGTCAGCAGCAACCTGGGAAAACTGTTCAACAGACTGGGTAGGTGTGAGGAGCCCAGACTTGGCTGCCATACAGGAGGATTGGAGCGATTATAGAGTAGAAGATTTTTAACCAGACCCTCACTGGTGGCTTCAGATGGTAGAGTTTCCTTCGGATGGCATAGAAGGTTTTGCAGGCCTTGTCTCTCAGGGTTTCTATGGCTTGTTTAAAACTCCCTGACCGCTGAATCTCCAGGACCAGGTAGGTATATTTATCTGTTCCTATAAGGGCGCAGTTGTTGAGGACAAATGAAGAGTGCTAGTCTGATCTTCTCATTCTCTTCTGTAACACCATGGTGTTGGTTTTCTTTAAGTTGACCGGTAGTGCCCAGGTGGAGCTGAGTTTCTCCAAGATTTTCAGGTTGTCTTGGAGGCCTTTCTCAGTTGATGAGAGCAGCAGGTTATCTGCATACAGCAAGAATTTCACCTGAGCGTCGTGGAGGGTGAGACCTGGTGCGGTGGAAGATTCCAGAGCGATAGCCAGCTCGTTGATGTAAATGTTGAAGAGCGTTGGACTTAGGCTGCAGCCTTGTCTGACACCACGGCTCTGCTGGAAATAAGCCGTTCTTTTACTGTTCATACTCACTTGGCAGAGGTTCTCAGTGTAGGAGCTTTTGATGACATTGTAGGTCTTTCCTCCTATTCCGCTCTCCAGCAGTTTCAGGAATAAGCCCGGGTGCCACACCGAATCAAAGGCCTTTTTAAAGTCCATGAAACAGGCGTATATCTTCCCGCTCTTTGTATTGTGGACGTTTCTCTGAATAAAGCTGCGCAGAGTATAGATGTGGTCAGTGGTGAGGTGGTTCAGGATAAACCCTGCTTGGTTCTTGCTGAGGATGTTGTGCTGGGTGAGGAAACTGAGGATCCTCTTGTTCAGGATGCTGTTGAACAGTTTTTCCAGGTTGCTGCTGACACATATGCCTCTGTAGTTGGCTGGGTCATACCAGTCTCCACTCTTGTGGATGGGTGTGAAGAGGCCTTGGTTCCAGGTATCAGGGAAGTAGCCGGCACTTAGCACAATATTGAAGAGTTTAACCATTGCAGCCTGTATTTCTGGTGGGCTTTACTTCAGCATTTCTGGTAGGATTCCATCCAGGTCTCCGGCTTTTCTACATCTTATGGAAGAGATCCTCTCGGCTACTTCCTGTAATGTAATAGGTGTTTCCACGGGGTTTTAGAAATTTTTGATTTTTTCCTCCATTGCTTTTAATTTTGCCATTATGTTTTCCTGTATTGGGCTTAGTTCTTCCTTTTGGATGTCTTTATAGAGGTCTCTGAAGTACTGGAACCAGATGTTGCCATTTTGGATATAGATGTTGTTTTTCTTGTCTCTCATGCCCATGTAGTTCCCATGTGCAGTGTGTGTATATATACAGTGCCTTGCGAAAGTATTCGGCCCCCTTGAACTTTCCAACCTTTTGCCACATTTCAGGCTTCAAACATAAAGATATAAATTCAAATTTTTTTGTGAAGAACCCACTTTCTGCTACACTGCTCCAAATGCTCAGCAGTCAGCAGTGAGGGATGCTCTCTGCAGGAGACTGTCACATCTCTTCCCAGATTTCATCACCATGAAGGAAGAAGAAAAAACATATATCTTACATATCTTGCTGGGAGAAGAAGAGAGCGCACTGGAGATAGTAGCGTGGTATGTGAGTGAATGTCATAGACTGCGAGAAAGAGAACTATGATATGCCATGGACTTCTATAGCCCCCACTCTGGATCTGGCCCCATCCACCTTCCCTTCAGCCCCTACCCAACATCCCCACAGTCCTTATCACTATTGCCTTTTGTACACTTGCTTTGGCAAAACTAATGTGTATTTAGTCCTGCCAATAAAGCGTCTTTGAATCTTGAATCTATATCTCCTTACATAATTGCCTTATGACTTCCCCTTCTGCCTGGTTGTAACGCTATGTCACTTCCGCTGGAAGCCACAAGGCAATTATACACCAACTTGGGTGTAAAAATATGGCGTCCGCTGGTGGTAGTGCTGCCTGCCACACACTAGTGGAACCCCAGCACCGCCAAACCAACCACGTCCTCCCCCCTCTGTCCTCCCCCACTTCGTTATCACCCCTGCCTGGCGTTAGCAATGCTGGCTGAAGGCTCCAGGACAATACTTTACTCCATACAGAGTAAAGTATCCTCCTGGAGCCTTCAGCCAGCATTGCTAACGCCAGGCAGGGGTGAGAACAGTGAAGGGGAGGACGGAGGGAAGAGATGCAAGGGGTCACAGAAGGATAGGCACAGAGACGCAGGGGGGCACGAGGGAGAGGCACAGAAATGCAGAGAGACACAGGGGGAGAGGCACAGAGACACAGGGGGAGAGGCACCAAGATGCAGGGAGACACAGGGGGAGAGTGTTGGAATATGTTTAGTGCAACAACCTCAATCCTGGGTGTGTAAGTGTTGAATTGCTAGGTTTGTGCATTGTCAGTAAAGTTAGTTTAAAAAAAAAAAAAAGGAGAACATTCCCAGAGGCTCACACACAGGAAATACCATGTGACTGTAACCAGTTTCCTGTGTCTGCACATGTGAAGAGAAGCACAGCAGCTTGCTGATGCTGCAAAGGGACATTTAAGATGTACATTCCTGTTTCCACAAAGCAAGGCCTCCGTCAGGGCATGCCTGGAGTAATAGGTGTCAGGGGCCCGGCGCTGATTGACAGGAGATGGGGCCTGGAGGAGAGGTGAGGGGGTGGGCCCCTATCTCCTCATTGCCCCACCCCCTCACCTCTTCTATGGCTCCATCTCCTGCCAATTTCCATTGTGGCCTGCCCCCTCACCTCTAGAGCGGCCCTCTCTCTTGCTAATCAACTCTGGACCCCGCCCCTCACTGGCCATCAATCCTGCAGCCCACAGCTACAGAGACAGAGAGGGGTCGGCAGAGACTGTGCGACGTCAGTCTTGGCCAGGTTTGTACTGTGCATGAACCTGATAGGCTGACATGCACAGTATAAACTGAAATTCATGCTGGCGTCGACATCAGCATGGAAAGGAGCGCAGGCACCAGCAGGATGCAGAGGAGTCAGAATGGAGCTGCTGTTGCTGGTGAGTATGCAGTCTGTATGTCTGTGTATCTGCCTGTGTGTCCATACATTTGTGGTGTAGGCTGCAGGTGCAGGGGCCTGAGTTACCTTAATTCAATTGTACTGACCTGGCACCTTGGAAATAGGTCTGAGATGCATAAGGTGAGTGCTAGCTTTATATGGTCCACTTTAGGTTTATGTTTAAGGTCTTATGACACAATAAAAATTAAAAATGATAGAGTAGAACCACCCTATCTGAGAATGCCTTGATGTTGGCAGGGTGGCTCAAAAGATTATTTAATCTTTTGCTAAATGTCTCAAAAATTTTTAGTTTAGAAGCAATATGTGTATTTACACAATCTTTATGATTTCTGGCAGTGCTGGCGCCTTTTGTTTTTTCCCTGGGAATGGTCTAATGGCTGACCGCCACTTTGCCTTGCACGCCAGATTTTGTCTGTTTTCATCTGTATTGACACTAGTATTCTTGGTAACTGTTCACACACGTTATCACACCCAGCCCTCAGGTTTAGTTCATTTTAGCTTCATTCACCTGAATCTAACCTGCTTTTATCCATGAAGGTTGGTCTGGTGCAGTGAGGGTTAACAGTGTTCCGGACCTCTACCTGATATACCACCAGTAAAAAGGTAAAGAGACATTCAACAGCGTGTGTGTGCGTTCTTCACCCCCTGTCCCCGCTACCAGCAGAGACTATCCCGTTAACCCACAACACGGCCAAACCCCCGGCTCCATCCCTCACAATTAACACTGCCCCAGAGGATTAGCTCTACCTGTAGGGAGCTGCTCCACCCTAGCCACAATACCACCACCCTCCAGAGGACTGTGGTGGCGCTGGTGTCTAGGTGGAGTCACGTGATAAAGACTTCAACCCCTTAATTGGCGACTGTCTTCCCCTCAGGGCCACAGGTCTGGGCACGCCACCAGTGAGATTCCCCCACCAAAGCTGAGGGCCCAGACATCCGAGTTTCCATACCCTGGGGCGGTACATATACAGGACAGGAGAAGTGGTACTGTGCAGTGTATGTATTCAGAATAATACAGATACTGAGGATTACACCCAGTATACAGGACAGGAGAAGTGGTACAGTGCAGTGTATATATACAGAATAATACAGATATTAAGGATAACATCCAATATACAGGACAGGAGAAGTGGGCAGTGTATATATAGTCATATGAAAAAGTTTGGGCACCCCTCTTAATCTTACTCTTTTTTTTTGTTTAAAATTGTTTTTTTGCAACAGCTATTTCAGTGTGATATATGTAATAACTGATGGACACAGTAATATTTCAGGATTGAAATGAGGTTTATTGTGCTAACCAAAAATGTGAAATATGCATTATTTCAAAATTTGACAGGTGCCAAAGTATGGGCACCCTTCTGATTTTCATGATTTGAATAATCTTAACTACGTTTTACTGACTTACTGAAGCACTAAATTGGTTTGGTAACCTCATTGAGCTTTGTACTTCATAGCCCGATGTATACTATCAATAGAAAAGCTTTTTCAGGTGTCCACTTGCAAGTTGTTTTCCTAGTTGCATCTTCTCTGAGGAGTGGCATCATGGGCTCCTCAAAATATCTCTCAAATGATCTGAAAATAAGATTGTTCAACATAGTTGTTCAGGGGAAGGATACAAAAAGTGGTCTCAGAGATTTAACCTGTCAGTTTCCACTGTGAGGAACATAGTAAGGAAATGGAAGACCACAGGGACAGTTCTTGTAAAGGCAAGAAGTGGCAGGCCAACAAAAATATCAGAAAGGCAGAGAAGAAGAATGGTGAGAACAGTCAAGAACAATCCACAGACCACCTCCAAAGACCTGCAGCATCATCTTGCTGCTGATGGTGTCACTGTGCATCGGTCAACAATACAGCGTACACTGCACAAGGAGAAGCTGTATGGGAGAGTGATGCGAAAGAAGCTGTTTCTGCATGCACGCCACAAACAGTCGCCTGAGGTATGCAAAAGCACATTTGGACAAGCCAGTTTCATTTTGGAAGAAGATCCTGTGGACTGATGAAGCAAAGATTGAGTTGTTTTGTCATACAACAAGGTGTTATGCATGGCGCCGCAAAAACACAGCATTCCAAGAAAAACACTTGCTACCCAGTGTCACATTTGGGGAAGGGTCCATCATGCTTTGGGGCTGTGTGGCCAATGACGGCACCGGGAATCTTGTTAAAGTTGAGGGTCGCATGGATTCCACTCAGTATCAGCAGATTCTTGAGAATAATGTTCAAGAATCAGTGTCAAAGTTGAAGTTACGCCGGGGATGGATCTTTCAGTAAGACAATTATCCAAAACACCGCTCCAAATCTACTCAGGCATTCATGCAGAGGAACAATTACAATGTTCTGGAATGGCCATCCCAGTCCCCAGACCTGAATATCATTGAACATCTGTGGGATGTTTTGAAGCGGGCTGTCCATGCTCGGCGACCATCAAACTTAACTGAACTGGAATTGTTTTGTTAAGAGGAATGGTCAAAAATACCTTCATCCAGGATCCAGGAACTCATTAACAGCTACAGGAAGAGACTAGAGGCTGTTATTTTTGCAAAAGGTGGATCTACTAAATATTAATGTCACTTTTCTGTTGAGATGCCCATACTTTTGCACCTGTCAAATTTTGAAATAATGCATATTTCATATTTTCGGTTAGTACAATAAACCTCATTTCAAACCTGAAATATTACTGTGTCCATCAGTTATTACATATATCACACTGAAATAGCTGTTGCAAAAAAACACTTAAAAAAAAAAAAGTAAGATTAAGAGGGGTGCACAAACTTTTTCATATGACTGTAATATAAATACATAGAGAGAGGGAGATACTTAGATGTACAGCCAATAGGCAGTATGTATATAGCGGGTACAAAGCTCTTTGGCTGTATAGGGCCCAGTATATTGTTATTGTACAGGGGCAAGCGCACGAGAGAAGAGACCGCTCATAGCAGCAGCAAACTCCGCTGTCTGCTCCGTGGTGATCATTCTCCTGCAGCTGCATTACAAGGGTGAGTGAGCCGAGTGCGCTCTCTGCCCACAAAGAATGTCCACACGTCAGCATTCCTGTGCATCGCAGAGGTTCAGGTAATGAGGGCACGCGCACGTAATGTGGCTGTGCCTGCAGAATGATTTAAAGGCCCCAGCTGCTGGACAGGCTGTCACTGTGGGCAGCCCAACATCCATATTCAGACGGCGGCCCACCGGGCAAACTCCTGATACACCCTATTATCAGTCTGGGCCTGCCTATGGGGGTGCATTATACTATATGGAAGATTATGGGGTGCAATATACTATATTGAGGACTATGGAGGGTGCATTTTACTATATGGAAGACTTTGGGGGTGCATTATACATGGAGGATTATGGGGTACAATATACTATATGGAGGACTATGGTGTGCATCATATTATATGGAGAACTATGGGGAGTGCTTTATAGTATATGGAGGACTATGGGGGTGCATTATACTTCATGGAGAACTTTGGGGTGCTTTATAGTATATGAAGGACAATGGGGGATAAGAATATTCAAAAACATACCACACCACAGAACGATTTTCACTCTCATGGTCACTAGTAGTTTACCACTTTGGTGTGTATTGTATATAGGACAATCACAGTAACACTCCGCTATTTTATTAATCAAGTGGAAACCACTATGGAGTTATAGTTACATAAAATAATACCTTTATTTGAATACATACGGTATATAAAAGTAGACACGTATACGTTTTGTACAATGAATTACAGTCAGGAGATTCCAACAGAGGCTACAGGCAGGTAATCACTCTGTAGGTATTACACATTTGGCATCACAATACCCAGTGGTAGTAAATCAAGCACAATGATGGGCCCTATAAACATGATACACCATTATGCACATAATCACTCACCCATATCATGCACAGCGATGTCAACCTCAGTCACCTACACAGTGTCTTGCACGTAGCACGCCCCCTGGAATTCATTGTACAAAACGTATACGTGTCTACTTTTATATATGTATTCAAATAATGGTATTAGTTTATGTAACTATAACTCCATAGTGGTTTCCACTTGATTAACAATGGGGGATAAGATGCATTATAGTATTTGGAGTACTATGGATGGTGCATTATAATGTATGGAGGACTATGGCGGGTGCATTATATTATAAGAAGGGCTATGTATGGTACATTATAATATAGGGAGGATTTTGGGAGTAGCATTTTACTATATATGGAGCACCATGGGGGTGCATTATAGTATATAGAGGGCTATGAGGGTGCATTATACTATATGGTGGACTTTGGGGGTGCAATATACTATATGGAGGACCATGGAGGTGCATTATAATATATGGAGCCAATTATACTATATGAAACCCATTATAATATTTGGCGGGCTATAAGGGAGCCTTTATACTTTATGAAGGGCTATTTGATGGCTGTGTTGGGAGCCATTATACTGAATGTAGATCGATTATACTACACGAAGGGCTGTGTTGGGGTCTCAATTGGGGATCATATTGTGCTGGGATAGTTGAGGGGGTTACAGTAAGGTCATCATACTGTGTGTGTGGAGGGCCTGTGGAGGAATTCAGTGGGGGGATCATACAGTGTTTGGGGGTAGTTTTGTTTGGCATCATACTCTATGACGCCAAAGAAAGGGGAATCCAGGGCTTCAATAGGAGAATAATTACTTTGTAAGAACTGCAAAGTTCTGAGATATGTACCTATGTGGCCCAGCCAAATATTATTTTTTTTTGGGAGGGGTGGGGTGCAATTAAAACTTCTGCTATGGGGCCCCATGATTTCTAAGTACGCACCTGGTGTAGGATGCATTGTCCCTTTCACATACGCCTCTGCTGCAGAGCTGATTGGCCATAACTTACATACCACTTCTATTACCGCCCCTCAGAACATATAGGCATTCTGGCCATGTTTTGCCCGAGTGGCGGTTGGTCGGTGGCGTTCGTCCCCCTTCCCGTTCCCACATCCCTTGCTCAACCCAATTGAAAGGCCCTTGCTATTGGTTCCGGACTGCCCCATGTGCGGCACTTGTGCTTTTTGGGAGATGGATGGTGTGATCTGTTGTGGAAGACGTGCCATTTTACCAGCTTAGTGCAGTGGCTGCTTGTTGATGCCCACACAGCAGGTCGTTGCATATGGTGTGTGGACGGTGCTGCATGGTGTACATGTCTGACTAGTTAGTGCCAGGCAACGGCCACATTGGAGATGCCCAGAGTTTTGTAGGCGTATGTCAGAGATAATAGGTTGGCAATCGGTGCCTGCCTCTTGTGGTAGTTAATAAGGATGCAGGACCGTGTCTGCCTACAGGACCACATCTTTGCCAGCCATCATTGTGTCTGTATGCTTGTGCCAAACCTGCCATTGCCATTAATGATATTTGTTCTGGATTCTTCTGTTTGGTTCTTGTATGTGCGTGTGATGGCACTGACATCCTTGTGTTTGGGGGGGCACTGTTTTGCAGTTTGCCTCAGGCAGCAAATTGGCTAGGTTCACCCCTGCATGGGATTATACCCTTTCATCCTTTGACGTACTTCATATCGCTCCAGGTAGGTCCGCTGCAGCTGTCTTTTATGTTTTTTCAGTGGTTGTGACTTCTCAGAACCATCAAAGGTGAGCCTTCCAGAACCATCAATATTGTTTTATTAAATGGATAAGACCCTATTTGCGCTTGCTTTCTTTACAACATTTTACTTTGTAGGTGTAAACATGTTGACAATCGCCCAACGAATGATTAAAATTCTGCTCATTCATTGGGTGATTGAATTGTTTATGCGGGAACAAAAATCATTGTCCTTGGCAGCACATCGCCTGGGGTAAACTGCAGAAGTGCTGCTGATACCATGATACTGTAGGGGACAGATTAATGTACTAATGATCATTCTGAGCCACCAGTTGTGATGGGTGAACCCAAACTGTAAAGTTTGGGGTCCGTATCAAGCACCTAGTGTTGGGCACAGACCCCAAACACAGACTTCCCTGAGAAGTCTGTGTTACTGTTCAGGCATGAGTTGTAAAAATAAGCAAAATGATTAAACAGGAGCATTATACTTACTAAGTCTCAGGCAGTTGCAGGCACTCTACTTCTGTGTCCCACTTATTAACTCCCTCTTTATTCACTGCACTGGCTTCAACAGCCAATCACAGAAGCCCACTCACTGTGAGAGCATCTGTGGTTGGCTGGTGCATCCCCACCAATTGTGCATCAGTGATTGAATTAACCTGCTGTCATAGGGGTGTAAAATGTTTTACTCACTGGATTGGTAATGGGTGGGACTCAGCTGTCATTAACCCCTTCCAACTGATGACACAGCACCAGGGCATCTGGAAGAGACAGGTAAAGAGGTAGGTATTGGCGATTTTAATGAATACGCCAATTTCTGGGGAAGCAGCGGACTGCTATTCTGTAGCCTAGTGGCCCAATAACTACTTTTTAAATAATGGGCTCCCCTGTATTTTTGATTTCCAGCAAAGGTAAAACCACGCAACTGGGGGTTGCAGCCTGTATCTGGCTGATTTATCTGCACTGAGAATCAAAAATACAGCGGAATCCTACACAAATTTTTTTAAATTATTTATTTTTACACCCCTGTGATGGCAAACAATCACAGATGCTAGCACAATGTGTGGGGCGAAGCAGCCAATCACAGATGCTGTCACAGAGAGTGGGTGTCTGTGATTGGCTGCTGTATCCTGGGTGCAGAAAATAAACATGAGCTTAATGAGCAGGACCTGGAAGTGTTGTTAAAAGCGCGCGTTCCTCATTAAGTATAATGCTTCAGCTGTAATCAGAATTTTGCATTCTTTTACAGCACCCCTAGCCATCATTTTGTAACTGTAAAGATCTGGTCCCCATAGACTTATATGAGTTTGGAGTTCGGGCTCAGGTATTGGACAAGTCCAGTCCCGAACCCAGTTCTGAACCAGAACATCTGCAGGTCAGCCAATTTATACTCACCAGTCTTTCTCATTCTGTGTAAAGAGGCCGGGAAACAAGCACCTTTGGATATAATATTGTCAATTGCACTCATTTACCGGTCTGAACTCAGTATACATAAATGCAAACTAAATGTTTGTGTTATGGTGCAATATTTGAGCATCTAGTGCCCCACTTAAAACTTTTGCCCAGGGTTCCACTTTGTCTAAAACCAGCCCTGGATATGGGGCGAGAGAAGGAGGTAGTGTGAGAGAGGGAGATGCTGAAAGTCCGCTCTGTTAGTTATGAAGAGATCCAGGATAGGGCCAAGTCTGTGATACAAAAAGAGGAGTGACTTTGTAGTAAGAGGAAATGGTCCACAGTGTTGAAGGCAGAAAACAGGTCTAGGAGGAGAACAGAGTAGTTTTGGTTGGCTTTGGCAGTTAGTAGGTCATTGATGACATTAGTTATCGCAGTTTCCGTTGAATGATGTGGTCGGAAGCCAGTTTGTAACCATTTAAATTGGGAGCAGGAGGGGAGATGGAAGGACAATTCAAGATGGACATGCTGTTCCAGTAGTTTTGAGGCATAGGGGATAAGCAATAGTGGGTAATAGCTAGAAACAGAGGATGGTTCAAGGAAGGGATATTTGAAGATGGGTGTGATCAAAGCAGCCACCGCATCGAGGTGTGTCTCTTTGACCGGGTCATATCAATAAACTGCCCAGCCACCATGTCAAGGTGTGTCTCTTTGACACACCTATATATACAAGATTGGGGACCATATAGCAGGAAAGGGATCACATGCCTGAATGGGTTCCATATAGTCGGATGGAAATCATATAACAAGATGGGGATCATATATACCAGGGTGGGGATAATATACCAGGATGAGGATCATATGTACCCTGGATAGGGAACATATATACCAGGATGGATATCATATACCAGCATGGTGAACATATACCAAGATGGGGAGCATATATATCAAGATAGAGATCATATACCAGGATGGGGATCATTACCAGGATGGGTCATATACCAGGATGGGGAACATATACAAGGATGAGGATCATATACAAGGATGGCGATCATTACCAGGATGGGGTCATATATACCAGGATAGGTATCATATACCAGAATCGCGATCATATATACCAGGATGGGGTTCATATAACCCAGGATAAGGATCAAATACCAGGATGGGGATCTATATACCAGCATGGGGATTATATACCAAGATAGGGAGCATATACCAGGGTAGGGGCCATTAGCACAGAATAAGGGGGCAATACAGTCATAAGCGTCATCAGATCCCCCCCCCCCCATAACAGTGCCTTCAAATGTTTTTTTCCTATTTACCTCCTCAAAAACTTGGGTGCATCTTATGGTCTGTTGCGTCTTGTACTCCAAAAAATATGGTACTTAATTTTCTGGAACAATTTCAAGGGTGCCAACACTTTCAGCCATGACTGTATTTACTTAGAAAATTGGTGACATGTTGAATACTTATCTATGGCTATATTTATATATATTTTAACAATTTGTTAATGCATCATTAGTTGATGGATGGTTTCAACTATGAAAAGGTATTATGTTAAAATGAAATAAGGGGTTGGAGGTTACAGTACCAGAAAAAGATTGAGAAAACAAGACTCAAATCATGACTAAAACTGGTTGCACACATAAGTTAGCTGTTGGCTTAAAGGGAACCTGTCACCTGGATCTAAGCCCCTACACTATCACTACCTGTCCCTGCATCTTCCTAGCTGCTCCCTATCTATCCCTCTCTGAGCTAAATCTGCCCTATAAAACAGCAGAAAAATAACTTATAACTTACAGAAGTCCCTGAGGCTAGGGACTGAAAAGGTGGCCCCAGGCTCCATTCTGCCCCTCCTCAATGCAGCAGCACTTGCCCCGCTGGGCGGCGTTAATCTTTCTTCATCTCCGTCTCCTCCATTTGGAATCTCCCGCCTGCTTTACACCTATCATGTTGTGGTGATGCGACCTCAATGTGTCCCCTGACCGGGACACAGCATATGGGAGATTGTATCTTCAGCTCGGTAGCAGCACACACAGGGTTAGCTGCTACTGGAGCTGAGTGCTGATTGAAAGCACTGACGCCCAGGTGTGCAGGTGAAAAGGAGATGATATGAGCTGCCCTGGGCTGTGGGGAGGGGATGGAGTGTGTCAGGACAGCAGCAGAAGCTGCTGTGTAGAGAGCTGTGTGAAGATTTAACACAGCCTGTGAACTCTCTCAGAGTGGATGTTCATGAGGCTAATGAGCGGACAATGAGGAGAGAAAGGTTGTGTGCTGACCTAACACAGCCTACCCGGGGGAAGGTACAGAGCTTCTATATCAGCAGTTGGGATTGTATGAGGTTGTACTCGGCTGCGCCCCGGAACCTGGGGGTCTGAATACCTGAACTGTGCCATTAAACTGTGTGCTGTTTGAGTAAATACCTGAGTCACTGCCTGCTGTCGTGCCGATCTTAACCACTACCTTACAGTGTAAAGCGGGTGGGAAATTCCAAATGGAGGAGACGGCGATGAAGAAAGAATAATGCGAGGCGTGTGCTGCTGCATCGAGGAGGGGCAGAATGGAGCCTGGGCCCGCCTTTTCAGTCCCCAGCCTCAGGGACTGCTGTAAGTTATAAGTTATTTTTCTGCTGTTTTATAGGGCGGATTTAGCTCAGAGAGGGATAGATAGGGAGCAGCTAGGAAGGTGCAGGGACAGGTAGTGATAGTGTAGGGGCTTAGATCCAGGTGACAGGTTTCCTTTAACGTTAGTCATGCAACTATATCTCTTGACTCCCCTATGCAGGTGAGTGCTCAGTTCAGATGATTGTTCAGTTCATGTTTTTTCAGTGGCTAGTGTGGAGGACGCTGCTAAGACTAGGTTCAGACTTGCAGCTGCCCCTAGCCTGCAGGATCCGTCAGAAATGTAGTTTCTGGCCGGAGCAGCACATAGTGTTACCAGCAGATAACGCTACGCGCCGCCTGGCTATGGATTGCTGTGTCAACTGGATGCTTACCGCAGCCGCCGTCTCCACAGACAATCCCCGGATATGCGCTTTTGCAGAGTGCACAGGAAAATACTGCAAACAGCGTAACCTGTGCGCTCTGCAATAGCGCATATTCGGGGATTGTAAGTGAAGCCGGCGGCAGCGCTTAGCTTCTGGTTGCCATAGGGATCAATACACATGCGGCGCATAGTGTTACATGCCAATAACGCTATGCGCTCTGCCATAGAATTTCTAAGTTTCCAACGGATCCTGCAGGCTAGGGGCAGATGCAAGTCTGACCCTAGCCTAAATGTACCATTACACGTTTCAACATCGTTCCCGACATCGTTCAAAAGTGACGCCAGGAACGATGTTGAAACGACATCGTTGTTGCGTGTAAACGCACGATTCAACAACGATAGTTGTTCAAGTCAGAGTTGACAGGTTTTCCTGCATACAGGAAAACCTTTCAACTTCATCTTAAACAACCTGCGTCATTGTTCGGTGTGATACTGCAATAGTGATGTGACGGCCAACTTCGCCCATTCACAGCAGTGAGCAGGGATCGTTCGCGGTGTTTGCGAACGATCCCTGCTCACAACATTATTGGCGAGTTGTCCATGATATCTGGACGTGTGACAGCTCACCAGCGATGTTGAACAGCTGTGAAAAAATCAGCGCGCTCCCGAGATCGCAAACAACATCGTTGTTAAGTTGTACCGTGTAACGTTACCTTAACATACACCTCTGGCAGTGCTTATCTCCACTGAAAAAGACGTACCGTATATACTCGTGTATAAGCCGAGTTTTATCAGCACAAAAAATGTGCTGAAAAGTCCCCCCTCGGCTTATACACGAGTATATACGTAGCCCCAGCTGTATACAGCAGCCCCAGCTGTATACAGCCCCCCCGTGGTATCCAGGGCCCCCCTTGCTGCACACCTGTAAAGGAAGATGTCAGTATACTTAACGCTGCCGCCGCCGCTCCGCTGCTCGGTCACCGCGCTGCTTTGGGTCTTCATGCTTCCTGTTCCTTCTCCAGCGCTCAGGAAATGACGTCATTGTTCGAGCGCCGGAGAAGGAACAGGAAGCATGAAGACCCGGAGCAGCGCGGTGACCGAGCAGCGGAGCGGCAGCGGCGGCAGCGATAAGTATACTGACACCTTCCTTTACAGGTGTGCAGCAAGGGGGGGCCCTGGATACCACGGGGGGGGGGGGGGCTGTATACAGCTGGGGCTGCTGTATACAGCTGGGGCCCCTGTATACTACTTATGGGGGGGTCTGTATACCTCTGGGGCTGCTGCTGTATATACCCCCTAGGGCTGCTGCTGTATATACCCCCTGGGGCTGCTGCTGTATATACCCCCTGAGGCTGCTGCTGTATATACCCCCTGGGGCTGCTGCTGTATATACCCCCTGGGGCTGCTGTATACTACTACTGGGGCGGCTGTATACTACTACTGGGGCTGCTGTATACTACCACTGGGGCTTCTGTATACTACTACTGGGGCTGCTGCTGTATATACCACTGAGGCTGCTGTATACTACTACTGGGGCTGCTGTATACTACCACTGGGGCTTCTGTATACTACTACTGGGGCTGCTGCTGTATATACC
Organism: Allobates femoralis; assembly: GCA_033576535.1. Lineage (NCBI taxonomy): Eukaryota > Metazoa > Chordata > Amphibia > Anura > Aromobatidae > Allobates > Allobates femoralis. The sequence goes on along the minus strand of JARQOC010000003.1, from coordinate 130,452,410 downwards.
ACTGAGGCTGCTGTATACTACTACTGGGGCTGCTGTATACTACCACTGGGGCTTCTGTATACTACTACTGGGGCTGCTGCTGTATATACCACTGAGGCTGCTGTATACTACTACTGGGGCTGCTGTATACTACCTCTGGGGCTTCTGTATACTACCACTGGGGCTGCTGTATATACCACTGGGGCTGCTGTATACTACCACTGGGGCTGCTGTATATATCTCTGGGGCTGCTGTATACTACCACTGGGGCTGCTGTATATATCTCTGGGGCTGCTGTATACTACCACTGGGGCTGCTGCTGTATATACCACTGGGGAGGCTGCTGTAACACTGCTGGGGCCTGTATGTACCACTGGGGAGGCTGCTGTATACCACACTTCTGGGGCTGTATATTACCACTGGGGAGGCCTGTACACCACTGCGGGGGCCTGTATACCACACTGCTGGGGGCTGTATACCTGTGCTGGGGTCCACCCTCGGCTTATACACGAGTCAATAGGTTTTCCCAGATTTTGGGGGCAAAAGTAGGGGGGTCGGCTTATACACGGGTCGGCTTATACACGAGTATATACGGTAAGTGATTTTCATTACGATTTTATGTGTTAAAAAACACAAAATAGCAAGTATTTATGAAGTGTAATGGAAAACATACATGGTTTTCTAAACATTTAAAAAATATAAATCTGAAAATTGTGACATGCTTTTGTATTCAACCCCCAGTAGTCTTATATCTGTGAATTAAATCCTGAGTGATCAATTTCCTCCAGATGTAACATACCGTATATACTCGTGTATAAGCCGACCCGTGTATAAGCCGACCCCCCTACTTTTGCCCCCAAAACCTGGGAAAACCTATTGACTCGTGTATAAGCCGAGGGTGGACTCCAGCACAGGTATACAGCCCCTAGCAGTGTGGTATACAGGCCCCCCAATGGTAGTATACAGCAGCCTCCCCAGTGGTAGTATACAGCAGCAGCCCCAGTGGTATATACAGCAGCAGCTCCAGTAGTTAGTATACAGCAGCCCCAGAGGTATATACAGCCCCAGTGGTAGTATACAGAATCCCCAGAGGTATATACAGCCCCAGTGGTAGTATACAGCATCCCCAGAGGTAGTATACAGCAGCCCCAGAGGTAGTATACAGCAGCCCCACAGGTATATACAGCCCCAGTGGTAGTATACAGCAGCCCCAGAGGTATATACAGCCCCAGTGTAGTATACAGCAGCCCCAGAGGTATATACAGCCCCAGTGTAGTATACAGCAGCCCCACAGGTATATACAGCCCCAGTGGTAGTATACAGCAGCCCCAGAGGTATATACAGCCCCAGTGTAGTATACAGCAGCCCCAGAGGTATATACAGCCCCAGTGTAGTATACAGCAGCCCCACAGGTATATACAGCCCCAGTGGTAGTATACAGCAGCCCCACAGGTATATACAGCCCCAGTGTAGTATACAGCAGCCCCACAGGTATATACAGCCCCAGTGGTAGTATACAGCAGCCCCAGAGGTATATACAGCCCCAGTGTAGTATCCAGCAGCCCCAGTGGTAGTATACAGGGCCCCAGAGGTATATACAGCCCCAGTGTAGTATCCAGCAGCCCCAGTGGTAGTATACAGCCCCCCTCCTTATCATGTCCCCCCCAGGCTGTGGCAGCTCTCAAAATAACAAACACTTTATACATCACCTTCCGGCGCAGCTCCTCCGCTCCTCCGGTCCTCCGCTCCTCCGCTCGCCGGCTTCTTCTTCCTTGTTGTGCCGGCTTCTGTGACCGCGCGCAGGAAATGACGTCATCTCCTGCGCCCGGTCACATGACACCGGCACAACAAGGAAGAAGAAGCCGGCGAGCGGAGGAGCGGAGGAGCGGAGGAGCTGCGCCGGAAGGTGATGTATAAAGTGTTTGTTATTTTGAGAGCTGCCGCAGCCTGGGGGGGACATGATAAGGAGGGGGGGCTGTTTAATACTACTGGGGGACCCATATTAAGGAGGGGGGGCTGTGTAGTGCAATATGCACGGCATCCCCCCGCCGCTGATGGACGGGGGGATGCCGTGCATATTCATTGCACTAATGAGGCGGCCCCACGTGACCGCCTGCGGTCACCGCGGCCCCCTCCTGCCTCCTCCAGCCCCCGGTCACAGCCCCCCCCCCCACAGCATACCGTATGACCCGTGTATAAGCCGAGGGGGGGACTTTTCAGCCCAATTTTTGGGCTGAAAAACTCGGCTTATACACGAGTATATACGGTAATTAGAACATTGAGCCCACTTGTGTGTAATTTATTTTCAGTATAACTACAGATATTCTTTGAAGGCTTCAGAGGTTTGTTTGAGAATATAAGGGATCAAAAAGCATCATGAAAACCAAGACAAATCAGAACAAAGTTATGGAGAGGAGTAAAGCAGGGTTAAATTATAAAACATAACCAACAACTGAACATCTTGGAGCACTGTTCAATTAATCATCCAGAAGTGGAAGGAGTAAGGCACAACTGCAAACCTACCAAGACATTGCCATGTACCTAAACTGACATCCTGAGCCAAGAGAGCACTAATCAGAGAAGAAACCAAGATACCCGTGGTCACTCCGGAGGAGCTGCAGAGATTCACCACACTGGCGGGGAAATCTGTCCACAGGACAACTTGTAAACTCCACAAATTAGGCCTTTATGGAAGAGTGGCAAGAAGAAAGCTTCTGTTTCATGGCAGAATGAGCCACAGAAATAGGCACAGTCCTTAGATAAGGTGTGGAGCTGTATTGGAAAAACCGCAACCATGTTTCTCTTGGACAACTCCCTGGGACTACATGCATCCTTTTGGTAGTGATTTTTCAACTGCAATATATAGATCTATGTCTGAGTTGCATACACCTACAGTCTCCAGCTGTCACCTTATATGCTGTCTGTTTAAAAAGTAAGAGAAATCTGTGAAATCTGCTGATTTTATGAAGTCCCAATGATGGCTTTATATATGGCTCTATTTATTACACACTGTAGTTCCATGAATGCCCTCACTTTGTGCCACTGCATTGTGCTGTTGGTTGTTTGACACCTTCAGACACTCAAGCCACAATTCCAACTTCTTGGGCAAAAGTCGAACCTGACACAGTTTAGGCTTTCCAAAAAAAGATTAAAAATGTTTGATCAGCTTAACAGAGGGAGATTGATTGAAACCAGATTGTGATTAAACATGTTTCCTCTGCTCTCACAATGCATGAATTCCCTTTTTCTTACCTCTTTTCTTTAAATAAGTTGTGTATGGCCGATTTCCAATCAAATCCCTACACAAAAAAGAAAGAAAGGAAAAAGCTGGCTATGTTTTTTTGGAGCTAATTCATTGCAATGGCCCTGAATGAGACAATCCCTTGTTTCTTGGGTTTCACCCTTGAGTAGGCAAGAATAAATATCATCATCTCCATGAAATCAAAGGTTCTTCACTGTTCTCTGGAACAAAGCTACACGATTCCCTTTTTACCGAGCTCGAAATCTTGAGTCTGCATAGGACTCCCCTCCTTTTCCTTAATACAGAGCTCACTTGTGCTCCCAAGCGTTATTGAACAAACAGATCACCATGCTGTAACCAAACCACCACAATCTATTCCAAAGCCACTGGGACCTCTTTAGAATGAGCCATGCAGGTGCCTTTCTGGCAGCTGCCTGTAATGGAAGGAACAAGTACTAATCTTATCCCCGACCAACAGCTACGAAGAGTTTGAAAGAAAGCCTGCCTTTGCGTATGTTTGAGTGGGTGCGGATTGTGTCCAGTGTCCTTTGGGAAGAGCAGAATAAGTTAAATAGGTGCATTGGTCGCAACCTTGAAATATTTTTTTTTTCTAAAATCTATGTGTGTTTTTTGTAATTTTCAATAGGTCACAGCTCCTGTACCAAAATGTGCTACCTGACACTCACTTATAACGTGTTTATGATTTTACTGGATGAGTCATATTTTTTAGACAGATCATTTAGAGAAGACCTGTTACCAGGTTAAAAGTAAGCAGCTTTTGCACTTATTTTAATCCTGCTGCTCCTCAGAATATTCTTAGTTTTTTTGTTGCTTTGGTTTTTTTTGTGTTCTTTTTAAATCTGCTATATAATTCTAGAGATATGGGCCTTTCTAGTTAGTGCCAATTTAAGGGGGTAGTGAACAGAAGATGTGCGCAGCCAACACCTCACAGTATTCGCAAGTAAACATCGCTATTTGCTGGTTGGATAGAGAAGGCAGGAACCTAAGATTGGAGAGTGTGTTTCCTCAAAGGAAGAGATTGGGACGCCAGGTCAGATAACAGCTCTGGTGCGGTAATCAAATATAAAAGGCTATGATGACAAAGGAGGGGAGGAGTTGGCACCAAGAATTGGATGGAAGAAGACAAACGAGCAGTGGAGTGAGCCTATAATCATTATTGCCATTTAAATCCCCAATAGTGATTCGATCTCCAAGAATGCATGAAACACACTAACTGATAGAGGAACACAAAGAAAGAGTACCAAATGCCATCTCCTGAAGACTGAATGATGTTGCCAGAAGAAGGTCCGAGTGAGCTGGGCCATTACTCCCTGTCTAGATATACAGTAATCAGTGAGGGGATTTACCCACAAAAAAGTGGACTTGGGGCTTAGTTGGTTTTGCTATAGTCCCGTTAGAGCCTGTATGTTGATGGATTGAATTGGTTAAACAAGTGGGATTGTGAGTAATATTGGGAGACACTGACACTTTCCTACTTGCAGTAGGTTAACCTCTGCAAGATCCATTATTTAGAGATATAATGAAGTATATGAATATTGCATTTAGAACTTGTATATCTCCTGCTGTGTATTAATCTTTTTTTTTGTAATCATTTTTGCTTTCCCCGATCGTACGTTACCAACACTACTCCTTTATGAATAGAAGATTTTTCCTGGAGCAGACGCAAGTTATTCAGATCCTTCTTTATTCAGTGTAAATTTTATAAAAACATCACACAATTCCACATGGGGGAGCAGAAACACCAGGTTGTTTTGTTGGAACCCCCTTAATCGTTTGAGCTGTGCATACGCAGCTCAAATAAAAACTAGAAATATTATTATTATAGAACCTAATCCTTTTATAGAACACTTATTAATGCGTTCCACGATAAGTACCCCCTTCACATCAAAGCTAGATGGGAGGAAGATGTTGGCCCACTCTTGGATAATCAGTGGGATCATATATTAAATTCGGTGCCCAGTTTTTCCCTATCAGAGGCCCAGAGATTATCCCAGGTGTATCTAATACATAGGAAATATAAATCACCTGCATTCCTACATAAAATCGCAGTAAGGAGTGACTCGTGCTGCCCCCGATGTTGCCTACCGGATTCCCACCTTATGCATATGTTCTGGGACTGTCCTCGGCTTGGACGGTTCTAGAATAATGTTCTGAAAATATTGACAAGAGTTTATGGTACAAGATTGCTCCCTGATCCAAAGGTCTGTGTGCTGGGTATTATACAGCTGATGGGGGTGGGGAATAGGAAGCTGTCCACCTCAACACTCATCGGATTCCCAGGCACCTGGAACAGTGGCTGGCTCCACCAATCAGTTCAGAAGAAAAAAGGTATTTTCCAGGGCCACTGGACCATACTGACAGCAACTTTATTAGAACATATTTAAAAACACTTACATCCCGCCGGACACGTTTCGCCGATGAGTAAGGACCTTGTCCGAAACGTGTCTGTGCTGGGTATTATACCGGATATTCCTGTACAAGACCCGCTTGCGATCGGTATGGCTAGAACTCTATATATAGCACGGGAAACCATTACCTTGCATTGGAAGCAATATGCAGCCCTGAAGGTGGAGGAGTTTATTAACAGAGGCTGGAAAGAGGAATGTATATTAAAAGAAAGGCTATCGGAAAATTTGATAAAATCTGTAGCCCCTGGCTCAACACACTAGGTTTGCCATCCCAAGATTTGCTATTGGGGAATCTGTTCCCTATGCTTCGTTAATGCCCCTTTCTTCCTTCTTGTTTCCATATAGTCTCTTGCTTTCTGAATAGGTTTCATGACTATGTCTATTGCCCATACAATTTTGCATTATGTGCTTGACTGTTCATGGCTGTACAAGTTTTATTTTGTTCCATATTGTACCCCTAAAAAACATTTTTTGTGTGTGTGTCTCTCTCCCTTTTTTCTACTATACATTTATAGGTTGCATTCTAAGGGACCCACATTTATATTAGTTATAATGTGGTACTGGGGATTGGGAGAAGTTGTGTTGTGTATGAGAGGTATGTCTCAAATTTGTATGTTTAAAATTGCTTGAGCTTCATATCAAATTTGTATGTTAAAACTGTTTAATAAAAAATAATCTGTTTTAAAAAGAAAAAAGAAAGAAATAATTGTACTAGCTCAAAAGGGTGCTTCTACTCAATACTGAGCAAAGGGTCTGAATAGTTATGACCGTGATATTTCAGTTTTTCTTTTTTAATACATTTACATTTAATACATTTGTAAAAATCTCTACATGTTTGCTTTTTTCAGTCACGATTGGGTGCAGAGTGTACATTAATGAGGAAAAAAAATCAACTTTTTGGATCTACCAAATGGCTGCAATGAAACAGTGAAAAACTTAAGGGGTCTGAATACTTTCCACACCCACTGTATAAGATACCAAACATATAACCTTGCCTGGAATCCCATATATATATAGTGCAATATGTCTAAGGATATCCTTTTGAGGTTTCGGCCCCTAAAGCAAGTTCTCTACATTCAAGCCCACACAGAGTGGGAGTTGTGTCTTTTGCTCTGCAGGGGGTTGTCATTTACAAAGTGAAGATCTTAATTAACTTTGTGAACCATTTGTTTCTGCCTACAAGTTCCTGAGAGAGAGAGGGTGATCAATATGGGCTCTTAGGGCAGTTGAAAGCATTTTTGGCTTATTATATTTTCATGACACATTTTAATTGCTTTAGCCGGTATATATCACAGAGATGGTTGTCCTCTGAGGTGTAAATCTGAAGGTTCCAGGGGGACTTGTAGTGTCTTTAGGGTTTAAGGCATTGAAGCTAGGTTAATATACAGCTTGATACTGGGGTGTGTCTGGCTTTTACATATGCCACCACCCATGGGTATGTCTCAGATTTTAATATGGAGTCTGTGTCTGACATGTGGAGAAAAAGACTGCAGACAGTATGGATGCTGTGCTGTAAAAAGGAACCTTTGAAAGAGGTCCTGTGTGTACACTGACAGGAGTCAGTATGTGCAGACGTATCCATGAATGAGTCGTTCTGGTAAACCGTGTGTGCACTAACCAGGTTTAGTGACAGACAGGAGTCAGTGATAGGGAGGTTTATATACTTTCATGTGATATGCATGGATAGGAAACGTATCCAAACTTTTACGGGAGGACCCGTGATTGAGTTAAACGGACGGTATATTATATGTTGATGTTGCTGTAAGGCTGAATGAAGGCTCATGTTCTGTTATCTTGTGGTGGATTATGAAGCTATGTATTCCATGGCAGATATGGAAATAATTCGCTTTCTGACATTTCTTTATATTGGCTACCTTTCTCTTTAACCACAAAAAAAACATATTCTCCTTTGTTTGAAGGTCTACTAACATTTACATATCCCAAAAAAGTGACTACAAAATATCCGACAATACTTGACCCTGAATGGTTGTAGCAGCGGCACATATGCTTGATGGATTCTCCATTTACATTTTAACGGTGAATGGGTAAAAAATCTTATGATTACAGTAAGCACATAATTCAATTTCCTTATTAAGCTTCTACATGCCTCTCTATCTTTCCATAATGTCATACACCCTTTCCTGCCCTCACCTATTCTTCCGTATTTGGAATACTCAAAGCAATTAATAAAGTAATGAAAAAACGAACCATAGAACAAGACGTGACATTATTACTTTATTTTATCTATATCGACTATATTTCCATAATCCTATTACACTATTAACCAGTGCTGCATAATATAAGCTGTTTAGTAAGGTGAAGAGCATATTTCTTGATTTACAAAAATATATAAATATCTCTCAAAATGTGAAATCAAATCATGAATCCAAAGTCATAATGACATGATATTAATGAACTGTGCAAAACACAAGTTACAGCTTCAGTATGAGCCATAAATAGTTAGAGGTTTTCTCTTAAAGGGGTTGTCCGGGCTTTTCTTAAAATCTGTGTGTGTATCGATCTAGGCTGCAAAATGCTAACAGCTTGTAATTTACACTCTGTTAGTATTTTGCATGGTTACCTAGATATCATGATTCGGCATGTGTGGAAGAACAGTTCAGCCCCTGCCTAGAGGCGTGTTTGTTTTGGAGCCTGGTCGTTTACACCCAGACTCCAACAGGCCTGCCTTAGCCCCAGCAGGCCTGCCCACATTTCCAATAGGACCACCCTCATTCACCTATGTAGACGCTGATTGAACTGCATTGGACTAAGCGGTCATCTCCTTCTCTCTGCATGACTGGGCAGAAGCCGCCATTCTATGAAAGAGATGACTGCTCTGTGCAGTGCTGCAGTGTTTGTGATGTTCATTCTTCTTCCCCATTCCTGCGCTGTCACTGAAGCGATCCTCCTCTCTGTATCTCTACCACAGCTATCATCTCTGTGAAGGAGATGAACCTGTGCTGCGGTATGTGCGTGCTCATCTCCTTCACAGAGGGGGGCGGCTGTGGCAGTGAAATAGAGAGAAGGATTGCTTCAGTGACAGAGCGGGCACGTAGAAAAAGAATAAATGGAGCACACACAGCAGCACTGCACAGAGCGGTTATCTGCGTGACAGAGGGGCGGCTTCTGCACAGTGCTGCAGAGATAAGGAGATGACCACTCCATCAGTGTAATGTGCTTCAATCAGCATGTAAATAGGTGAATGGGGGTGGGCCTATTGGAGACGGGGGCGAGCCACTTACAGTCTGGGGAGGACCTGTTGGAGTCTGGGTGTAAACGACCAGTTGTGACATTACAACCAGGCTCCAAAACAAGCACGCATTTAGACAGGGGCTGAGCTGATCCTCCACTTATGCTGAATCGTGATATCTAGGTAACCAAGCAAAATGATCACAGAGTGTAAAATAAAAACTATTAGCATATTGCAGCCTAGAAACACACAAATTTTAGGAAAAGCCCGGACAACTCCTTTAACCTCTTTGCTCTGTACAGAGTACTCAGACTTGAGGCTTCCCGTACACATACTTTGATTATAGTGTACAGATCTTGCTGAGCAGCAGATGAAAGCAGCTTCTTAAGGAGTATGGACTGGGAATTTAAACAGCACTGTAACATAGTGTTAGGGTGAAGGAAGACAAATAACATAATGAAGTATATTACAAAAATTCATAATTTTGCAATGCCTGGAGGATAATTAAATTAAGGGAAACAAAGTTTTGGTATTCTAAGTTAAGACTTCTGAGCTGCACAATCCAATACATCTTGTAGTTGTGGAGCACTGAGGCATCTTCAAACTGCTAATTGGGTTGCTAAGATTCAGGCCACGTCTGATCTGATAAGATAAGCCTTCAATATCAGATTGCTGAAAAAAAACCTTTAAGAAAATGTAAATCAATTGAAAAGGGATTGTTTAGGAATTGAGGGGAAAAATGCTACATACACAAAATGGTTTATAGGAATTAATTGTAAAGGTTTATTATATTTTATTTTATTTTTCAAATCCAGTGTTTTCACAAACTTGAGTTTCACCTGTAGCACATACAAGTGTGAGAAGCCATAGAGAAGGAGGTATAGGCAACTGGATTGTTCTCCAGTGCTAAAGAATTATAAACTCCACCATGATCATACAACCTCTGCCTCTCAGTAGCTGGAGGGCCGCCATTATGGGAATGTAAAGAAATACTAGGTCTTTATTTGGGAACACAATTAGACCCTTATGCATTATTTGCCACTGGTGTTGTTGCACTAGAACGGCTCTCTTTCTTACACGTGTGCTCTAGAAAAGATTTGTAGTTGATGCGGCCATCCATATTCTGATCGTATTTGGACATGATGTGAAAAACCTCATCTTCGTCAAGTACAAAGTTGCAGAGCTTCAAAACAGACCTAAATTCTGGTAGAGATAAGTAGCCGCTGCTCTCCATGTCCAGCTTCTTGAAAGCTCTGCGTAGAGTTTTCCATTCTCCTTTCAGCTGCGTATTAGAAAAGATGGAAGTTTAATTCCCCCATGTAGATTCGGGAACCTGTGACTTTATACATTTTTCCAAGTTCATAGTGAACAGATCTATAAAACTTAGGTTCACTGACTGATCCAATTGGAGTGAATGTTAAAATGTAGCATTTATGTATACACTATCTAAAAATGGGATTCACGTTGAAAAAGTGACAACACAATACGTAATGTTAAAAAATTGGGAACTGTTACTCTCACTTGCACTGCTTAAAGAGGACCTGTCACCAAACCAGGCATGGTGATCTAATTACAGTACTGGATGCAGCATGTCTGCAGCATGCAGACGAGGGGTCCCCCAGCACTTGAGCAGCCCTGTACCCCGAGATAATACAGTTAGAAAACTTACATGCTCCAGCCATTAAGGAGGTGGCTAGGGGCTGCAGCCAAGGGCAGATTCACACCCCCTGCATGTTTAATCTGCCCACCGCTGCCAATCATTCTCTCCCTCTTCAGCAGCATTTAAACAGAGTTTTTTTTTTCTCTCTCCCAGAAAGTCAGTTTAGCCCCACCCCCTGAGGGGCGGAGCCAAACGGCAAGTTCTGAAAAAAAAACTCTGTTTAAATGCTGCTGAAGAGGGAGACAATAATTGGCAGCGGTGGGAAGATTAAACATGCAGGGGGTGTGAATCTGCCCTTGGCTGCAGCCCCTAGCCACCTCCTTAGTGGCTGTAGCATGTAAGTTTTCTAAGTGTATTATCTCGGGGTACAGGGCTGCTCAAGTGCTGGGGGACCCCTTGTCTCCATGCTGCAGACATGCTGCATCCAGTGCTGTAATTAGATCACCATGCCTGGGTTGGTGACAGGTCCTCTTTAAATAGTTTAAATGTTGTCACATCACTTTTAGCAAATATGGCTTTGTAGCTTCATTGGGATTTATCTATAAAACATCTAGGATACTTAGTACACATAACCATGTATACACAATTGTTTCCAAAAGGGAGGGATATATACTTATTTGGAAATATTACCACGTGTCACTGTATATTTAAATGTGCATGACACCCCGTAATTAAGTGTAATATATCAGCAGGTTTTTGCTATGTAAGCAATGATGTACAGTAAGAGTTAAAAACAAAAATCAATTGTGCTTCCTTATCAGGGTCTGTGCAATTGTTTACTTATACTAAATGTTTTATTACACTGTGATTACCATTACAGGACTACTTAGTCACACACATGGCAGTCCGAAATGGTCCTTGCTGTGATTATCTATTGAGAGCCTGGGGGCAGGGACAGTTCTCCCAGCTCTGCTACATGCCTCAAATGAAATGCTTTGATTGTGTCAGAATGGCTGGAGCCAGTAATCTTTATAATACACCTTTGGATTCAAGGTTTCTTTGCTTACATCATGATGCTTTCACATGAGGTAGCAAAACCCTGCAGACAGATTCCTTTAAATAAAGGTCATTTCACAATATGGAAAAGGATAAAAGGATAAATGAGCAGAGTTACAGCCCATATGAGGATTATTTTAATACTAGCTGTGAGCCCGATGCAAATGCATCGGGATTCTAGAACGTGCATTAATTTGATTATAGTAGTTATAGCTGTTAGCCTGATGCAAATGCATCGGGTATCTAAAATATGTTTATTGTTTTTTTAAAGATTTTTAAATAATAATCGCATCATCAATAGCAATAATATAAGCCATAGCATTATTATTAGCAGTAATAGCAGTATTAATAGCATTATTAGCAGTATTATGAGCATTAATAACAGTATTAATAGCATTAATAGCATTATTATTAGCATTAATAGCATTATTAATAGCATTATTAGCATTAATAATAGCATTAATAACATTATTAATAGCATTAATAGCATTATTATTAGCATTAATAGCATTAATAATAGCATTATTAGCATTAATAATAGCATTAATAACATTATTAATAGCATTAATAGCATTATTATTAGCATTAATAGCATTAATAATAACATTATTAGCATTAATAATAGCATTAATAACATTATTAATAGCATTAATAGTATTATTAGCATTAATAGCATTAATAATAGCATTATTAGCATTAATAATAGGATTAATAACATTATTAATAGCATTAATAGCATTATTATTAGCATTAATAGCATTAATAATAGCATTATTAGCATTAATAATAGCATTAATAACATTATTAATAGCATTAATAGCAATATTAATAGCATTAATAGGATAAATATTAGCATTAATAGCATTAATAGCATAATTAATAGCATTAATAGCATTATTAATAGCATTATACTATGCATTATTATTAGCATTAATAGCATTAATAATAGCATTAATAACATTATTTAATAGCATTAATAGCATTAAATTATTAGCATTAATAGCATTAATAGCATTATTATTAGCATTAATAGCATTAATAATGCCATTAATAGGATAAATATTAGCATTGATAGCATTAATAGCATAATTAATAGCATTAATAGCATTATTAATAGCATTAATAGCATTATTATTAGCATTAATAGCATTAATAGGATAAATATTAGCATTAATAGCATTAATAGCATTATTAATAGCATTATTATGGCATTAATAGCATTAATAATAGCATTATTAGCATTAATAATAGCATTAATAACATTATTAATAGCATTAATAGCATTATTATTAGCATTAATAGCATTAATAGCATTATTATTAGCATTAATAGCATTAATAATACCATGAATAGGATAAATATTAGCATTAATAGCAATAATAGCATAATTAAATAGCATTAATAGCATTATTAATAGCATTAATAGCATTAATAGGATAAATATTAGCATTAATAGCATTATTAATAGCATTAATAGCATTAATAGGATAAATATTAGCATTAATAGCATTAATAGCATAATTAATAGCATTAATATCATTATTAATAGCATTAATAGCATTTATTATTAGCATTAATAGCATTAATAATAGCATTATTAGCATTAATAATAGCATTAAAACATTATTAATAGCATTAATAGCATTAATTATTAGCTATTAATAGCATTAATAGCATTATTATTAGCATTAATAGCATTAATAATACCATTAATAGGATAAATATTAGCATTAATAGCATTAATAGCATAAATAATAGCATTAATAGCATTATATATAGCATTAATAGCATTATTATTAGCATAAATAGCATTAATAATAGCATTATTAGCATTAATATATAGCATTAAATAACATTATAATAGCATTAATAGCATTAATTATATAGCATTAATAGCATTAATAATAGCATTATTAGCATTAATAATAGCATTAATAACATTATTAATAGCATTAATAGCATTATTATGAGCATTAATAGCATTAATAGTATATTAATAGCATGAATAGCATTATTAATAGCATTAATAGGATTAATAGCATTATTAATAGCATTAATAGCATAAATAATAGAATTAATAGCATAAAAAATATCATTAATAGCATTAGTATTAGCATAAAGAGCATTAATAGCAATATTATTAGCATGAATAGCATTATTAATAGCATTAATATCATTAAAGGATAAATATTAGCATTAATAGCATTAATAGCATAATTAATAGCATTAATAGCATTATTAATAGCATTAATAGCATTAATAGCATTAATAATAGCATTATTAGCATTAATAATAGCATTAATAACATTATTAATAGCATTAATAGCATTATTATTAGCATTAATAGCATTAATAGCATTATTATTAGCATTAATAGCATCAATAATACCATTAATAGGATAAATATTAGCATTAATAGCATAAATAATAGCATTAATAGCATTATTAATAGCATTAATAGCATTATTATTAGCATAAATAGCATTAATAATAGCATTATTAGCATTAATAATAGCATTAATAACATTATTAATAGCATTAATAGCATTATTATTAGCATTAATAGCATTAATAATAGCATTATTAGCATTAATAATAGCATTAATAACATTATTATTAGCATTAATAGCATAATTATTAGCATTAATAGCATTATTATTAGCAGTAATATCATTATTATTAGCATTTTTTTTTTAATTATTATTTTTTATTTAATTATTTATTATTTTTTTATTATTTTTTAATTAATTTTTAATTATTTTTTTTATTATTAAATTTATTATTTAGGCTGAGACCCAGTTCTCTTTCAGGTCCGCTGAAAGGGCTGATATTATTAGCATATATTTAATTTTTTTATATATTATTTTTATTGAATTATTTATTATTTTTAATTTATTTTTTTATTATTTTTTTAATTATTTTTTAATTATTTTTTTATTATTAAATTTATTATTTAGGCTGAGACCCAGTTCTCTTTCAGGTCCGCTAAAAGGGCTGATATTATTAGCATATATATAATTTTTTTATTATTATTTTTATTTAATTATTTATTATTTTTTATTTATTTTTTTATTATTTTTTAATTATTTTTTAATTATTTTTTTTATTATTAAATTTATTATTTAGGCTGAGACCCAGTTCTCTTTCAGGTCTGCTATTTGTTCCCATTGAAATACATTAGCGGTGTGTCGGCGATTTTATGGCCGCCCACCTGGTTCTATTTGTCGGCCCTAAAATCGCGGACACACCGCTAATGCATGTCTATGGGCAGTCCGCCCGATTTCGGATTGGAAGCAGACCAATCAGAATTCGAGCTCACTGCCCATATTCTGATTGGTCGCTGTCTACTTCCCTCAGCCAATCAGAAGAGCCCCTCACATCTCATTGACATAGAATGGTGGATTTGTCGTCCATTCTATGTTAATGATAAGTGAAGAGGACGTCGGATCTGGAAATTTGCGGAAAGAAGACAGAAGATCCCCGGGGCCGGACGAAGAGGCGGAGATGGCGGAAAGAAGAGAGAAGACCCCCGGGGCCGGAGGAAGAGGACGCCTGGCCGGACGGAGACTTGTGGATCGGACGGACGATCAGATGACTAAGAAGGCATGTAAGTGATCGACGGGGACGTTAGGGTAGGGGACGGCGGGGGCTTCGGGTGTAGGGCTTTAGGTGTTAGCGACAGCGGCGGGGGAAAGCGGCGGGAGCTTAGGAGGCGGCGGGGCTTAGGGGGTAGGGGGTTAGGTGTGGCGGGGCTTAGGGGTAGGGGCATAGGTGCGGCAGGTCGGGGCTTAGGGTGTAGGGGTGCGTCGGAATAAGGGGAAGGTGCTTAGGTGCGGCGGGTGGGGGCTTTTAGGTGCGGCGGGGCTTAGGGGGTAGGGGCTTAGGTGCGGCGGGGCTTAGGGGGTAGAGGGTTAGGTGTGGCGGGGCTTATGGGGTAGGGGCTTAGGTGTCGCGGGGCTTTTAGTTGCGGCAGGGCTTAGGGGGTAGGGGATTAGGTGCGTCTGGTCGGGGGTTAGGTGCGGCGGGGCTTAGGGTGTAGGGGCTTAGGTGGGGCGGGTCGGGACTTAGGATGCGGCGGAGCTTAGAGGGTAGGGACTTAGAAGCGGTGGAGTTAGGGGGTAGGAGCTTAGGTGCGGGTGGGTGTGCGGACATGGGGTGGCTGTGCGGACATGGGGGGGCTGTGTGTACGACATGGGGGTGGCTGTGCGGACATGGGGGGGCTGTGTGTACGACATGGGGGTGGCTGTGCGGACACGGGGGGGGGGCTGTGTGGACATGGGAGGGGCTGTGCGGACATGGGGAGGGGCTGTGCGGACATGGGGGGGGGTCTGTGCGGACATGGGGGGGGGGTCTGTGCGGACATGGGGGGGGGGGTCTGTACGGACATGGGGGGGGCTGTGCGGACATGGGGGGGGGTGCGAATTGTGGGTAGCGGGCGGCACTGAGGCACAGGGGCACAGGGGCACAGGCTCCGGAGCACTGTGTCAGCATGTGCTGACAGCAGCTGCTCCGGAGCGGGATGACAGCGGCGAGGGGTCGCAATGCCCGCTACGCGGGCAATGCCTCGCACGACGTGGTGACGTCACAGTGTGACATAGCCACGGCGTGCCGGGGGCCGACACAACGTGCCTACGGCAATTATATAGTAGATTCAATTGTGTTGCAGATGTCAAACACTATAAGCACAATAGACCCCCTGTAATATACTTAAAAAAGGTGGCTATATAGCCAGTGCAAAATCTGTAGGTCTAGCTGGCATTATCCCACAGGGCACTTCTCACCCTGATGGAACTATACCATATGAAGCGTATTTATAAGCTAAATACTGTTTATGTGGAACATATTAGTGATAGAGATAACTGTCCTATAATTTCCGTACCTGTTTTTTCATGCTAATACTAATACTAATTACTAAACATTTACTTTTTCTAAATAATAAACAATACAAGGCTAATAAGGTAACAGCATGATTGCCACTACCAATCATGCCATTTATTAGATTTGTATTGTTCATCGTTTAGAATAAAAAAACTGCCAAATTTTAATGATTCTGGGATTAGTCAGTGAACATTTTTATTATTTCTTGGAGATATTGATTAAAATTCCTATTCAGTGAGCTTAGGCCGGCTTCACACTGCGTGTGTGATCCGATCCGTAGCTGTCCGCTTGAGGCAGACAGCAGCGGACCGGATCAGCACACAGGCCTGGGGGGCTATTATGCCCTCCAATCCTGTGTGCAGCGCACGCATTTCCCACGGCTGATAGGTGAGGACTGCGGGCGCCGCGGTCCTGAGCTGTCAGCAGCGGCAGCTGCGCGCGCTGCACACAGGATCGGAGGGCATAATAGCCCCCCAGGCCTGTGTGCTGATCCGGTCCGCTGCTGTCTGCCTCAAGCGGACAGCTACGGATCGGATCACACACGCAGTGTGAAGCCGGCCTTAGATCTAAAAAACTTAATTCAATTATCAATTAAACCCCAATTGCTAAGAACAAAAGCTCGCCCACACAACACTATTCTTGGTCCTAGGAGAATCCGAGAAAATATCAGATCACACTCGGATCAATGTTATTCTATGAGGCTGTGCACAAGTCCAATTTTTACTTCGGCCAAGTATGTCTCAGAAAAAAAATCACAGCATGTTGCCTCTGTAAATCGGATCACACTCAACTATGTAAGTCAATGGACCTGTGTGGTCTGATTTTTGCGGAATGACAGAATGAAGATAGAAAAAATATTTTTTCTATGTTCTCCACATCTGAGAACCTTGGCTCACATTCAGTCTGATCAGGGTGTGATTGGCATAATTGATACAATTTTCTTGGATGTGAAAGGTTCATCTGACACTAGCCTAAGGCCGGCTTCCACCATGGTTTTTACCTTTCAGGTTCTGTCCAGTTTGAACCGGACAGAATCTGATCAGATTTTGCCCCCATGTTTCCCTATGGTGCCGGATTAGTCTTATTTGGCCATCCGGTTTGCTGTATTTTCTCCCTGATCCAATTTTGTCAAGTTTTGCATCGAACACAAAATCGGAGTCAGCATCATTTTTTGTCTCCGGTGCAAAAATCTGACAAAATCCTCCCTGATCTGGGGCCATCCGGCACCCATTACATGGGAGTTTATGGGTGCCGGATCGCCTTGGATACAATAAAAAATTGGATTGTTTCATGAATGCCTTTTACTGAACAGCGGCGGCACTGAAATGCAGCCGTGCTCATTCAGCACCATGGACAGCAGCAGCATTTCAGAGCCACCGCTGAACTATGGAGAGCTCCACTGCCCAGATGGCTGAAATTTCAGCACCATGGACAGCAGCACTGCACACGTAGGCTGAAATTTCAGCATGTGGACAGCAGCAGACATGAGCACAAACGAATCCTGAAAAAAACAGGATCGGAGGGCATATTTGCCCACAGTTTGTGCTCGTTCTGTGCTGTCAGGTTCTGTCTAGTGCATCCTGCAAAACACCGGACAGAACCTGACAGCAGAAAACTGTGGTGTGAAGCCGCCTTAGAAGATCTGATTTGGATCCACATTTTTACACGTTCATAGTAAACAACACCCACTACAAATATATTAAAAAGATGGAACTGACAATCAAGCTCTATGACATGCAGATCTTTTATGGGGCCGTCACACGCGTCAATGTCATTAGTGATCTGATCGCTGACGACATTGACGGATGATCGCTGGTGAGCTGTCACACAGGCAGACTCACCAGCGATCATTTTACCAGCGACATCGTGGAAATGATTTCTATATTGTTTCCATGATGTCTGCAGGCTGCTATCCAGGGTAAACTGCGGGTAACTAGGCAGCGTGCGCTGCCTAGTTACCCGATGTATACCTTAGTTACCAGCCTTCTCCACTCACCGGCTGGTATCTCAGGTACACAGCGGGTAACTAGGGACCCTAGTTACCCGCTGTGTACCTTAGATATCAGCCTGTGAGCGGAGAAGGCTGGTAACTAAGGTATACATGGGGTATCTAGGCAGCGCGCGCTGCCTAGTTACCCGCAGTTTACCCTGGATACTAGCTCCCAGCGCTTCCTGAGAGGTGCTGGAAGCTGGCTGATCGCATCTCCCGGTGTCACATGCAGCGATGCTGCGTGTCCACCGGGCGACCGTCGTCAGGTTTTAGAACAGGTTCTAAAACATGGCGAACATCAACCAGCGATTTATCGCTGGTTGATGCGCCCTGTCACATGCGTCAATATCGCTGCAACGTCACGTGCAGCAGTGATCGTGCACGCGATATTGACGAGTGTGACAGCCCTATTAGGGATTTGAAGTTTTATATAAGTAAAGGTTAATTAACATAAATGAAAAGATCTGCAACCTACTAATATTTGTTTTCAATTTCTCAGCATATTCAAGCTCTTTGCTTGTTGTGAGTGAATAGGAATAATCTTGTTCACATAATGGAAATGTAAACCTTTACAGACCTGGTATATTGCACATATAAAGGATTAATTACTGTTCTACCCATTTAGGCTCAGTAGGAGAAAGCAATTCTAGTTTGACACTTGTGATAACCTGTGATATGTTATCTTTTTATGACGTTTAATATGTTTAGCAGAATCTGGAAGTATCCCTGCATATCTAGGTGTCTTCTCCTTTAAGAACACAGTGCATTGTGGGTCAGCCCTCTGCATCTCTGGGAATGCAGCAGGCATTTTAGATCAGTGTCAGAAAGGATGTGATCCCACATATATGTTTTCTCTTGCACCCTGCTTCTCTCTTGTGAACCTCCATCATCCTTGTCAAGTTAATCTGGTGAGATTTATACTCCTGTCTGTATGTTTGCTCCTTTAGAGTCTCTTGTCAGGATTGTACAGCAATTGTTTTTACATAGGGATTAGGTCTGCAGGAATGTATGTGTTTATCTTCAAACCTTCATTTTAGTGAAGGATCTCCTGTACTGAATACTGTTGTTGCTGTTATATGATGTATGTTTCCAGTGCCCATTTGATTTTGGTGCTTTATTATCACTACTGTTGATTTATGTGATATGCTCAGTGTTGATTTGTTTTATTTGCATTCTTATAGTTTTATCACACACACTTGACTGATAAATCACATCCATCGAATTACATCATTCACTCACTGTTGAACAATAAGCAATAGACTACAGAACCAACAGTCTGTTTATTTGGGATACAGAGAAGGTTAAGCTGTATGCTGAAATTTACACAGCATAGAATGTGAAGGAAGGCAGAATAATTATAATTCTGTGCAGTGACTATGCACTATGATTATCTATGACTCTCACCTTCAAATTATTTTCGACTAATCAGTTTGGTATTAAATACATTTTTTGGTAGAAATGTGCAGACTTTTTTATTATGCAAATATTAATCTTTATTTACATAAGTCAAAACACATATTTGAATGGATAAATTATAGAATAGGATTTGAAAACAATAGAAAGAACATGAAAAAGCATTGGATACAGTATACTACAAAAACGAGTACAGCCCTCACATCTTTGTAAATATTTCATTAAATTTTTTTTATGGAACAACACTGAAGATATACAATGTGAAGTAGTCAATGTACAGCTTCTATAACAGTGTACATTAAGTGTGCCCTGTAAATAATGCAAAACACAGCCATTAATGTCTTAAACGCTGACAACAAATGTGAGTACATCCCTAAATGAAATTGTTTAAATTGTGTCCAAAGCGTCAATATTTTTTGTGTGGCCACCATTATTTTCAAGTACTGTCTTAACGCTCATGGGCATGGAGTTCACTAGAGCTTCACAGGAGCCACTGCAATTTTATTCTCTCCTCCATGATGACATCACAGAGCTGATAGAAGTTAGCAGCCTTGTGCTCCTCAACTTTCCATTTGAGGATGCCCCACAGATGCTCAATAGGGTTTAGGTCTAGAGACATGCTTGACCAGTCCAGCACCTTTACCCTCAGTTTATTTAGAAAGGCAGTGTTCATTTTGGAGGGGTGTATGGAATCGTTACAATTTTGGAATACTATCCTGTTGTGCAGCTTCAGAAAGGAAGGGATCATGCTCTGCTTCATTATGTAACAGTACATGTTGGCATTCATGATTTCCTGAACGAGCTGTAGCTCCCCACAGCCGGTAGTACTCATGCAGCCCCAAACCATGGCACTCTCACCACCATAACTGACTGTAGGCTTACAAATTTATCTTTGTACTCTTCACCTGTCTGCCACCACACACACTTGACACCATCTGTACGAAATTTTTTTATCTTGGACTATGTTCCACTAATCAATGTCCTCAGTGTTCAGTAAATTGTTTGTGGGATCCTTATGCATCATCTTTAGAAGAGGCTTTATTCTGGGATGACAGCCATGCAGGTCATTTTGATGCAGTGTGTGATTTATGGTGTGAACACTGACAGGCTGACCCCCCCACCACCACTTTTAATACCTTCAGAAATGCAGGCTGCACTCAATACAACCTCTGGACATGACACTGAGTATGTGCACTCAACTTCTTTGGTCGACCATGGAGAGAACTATTCTCATGGGAACCTGTCTTATTAAACTGATATATGGTCTTGGCCACCATGCTGCAGTTCAGTTTCAGGGTGTTGATAATTAATCTTCTTATACCCTAGTGAGTCCATCTTTATGTAGAGCAAAACATTTTTTTTTCAGATCCTCAGAGAAGTTTTTGCCATGAGGTACAATGCTAACCTTCCATTGACCAGTATGAGAAAGAGTGCGAGCGATAACACCAAATTTAATACACTTGCTCCCTTTTCACACCTGAGATGTTTTAATACTAAGGAGTCACATGACACCAGGGAGGGAAAATGGCTAATTGTGCACAATTTGGCTATTTTCACTTAGGGGTGTACCTCTTTTTCTTGCTCACGGTTTAGGCATTAATGGCTGTGTGTTGAGTTTTTTAGAGGGCACGCCAAATTTACACTTTTATACAAGCTGTTCATTGACAACTTTACATTGTATCAAAGTGTTATACCTTCAGTGATGACCCATGAAAAGATAAAATATTTACTAAAATGTGAGGGGTGTGCTCACTTTTGTGATATACTGTGTATAAAGCAATTACGGTAGCATTGCTCACGCGTGCATCTGTCTATTTAATCAGCTGTTGTTCTGGACAGGTGGAAGCGTTAGTTACCAAGTCGTACCAATGCTTGGAAGAAAATGTTGAAAGTCTGATGACAACTAATGAGATTTTGATTTAGGTCTGGCATCAGTTGTGATCAGTTGAGTTGCATCAAGCTCAAATAACTGATATATTTGAACCCTGCCTTACAGTATGGGTATGCGGCATCTTTTGCAGGGTGCCAACATTTTCCAGTTTTCAGACAGAAGACCTTTACTTTGGCATTTCCAAAGCTGAACTGTCTTTTTTAGTGTCTTTCCTGAGTGCTTTTTCTTTAAAAATTTTTTTTTTACATTATGAGCTGTGGTATGTTTTTCCATTTTTGTTTTTTTTTTTGTGTTATTTTCATTGCCGCTTCCTACACTTTTTTTTATTAATCCATCCAACAATGAAAAAACCACTAGCGGTGTTTGAAGCAGGTACGGTTGCAAAATGCTCAAAAAAACACCCAAGTGTCTTCTACATGTCTATTGACTATATTAAAAAGATTGGAGTGTCTTCAAAGATAAAAGCGTCTGAAGTAACTACTAAGTGTCTATGGGAACCTGAAGCTGTTAAAATACACCCAAAAGCCTGAATATATGAACAGCAAAGACAAAGTGCTCATTCTAATATGTGTTTTCTATAGCACTTTTTTACATCAGTTTCAGAGTTGACCCACTTCATACGCACCTGAAAAAAATGTTGTATGAACATAACCTTAGGTGATATTTCAAGATCCAGCTATAAGTTGAAATTCTATTT
Organism: Allobates femoralis; assembly: GCA_033576535.1. Classification (NCBI taxonomy): domain Eukaryota; kingdom Metazoa; phylum Chordata; class Amphibia; order Anura; family Aromobatidae; genus Allobates; species Allobates femoralis. Next base: position 130,430,046 of record JARQOC010000003.1, on the reverse strand, counting down.
TTAAATTTCAAGAATAGACAGAAAATTGATGGCAGAAAAAGACAAAATCCGTCTAGTTTTTGCCAACAATGTATCTAATTTATTTTAGGATAGATATATCCCAGTGCAACACCAGCAATGGTGTCCCTGCGGTAAGGAAGCCAACACACTCAACTCTACAGCCGCTCTGAAGCTTCTGTTCCAATCATCGCTGTATCTCTCTGCTCCCAGATCCTGCATATGCCACACAGGTCTCCAGAGAGCATACTAATGGCCCCTTTACACGCAGCTACAGGTGACAGGTTTTCCACAGGTAACTTACTGGTTGCAGTGAAATCATGGAGACATAGTTCTATCTTGTTGCTGTGTACAAATGGAACTATGTCTCCATGATTTCACTGCAACCAGTAAGTTACCTGTGGAAAACCTGTCACCTGTAGCTGCGTGTAAAGGGGCCATAAGAGTCGAGCGTGTGCAATCCCCACCTCTTAAAGGGGCAGGGCATGCACTCTGTAAGTGTCCAAGGGCTGGAGGACACTAAGTACTTAAGACACCCTCCCTCCTTAGGGAGGTACCTTAGCAATGTGTCTGTCAGTTAGCCTGCTGCAAGTTGCTGTCACGAAATGGACCCTTTAATATATAATGTAGGAGGATTTCTTATTCATCCAGACATATCATATTGTATATAGGCTTGTAAACTTGTATTGGCCAAGGAGAATTTCCTACAGTATTTTCATAGATGACTGGTGTAAGTTTAGCAAGGAAATGTAATTATCTAACTTGTTTGTCATAGCAGGCCAGAGAACTTAATTATGCTAATCGTCCATTGTCTATTACCCTGTGAATGTTGATTGAGGCTCCAGCCACTATTGTGTTAATGTCATGGTTTACAGACTGAATGTCTCAAACTAACATTCCATTGTATCACTACTAGGTGCTATATAAATCAGCATTTGGATTGCAATAGTACTAAAATATGTTAAATGAGGATTGGAGTTCAGCCAATGAAAAGACTGTGTTATTGCACCAATCATGACGTCCCCAATATCCTACAATGAGGGCTGAGGGTATATAAGGAGGACTGTTCACTTTGACCAGCAGTTTGGAGTTATATTCTGTCTAGTGGCCTCAGTCTAGGGATTTTCGGTCCCGGCTAGAGGTCACTGGATTGGATACAGGCAGCTAATCTAGGGTCTTCGGATCCGGTTAGCGAGCCATAACCCCAGGCCTAGGCATTTCGGTGCCGACCAAGGGGATCAGAACACGGACTAAGGAACCACAAGGACTTCAGTATCGGATTATCGGATTCGGCTGTGATAAAGACTGCATAAGGACAATGAAGCAACCCAGGTTGGGATGATACAGTCACCTGGCTACAGACTTTGCCGTGCTACATTCTAATCCCTGGTGAGCCAGCGGAAGGGTGAGACTCTGTTGCCTGTTACATGTTGTGTTTTGCTTGGTTATGCATTATATGCTGTTAACTGTTTGGGGATCCAATAAAGCCTTGATATTGTGATTCCCTCACCCTGTGTTGTCTGAGTAGTGTTCCGCCCACGGTTAAGGAGCTCGGGCATTCAGCTGGGGATGAGCCCTGGTCCACGCTGTCTTTGTAAAGGCGGCTGGGCCTGCGGACGAGAGCACCCACTGACCCCCGGCTCTCCACAATTGGTGGCAGCGGTGGGATACTACTCAGCCTGGTTTATCCAGGGGAGCTGCAGGGGACTGGTGTTCGTGGACACCGTCCAAGGGCTCAACAACGAGGGATGCATATAAGCATATCCAGCAGGCCATAGTGAGGCATTCAGGTTTCGGACGTTGCCATGTCAAACCTCACCAGCTCAGCCATGTGAAGAGGACTGGAGTGGAAGTACGGCCGCTATAGGAAACTGCAACTAGAGCTGGCATGTCTGTTCCGAGAAATCGAAGTCAGGGACACTGGCACACGGTCGGATTTGATCCAGAGATTGGTCCAGTGGCATGCCCAGAAGGATGCAGAGAATGATGAGGACCCCGCCGAGATTGACTCAAAGGAATTAAACTGTGTGCCACATCATGGATCCAGTAACAGTTTGGAAGGACACCAGTTCCAAGCCCTGGAACTGCAAAAAACTGATCCTGTCAACACCGTGCCAGAGCAGGAAGAGGACAAGTTGGAGGTTATGGACAATCTCCCTATCCCTGTTGCTTTGGAGACTGACCAGGAAGAGGTTGATGTGGGATTTGTGAGCACACCTGTTGTTTCAGGGGCTAACCAGGAGGAGGTTGAGGTGGGGCTCATGGATGGCCCCCCCACATCTGTTGTTTTGCAAGCTGACCCAGGACAAGGACTATCCAGCCAGTGTGTCACAGCCATCACCATCACCAGGAAGCCAAGCAGCACCCTGATGTGGATCTTGCTACCCCACCTTCAGAGGATAATTCATGTTCCCAGCCCCCATCATTCTTCTCTGAGCCATCAACAGTGAGTACACCTAGCCAGACTGTGGTCATTGACTGGGGGGGAATTGATAACCAGAAGTTTATGGGAGCCCAACTCCTGAATCCCATTTTAATGCTTGTCCACAATATGTCTGCCCATCCTGTGGGAGGTAATCTGGGGGAGGTGTATAGATGGAAGCCTCGATTGCTGTCTTCTCCATTAAAAAAGACAATGCCGCCAAGAGGAGAAGGATAACCAGAGACTTATCACATCTGACTGCCCTGTCTGGCTAAATAAGAACGGGGAGGAATGTGACGAAATGGACCCTTTAATATATAATGTAGGAGGATTTCTTATTCATCCAGACATATCATATTGTATATAGGCTTGTAAACTTGTATTGGCCAAGGAGAATTTCCTACAGTATTTTCATAGATGACTGGTGTAAGTTTAGCAAGGAAATGTAATTATCTAACTTGTTTGTCATAGCAGGCCAGAGAACTTAATTATGCTAATCGTCCATTGTCTATTACCCTGTGAATGTTGATTGAGGCTCCAGCCACTATTGTGTTAATGTCATGGTTTACAGACTGAATGTCTCAAACTAACATTCCATTGTATCACTACTAGGTGCTATATAAATCAGCATTTGGATTTCAATAGTACTAAAATATGTTAAATGAGGATTGGAGTTCAGCCAATGAAAAGACTGTGTTATTGCACCAATCATGACGTCCCCAATATCCTACAATGAGGGCTGAGGGTATATAAGGAGGACTGTTCACTTTGACCAGCAGTTTGGAGTTATATTCTGTCTAGTGGCCTCAGTCTAGGGATTTTCGGTCCCGGCTAGAGGTCACTGGATTGGATACAGGCAGCTAATCTAGGGTCTTCGGATCCGGTTAGCGAGCCATAACCCCAGGCCTAGGCATTTCGGTGCCGACCAAGGGGATCAGAACACGGACTAAGGAACCACAAGGACTTCAATATCGGATTATCGGATTCGGCTGTGATAAAGACTGCATAAGGACAATGAAGCAACCCAGGTTGGGATGATACAGTCACCTGGCTACAGACTTTGCCGTGCTACATTCTAATCGCTGGTGAGCCAGCGGAAGGGTGAGACTCTGTTGCCTGTTACATGTTGTGTTTTGCTTGGTTATGCATTATATGCTGTTAACTGTTTGGGGATCCAATAAAGCCTTGATATTGTGATTCCCTCACCCTGTGTTGTCTGAGTAGTGTTCCGCCCACGGTTAAGGAGCTCGGGCATTCAGCTGGGGATGAGCCCTGGTCCACGCTGTCTTTGTAAAGGCGGCTGGGCCTGCAGACGAGAGCACCCACTGACCCCCGGGTCTCCACAGTTGCTACTTGTCAGGTCCCTGACAACTTGTGCTCGCCCTGTGTGCACTAGTTAGTGTTCCTGCACCTGCCAGTACCTGACATCCCTCTACCTGTTGACATGCCAGTACCAGCCATCCAGTCTGCTCCAGTCATCCAGCCTTTACTTGAGTCTATACCTGCATTGCTGACCCCTGGGATCAGCTGCGATCATACCGGGGACTGACCTGGAGGGCACTTGGTGGATAACTTTTAGCTCAAGCCTAGGCACACCATCTGTGGTTATAGTGAAGTTGACGTAGTTGCACAGTTATGCTCCTCAAGATAAGCTCGACCCCCTAGCACAGTGTTTTCACAACCACGAGCATGACATCCAAAGCTTGGTTAAAATTACACTTTGTTGTGATTGATACAGGTGTAATTAATAAGGGCCAGTATACAGTATATATTGTGAGCTTAATACATATTCAAAGCATTTCAGCTATCTGAAATGAAGCTGTCTTTTAAAGATAACCTGTCAGGTAAAAACACATTATTAACCTGCAAGTATTTGGTTAATCTGCAAGGTAATATCATCCTGAAGCTGCTCAATACCAGTACAGAGAGCCCCGCTGTTAGAAGGAACTGAACTGTATTTCTCCCAGCAACCTTGGGACTTCAGTCATCGGGGTGGTGTTGAAGTAGGCTTGAGTCACCACTCAGTGCATATTGAGCAGCAGCTGTAACCGTGCCCGAGATGCTGACTGACAGCTGGCTCAGCATTAGCTGTTACTGAATCCAAGCCAGCACTATCGTGATGACTGAAAGCCCAAGGCTTCCAGAAGCTAGGTAGCTTCAGAACAATATTAACCTGCAGATTAACAGATTCATATTTCCATAAATTATGACAAGTTGCCCAGGACCTGAAAAAGCAAAGTAGCCCCACATCATCCCAGTACCACCACCAGGTTTGAATGCAATTATGCTGTTCTTATAGTGTAATGTGATGACAGCATTACGCCAGATGTAAGGTGACTTATATCTTCAAAAAAGTCTCTACTAGTGGAAAACCTATCAATTACCTGCAACGGGGCTGAGAAATACCGTCCGGGGTGGTGCTCGACCAGTCTCGTTTTTGGCTATGGTCACCTGTTGGATTGTCTACTGATAGTATCTATGAAATGCGTGAGGATTTCAATGAGTATTATACCTTGCTGCAATTGTGCAACCTGGCTCTGATTCATTCTGTCCATTATTTGGACATCCTAAATTGCATGACAAGTTCCTTTAAAAACTATCTTCTGTGCAAAGAAAAACATTACCTCCTGGAAGTGATATTGCTGCCACAGAGCCCTGGATCACCAATATTTTTTTTTCAAAGAAATCAGTGCAGCAGTTGATTAAGGGATGCAGCGGGACGGGACTTAGTGGGGCGGGTCATCTTCTATATCTTCTTCCTCCTGCCCTGATGTGTCACTGCTGTCAGCGTGTGCATATTATAAAATGATCCAGTCACTTTTGGATCATGGCGCCTCTGTGAACAACACACCCTTACTAATTCTACTCCCAGAAGAGCAGCATGCTTCGACAAGCAACTAGAAATTGTGAAGGTTTGTAAATGGTGATGTCATTAAAACGGCGCAGGAGCCAGTGCATGCGCGCACTGTAATCTCTGGCCCCATTTTATTGAAGACACTGTGGAGATGACTATGAGTGGCAGGGACACGTGTGCACATGAACAAAACTTCAATTTACGCTTGTGCCAATGCCGCTCATTTGTCTCCAGTGTCTTCAATAAAATGGCATCGGAGACTGCGATACACGCATGCACTGTCTGCGGCGCTGTTTTATTGCTATCATCACTACTAAAGCAATGTGCACAAGCTGCCAGCAGTGGCAATGGTGGTGTTGCACAAAATTTTGCTAAAGAAATGGCGGGTTAAGCCAGGAGGAGGAAAATATACAAGAGGACCTGACCCACAGTTTCACGCAGCTTAACCCATCAATCAACTGCTGCACTAATTTCTGCAACTTTGAAAATGTTTTTTTTTCTTTTTTTGGCAGTCCAGCATTTAATATCTGAAGTAAAAGTACAATTGAATTCAGCAAGATGGCACCAGTATGGTACTGGCTTTACTTCGTATACGAAAATCCTGGTAGTTGGTTCCCTTTAAGGTAAATATGCTGGTGATGAAGTAGGGCACATTCAGACATCAGAGTTTTTATTCATATGCAAAAATTGATTTCATCAGGGTTTTTTTTTTTATCACAGTTTGGTTAGTTTGTCAGTTTCTACCATCAGTTTGATCAGTTTCATCAGTTTTTCCCAGATGTAAAAATAAACTGATGCACTGTAAATTTCTCAAGCTTCTCCTATAAAACAGTCTAAAAAACAGCACACACGGTGGGTTCTGAATGCTGTCCAATTTTTTAACAGACCCATAGACTTGCATTGTGGAATTTGATCTGAGACGCAAATCATAATCGGATATATCTCCATGTTTTTGTGCATACCACTTAATCTGCAAAAATACATGGACATGTGAACAGCCCCATAGACTATAACAGGTACAGTTGTGGCCAAAAGTATTGACACCCCTGCAATTCTGTCAGATAGTACTCAGCTTCTTCCTGAAAATGATTGCAATCACACATTCTTTGGTATTATTATCTTCATTTAATTTGTCTTCAATGAAAAAACACAAAAAGAATTGTCCTAAAGCCAAATTGGATATAATTCCACACCAAACATGAAAAAGGGGGTGGACAAAAGTATTGGCACTGTTAGAAAAATCATGTGATGCTTCTCTAATTTGTGTAATTAACAGCACCTGTAACTTACCTGTGGCACCTAACAGGTGTTGGCAATAACTAAATCACACTTGCAGCCAGTTTACATGGATTAAAGTTGACTCAACCTCTGTCCTGTGTCCTTGTGTGTACCACATTGAGCATGGAGAAAAGAAAGAAGACCAAAGAACTGTCTGAGGACTTGAGAAACCAAATTGTGAGGAAGCATGAGCAATCTCAAAGCTACAAGTCCATCTCCAAAGACCTGAATGTCCCTGTGTCTACTGTGCGCAGTGTCATCAAGAAGTTTAAAACCCATGGCACTGTGGCTAACCTCCCTAGATGTGGACGGAAAAGAAAAATTGACGAGAGATTTCAACGCAAGATTGTGCGGATGGTGGATAAAGAACCTCGACTAACATCCAAACAAGTTCAAGCTGCCCTGCAGTCCGAGGGTACAACAGTGTCAACCCGTACTATACATCGGCATCTGAATGAAAAGGGACCGTATGGTAGGATACCCAGGAAGACCCCACTTCTTACCCCGAGACATAAAAAAGCCAGGCTGGAGTTTGCCAAAACTTACCTGAGAAAGCCTAAAACGTTTTGGAAGAATGTTCTCTGGTCAGATGAGACAAAACTAGAGCTTTTTGGGCAAAGGCATCAACATAGAGTTTACAGGAGAAAAAAAGGGGCATTCAAAAAAAAAACACGGTCCCTACAGTCAAACATGGCGGAGGTTCCCTGATGTTTTGGGGTTGCTTTGCTGCCTCTGGCACTGGACTGCTTGACTGTGTGCATGACATTATGAAGTCTGAAGACTACTAACAAATTTTGCAGCACAATGTAGGGCCCAGTGTGAGAAAGCTGGGTCTCCCACAGGGGTCATGGGTCTTCCAGCAGGACAATGACCCAAAACACACCTCAAAAAGCACTAGAAAGTGGTTTGAGAGAAAGCACTGGAGACTTCTATGGTGGCCAGCAATGAGTCCAGACCTGAATCCCATAGAACACCTGTGGAGAGATCTAAAAATGGCAGTTTGGAGAAGGCACCCTTCAAATATCAGGGACCTGGAGCAGTTTGCCAAAGAAGAATGGTCTAAAATTCCAGCAGAGCATTGTAAGAAACTCATTGATGGTTACCGGAAGAGGTTGATCGCAGTTATTTTGGCTAAAGGTTGTGCAACCAAGTATTAGGCTGAGGGTGCCAATACTTTTGTCTGGTCCATTTTTGGAGTTTTGTGTGAAATGATCAATGTTTTGCTTTTTGCTTCATTCTCTTTTGTGTTTTTTCATTGAAGACAAATTAATTGAAGATAATAATACCAAAGAATTTGTTATTGCAATCATTTTCAGGAAGAAATTGAGTATTATCTGACAGAATTGCAGGGGTGTCAATACTTTTGGCCATAGCTGTAGCTGCATTTTTTTTGCGGATCGCAACAAAACCGCACTTCCCGCACCTGCTGCTATCCCCATAGAGAATGAATGGGGGCTTGCCGCAAGTGCACCGCAAGTTGGCCGTTAGGCGGCAGATGCGGCAAATGCGGTAAATCTGCCGGATCTGCCGCATTTAGGGAAAAACACTGATGTGAAAGGATCCTATGAATATTGCAATGAATCAAGATTGATATCTAAACATTCTCCAAGAGTGACTAAGTTAACTAAGTGGATCAGTGAACAAAACAGTGACATTTCAGATCCTTGGCCAGGAAACCTCTCAGATCTCAATTCTATAGAGAACCTGTGATAAGTCATCAAAAAGTGGGCAGACAAAATGACAGAAATTATGATGAACTCCAAGCACTGATTACACAAGAATGTATTGTCATCAGTCAGGATTTGGAACAGAAGCTGATGCCTAGCATACTAGGGAGAACTGCAGAAACCATAAAAAATAATGGTCAGTATTGTAAATATTGAGTCTTTGCATAAACTTGATGTATTTTTCAACAAAAATTAATTTAAAAAAAACTTAAGAAATGCTGATAATTGTACTTCAGCAACCATAGAAACGTCTGACTAATGGTACCTTTACACGCCGCGACAGCAGGCTGGATACATCCCGCTACAGGCTACAAATGTAGCTTGTAGCGCCAATGTAGCCCGTCGTAGCGGCGTCTGAAGACGTGACGCTACAGCCGGCAACAGATACATCTGTTTCCTAGGTCTGCTCGAAAACTGATGGCTACAATGCCGATGGTAGCGAGCTGTATCGGCGTGTAAAGAGGCAACGGAAGGGAACTCGGGACAGCCTGCGATGTAGCTGCAATGTAGCTAAGGCGTGACCCTGGCTCCGTGTTACCGCGCCCCATGTGCGATCATTGGTGGAAGCTGCTGCATGACGATTGGTAGTCGCTGCATAGGGAGGCATATTTAAAGGAGCTGACGAGTCACACTACACAATCGAGCGTGCTGTATTACTCAGCCTCCTGCGATGCCTGCCCAATCAGGATGTTATTGCTTCGTCCTATCAGCGTACGGACGGCTCGTAATCCACAATTGTAGCACGCCTATGTGCTGGCCCTGCTGCACCAGGTACGCCCATAGTAGCTGGTTATAGCGGTGTGTAAATGAGCTACAGCTGGCTACTTGAGACACCCGGCGATGTAGCTAGCTATAGATGTAGCGTGGCGTAGCGCATCTTGTGGCGGCGTGTAAAGGTGATGCGTTGACCGTTTGTAACCGTTTGAGCGTGCTCGTGCACGTGAAGTAGCGGGATGTATCCAGCCTGCCGTCGCGGCGTGTAAAGGTACCTTAAAAGATCTAAGAAACCAAAAGCTGCAAACTTTGTGAAAACCAAAATTTGTGTCAGTCTCAAAACCTTTGGCCAAAACTGTACAATGTGTTGAAAATGTATTCATGCACAATGAACTTCTACATATCTTTTCATGTTACAATCACAAACTTAAATGTACTTTATTGGAATATTTGTGAAATACCAACGCTAAGTAGCAAGTATCTGATAAGTGTAAAGGAAGTGATACATGGTATTCTAATTTTTTTAACATATAAACCTGAAACTTGTGATGTGCATTAGTATTTAGCACCTTCCCCCCCCAAGTCAATACAATATACGGTCACCTTTCACTGCAGATAAGTCTTTTGGTGTCAGTCTCTACCAGCTTTAAACATCTAGGGGCTGAAATATTTGCCCATTTTTCTTCACCAAATAGCTCTAGCTCAGTAAGATTGGATGGATAGCACCTGTGCACAGCAAATTTCAAGTCTTGCCTTAGCTTATTAATGGGATATATTAATGCGATATAGGTCTCGACTGTGACTGGGCCATTCAAATGCATGAGTATGTTTTAATATAAACCCTTCCGTAATAGCTCTGACAATATGTTTAGGATTGTTTTCCTCCTGGAAGGTTAAACCACTCTCCACTCTCTTTTGGTTTTCCTTCAGGATTGCTCCATCCAGCTTCCTTATCCCTGCTGAAGAAAAGCATCCCCAAAGCATGATTCTGCCACCACCATGTTTGACAGTGAGCATGGTGTTTTCAAGGTTATGTGCAGTGTTAGTTTTTTGCCACACATATTGTTTTGAATTTATACCCAAGTTTTGCATTATCTGACCAGAGCACCTTCTTCCACGTGCTAGCTGTGTCACCTACATGGCCTGGTGAAGAAAGTGCTCTAGTCAAATAAGAACAAAATGCAGCAGTTTGAGCTAAATGCAAAATGCTATGAGTGGCAGAAAACTGATAGTACACATCACCCTGAGATTATCCTCCCCACCATCAAAGATGGTGGTCACAGCTTCATGCTATGGAGGTGCTTTTCTTCAGCAGGGACAGGGAAGCTGCTCAGTACTGATGGGAAGAGTGAGGGAGCTAAATACAGGGCAATACAAGGCAATATGGAAGAAAACCTGTTGTAGGCTGCAAAAGACTTGAGACTGGGGCATAGCTTTACCTTCCAGCGGGACAATGACCCTTAACATATCCTTAACATACAGCCAGGGCTACAGTGCAATTCTCTAGATCAGGAATCTCACACAGGCAGGCCACATGCAGCCCCTGGGGCTTCATTATGCAGTCCACAGACACCGTGGACAACTTGATGTTGTTGCAGTCCAAGCTGTATTCTGGGTGCTGCACAGAGACCAGCTCCCTGGCTCAGCTACGTCAATAGCAGCCGCTGCCCAATCAGAGGCCAGCAGCTGACATCAGCAGCTAGTGGTATGAGAGGACAATTCAAGATGGCGATGGGTCACAGTTCTCCTGCACACAGCAGGAGTTCAGATGCACAGGCTAGGGTGGCTTCACACTTGAGTTCCCCGCCGCTGCGATATGTTGCGTTCATGGTGCGGACGAGACTGTATGATTTGTGTGCAAGCATCTGCATGCGCACAAATCACACATGTAATTCCAATCAAATACCTCAAGAGTAAGGCCCAAAGTCAAAATTTATATAATTAATTTTATTTGAAACACTAAACACAATTAAAAGATGACAGATGTTAATCCGGAACACAGAACAGGTGACCATGTGATTTCTTGATAATACCCTCCTCAGAAGAAGTCTAAGCGAAATGTGTGTTAGGGGGCGGTCACAGACAGGTAACATACCTTTTGACCCATGAGCTGACACTTGTTTATATGATTCCATGTACTTAGAGCCTCTAGTTGTACCCAAAAGTGGGATACAAGGTATTGATGTGTATCTACCTGATTATATTGGCTGTAAATTATGATTTATACTAATAGTTGTGGAGTATATTGTCAAGGAATCATGTGGTCACCTGTTCTGTGTTCCGGATTAACGTCTGTCATCTTTTAATTGTGTTTGTTGCTTCAAATAAAATTAATTACCGTATATTCAATTTTGACTTTGGGACTTACTCCTGAGGTATTTGATTGGGATTATATGATTGGCTTGGAGGGCCTGTTAAATAGAGGTGGAATTTGAATATACAAATCACACATGGCGGGCAATGGGTGCGCAACGCCATGCGCACCCGAGCGCATACACCGTGTGTCCCCATGTTAAACATAGGGACGCGCAGTGTATGAGCTCAGCTTGTGCTCCCTTGCTGCAATATGCAGCGGCAGGGAACGCAGGTGTGAAGCCAGCAGCTTGAGAAGTTAGCCTGGATTCCTCTTTACCAAGTCATGTTACAGAGGAGGAGCAGCCTTCATTATCTGCAGACTGTGAGTACAAACATCCCTGTTAGCGCCACAAAGCAGGGAGATAAGAGCAGCAAGAAGGATGGAGGGAGAGAGACAGTTCAAAGGATAACTCCTTAATGTCTGAACTCACACTGATAGAGATCCTAGCAGCAATTAATGCCTGTAATTCCACTCTGATGAATGTAACTACTCAAATGGCAGAGATGACAGCAGACATATCCTGCATAAGGCTGGTTTCACATTAGCGTTTCTCCTCACAGCGTATTGCAAGCAGAACGCATGCGTCGTCCATCCTCATGTTTAATATGGGGAGGCATGGTGTATGCGGTCACCTGCGGATGGCCGTGTCTGCATCCGCAAGCGTTGTTCCTCGGCAAGCAGAAACGCAACATGTTTTCTGTGCAGCCGAGGAGGTATGATTTGTACGCAAACCTCTGCAAGCGTACAAATCATACATGGAGGGCAATGAGGACACACGGCCATCTGCAGGACACCGCAGACAAACGCTGATAACACAACTGTATATTTTTCTTATATGTACCGTTGTACTGTAAAGCGCTGCGGAATATGTTGGCACTATACAAATAAAGTTTTATTATTATTATTATTAACTGTCTCTCTCTCTCACAGCCGGGCTCATCGTAATGATTTCCTATGGGTGGCTTACAATGCATTCCTATGGATATTTTCATGTGAAAGCATGCAGACAATCACTGCTGCGTTCACATGAAATTATCTGCGTTCAGCACTGTGTTTGCTGCGGTGCCAAACGCTAATGTGAAACCACCCTCAAGCATGATCTGCACACAGTGAATGAGAGAGTGGATTAGCTGGAGAGGAGAGCGGACATCATTGAAGATAAATTGCCCCCTCTGACTTGAGACCTGGGTAGAGCTATCCACAATATAGCTGTACATATCAACAAAGTTGACGATTTGGAAAATCGCTTCTCAGAAGCAACCTGCGCCTGGTGGGGATCCCGGAGAGAGCGGAAGTTCGAGATCCAGCTGCCTTTCTGGAGCCGTGGCTGACAGATGCCATGGCAAAGGACATTCTCTCCCTGTTTGTTTCTATAGAGAGGGCACATAGGGTCCCGGTTCGCTCTCCCCCACCTGGGACACCGCTATGGCCCATTCTACTGAAACTCTTGCATTACAAAGATAGAGACACCATCCTCAGGCGGGCTAGAGAACTTCAGGAACTCACCATTGAAGGCAATACGGTTTCTATATGTCCGGACTTTTCCCTGGAGGTGCAGAAAAAGAGGGCACAATTTCTAGATATCAAGAAACGTCTGAGGAATATCCAAATTTCCTATGCTATGCTCTACCCAGCCAGGTTGTGTGTGGTGTCCAAGGAGACTACTCATTTCTTTGACCCAAAAAAACTGCCCTGGCCTGGCTTGATGATAACAAGAAAGAATTATGGAGGGGCATACATTGATACCAGTACTTTTTGCCAATATCTACTGCATCTGCTGGTGGTTCTCATATACACTTGCACTTGGATTTCTTCTTCCTTGCAGCTATGGATCTGGATGATATGCAGAATAGCTTTACATAGCTTTAAATAGCTTTAAATTGTTTGTCCTACCACACCAAAACACACACGCAGGTCTTTGATTGACTTGAACCTGAGAAGGACCTGAGCGCCACCTAGTCCCGCCGGATGACGGGTCTGCTGTGGTGGAAATTTTTGTATGTACCTACTTCTTAATGCGTTCCACAATAAGTATCCCCTTTACACCAAAGTTAGATGGAAGGAAGATGTTAACCCACTCTCGGATGATCCGTGGGATCGTATAGTAAATTTGGTGCACAGTCTTTCCCTATCGGAGGCCCAGAGATTATCCCAGGTGTACCTAATACATAGTAAATATAAATTGCCTGCATTCCTGCACAAAATCACAGTAAGGAGTGATTTGTGCTGCCCCTGATGTTGCCTACCTGATGTCCACCTTATGCATATGTTCTGGGAGTGTCCTCGGCTTGGACTGTTCTGGAATATGTGGCGCCCCTGCGGTCTGATCGCCACAAGGGGTACAGCACCCACTCCACGGGTGTAGTATCCCTGTTCTCAGGGAAACGTAATGGTAAGTCTGAGACACCCACCCAGCACCTGACACACCATTAGAACCTGGTCCCGCGGACCAGAAAAAGAGGGAAGAGTGTGGATGGATAGGCAGAAAGTGAGTGCGAAGTGTGAGAGAAGTGGAGAACGGACCCGGAGGACTTTAGCGGTGAGGAGCTCATCCTGGGTCAAGAGAACAACAGCAAGCAAGGAAGAGGGAGCCCTATGGGCACAGGCAGAGACAGAGAGCACCACCCGTGCGCCCGGATCCAGGTTCGACCGGAATTGGACAGAGGAGTTAGATGGGAACCATGGACTGATCCTGAGGTGGCGAGGAGACTCAACCCTCCAACCACAGAACCGGAGGCCACGAGATCTACAGGAGCTGTGGCCGACACCCGACACATCCACCAGGAAAGTAGCCGTACTAGCATCAGGGAACTAGGTACCGGTTGCCCGACAGGACCCGTGGCTGCCAGATTGGGCTCTATGTGTAGAGACGCAAGTAGGAGAGGCGGACAGTCAGCGCTGGGAGAGCAACCTGAGAGAGAAAGGAACACAAAAGGGGGTGTCTTGGACATGCTATCCTGGTTCCTAGAGGACTATCCAGACCAGGGCTTGGCAAAGAACAGTACCCAGCGGCATTGTTTAAGTAACCCTTGAGTAAACTAGGTACAGAACTCAGAAGCTGTGTGTGAGACTGTTTCTTTCCGTGCCAAGCAGCCGGGCAGGCCGAAAAAGACCTGCCTCAGTATCACCCCATCCGTCCCTCCAGCCAGAGTACCCCTAACGGTCTACCATAGCCATAGACTATACCGGTTGCCCTGGGGAACCGCTCCACCCGTGGAGAGCTATACACCTTAGCTGCAAATCCATCATCCCCAGAGGTCCCACACCGCAGCGTCAGCCATCAATAGCTGAACATCATGGGTGGCGTCACGACTTCTAACAACAAAACTATAAACCCAGAACTTTTATTGACACCGTCAGGGTCACAGAGCCGGGTCTCGCCCCCATGGCTCCCCAACAGTACTGTTGCCCAGTTCCGAGTATCCCGTGGCCCTGGGGGGGTGTCAAACTATGTTCTGAATACGTTGGCAAGAGTTTATGGTACAAGATTGCTCCCTGATCCAAAGGTCTGCGTGCTGGGTATTATTCTGGATATTCCTGTAAAAGATCCGCTTGCGATCGGTATGGCTATATATATATATGGTGCGAGTGTGGTCCGAGTGTGGTACGTCTTTTTTGTCGGACCCATAGACTTGTATTGGTGAGTCTCATCCGTGACTCGAATAGAATCGCAGCATGTTGCGACTGACTCTCAATCTGAGAATCGGATGCGGAAAATGCGTATGAGACTCCGAAATGTGCTCTCGGACATTAGTTAACATTGGTCCGAGAGCAATGCGATTTTCCACACAGTACACTCAGACGAGTTTCATGGATGTGTGTCCGAGCCCTAAAGGCAATCCTATATTGTATTAACTCATGGAGGATGAATACAAATACACATCACAGTTTTCAGATTTATATATTTTTTTTTAAATATTTAGAAAAACAGGTATCATTTTCTTTACTCTTCATATATACTTGCTCCTTAGTGTTGCTATAGCACATGAAATCCCAATAAAATCCATTTAAGCTTTTGGGTGTAATGTGAAAAAATGTAAGCATTTTCACGAGATGTGAAGCCTTTTTCAAGGCTCTGTATACTGGGCCTCACATATCAAACCTATACCGTTCAATCTTGGCAATCCTAAACTGAAAATATAATCATCCTATTGTTTCTTAAGGCTAAGGTCTGATTTGCGTTAAGCCCTCAGCCTCATGAATTCTTCACAAACGTAAAAATTTTCAGGCTGAGCGCATAGCGTTAACTGCATGTATGCGCCGCCTGTGTATAGTATCCCAATGGTAACCTGAGTAATCGCGCAGCCGCCGGCTCATAGAACATTAACTCTTTGTTCATCCCTGCGGCAGCAGGGATGAACAAAGCATCCGACTACTGCAGGAATTCACATGTGCCTTGCGGTAGCCAGATAGGCTCCCATAGGAGCCCATTTTAGGTCTCCTGCTGCGGTTAGGAAAAATGCATAGAAACGTATCCAAAAACACACCCATTGATTTCAATGGAAAACGCAATGAAAACACATGTCATTTTCAGAAAACGCAAAATGCATGCGTTTTTGTGAACTCAGCCTAAATGGTTGCAGGACACGTTTAGGGCTGCGTTTGTATTGCATTTTGCGTTTTCTGAAAATGACATGTGTTTTTGCATGCGTTTTCATTGTGTTTTCCATTGAAATCAATGGGTGCGTTTTTGGATGCGTTTGCAATGCGTTTTTGGCACATATGCTGTCAACAGCACATTGCAACCCAAGCGGAAAAGAAATGCAGATGTGAAAAGTCCCTTGATGGTAAAGTAAAAAGAAGTTTTTAATTTGAATTTAAAAAAAAACCACTGCATGTGAACATAGCCTTACTGCTAGTTATTATACTAATCACCATATGTTACCGTCATTCCATTCACAGGTCATTTGTGATGTTATCAGCTCATAAAAATAATCATATTAATATGGTTCTTGCATAGTTTATATATCACATGCACAGAATATGACACTAATAAATCACTGTAAGTTTTTCTAAATAGAAACACCTTAAGATAGAGAAACGGGTCTTAAATAAACAGAAGAGGTTAACTGGGGAGAGCTTATTATTTCCATCCCTTTGAATAAGGGGAAGGAGGGCAATACATGCATGATGCAGTACTTCTCAGGACACACTATTTATCATTTCATGCATGGCCAACCATGCACATAATATAGGCGGGTGTCCGATGCAAATTGTCAAGACCTCATATCTGTCCTCTGTGAGCTTCTTTATATTAATACAAAACCTCAGCTAATCTGTCATTATTAAGGGACGCCCATTTTCAGTCTGCAGCAGGTACACCCTGCTTTATTTTAGTGATTTGTTGGGTGTCCATTTCAAGTGTTTTACACAGCCACCAATAATTATGCACATATACAAAGCAGAGTCTCGGGAAGGAACTGGATTAGAAATGTCTGGGCAGGGGACAGGTGGAAGTAACAAGAGTTCATGCATTAATCAAATTTACCAAACTGACCAGCTGATATACTAACATTAAAAAAGGAAACGGAAAGGAAGTCTTTGATCAAAATGAGACTTTTGGCTATCATGATTAATTCACTGTTAGGCCTTATTCAGACATTAGTTTTTTTTTGTCGCATGTGAAAAATCGGACCATGTTTAAACAGTGTTTTTGATCCAGTTTTCATTAGTGTGGTCATAGACTTACATCCATCGGTGATCTTTTGTATACTAAAAAAAATTCTTAAGCGTCTTCTACCAATTACAATGTTATCAATGGACTATAAATGGATTGTAAAATCCATGACTCGGATTAAAAACAGACATGCCTCCATCATTTTTCGTGCAGATACACATTCCTTTAAAAAAATCATGGGTATGTGATTGCAACATAATGCATGTTCTACCTCTGAAAAACACTAAAGGTCCCATTCCATGCTATGATATCGTTAACGATATCGCTTGTACGTTACGGCTTTTTGGGTGGAGCAACGACGTCGTAATGGCGTCATTGTGTGTGACAAGTAGAAACAATCATAGATAAGTTGGCTGATCGTTGATCGGAGATTTTTTAACTGGATCTAAAACCAGACGATGATCGTCCATCCAACCTGTAGCATGGGTGTGTGTGACACCTTGATAATGATGTCATTAACGACTTCACCTTTTCAGAATTGAAGGACGTAGGCAATCAAACAACTGCAAGTATCGTTCGCTTGTTGAGGAATCGTTGCTGCATCGTTCACGATATCTGTACGTGTGACACCTCACTAGCGATCATTGAACAACGTTCAAGCGATCTAGGTCAAGTCGGATCGTTGGTTGGCTCGTTCGACCACTGAAGCATGTAATGGGGCCTTAAGGCTGGTTTCACACTACAGTTTTTTCCCTGATCAGGTTCGATCAGGTTTGTGTGCCAAAACCAGGAATGTCTCAAAAACTCAGAACAGGTTTCAATCTTTCAATTATAGTTTTTCTCTGCATGTTCCTCTCCTGGTTTTGGCACACAAACCGGATGGAACCTGATCAGAGAAAAAAACTGCACTGTGAAACCAGCCTAATAAGACAAGTAGGTGAAAACAGAAGTCTGAATGAGGCCTTACATTGTTAATCCATCTCTCTACATATGTGTGAATAAGGCTGGCTTCACGCCAAGATTTTTTGAATCCGGGACTGTCCAGTGTGAATCAGACAGCCCCGGATCCATTTTTGCCCCTATTGTATCCCTATGGGGCTGGATGGCAGTTATTTGCCATCCAGTTTGATGTCTGTCTGGCTGTCGAAGAAAAAAAAATTGAACAAAGGCAGCTCCCCCCGGATCCTCCCATAGACTCCCATGTTATGGGCGCCGGATCGCACCGGATCCGGCGATAAAATGATCCGGTTCCCAGATGCTGGGTGTAGAACGAGCGGCGGCTCTGAAATTCAAGCCGCGCTTGTTCAGCACCTGGACAGCGTAGGTGAAAGAGCAGCGGCTGGAATTGCAGCACTGTGGCTAGCTCCCCTCCAGCCGCTATGCTGAAATTTCAGCACTGGGCATTGGCAGCCACTGATTCCGGCACAAAACAGGATCGGAGGGCATATGTGCCCTCCAGTTCTGTTTGTCCAGGGCTGTCAGGTTCTGTCTGGTGCATCCTGCAAAACACTGGACAGAACCGGACAGGAAAAATTAGTGTTGTGAAGCCAGCCTAAGGCCCCTTTCACATCAGCGTTTATTTGAAATCGCGGCAGATGCGGTGAAAAAAACGCATCTGCCGCGATTACCGCATACTGGCTGCACTTGCGGCACGGTTGCGGCGCGGTTGCGGCAAGCCCCATACAATGTATAGGCGGGCTTGCGGCAAGTGCGGTTTTGGCACTTGCGGCAGGTGCGGCCGCGAAAAAAAACGCGGTCAGCCGCGGTTTTATCGCGGCCGCACCTGCCGCAAGTGCCAAAACTGCACTTGCCGCAAGCCCGCCTATACATTGTATGGGGCTTGCCGCAACCGCGCCGCAACCGTGCCGCAAGTGCAGCCGGTATGCGGTAATCGCGGCAGATGCGGCTTTTTCACCGCATCTGCCGCGATTTGAAAAAAACGCTGATGTGAAAGGGGCCTAAGAAGATTCACAGATTCAAGTCTTTAGCCACTAACAGAAAACCAGTGAAGGTTCCATTTTACGTTCAAGTACAACCAATGTCCTTAAAAAATATAAGATGAAATCTTTAAACAATTTTAAGAAGCAAAACTGATTCAACATGAAAATCTCTGCTTCTGTCCATCGTTTACGGGCTCCCTGCCACATTACATGTGCTATCTGATCTACAGTGATGGGAAGCGATTTGTGGCGCTGTGGAGGCTGAGCAGAATTTGTGAAGGACAGGATTCAGTATAAGGTCAGGGTCACACAACTGTAGATTCTTCCATCTGAAAGAATTGGATTGATTATGCAAATGATATTCCAATCAAAATCTGATTAGGGTTTTATGGAGTTGTCAGCTCTTAGGGCTTGGATACACTGGCGTGAAACTAGGACGACTGCAATGCGAGTAAAGATCGCATTGCAGTCAAACCAATGTTAGTCAATGTCCGAGAACACATTTCCTTAATGTCCGACATTTTTTCTCATCCGATTCAAGAATGACGAATCAGTCGCAACATGCTGCGATTGTATGCAAGTGTCGGACGAGACTCACCAATGCAAGTCTATGGGTCCGAAAAAAAAGACGTACCACACTCGGACCACACATGGACCATCCGAGTCAGATGTGATTTTTAATTGATACGTTATGATTCTGTAGCTTAGACAACTGTAAAAAATGTTCCTGCAAATGCTAATACAGTAAATAGCTGCTGAGTGAAAAAACGGATTGCACTCGGACAACACACAGAAGCCACACTGACAAAAAGTCAGACGACACTTGTCCGACTCTCGGATCTGTCAATCAGACCCTTTTTTCACTCGCATGTGTGTTTCCAGCCTTAGTGTGATTCAGTACTTTCAAATGAGCACACTGTGAGGAGAATATGGAGATCAACATTTCTCCATTTTCTCCATTGTGTGAGTCATCAGAAATCAGACTGCACTCTGATGTCACCCAAGTGCAGTCTGATGATTTCCATTCACCCATTCACATGAATGGATGAGCAGCATGCAGCATGCTACAATTTTTTAACTGGTAGATTCTGTCAGTGAAAGAAATTAGTTGTCAGCACTGTCCCATTAAATAACATAGGTCCAAGTTTTTTCCTATAGAAAAATTACATAGCATTTGTCCAATTTATACTATGGTGTAAGTGAGCCCTAACTTGTACTTTATTCATCAAAGGGGTTGTCCAGGTTTGACACGAAAGTCTGCAGTCACTCTATGTGACTGAAATATTGATGATGCCTGGCTCTATTGACCAAGTGGTGCTGAGAAGTACATCAATCGAAAGTTAAAAATATATATACTTTGGCACTTAGGGCCACTTTACACACACCAACTTCTGTGACCAACTTCTGAACAGATCTCTGGTTGCAGTGAAATCATGGACACATTGTTACATTTTGTGGCTGTGTACAAGGGAACAATGTGTCAATGATTTCACTGCAACCAGAGATCTGTTCAGAAGTTGGACACAGAAGTTGGTGTGTGTAAAGCGGCCCTTAAAGGAATTAAGGTCACATGTGATGCTTGAGGTAGTATTTAATTAAGGAAAAATTCAATAGTCAGTATTAATGTTCCAGCTCAATCTGAGTCTTTATCAATGAAACTGTGTCTAAATGGATTTTCGCAGGGTGAGATATTACAATCTCAAATTAATACAACCAAAAAGGTATGTATAACCTTAGTAAGTGTGTTAGAGAGAAAAAAAAAGGGACAATTATCCTAGGGATGTAGGGACCACTGATTATAGATCTGAGTCAAATCACAGGAAGGAAAACATTCTGGAGCTAGAAGGTATGGGCTTCTTAAATAAAGGAAAAGAAAACAAAGAAGATATTGAGGGTAATAATGAGCAAGACACAAAGATGAGTAGTGAGGAAATGGTAAACCAAAGGGCCTATACTTAACGGGGTAAGGATGTGGTATCAAAAATAAATTCACCTTTTAAGGGTCATCGTCCTATAGCAAATCACTAGAGGAGGGGCTGAATGGCTGCACAAATGTGATGGAACCACTGCTAAGGACAGGCAACAAGCAGAAGAGACTTGTTTTGGCTAAAGAACACAAGGAATGGACATTAGACCAGTGGAAATCTGTGCTTTGGTCTGATGAGTCCAAATTTGAGATCTTTGGATCCAACCACCGTGTCTTTGTGCGACGCAGAAAAGGTGAACGGATGGACTGTACATGCCTGGTTCCCACCGTGAAGCATGGAGGAGGAGGTGTGATGGTGTGGGGTGCTTTGCTGCTTTAAAGCTCATCAAGAGAATGCCAAGAGTGTGCAAAGCAGTAAACAAAGCAAAAGGTGGCTACTTTGAAGAACCTAGAATATAAAACATATTTTCAGTTGTTTCACACTTTTTTGTTAAGTATATAATTCCACATGTGTTAATTCATAGTTTTGATGCCTTCAGTGTGAATCTACAATTTTCAAAGTCATGAAAATACAGAAAAATCTTTGAATGAGAAGGTGTGTCCAAACTTTTAATCTATACTGTACATTTTAGACTGAAGCAGATGATTTGGGAGAAAGAGCAAAGAGGAACAAATGGGCCTGATTCATCAAGAACAGCATTGTTCACACTGGTCTGGATAAATGAGCGTGCTCGCATCAGATGCCTCGGATTCCTGAAGAAGTGCATGTCATGAATCTGGAGTGTCTGACGAGTGGCATAGGCTTCTGGGGTGAGATTGTTGGAATACGGAATGCCACGGCTTGTCATGAATTAGAAGAGCTATGGTGTCCCTCCCATGCCATACCTCTGTCCTACCAGCTCCATTCATGTTGTCAGAGCTGGAAGAAACTGTTGTGATAATGCCAAAAGTCGCAAAGTTTAGGCGCCAGTCTGAGGGTTCTTTCACATCAGCGTTTTCTGCCATTCGGGGCAGATCTGGCAGCTTTGTCGTATATGCCACGTAACGCCTCACTTGCGCCAAGCCTGCGCTCAGCCCAATTCATTCCCTATGGGTCATATGTGATACTTGCGGTTTTGCTGGATCTGGCAAATCCAGCACGTGTGGCAAGTCAAAAAAAACATTGCTAGCAGCGTTTTTTTGACGTGACGCACCTGACCGCAAGTCCCATAGAGATTGAATTGGGCTAAAAGCAGGCTTGCCGCAAGTGAGCCGTTATGCAGCAGATGTAGCAAAGCTGGCAGATCTGCCGCGAATGGCAGAAAACGCTGATGTGAAAGTAGCCTTAGTGGCACCTCTTGTTAGCAATTTTCAAATCTTTCACACCAAAGTTAGACTGTAAAAGCTTTGATATTGTCCCGAAGAGAATCTAAAGCTGAAATATAAAACAAGTATATTCTCACCTGCTTGTTATTTTTGATGTTCTGTTTCTGCCATTGCAGCAAAACACTGAACAAAACAGCAGTGCCTTACAGACTCCATTGACTATAATGAGATCCATGGATTCTTGGTGTCCTAACAGAGTGATTGCAGACTTTTAGCAGCAAACTGGACAACCCCTTTAAGTCTGACACAATGGTTGAAATGGATAAAATGCCTTAAAGGGGTCTTCCCGTTTTGGACATTTAAGGCTTACTCATAGGATATGTCATAAAGACTCATAAAGGCCGATTAGATCTCTGGGAGTCAAACAGGTCTTAAGAACAAGGCCAGTGAATAGAGGTGGGAACAAGGCCAGTGAATAGAGTTGGCAGCACACTCGCCACACCATACATTTTATAACAAGAACATGTTAATATTTCATTCATATTATAAAAGAATCATATCATAAAGTTAAAAAAAACAAAAAATATTAAAAAAAACAATTAATTTTTGAGAAATAAAGTTGAGAGGCACCTAGGAGAGTCTTCGATTGGAGAATACAGCACACTGAATTCTTTACTGTTATCGCTTGATATGAGATACAACTGCAGTAGCTCTGGATGAGAATTTACCTTTTTCCGCATCCTGGATGTCAGTGTTCCCAGGTCGTTATCATGATTTTCTGACATATCTGCCTCTGACTGTGAACTCCGCATAACAGCCTCCATATTGGTTTTAGTCTTCAATGCTTGCCGGTGGGGCACAAAAGGTTTTAGGAACTCAATGTAAGAAATGCTAAAGATGAGATAAAATGCAAATTTAAATAAAAAGCAAAAATTCTGAAAAATAATGAATATCTTTATTAATATTTCTACATCTGTTTATTGCAGCGCTGGGATCATTAATGACCAAAAAAAATGAATGTAATGTTAGAAAAATATAATATGGATAAAGCCTAAGACATCCTGCTCTACAGATCATGTTTGGTTTTCAAGGAAATACCTCACAACAGAGTCCACTGTTGTGACTTTATACGTGACATCTAATTTTATGTAGTTTTAGGTGGCCTTTTCAAATAGGGTTTTTCCTATATTGGCTCAACCAGTCATGCACTAAAAAGAAGAAATGTATAAAAAAGCAGAAGTAGAAAAAAATTAACAGTAATGAACTGAGAATCTATCAGTGAGCTCCTTCTAATGGGGACTTTGCAAATCTTTTATGTATCTTTTTCAGAACTTATTCTGTGCTGATTTATAAGCAGAGGCACATATATCAGCAGAGAGGAGCGCAGAAAAAGGCAGATAAAACCAATTCAAACTCTCGTCCAACTGAGCTGACTGATGGATTTTCAGTGATATCGTTCTGTAGGCAGCAACAGACAGTGCAACACCAAAGGCCGCTTTACATGGCACGATATCGCAACACAACTACGATAAAAAGTCACGTGGTAGGGGTGTTGCAATTGATATCGTTGGTGTGTTGTGTCGTGTAAATGAGCAATGTGACGCAAGAACAATGCAAAAACAATATCGTTTGTGGATTGTACATGCTCTTCAACCGTGCAATATTGGTTTGACGATCTGGCATGATCGTGCTGTATGACGGCGCAACTACGATTTGGAGCGCAACTTCCCCTATTCACTCCAATGTTAATTGGTCTAAATCCGAGTTGCTCAGATGCAGTGTGCAAGAGGGGCGTACGACATCGTAGTTGCGTTGCCTGCCGATATCTCCCTGTGTAACATCTCCTATGCGATCTTTGACAAATGCCAAAAACGTACGCGCTCCCGTGAAATTGTATGCAATTTTGGAACGATATTGTGAAGTGTAAAGCAGCCTTAAGGCTCTACGAGATAACCTGCAAAATGCATAAAAAGAAACACTCCTGTACATTTTTTAATCGTTACTGACTTAACCAGTGTGATCATGTAGACAAGGAGGGCAGACACTCAGTTATTACATGTCTCATACTGGAAATACCCCTTTCAAGCCCTGGAGGCAGATTTTCAGGGAGATCAATATCCACCCCATAATCTTAACATTTTATTTACCTATTAAGAAAAATGTGGATTTCTCTGGAATAAAATGTCAGATCACAATTTCAAGGTATCATTTTATTTGACCTCCTATGTCCTACATTCCTATAAAGACTGCTTAGAAAGGTTGATCCTACTGACAGATTACCTTTAAATAAATTTTAGTGTTTGCAAATACAATCAATATGTTATGTACGGTATCGTTCTGTAAGTAAAATATAAAACCATTATTGTTGTAAATCTGTGAAAACTCACCGGCCATCGCCATTAGATTGAAACTTCTTTGATAACATTTCACGTTCATAGTCATTCAATTGTATGCAAAGTTCAGATAAAAGATCTTTGAATTCCTCTTTGCTGACAAACCCAGTCTGATAAGGATCAAGGTCTTCAAATTCTCTGCGGAGGTCATCCCACAAATATTCCACCTACAATATATATATAAAATATTTTCTTATTTAGATTAGAGCTGTCCTCTCTCCCCTCTCCTGTTTGCTATAGTGATGGAGCCCCTAGCGGTTTTACTACGAGGTCAGGGAAGGTCGGGGGGTTCAAAATTGGCTCTCTAGAACCTAAGGTTTCCTTGTATGCAGATGACTTGTTATTTTTAAGGGAGTTGCAGGTATCGGTGGTGCCGACGATGAACATCATTAATGAATTCAGGGAGTGGTCTGGATTGCAAATAAATTGGACAAAATCTGCATATTCACCTGTAGACCCACTTTCCCCCGATCTTTGATGCCCTACAATTTCAGGTCCCCATTGTGGACAAATTTAAATATCTGGGCATAATGGTGAGCGCTAGACTGTTGGAATACCAATCCTTTAACCTAGAGCCTTTGCTTGTCCAACTGAGAACCAAAATAAACACATGCTGCCACCTTCCTCAGTCAGTCATTGGGCAGGTCAACCTTGTTAAAATGGTACTGATGTCCAAACTTCTGAGTGTCCTTCATAACACCCCAATCTGCATCAATATGCAATTTTTTTGAAAGAGTCAATGCGATGTTAACTGAGTTGATTTGGAAAAAGCAACAGGCCAGGATAAGACTTGAGGTGTTGCAGAGGGACAAGGGAGATGGGAGACTTGTGGTGCCAAATCCATGGCTATTCTATGTGGCGGCCCAGATACAGCACTTTAGAAGATGGGAAAAGAGGAGGGATTTGATGCAGGGGGCAAAATGATAAGGGAAGACAGAAGATGGAAGATTCCGGCCAGCTACTTAGGAGGATCACAGGGGAAAAGAGGCCCAATGCATCCAACACTCTCCCTGACATACAAGACGTGGGACAGAGGGAAAAAGATGTTACGAATTTCTGGATTGACAGAACATTACCCCATATTGAATAATCAAAAATTACGACAATTGTAGAAGCTGCAGTGCAGAAGACTATGAGAGAATAGGGGATTACATCTGATATCTCAATTATTTCAAAATAAAGTCCTAAAAAGGTTTACCCAACTACAGACAGATTTTAATATGCCGCCCAGTTCCTTTTTCCAATACCTGCATATAAGACATGCAATGGAATCCCAAATGCAGAGTACACCAATTAATATAGAGCATAATCATATTATTACCAATCTACTTACATCTGTCTGCTCTAAAGGGGTGATATCTATTTATATAAAAACATGGCGATAAATGGATAAGCAAAGATCCATTGCATGTTTGGAGTAAGTGGGAGAAGGACTGCGGGCCACTTACGGATGAGCAGTGGGAAACGATTCTGACTCAGATACCTAGATTGCCGGTGTCTGAAAGTCAAAGGCTGTCTCATATATATTTACTGCACATAGTGTATAGGAAACCGAAGCCTACTATAACACCATAGGAGTGAGAGCAGACAGTATATGCCCCAGATGTAGGCAAGAGAACACAGACCTGATCCACATGATGTGGGAATGTGGGAATATAGAAAACTTCTGAAAATCCACTCTGGATCTTATTGAACAGGTATCTAGAGTACTGATCGAACCAGATCAATTTGTGTGCATTTTCAGATTGCATGATGAGGGGGGTAGATCCAGAGCTGCCTGTAGCTGTTGATATATCTAGAGTCCTTTATCAGGCAAAGGCTATTAGCTTATCACTGGTTGGATGCTGCTCCCCCAACCAATGAGAAACTAAAAACAAACTAAATAATATAATACGATTAGAAAGGGGTGTCTATCTAAAGAGGAATACTCTTAATAAATTCTATAGGATTTGGGAGGCATGGTTGGAAACCCTGGGACTCCCCTTGGGTGTATTACACCAGGAATGTGCATTACACATAAATAATTGCAATTAAGGTTGAATATAATTCGCCCCTGTGACATCTCAGGGACATTCATATTGGTAGGACACCTTGTTGAATGTTGAGTTTTAAATTCCTAATTGGATAAAATGCTTTCAAGCAGTAACAAATATCAATGTATGTTATAGCTGATCATCTGCACCAATGCAATGTTGTAGGGGGGAATGAGATTATGAATTTTCTAATAAGTTGTTACTGGAGTATTGATCTATATTTTGTTAATTGATCTATGTTTTGTTGATTTTCTTGCTTTATATGATACATAATTTTTATTTTTCTAACTGCAATTCAATAAATATGAACCTTATCTATAAAAAAAATAGTTTAAATAGTTTATTTTACAAATAGCTATTTAGTATTAGTAAAGAGATTTACAGCACTATTTTACCTCATTTCACCCCCTTTGTTTTGTCCCAGCTCTTCCTCCCTAACAATTTCCTATTATACTTCTGCTATCTATTCTGCTCCTGTAAGCTGATCTCTAAGAAACTCGTAAATACCTTTATTGTATTTGTAGCTTTGATCCATCTGGGCTGCAAACTCGATTTGGACCAACAGAGCAGTGCACATCACTGATGGGGGCTTAGGAGATAGGGAATTGTGATCTGGGCATGTGTGCCCAGACTGCTGTCACTCACAGAGAGCCAGCCTGACCACCAACAGTGACGTGCCCTGCTCTGTTGGTCTGATTCCAGTCTCCAGACTCGAAGGATCAAAAATCTATAACTACAATAAAAGGAATTTGCAAGTGAGTCGGTTGACAGGGTAGGGGGTACTCGGATACTAGGACAGGTTGCTACTTCAGTGGAGATCACGGCTGGTAGGGTCCCGGGCCTGTGCACTGGACACTCAATGGCTGAGGGGAAAACTATGTGGGATAGAGGATTATTAAACGTGATGCCAACTGTGGTACCTGGTAATGTGGTTACCAGCGCTGCAGCCGGCCGCTGAGGTGATGCAGCTTTGGGTAGTACAGCTCCCCACAGGTGGAGCCTTACCTCAGGGCAGCGGGGTGGATGAGGGGAGTAGTAGTCCTTGGCTATGTGTAAGTTCTCCAAGTGGCGGCGGTGGATCAGGCACATACACACAATAGTCTCTGTTTCAGTACCTTTTACTGATGTCGGGTAGCAGGTACAGTCTAGGAGGGTAACCAGGTGGCCGGTGCAGTTTAGGACATCCACCTTTGAAAGTTATGAGGCCTCCTTTTACTATTGTCTGTGGTAGTTAAGGTCAGTTCTGCCTCTAGCTGAACCTGCCGCTTCTAGTCTCTCTCTCTCTCGCTCTCAGGCTACAACTCCATAACCGAACGGAAAGGACCTTTCTGTGGGGTTCCCTCTCCTTTTCTTAGGGTCCCTGGTCCTATGTTTAGTCAGGTTTGGAGTCTTGATTACCTGAGGTCCAGGGGGATTGAATCCTCCTAGTCTGTCTGGGTTTTCTCTGTTATATCTGGATTTATAACAGCATTGGACTTGGTGTCCAGATGGACTAAAGGGCTATTTGTGATATCCCCTTTTTCTGTAGTTTCCTAATTTTTCTTCACTTGCCTCCGTCCCTCTCTAGGGTGCTTCACCACTCCTGTCAGTCTCCTCTCCTCACTCACCAACTGACTAACTGACTCCTCCCTTCAGGTCTGGATCATCTTTTATAGAGGATCTTGCTTAAGGCAGCAAGACGAGCTCCTTCTCCATGCCTGTGGTGGAAGTGTTGTGTATTATGTGTGTTCCAAGGTGTATATCCTTCCCTGCACCGGTGGGTCCTGTGGCAATCCTCGAAGGGATGCCGCATAGGCATTTTAGAGATAAGATCACAAGAGTAGAGTAGATAGCGGAAGTATTTTACGAGAAAGGCGGTGAGATTAGTAGTGGAAAACTTTTTTATGGCTACTCAAAATACTGCACAATTTGTATGTTCCCCTCTCTTACACAGTGATCACTAACGGTCCTTCACCTCTAAGTCTTTGACTTCTTTGACTCTGGAGTTGAGGAGCCTCATGTACTACCACTGCTTTCCACATGTTGTATTCTAGCTTTAGAATTAGACCCACTGTTAATAATAGTGGTAATTAACACTCTTTACCTTTGCACGAACGTTATCTATAAGTATGTCAGAATCACAGTTCAGCTTTTTAGACCGGATCCAAAAATCTCCATCTCCTTTTTTGGGGGGACAGATCTTTGCATTTGGATAGCATGCTGACTTGGGGGAGTATCTGAAATGTCTCACAAACTCCAGATAGTCAAGAGTTTTATCTTGGTTAGTAATAAATGTGCTCCAAAGTCTGCGGATCTCTCCTCGTGTAACTGCAGGCTGGATATCAAATCTTCAAGACATAAAATATCATAGAATTACGGTAAATGTAAATGTTGTAGTAATGTCTAAAAGGATAACATAATAGAAAATAGACCTTGTTATGTATTTATTACATAGAAGATCATTGCATTAATCCAGAATATTTAATCTATAAACCTTTTTAAACCCGACCGTGTATGCCTTGTTTTCTTAGACTACATATTATCTAAACTGAACATTATTGGTCGCCTTTACTTTCAGAAAACAATTGATAAACTATTTAGAAAAAAAAATCATTTACAGGGGTTTAACTCTTAGGGCCACTTTACACACACAGATATCTGTGACCAGCTTCTGAACAGATCTCTGGTTGCAGTGAAATAATGGACACATTGTTACATTTGTACACAGCCACAAAATGGAACAATGTGTCCATGATTTCACTGCAACCAGAGATCTGTTCAGAAGTTGGTCACAGATATCTGCGTGTGTAAAGTGGCCCTCAAGGGCTGTGTTCACATGTCCAGTCGTTATTTCTGGTTTTGGATCTGTTTTGGGATAATAAAAATAGAAATAAAATGATCCTGTATGTTCTAAAAGAGATGATTTATTGTATTCAAATTTAGACTGTACATACAGTACTTTGGATCATGAGAAATTGATGTTTTAAAGGAGGGGTGGAAAATTTCCACCAATACTCATTTAAGCATGTATTCATGCGCTGTTCCATATTGTTGAATGTATTACACAGGACAATTTTTGGATTTCGACCTCCAAACTTCATTAGTTTTTTAAGGTTTTTTAATTACTTTTCACAATGAAAACACGTTCCTCCAAACTGTAGATTTACATACTGTAGTTAACAAATGAAGAAGGAATTTGGCAGGAGTGAAATAGAAGCACCACACAAACTACTGACACCCAGAAAGGAGGCCGCAAGTCTATATGAAAGTGGAAATGACCGGTCGGGTGACAAGTCGGCGAAACCATTTAGTGCTAAACTATTTCTCGTTGCTGTCGCTGAGATTCATTGCATTCTCACTTCTCATAATCCACAGTATGTACAGTCCATATGTCAGTACGGTTGACCGTCTCCTTTAGAAGTTACACCAATTTTTCCCGGTAAAGTGGAGAGGGAATCAAAGGGTATACTAGTGCATCTCAATGAATTAGAATATCATCAAAAATCAATATCATATTGCCATGTTTCAGGGACATTACTGAGCCCTGAAACATGTTGACTAATAAATCAATATTATATTCACCATTTGATGTCTCGTGGAATACAGTTTTTAACCCTTCATCCTCAATACTTTAATTTTTTGAAATAATGACCTTTGGGTTTTCATCGGCTGTAAGCCATAATCATCAACAGTTACATAAAAAACATTTGAAATAGATCACTTTGTCTGTAATGACTCTATATATTAAATGTGTTTCACTTCATGTATTGAATTACTGGAAAAAAAATCACTTTTTTTGATATTCTAATCCATTAAGATGCACCAGTATATAAAAGGATCCACTACAAATGAAACAAAAATGGATGCAAAGCAGAAAAAAGAGGTGTGTTTTTGTTATGTTCAATTTTTTATTTTTTAATATTGGATTTATTACAAATGGATGATGACTGGAAATGTGACAAGAGCACAAGCAAACTTAAAAATTGTAAAAATGTATCTTACTAAGCTGGATCTGATTATGCTTCTTTTGTACTCATATACAATACTATACAACATGTCATCAACAAATTAGTTGTCTACTGTGGTGTTAAACTACATTTCAATGGAATTACATTTTTAATCCTATTTTAAAGAGGTTGGTAACCAAATAGGCCCATGGCAATCTGGAAAAAAAACATAGTCATCTACTAGATTTCAGTCCACATGAGCACTGTAGCCAATTAATAAGCACAGTACTGAGGGATGACAAGAGTCCAGTAAGTGAGTATATGATTTCTTAATTTTTTAGACCACCAAGTGCCCATTTTCTAAAAAAAAGAACAAAAAGTGGTGAGCAACCCCTTTAAATAATTTTTAAGGGGTTGTCCATCACTAAAGACACGTTTTTTCTCTTAAGTGAACGTATTTGGGACTAAAAAATTATTTTGTAATTGGGTTTCATTAAAACTTTGTACCACTTGCATGAGCTGCTGCGTTACATAGTCTATTGCTGGATGGAATAAGTTATTACAGAATCCGTCAGTCCATTATGCTGATTTGATAGTGAAAAGGATGTCTGAATGGGCCACATCACACACACAGATATCTGTGCAAGAGATTGTTTGCAGATCTCCGGTTGCAGTGAAATCATGGACACATTGTACCATTTTGTGGCCGTGTACAAATGGAGCAATGTGTCCATGGTTTCATTGCAACCAGAGATCTGTGAACAATATCTGCACAGATATCTGTGTGTGTGACGTGGCCTAATGAGGCATAACTCTATATCTGAACTATATACATTCTGGGGCACAAATAAAATTGTAAAACAAGGCAGTCATTAATAAAGTGTAGTAACTATGTATCTCCCATGTGAAGTAAACTTTTTAAATGAGGCTACACACCGCTTTAGAAGGAAGTACATAGTCTCCTGACTTAGACGTCTTGAGTTCATTTCATCCAGATCTTCAAATTCTTTCTCTACTCCTGCATAGTTCTTATAGATAAGGCTTTTTATAATTTGGAAAAGCTTTAAAAAAAAAACACAACAGAAAATTATCTATGCAGTATTACTGACAAGGGCCAGAGACACAGTGTGAGATGTATGCATGATACTCGCACTAGTCTCGCATGCCTTAGGCTGCTTTCACACTGCGGTCAAATGAGGTCAGGTCAGGTAAGGTTTTGTGTTTCAAAACTACGAGTGACTCCAAAACCTAGATTAGGTGTCAAATGTTCAATTATACTTTTTCTCTGCAAGTTCCTCTCCTAGTTTTGAAACACAAAACCTGACCTGACCTGACCTGATCTGATCTGACCGCAGCTTGAAACCAGCCTTACCTGGTTCCCTGAAAAATCTCCACAGGCAACCTTATCCCTAATCCCTAGCCAGAACACCTTAAAGGGAACCTGTCAGCTAGTTTATGCCTCCCCAGCTATCATTGTCTGTATTTGCAACTTTAGAATACTATTCTAATCATCCCTGTCTGAGCTCAAAGTGTAATGTGAAAGGTGAAATAACAGCATTTATACCCTTACATTTCCTTATGTAATGAGGCAGTCAGTCCCCAGTTTGGAGGACGGGTACTGTTTGGCAGATGAATAGTTAACATTTTAGCCTTGTGCTAGAACATGTTGAGAGACCTGATGTGATGTCACAACCATGTGACTACAATAGGCGGAGCTAAGTTCTCATAGAACATATGTTTGCTGGCTTGGGTCCGCCCACTATGGTCACATGATTGTTACATCACACAGGTCCTTTAGCTATCCAAGTTAAAAGTGAGTTAACTATTATCCTGCCAGACAGTCCCCCTCCTCCAAGGTGGGGACTGAAATGTCAGTGTATAAATGCTTTTCTTTCACCTTTCACATTACACTATGAGCTCAGACAGGGATGATTAGAATAGTATTATAAAGCTGCAGCTACAGACAGTGATAGCTGGGGGGGCATAAACCACCTGACAGGTTCCCTTTAAGGTACCGTCACACGCAGCAATATTGCTAGGCAATTTCACTGGCAATTTGCTGGTTGCAGTGAAATCATGGACACATTGTTCTATTTTGTTGCTGTGTACAAATGTAACAATGTGTCCATGATTTCACTGCAGCCAACCAATTGCCAGTGAAATTGCCTAGCAATATTGCCGCGTGTGACGGTACCTTTACCCTAACACCTAACACCCTAAACCGAACCCTAAGAGTGCCGTCACACTTGGCTACGTTCCAGCGATCCTGACAAGAATACGATCTGGTAAGGATCGCTGGAACGTTGCTACCTGGTCGCTGGTGAGATGTCAAACAGTCAAATCTACTCAATGACACAGCAGCGATACGGCGACCCATATAACGACCTCGGCAGTCGTTGGGACCCTGTCACACACCTAAGTGGCTGAGTTCTGAGTCACCAACGAGGTCGTTGTTAAGGCGTCAAACACACTGATGCATGCTGGCCAGCGGGACCCAACGTTCAAAAAATGTTCCTGGCCATTTCGACACGATCAGCGATCTCACAGCGGGGGCCTGGTCGCCGCTACGTGTAAAACATAGCGAGATCGCTGGTGAGGTCGCTGTTACGTCACAAAACCTGTGACACAACAGCGATCTCGCTAGCGATCTCACTATGTGTAACAGGGGCTTAACCCCGACCCAGTGGGCATTTTTATTTTGGGCATTTTTCTGGTCATTGCCTCACCTGGCACGGCTGCTGGCTCTCTGGACAGGAGCATCTCAGCTGCATAGAAACACATGCAGTTAACACGCTCCTGTCCAGAGCGCCGGCGGCCGTGCTGTGTCCAGAGCGCCGGCGGCCGTGCTGGGTGAGGCATGCAAGACTTGTGCAAGTATGTCCCATGCCTTTCGCACTGTGTGCCACCGGTCTTGAACAAATAATAGTGATACTCTTGTGCTGGTGTTGGCGCTTTTCATTGGCGCACTCTGACCCTAAGGCCGGCTTCACACCACGGTAGAATCAGGTACGGGGCTGTAAACCTGACAGCCCCGGACCCGATTTTGCTGTAATGCAGCCCTATGGGGCGGATGGAACCGGATGGCAGCTATGTTCCATCAGGTTTCCATCTGTCCGGGAGGATCCGGGTGTATTCAGAGTTTCCTCCTGGACACAAAAACGTTGCTTGCAACGTTTTTGTGTCCGGGGCAAAAAATCTGCCCAAGTCAGATCTTCGCGGATCTGGGGCGATCCGGCGCTCCCTAACATGAAAGTCTATGGCGCCGGATTGCCCAGATCCGGGAGAATCCAGAAACCGGACACCGGCGGCTGAAGTTTAGCAGCGAGCGCTGCTATACTTCAGCACCACCGGCTGTGCCCTGCTGTGATCTTGAAATTGCAGCAGCTGTGGCTGCTATCAGCAGCATCCGGCTGCAAACTGGACAGGAGGGCATATTTGCCCTCCGGATCTGTTTGCAAATCGGGTTTGGACCTGTCTGAATCACATCGGACAGCCCCGGACCTGATGCTGCCGCGATGTGAAGCCAGCCTAATAATAGTAGCATTCCATTGTGCTACTCTTGTGAATACCTGCTAGCACTATTTATAGGAATATGCTGGCTTGAGTAAATTGTAGTTACAATCTAATTTTACCCTTTGGTGAGACTAAATATCGTAACCCAACTACGATAAATAGTCACGTGGTTCAGGCGTTGCCGCTGATATCGTTTGTGCGTTGTGTTGTCAAATGGGCAACGCAACTCAAAAACGATGTAACTACGATATAGTTTTTGGATTGTGCATGCTCTCCAACCGTGCAATATTGGCTAGGCAATGTGGCAGGATCGTGCTGTTTGACAGCGCAACTACGATTTGGAGCACAACTTCCCCTATTCACTCCCATGTTAAATGGCCGTTCCCTGGGTCGCTCGTATGAGGGGGCGTATACATCGCAGTTGTGTTGTTTGACGATATCTCCCTGTGTAACATCTCCTATGCGATATGGGACAAGTGCCAAAAAAGTGTGCGCTCCCATGCCGTTATATACAATATTGTAACGATATTGCGACGTGTAAAGCGGCCTTAAGGCCACATTCACACTTTCAGTATTTGGTCAGTATTTTACCTCAGTATTTGTAAGACAAAACCAAGAGTGGGTGATAAATACAGAAGTGGTGACATGTTTCTATTATAACTTTCATCTGATTGTTCCACTTCTGGTTTTGGCAAATACTGTAGTAAAAAACTCTCCAAATACTCAATGTGTGAACATGGCCTAAAGGAAGATATATGCATTTGTTATTTCCTGTTCTCTCCTTAATTTGGAAAATAGTTGATCACAAAAATGGTTTATTTGCATGCTCTCATGTACAAGTTTGCAAAACAAATTGCATTTGTCACATAAAGATTTGTGGATTTTAATGCAAATTTGCTGTGGATTTCACCCAACACATTGCATATATAATGTGGCTTTAAAATCTGCACTGCAGATCATTGCCCTCTGAAGAAATAATGAAATAATACTCATCATCAACATTGTGTTAAAAGTTTTTCCACCCACAAATCTAGTTGAAAACTCCATACCATATTCTCCACGTGTGAACATTCCCTTAGGGCATGTTTGAATAGTGAGTGTTTGGTTGCACAAATTTGTGTACTGAATCTTCATCTTGTGGCGGAAAAACGCACCAAATCGCAATGTGTTTTTGATGCATTTTTGACACATGTAAAAATTGACACCCTGCAGATTTATTTTATGCACCAAATCTGCAAGAAAAAAAAAAGTAATGTGCACAAAACTTCAATTGAATTGGCATGCAGTTTTGTCATAAAACTGCACCAAAAACGCTTTATGGTACATTTACATGCCAGAAACGCGGCGAGAAATATTGACGGCGATATGTCGCCCTGGAATTATCGTCGTCAAAATCTCTCCCAATTGCGGCGTGTATTTGGGGAATTTGGCGGCGATATGTCGCCCCGCCACGGTCGCCTGATTTCAGAGCACTGCTCCAAAATCAGGCGACCGGGGCGAGGCGATATATCGCCGCCAAATTCCCAAATTAGACGCTGCAATTGGAAGGAATTTTGACGGCGATAATTCCAGGGCGACATATCGCCGTCAATATTTCTCGCCGCGTTATTGGCATGTAAAGGTACCCATAGTGTTTCAATTTTGCAAGTGAGATTGCAGTTTCAGCTATTTGACTCCATTTTAAGAAAAAAACTTTACAAGCTTATGTGCGCACAAAAATATACTTTAATATATATTTTCTTTATAAAGTAAGTTTCTCAAATAAATATGTCCATATTAATTAAACAATTGATTAATTATCCTGATTGTATACACATGACTATTAGGGAGAAACAATGATGTTTGCCTATATTTTCTGACAATCTGGAGCAGTGTTCCCCAACCTTCATTACTTTACACAATTAGCTCAGAGAGAGTTGCAACTCACATTCAGAGGCCCCTGATTACTGACATCTAGATACTGCTCCCCTCAATAGCGACACCTTTAGGTCTGATTACCGATAAAATAGGGAAAACTGCCGCATAGAAATCACGCTGGGGCTGGTTTTACACTGGTGTTTTTCGCCATCAGTGGGAATCTGTCACAAGCTGCATGCATCCACATCAGTTTTCGGCCCCATTGACTTTCAGTGGGGCCGCAGACACTAGTGGGTGCATCCAGTTGTGCACGATTTGATCTGGATCTGTCTGGATCCGGGTGTCCTCAGGTTTTTCACGGAGACAAAATCTGCATCTTGTTGCAATTTTGGTCTCGGTGGAAAAAAAAAGTGAAGTCCCGGATTCACATGGATCTGGGGCACCATGGGTGAACTCTGAATGGGGGTCTACGTGACATGGATTCATCTGGACTCTGGATCCCAGTGGATCTGGATTTCCGGTCCATGTTCTGTGAGCATGCACAGAATGCAGTTCTAAATGACACACTCCCTAGGGATCCCTGTAAGATGTGCAAACGGGTGCTCCCGCACGGGTTGCGGGTTTATTCAGTTTATCATTGCGTATAAGTCCAGGGGCATGGAGGCTTTTCCTGCATGCTCCCAGGTTCAAAAATATGCTAGTGTGAAAACAGCCATAGGCAAGATATTTACATCCAGGGTTTCCACTTTACTCCCATTTTGAATTCTTGCATCAAGCATTCCTACCACACTGTTGCATCTAGCTTCAACCAACCCTTTAAGGGTGGAAGCACACTATGTGAGATGTATGCAAGATACTCACATGACTCACACAGAAAGTCCGCTGTCTCTCTGGATGGGAGCATGTCAGCTGCTTGTGTTTGTATGCAGCTACACGCTCCTGTCCAGGGGCCATTCTGGGTGAATCATGCAAGACTCATGCGAGTATCTCGAATCCATCTTGCAGAGTGTGTCCTTGACCTAACAGGCCATATCATCTCCAGCTTGCCATATTTAATTTATCTCTCCAACCTTTATGGGCATGGGCAATATGGCTAGTGTTTTCCCTTCTTAGTCAAAATTTTAATTTACACTGTGGTCAAAATATGTTGTCACAGTCAGTATATTTCTAAGTATCAGTCTTAATACAAATATTTACCTGTTCCATTGTTCTCCCAGGTCCATGCTCCTTATCCTCTTCAAATGCTGAGCTTCCTACTGATCGCTGGTCAAAAAGACTTGGCACTCCCCGTCTATAAAAGAAAAAGTATTTGAAAAATCAAGACTTAAAGAAGCACTCTGATCAAAATGTTTATCCATTTAATATATTGAAGTCGATATAGCAGGAATGACAGGTAGAAAAGGTGGGAAGCAAGGTGTACCACGGTCCGCGCTGCTGAGTCCACAAAATCACCTGGGATGCAAGATGTTGTAGCAGTATACTTCTTTATTCCTTCCTACGCGTTTCAGCGCCCTTCCTAGCACCTTCCTCAGGGATATTACATCAGCCATAGGAGCAGGGAATTTATAGCCCCTTACATTAGCAATTATGGGTGTGTTCTGTTTACATATGATGTCATCACTGGGGGAGGGGCCAACATTTTTGGCGGAATTTCACACAAATAACATAATCAAACAAGAAAATAGTTCAAAAACCTTGCTAAAATGTACATAAAAATCCTACCAATAGAATGATATAAAAACCTCCATGAAAATTGCAGCGGAAACGTTGCCAACATATCCAGACTGTCAATGCAAAAAAAAAAAATGTTTACATTTTTAAAAAACAATTGTCACCCAAACTTCAGGGTAGTAGAACCCATGCATTTGCTGTTTTATTGTTTTCTCTTGTGACTAATTTTGAGCGCCACCGTCTCACTGATCACAGTGCCTTAGGATCAATAAACTGCTTTTTCATGAAACTATCCTGTTAAATATATGGTACTATAGTTGTTATAAAAGAATTGCATAGAAAAATTATCAAAATCGTTATGTTAACAAAAATGTTCTTATTTTTGTTTTGTAGGAGGGAATCAAGGAGGATTTTTATGTACATTTTAGCAAGGTTTTTGAACTATTTTCTTGTTTAATTATGTTATTTGTGTGAAATTCCGCCAAAAATGTTGGTCCCTCCCCCAGTGAAGACATCATATGTAAACAGAACACACCCATAATTGCTAATGTAAGGGGCTATAAATTCCCTGCTCCTATGGCTGATGTAATATCCCTGAGGAAGGTGCCAGGAAGGGCGCCGAAATGCGTAGGAAGGAATAAAGAAGTATACTGCTACAACATCTTGCATCCCAGGAGATTTTGTGGACTCAGCAGCGCGGACCGTGGTACACCTTGCTTCCCATATTTTCTGGTAGTTTTTCCACGTTGGAGTGGTCGGTGGAGGTCCTGCAGCAGCTGATACTGTGATATGCTGTTAAACCAGTTGTGGGTCTCACAACTGGAATAGGTGAGTGTAACTGCATTACACCACTCACATGAGTTTCACTAGTGATAGGGCACTATTGCGCCTCTTGTTCCCCCACCTTTTTTGTATAGGTAGAAAAGGGGTATATCCGTGCTGCCAGGATACAATGCCTTTAGCATGAATGACGAGATATCATATTATTCAAACTACGGTGATTTTGTTTTGTTACCCATTTCAGAGCAATCCTCTCTTTCTTCAGACAAAAACCACAGTTGTCCATCTGTGTTTTTTGTTTAAAGAAGGAGCAGATTGCTTCGAAATGCATTACAAAATACAATCACCATTGTTTGAACAATATGATATCTCGTCATTCATGCTAAAGGCATTGTATCCTGGCAGCACGGATATACCTCTTTTCTACCTGTCATTCCTGCTATATCTACTCATCATGGGACTGCTGCATCCATGGTTTGTTAAAACCTGCTGTTATAGTAGTTATTGCTTAATTATTCTCATTCATATTACCCGATTCATACCTGTGTAAAACGCTATTTGCACCATTGCAATACCGTATATTGCAGTCATCTTATTATAAAGCACTGTGTAATTACAATTGGTAATTTTTCCCTTCTACCTAGTTACCGTATTTTTCGCTTTATAAGACGCTCCTGATTATAAGACGCACCCCAAATTTGGTGAAGGAAAAGAGAAAAAAATAATTTTTAATGTTAAATGGGGTCCGTCTTATAATGCCAGTGTCCATCTTACAAATCATATACCGTATATGTCCCCCATTCTGGTAAATTAACCCCCCATCCTGGTATATATATACCCCGTGCTGTTACACATAGCCCCTTTGCTGGCACACTGTCCCCCTCTGCTGTCACACTGTCCCCATCTGCTGGCACACTGCCCCCCTCTGCTGGCACGCTGTCCCCTTATGCTGGCACACTGTCCTCCTCCCTGCTGGCACACTGCCTCCCTTCCTCCTGGCACGCTGCCCCCTTCCTGCTGGCACACTTTCCCCCCTTTTTCTGGCACACTGTCCCCCTCCCTGCTGGCACACTGTCCCCCTTTTTGGCTGGCACACTGTCCCCCTTTTTTGGCTGGCACACTGTCCCCCTTTTTTGGCTGGCACACTGTCCCCCTTTTTTGGCTGTCACACTGTCCCCCTTTGTGGCTGTCACACTGTCCCCCTTTGTGGCTGGCACACTTTCCCCCTTGGTGGCTGGCACACTGTCCCCCTTGGTGGCTGGCACACTGTCCCCCTTGGTGGCTGGCACACTGTCCCCCTTGGTGGCTGGCACACTGTCCCCCTTGGTGGCTGGCACACTGAGCCCCCACAGAGTGCACAGCTACAAAAATAATAAACAATATCATACTCACCTCTCTTCATCTTCCCTGCTGCCCGCGCTATCCCCGATGACTCTGTGCGGTCCCAGCATTCGGGTCCTGTGAGCAGCGCGCGGTATGACGTCACTCTGCAGCGATGTTCACATGATCCGGATGCTGGGACCGCACAGAGTCATCGGGGATAGCGCGGGCAGCAGGGAAGATGAAGAGAGGCGAGTATGATCCTCTATCGCCGGGATAGTCAGTGCTTTCCACTCAAAGGAAGTGTGGAAAGCACTGGCTGTTCACATGGCGCCGCTGAGCTACGGGCTGCTCCATTCACCCCTGTAATATGCGCTGCTCCCGCTGGTGATTGACAGCGGGATGCAGTGAATATTACAGGAGATAATGAGCGGCCCCACGTGACCACGGGGCCGCAGCTGCAGCCTCTTCCAGCCACCTAACAGCCCCTGGACACCGCTCCTGAGCTGGCCTAGCAGCCCCCTCCCCATACAGCACACATTGTACTTTCACACTATAAGACGCAGCCCCTATTTTCCCCCAAAATTTGGGTGCATAAAAGTGCGTCTTATAATGCGAAAAATACGGTAATTCTTCTCTTTTCCACTAAGTCTATGACATCACGTGATTAAAAACAGACTAGCTGAATCCCTCTAAACTCTTACAGGAAGTCTGTTTTCTCTGCATGAGACATCACTGCAAAGTCACTGGCAGGGGTGAGGAAGGAGCAACTGGGTCAATAGTTGAAAAGGGGGATTACTCCAGGCTCAGAGAGAGGGAGAGAGTTCTCCCTCTGGCAAAGGGATACAGGTGGTTGTTAGGACAGAGAGTCTGTCCAAATTAAGTGAAGTGTGCAGGTCCAGTCCATCTAATGTTGGACATTCGATCCTGAGTCTCAGTCTCTGAGGGAGATGCAGGTGGCAGCTGGAGACAGAGTCTGTCTGAGTGAAGTCTCAGGGAAAGTGAGCCTCAAAGAGATAGCTGCATGTTGCAGCTGAGAAAGTCTGAGTGGAGTGTGCTTGCTGACCAAAGGAACAAGTCCATCATTAGTATGTTAGATCTCTCCACAGGTGTTATATAGGATTCAGGTTTGGACTCATTGCTGGCCACCTTAGAAGTCTCCAGTGCTTTCTCTCAAACCATTTTCTAGTGCTTTTTGAAGTGTGTTTTGGGTCATTGTCCTGCTGGAAGACCCATGACCTCTGAGGGAGACCCAGCTTTCTCACACTGGGCCCTACATTATGCTGCAAAATATGTTGGTAGTCTTCAGACTTCATAATGCCATGCACACGGTCAAGCAGTCCAGTGCCAGAGGCAGCAAAGCAACCCCAAAACATCAGGGAACCTCCACCATGTTTGACTGTAGGGACCGTGTTCTTTTCTTTGAATGCCTCTTTTTTTTCTCCTGTAAACTCTATGTTGATGCCTTTGCCCAAAAAGAGAGAACATTCTTCCAAAACGTTTTAGGCTTTCTCAGGTAAGTTTTGGCAAACTCCAGCCTGGCTTTTTTATGTCTCGGGGTAAGAAGTGGGGTCTTCCTGGTTCTCCTACCATACAGTCCCTTTTCATTCAGACACCAACAGATAGTACGGGCTGACACTGTTGTACCCTCGGACTGGAGGGCAGCTTGAACTTGTTTAAATGTTAGTCGTGGTTCTTAATCCACCATCCCCACAATTTTGCGTTGAAATCTCTTGTCAATTTTTCTTTTCCGTCCACATCTAGGGAGATTAGCCACAGTGCCATGGGCTTTAAACTTCTTGATGACACTGTGCACGGTAGACACAGGAACATTCAGGTCTTTGGAGATGGACTTGTAGCCTTGAGATTGCTCATGCTTCCTCACAATTTGGTTTCTCAAGTCCTCAGACAGTTCTTTGGTCTTCTTTCTTTTCTCCATGCTCAATGTGGTACACACAAGGACACAGGACAGAGGTTGGGTCAACTTTAATCCATGTCAACTGATTTAGTTATTGCCAACACCTGTTAGGTGCCACAGGTAAGTTACAGGTGCTGTTAATTACACAAATTAGAGAAGCATCACATGATTTTTCTAAGGGTGCCAATACTTTTGTCCACCCCCTTTTTTATGTTTGGTGTGGAATTATATCCAATTTGGCTTTAGGACAAATCTTTTTGTGTTTTTTTCATTGAAGACTAGGGATGAGCGAGTCCTAAATTACTCGGAATCGCTAGACCCGCACGAGTCCGAGCCCAGGACTCGCTACTCGTTGCGAGTCTAGCGAGTCCAATGTTAATGAATAGGGAACCGAGTAATAGCGAATAATGCTATTTACAAATCGCTGATGTGTCTCTGAAAGTGTGCGAGTCCAAACTCGCAGGTTTTTCTCTTATTTGGAGCCGATGATGGGAGGGGGAAGCGATTCTCGGGCACACACCATGCTGTAAAAGCAAACAGGAAACGACTCGCTCTGACAGACGCACACACAGAGCAATCCATTCCCCAGAGCAATCATGGCCGGCCGTGTCACTGTGAACACGCTGCGATTGATTCCTCTGGTGGAGGCTCGGCCACTGCTATGGCTCCCAACAGACCCTGACTATGGGGATAACATCATGAGGACTACTGCCTGGAGAGAGATCGCCCAAGTGATGTTCCCTGCGTTCCATCTGAGTGGCCATGATGAACAGAGCAATATGAGTAAGTTAAATGAGTTCACCCGTTATATATTGGATTTACTGTATATATACTCGTGTATAAGCCGACCCGTGTATAAACCGACCCCCCTATTTTTGCCCCCAAAAACTGTGAAAACATATTGACCGCCATCCTGGTATACAGCGGCTATCACTGGTAGACAGCCCCCCAGCAGAGTATACAGCTCCCCCTGCAGAGTATACAGGCCCCCAGATGGGTATCCATGCCCCCATATTATGGTATACAGGCAGGGGCGGACTGGCCCAGGTGCCTGGGGGGCAATTGCCCCCCAGGCCGGTGTATTTTCCCCTATTTTGGGCCGCCTGGACCATGAAAAGGGCTGCCGCCCGCACCGCTCATGCGGCTGCAGGAGCATGAAGCAGCGCATGACCCCGAAGCAGCAGCCGGAACCGCAAGCTCCTGGCCGCGCGATGACGTCATCAGCGCGCGGCTGCGGCCGGGAGTGAGCGGCTGTGAGGAGCGCGAGGCTGCGGCTGGGAGCGAGCCCTAGGAGACTGCGGGAGCTGCGGTGACTGTGAGGCGGCCGCCTGTCATCCACCCCCCCCCCCCACCCCCGTCCTCACCTGTGTCGGACCGGTGAGGGAGGGCTGGCACCCAAACTGTAGGGTGCCAGTCAGTCCCTGTATACAGGGCCCTCAGTGGGTCTACAGCCCCCCCAGCAGTGGGTATACAGGGCCCCCAGCAGTGGGTATACAGGGCCCTCGTGGGTATACAGGCCCCCCATAGCAGGGTATACAGGACCCTCAATGTGTTATCATGCGCCGTCGCATAGTTGCCTATATTTGGATGGGGTCACAACAGTACACTTAGTTTAAGGGCTGGTGCTCCTGGCTCTTACGGCCAGGGGGTTGGGTGTATATTAATACCACTAATGAGCAGAGTCTGGTGCCCGCACTATTACCTTCTCGATGCGTCGACATGTGACCTGCCTCATTTGTGATAGTGTCCACGTGAGCTCAATGTCCGTAATGCTGTTGATGATGTTCCACACTGTCGTGTCACTGTGCCTTGTATACACATTACACACACAACATGAATAAAATGTTATTGTTGATTTGTACACCAACTTTTGGTGTTTCAAATATTACACATGTCTAAACCCGGTTTGAAATCATTTCACAGTTGACCATCTTCAAAAACGTTGGAGGAGCTGCCGCGATCAACATCGCAAACAATATCGCCAGATCGCAGAGGGGGACCCGGGAGCAGCTCCAGAGCTGATATACAAACACTATGACCGGCTGTCCTTCCTTGGACCGGTGGCCCGTATACCAAGGTATGTGTCTGCAGCACTGTTGTCTACTATTATTATAATTTATTTATATAGCGCCATTAGGTCTCATGGCACTTTACATGAGGATAATGGTTAACTACAAAAAACAGTAAAGGAAGACAATCAGGTCGTACAGGTACAAGAGGAGAGGACCCTGTCCACGAGGGCACACAGTGTACGTATGAAGCTCTATAATGAGTATGCTGGTTTACATACCCACACTGGGGTTTGTTTCTGCCATGGTGCAACAGA
The DNA here is from genome assembly GCA_033576535.1 of Allobates femoralis. Classification (NCBI taxonomy): domain Eukaryota; kingdom Metazoa; phylum Chordata; class Amphibia; order Anura; family Aromobatidae; genus Allobates; species Allobates femoralis. Next base: position 130,386,172 of record JARQOC010000003.1, on the reverse strand, counting down.
TTTCTATTACCTTTGGCAGTGATCCAGGACATACACATTTATATTCACATTGTGACGTTGGGACAAATAAGCAGGGTGGGCAGACAAAATGTTCCGTGACCTCACAATTAGCTCTTATTGTTGGCATGTTTGTGGAACAAAGCCATGTTCTTCCCTGCAATGGCCTCTAAGGTGTGTGGCCTTGTCTGGTTTGCCTGTCGTAAGCATCATTTGTATGTGTTCCTAATGGCCTCCCTCCACTTGCATAAGGGCCACATACATCCCTACACGTTTAATTGTGGGTGTTTTTTAGGCTAAATAACGTTGTAAGGATATACCCCTTTTGCACTAAACTGTTTGTACACCATCCCAGATTGTTTACACAGTCATACACATTTCAGGACATACCCTGTATCACTACAAATATGTGTGGGTGAGTTTGGCCATGGGTATATTTGTGGCTGCAAGGTGATGGTGTAGATATTAGGATCCACATGTGAATTTAATTGTTTTGTTGTTAACTGATGGCTACATTAAGAATCCTTCGAAAAACATAGTGTATTAATGCTGTATAAAATTAAACTTAAGGGGGCCATATTTTCAGTGCAACAGCCTTTTATGTACAAGGTCCTTTAGGAAACAAGAAGTTTGCCCTTGCTGTTCCCGGCTTTGTGTTCGGCCCCGTTGGAATAATTGTAAAACTGTCCATCTGGGAATACCACCTTGTTTGGCAACAACGATGTGTGACCTGCTGATCAAAAACACCCCCATACTCTATGTCCATTACAGTCGTTTCAAAATCCAAGCCATATGTTTTGTGGGGTTTAATTACCAAGACATTCCTGATTAGCATACATGGCAGCAACAAGGAGTGTAGGCCACTAACGCCGAATGCTCATGTGTCACCTATGCTGCAGGACTCCATTTACTGTCTTGCTCACTTGCCCTATAGATGTGGGTTATGTGCTTTGAAACCAAGGTCGCCCACACTGCGTCTTTTACTGTCCATCTGATGGTAAGCAACCCTGAAGAATGTGTTTGCCTCTAAGTGTCAGGCTATAGCTTTGTCCACATAAAGTTACAACAAAAAGTAAATGCTATACTTGTGGCCACTAATATGTCTTCAAGTGCCTAAATAGCTGTCCTGCCTAAGGCAGGGCACAGTGTAATTGGGCAGACAAATGGTTAAATTTCAAATGTAATGTCAAAAAATCGAGGACCAACACTACCCACACATAGAATATTGGTTGAGGCATGAGCCAAAATGTCCTAATTTATTGGCTGCAATTCAATCTTAAGGTCAACAATGAAAACACAGAATACACAGATGTGGGAGCCATGAACGAGGGTTGAGAAAGAAGTGGATGGAGATAGTGGCTGAATAGTCATTATTATATATATTGTATTATATTAAATATTATATTATATATATATATATTGTATACGTTTGAACCCCTTCACTGGTTTATATAGCTGATGTAACCTAAAAGTTTGGTAAATTAAGTATGTCAAGTTAAAAGTGAAGTCAGGTGGACGTTTTTTTTCATGTGAAACATTGGTGTTATTGATCGTCTAGATTAATGGGATGGGGGGGGGGTTAATAATGTGTGGAAAAATTATGTATTATTATGGAATTAGCAAACAAAGTGACGTATTCCTTTATGTTATGTAGAGTTGTTTATTCTTTAATAATAATAAAAAATATCTGATTCAGAACACACTGATACACAGTCAAAAAAGCGTGCAACTTAATGTTTGACCTATGTTTTTGTTTATAAATGCAATGCATTCACCAAACTTTTTTGGCCTTTACCCAAAGAGAGGTTCACTACCGCAGGCGCCGTGCACCACAACAGCTGCCTGAACAGGCGAGGGAGGCCCCAGAAGCCCGGAAGTGGAGGACCAAGGCCAAGCTGGTGGAATACCACCACCGCCGCCGCCACCAGCTCCAACACCACCACCGCCGCCGCCACCAGCACAAACACCACCACCACCGCCGCCACCAGCAACAACACCACCACCACCACCGCCGCCACCGGCACCAACACCACCACCACCGCCGCCACCAGCACCAACCCCAGCTTTGGGGCATGTCCGGCCGCCAGAGGAGGTTGTTGCAGGGCCAGAAAATCGTGCACAAAGTAATGCTGACTTTGCCCGCAGTCTCCTACCGTTCTTGGATGACATTCCATTCGAGAGACGACTGCGGGCATGGTCAGCCATACATATTGTCATCGATGCATGTCGGCCTCCAAACCACCCTGGCCAGGTCTTTTCATATTTGGAGGGGTGGCAGCAATCTGGTGCAAACATTCTGGACAGGCAGACACCACGGCGGGACAGCTATGTGGCAACCCAGAGGCCGTACCAACCTTTCTGGCCAACCCACATGCACCTCCCAACCCAAGGCCATTTTGAGAGACCGGCCCAGGTGACCCAACCTACAGGGTTACAAGCAGTGGGGGAGGCTATCCATGGGGCCCTGGACCTCCTCCATGACCAGGGTGATGGTGGCGGTGTAGAGGCTACCCCACACAATCGTCCCACCTACCACCAGCTGTAGGTTCAACTTTTTTTTTTTTTGTTTGTTAATGTAAATAGTGCATGTTTGCACTTTTTACATCTTTATTTCTGTTTTTTACGTTGCTTTTCAAAAGCTTAAAAAAAAAAAAAAAAAAAAAAAAAAAAATCTGACATCTTTGCCATTAAGGCATAATAATACAGATTTAAAAAAAAAAATGCTTTGTGTCTGTCTTTATTCAGGGAATGGATGTGTAGGTTGTTTTGTGGGTGGCCTTAAAGTCATCATCATTAGCAAGTACTTTACGGCCTGCATGACGCATGAGAGCACCTTGGTTAGTACGTGTAAAATCATTACTGCACATAGCAATGTTGCTAACAAAGAAATAGTGCCTGTGTTTGGGGGGGGGTTACTTAATGACTCGGTATGTTAACAACACTAGGAACACAGATGCGAGAGGCTGGGACGTCTACTTGCAACACACAACGTCTATGCGTTATCTCCGTAGCGTAGAGTGGGACCCTTCGCCAGGCTACAGCAGGATCATAGTACAAGCAACGTCTTCGATGCAGGCATAGGCTTGTTGCCTCAAACAATTAGCCCAAGGGGCTGTTTGGCAATTTGGGTATAAATGCAGGCCTACCGGCCATGATAAGCTTGTTAGCCAGGGTGGCTCAAAAAATTGGCCCAAGGGGCTGTTTGGCATTTTGGGTATAAATGCAGGCCTAAGGGCCATGATCAGCTTGTTAGCCAGGGTGGCTCAAAAAATTTGCCCAAGGGGCTGTTTTGCATTTCGGGTATAAATGCAGGCCTAAGGGCCATGATCAGCTTGTTAGCCATGGTGGCTCAAAAAATTTGCCCAAGGGGCTGTTTGGCTATTTGGGTATAAGTGCAGGCCTAAGGGCCATGATAAGCCTCTTAGGCTGGGTGTCTCCAAAAATTAGCCCAAGGGGCTGTTTTGCATTTTGGGTATAAATGCAGGCCTAAGGGCCATGATAAGCTTGTTAGCCTTGGTGGCTCCAAAAATTAGCCCAAGGGGCTGTTTGGCATTTTGAGTGTAAATGCAGGCCTAAGGGCCATGATAAGCCTCTTAGGCTGGGTGTCTCCAAAAATTAGCCCAAGGGGCTGTTTTGCATTTTGGGTATAAATGCAGGCCTAAGGGCCATGATAAGCTTGTTAGCCTGGGTGGCTCCAAAAATTAGCCCAAGGGGCTTTTAAATGTTTGCTAACAGAAAATAAAGGTTGATTCCTTGTCAAAAGGTGTTGTGATGGTTAATGAAACCGAAGTTAAGGTATAGTGTTGGTTTAAGATGAAGCAGCCTCATTACCAGGTTGCAGGAACATGGTTACGCAAATCGTTACTGGTCTTGTACATACTGCTTGTACCAAAAAGACACAATATAATACAATGATTAATTATATCATATTGATGTTGAACGTGGCACTTCAGCTCTGAGTACTGTCGTCTTCAGGGCTCAAGAAGTCTTGTGAAATCCAGTTCCTATTAAACTTAATTAGAGTAAGCCTGTCTGCATTCTCTGGAGTAAGACGTGTCCTGGTATCAGTTATGATACCCCCAGCGGCACTGAAAACCCGCTCTGATGTCACACTAGCTGCAGGGCATGCCAGCACCTCCAAGGCATACAACGAGAGCTCTGTCCAAGTGTGGAGCTTGGAGACCCAGTAATTAAACGGGACTGCGGCATCAGTCAGGAAGCAGGTACTGTCACTTAAGTATTCTTGTACCATGTTGGTAAGTTTCTGTCTCCGAGAGATGGTTACTGGAGCAACATGGCGCTGCAGGTTCGATGGCTTATTGAACATAGCCCACTTTGCGGACATCTTTCCAGCATCTCTTCTGGACAGCGTGGATGATTGTGCCCCGACCAAAGGCTGCTGTTGCACAGAGTTGCTACCTATGGGCAGAGTGTTGTCTGACGGTGATATTAGAAGCATATTATCCACAAGAACCCTCTTGAAATAGTCAATTGTCAAGCCACGTGGTGACTGAAACAGCAGCGAGGTGAATTTATCTTTATAACGTGGGTCCAGAAAGGTGGCCAACCAGTAGAGGTCGTTGTGAAATATGTTAATCACTCGTGGGTCTTCTAGCAGACAAGTCAACATGAAGTCAGCCATGTGTCCTAAGCTGCATAGAGTCATGTCTTCAGTGTCCTCAGAACGATGTTCAATACCCATTGTATCCGCAAAGTCTGTCTCCGCCTCCTCCTCTCCAGGCCACCCATGGTGGACAGACACAAAGCTGGGGTTGTGAGTACCATCTGGGTTGACATCGGCACCAACAAAAAATAAATCCTCTTCATCGTCTTGCTCCTGTTCCTCCTCAGGAGCCATTGTTGCCTGGTCATACTGGCTTTGCTGGCTAGGTACTGCGCTGTTTAAATCTGGCTCCATAGCCATCTGCTGGGCTCTCAATGCTTCATTTTTCTGATTAATGAGGGATTCTTTCAGCAGACACAGCATGGGTATAGTGACACTGATGATGGACTGATCACCGCTCACCAGTTTTGTGCAGTAGTCAAAATTATCAAGAACCTCAGATGTGTCAGCGATCCACACCCACTCCATTGTACTAATATGTCGTGGCTGACTGCCGGTCTGACGGGCATGTTGCAACTGATACTCGGATATTGCCCTCTGCTGCTCATTGATCCTCGATAACATATGGAATGTAGAGTTCCATCGTGTCGGCATGTCACAAATGAGTCTGTGGTTGGGCAAATTCAATTGCTTTTGAAGCAATGAAAGTTTTCCAACCGCTGTTGACGAATGACGAAAATGTGCACAAACTCGACGCACCTTCTCCAGTAGGTCAGATAGCTCTGGGTATGTACGCAGGAATTTCTGCACTACTAGATTCAGCACGTGAGCCATGCAAGGCACGTGCACAAGGTTTCCGAGCTTTAGTGCAGCCACTAGGTTACGACCATTGTCGCTCACCACGAGACCGGTCTGGAGTTGGAGTGGGGATAGCCACTCATCTGTCTGTTGCTTCAGACCTTTCAACAGCTCTACTGCAGTGTGCGGTGTGTGACCTAAACAGATCAGCTTCAGCAGAGCCTGTTGGCGTCTTGCTGAAGCACTGCAGCAAACCTCCCAACTTGGCCGTGATGTTGAGGGCAATTGAGGATTGGTCGAGGAAGCGGAAGATGGTGTAGTGGACATATAGGATGATGCAGAGACCCTGAATGAGGTTGTGCCAGCTATCCGTGGCGTGGGTAGGATGTTTGATGTAACACTAACATCGTTTGGCACACTCTCCACAACGTTGATCCAATGCGCGGTGAGCGAGATGTACCGGCCCTGTCCTGAACTGCTTGTCCACGTGTCCGTAGTAAGGTGTACTTTCCCGGTTACAGCGTTGGTGAGGGCACGCTTGAGGTTGTTAATGACATGCTCATGTAACGCGGGGACGGCACAACATGAAAAGTAGTGGCGGCTTGGAACCGAGTAGCGTGGTACTGCCACAGCCAAAAGCTCACGGAAAGAGTCTGTACCCACAAGCCTAAACGGCAACATCTCGACTGCTAACAACTTGGCTATCTGGGCATTTATTTTTTTGGCTAATGGGTGGGAAGAGTGGTATTTCTGCTTCCTTTCGTACAGCTGTGTCACTGATAACTGTAAGGATGTTGCTGACCGAGAACTGTCTGCACTCGTGTTCAGTCTCTCTGCAACCGCTGCTTGTGATGAGTACATATGAGCTGGACCAGCTTCAGCAACACTTGATTGTGACGGACGGATCTGAGTTACCGTCGCAGTCTTTGGGTCAGATGACACTGTTGTGGAAGGCTGCACTTTTGACCACTGAATAGGGTGCTGACCAGCCATGTGCTTCCACATACTGCTGGTGCTCTGGTTTCCTTTCCCGTGGCCTCTGCTTAGCCTTGCATGGCAGATGGTACAGATGACCACATTTTCTTGAGAAGGCCCATCTTTAAAAAATTTCCACACAGTGGCTGACCGACCTCTAGGCTTGACTGTACTCCCTGAGGGATTACTCAGGCCCACATTTGAGACATTTTGTCCAACAGTTGACAAATTTGGAGCCACAGTGGACACATTTTGGGCAACAGTGGTGACTCTTTCAGTTCTGGTGGGAGGAGTAGGCCTTGGTGCCTTTGTTGGTGGGACATACACACTTTCTTCCTCCGTGCTGCTCTGCTGGCTCTGCATCGCAACATTCCACGTGGGATCAGTTGTCTCATCATCAACCCCTTCCTCTTCTAAATCTTCCCGATAACAAGATTGATTTTGCTCCCCAGATGACAAGTGTGTCACTGTCTCATCATCATCATCATCCTCCAACTCGTGAGACGGTCTAAGACTTTGCTGAAAGACACGTTCATGTGGCCGGGGTGTCTCTAAAACTTGTCCATGATTGGACAATTCTTCATTAAGTATCTCATCTACTACGGAGTCTGGCAAACCGGATTCATGTAAAGGATTATATGTACCAAATAAGTCATCTGAGTGACCCATGTCTGTGTCAACATTTTCATGGGGCTGCTGTTGGTCTGAGGAACTGTGAAGAGGTTGTGGATTAGATGACCCAGCATGGTATGTACCAACAGTAGACACAGTGCTCAAGGAACCTTGAGTGCTGCAAGAACCTGTTGTTGAGGTCTTGTCTGCCAGCCAAGACGTTAGATGGTGTTCGTCTTCCGGCCTCAATACTCGTTTACTTTCCTGACGGGGAAAGTTAGACAGGAGGAACGATCGATCAATCCTCGTCTGTCTGCCCGAACTGGTGGATAGTTGGCCACGACTACCAATGCCTGTACCTCGTCCCTGTCCCTTAGCAACACTTTTTTTGGGATTTGGTTTTTTGGGTGACATTTTATAATTTCTGGTGGCTTTCTGGGGGCTTGTAAAACAAGTAGCAGGTACTATTTCGTGAAAGGTACACACTAGAGGCTAAGATATTTTAAGACAGATGGAAGGTACCGTGCGAGCTGCAGGAAGGACACCGTACAGCAACGCACTGGCACAGGAAAAAATTGTTTAGTACGCAGAATCAGGCACTGTTAGACTGCAATGCTGGCTGCGTAAAATGTTACAAGTACCGTGCGAGCTGCAGGCAGGACACCGTACAGCAACGCACTGGCACAGGAAAAAATTGTTTAGTACGCAGAACCAGGCACTATTAGGCTGCGGTGCTGGCTGCGTGCAATGTTACAAGTACCGTGCGAGCTGCAGGCAGGACACCGTACAGCAACGCACTGGCACAGGAAAAAATTGTTTAGTACGCAGAACCAGGCACTATTAGGCTGCGGTGCTGGCTGCGTGCAATGTTACAAGTACCGTGCGAGCTGCAGGCAGGACACCGTACAGCAACGCACTGGCACAGGAAAAAATTGTTTAGTACGCAGAACCAGGCACTATTAGGCTGCGGTGCTGGCTGCGTGCAATGTTACAAGTACCGTGCGAGCTGCAGGCAGGACACCGTACAGCAACGCACTGGCACAGGAAAAAATTGTATAGTACGCAGAACCAGGCACTATTAGGCTGCGGTGCTGGCTGCGTGCAATGTTACAAGTACCGTGCGAGCTGCAGGCAGGACACCGTACAGCAACGCATTGGCACAGGAAAAAATTGTTTAGTACGCAGAACCAGGCACTATTAGGCTGCGGTGCTGGCTGCGTGCAATGTTACAAGTACCGTGCGAGCTGCAGGCAGGACACCGTACAGCAACGCACTGGCACAGGAAAAAATTGTTAGTACGCAGAACCAGGCACTATTAGGCTGCGGTGCTGGCTGCGTGCAATGTTACAAGTACCGTGCGAGCTGCAGGCAGGACACCGTACAGCAACGCACTGGCACAGGAAAAAATTGTTTAGTACGCAGAACCAGGCACTATTAGGCTGCGGTGCTGGCTGCGTGCAATGTTACAAGTACCGTGCGAGCTGCAGGCAGGACACCGTACAGCAACGCACTGGCACAGGAAAAAATTGTATAGTACGCAGAACCAGGCACTATTAGGCTGCGGTGCTGGCTGCGTGCAATGTTACAAGTACCGTGCGAGCTGCAGGCAGGACACCGTACAGCAACGCACTGGCACAGGAAAAAATTGTTTAGTACGCAGAACCAGGCACTATTAGGCTGCGGTGCTGGCTGCGTAAAATGTTACAAGTACCGTGCGAGCTGCAGGCAGGACACCGTACAGCAACGCACTGGCACAGGAAAAAATTGTTTAGTACGCAGAACCAGGCACTATTAGGCTGCGGTGCTGGCTGCGTAAAATGTTACAAGTACCGTGCGAGCTGCAGGCAGGACACCGTACAGCAACGCACTGGCACAGGAAAAAATTGTTTAGTACGCAGAACCAGGCACTATTAGGCTGCGGTGCTGGCTGCGTAAAATGTTACAAGTACTGTGCGAGCTGCAGGCAGGACACCGTACAGCAACGCACTGGCACAGGAAAAAATTGTTTAGTACGCAGAACCAGGCACTATTAGGCTGCGGTGCTGGCTGCGTGCAATGTTACAAGTACCGTGCGAGCTGCAGGCAGGACACCGTACAGCAACGCACTGGCACAGGGAAAAATTGTTTAGTACGCAGAACCAGGCACTATTAGGCTGCGGTGCTGGCTGCGTAAAATGTTACAAGTACCGTGCGAGCTGCAGGCAGGACACCGTACAGCAACGCACTGGCACAGGAAAAAATTGTTTAGTACGCAGAACCAGGCACTATTAGGCTGCGGTGCTGGCTGCGTAAAATGTTACAAGTACCGTGCGAGCTGCAGGCAGGACACCGTACAGCAACGCACTGGCACAGGAAAAAATTGTTTAGTACGCAGAACCAGGCACTATTAGGCTGCGGTGCTGGCTGCGTAAAATGTTACAAGTACTGTGCGAGCTGCAGGCAGGACACCGTACAGCAACGCACTGGCACAGGAAAAAATTGTTTAGTACGCAGAACCAGGCACTATTAGGCTGCGGTGCTGGCTGCGTGCAATGTTACAAGTACCGTGCGAGCTGCAGGCAGGACACCGTACAGCAACGCACTGGCACAGGGAAAAATTGTTTAGTACGCAGAACCAGGCACTATTAGGCTGCGGTGCTGGCTGCGTAAAATGTTACAAGTACCGTGCGAGCTGCAGGCAGGACACCGTACAGCAACGCACTGGCACAGGAAAAAATTGTTTAGTACGCAGAACCAGGCACTATTAGGCTGCGGTGCTGGCTGCGTAAAATGTTACAAGTACCGTGCGAGCTGCAGGCAGGACACCGTACAGCAACGCACTGGCACAGGAAATTTTTTGTGGAAAAATGGCACCAAAATTATTTGGTAGACTAGTGCCAAAAATAAGAAAAAGCTTAGGATTGCAGCTCTGCGGAAAGCTGGGTGAACTAAGCTCTGAGGATGGTGCTGTATTCACTGTAAGGCTGCTCCTATCTCCCTTCCTTACAGTCCTGTACAGCAATCCTCCGTCCTGGTAGTTCTGAAAAGAACTTTTGGGTTATGTGTGAGGAATCTTGACTCCTACACTCCGTCCTGTTAGTTCTGAAAAGAACTTTTGGGTTATATGTGACTCCTACACTGCCTAACTGTCCCTAGATCTGCTCCAAGTCTCCCTGCACTAGGTCAGCTCTTCTCAGGAATGTGCCCAAAATGGCGGGGGCAAGCCTTATATACTGCCTTGCCTGTCATAGATGACATAGGCATCACGATGGACAGCAGCCAATCATAGTCCTGACACAACCAAAGCTGCTATGGCATTACTGACTATGATTGGCTAACATGCTTGTCCTTCTTCACAAGTTTTCTGACCTAACACGCAATGCTGACTAGTAACATAAAAGATTCTGGATTCGCGAGTCCCGAATAGAGAATACAGGACTCGGAATCGCAGACTCGCTAGGATTCGGACTCGTAGACTCGCTCAGACTCGCTGCTGTTTGGGGAGATTCAAGCTATATAGCGATGTGATAGAGCGAGTCTAGCGAGTCTAGCGAGTGAGAGAAAGTAAACTCTGACAAAACTAAGATTGCCATTTACTTGCATTGGATTCGTTACTGAGCGAGTATTCGCTAAAAGACTCGCCGATTACCGAGTCCAGCGAGTCCCTTAAGAATCGCCGAGTAACGAGTCCTAGCGAGTAGACTCGCTCATCCCTATTGAAGACAAATTAAATGAAGATAATAATACCAAATAATTTGTGATTGCAATCATTTTCAGGAAGAAACTGAGTATTATCTGACAGAATTGCAGAGGTGTCAATACTTTTGGCCATGACTGTATATTGAAAGTATGTTCTTTGGACTTTCAGATTGTGGCCCCAACAGTGCTCACTGGAGCCTTCAGCAGTTTAGAAATTCTTCTGTTGCCATCAGTATGTTTTGCAACAAAAAGGTTGCAAAGGTCTTGAGAAAGCTCAGTGCTTTTACCCATTACAAGTTTCTTGTGTGGCACTTTGGTAATGAGAGACCTTTTTATAGGCCATCAGGTGAACCATCAGAAATTATTTTTCACAGGATTGCTTTGTAATTACTAGTGTCATGACTAGTGTCATTTCTCATTATTACACATTACTAAATTTATGGAAACTTATGGTTTGATTTCTTAGCCTGTGTGGATTGGATGGGTTGTTATTGACTGGTGAAAATGTTTTATGTCATTAGCACCTCTAGAAAAATATCTACTTATAATATTGGTGATGTATTCAATACTTATTTCATCTGCTGTACATACATATATATATAAATAAAATAAATATCACCTGGTCGGACCATGCCCCTATAGAATTAGAGTAAAATGACGATAACATTTCACCCTCTGCATCAAATTGGCGTCTAAATACTTTCCTTCTGAACTCTAGCCAAAACAGAGAATACCTAACCAAAGAATTACAACAATTCTTTGAACTTAATGATAATACAGAGGTCTCAGATGAGACTTTGTGGTTAGTGCACAAAGCCTTTATGAGAGGAATATGTATAAAAATGGCGGCATGAGAGAAATGACGCAGGGAAAATGAGGTGAAATCTGTCCTTCTCCGGATTACTGAGTTGGAAGACAAACAAAAAATAACAATGATTTTTCTATACATAATGCACTATTAGAGACTAGAAACAAACTTCAGAAGCTCTTATTGTTCAAATATGAACAAAACATGAAACGGGTAAAAGCAAAATACTATGACATGGGAGACAGGGCGGGCGCTCTCTTGGCTTGCAGGGTGAATAAATTGACAGCCAAGGGGAGGGTTAACCATCTCATTACTGCAAAGGAGGAAAAATATACAATCTACTAGACATAGCAAATGCATTTGCAGAGTACTACTCGCAACTCTATCATTTGAAATTAGATGCCAATATGCCTCAACCCTCTGCTTTACAAATAAACCAATTCCTAAATTCTGTCAATTTGCCTATTATCTCAGACACCCAACTTGACATCTTGAACTCCCCCCTACGGTCCAGGGAAATCGTAGATGCGATTAAATCATCTAAATTGCACTCAACCCCAGGGCCGGACAGTTCTGCCAATGAGTACTAAAAAATGTCCTCAGAACAATTAACTCCATACTTGCAATGATTGTTTCTGGACTGGAGGGCAAGGGATAAAATAAACCCATCGTTCCTGGAAGCAACAATTGTAAACCTACCGAAATCGGGCAAACCTCCAAATAAGACAGAGAATTTCAGGCACATCTCACTTTTAAATTGTGATCTGAAACTTTACTCTAAGATTTTAACTCACAGGGTCCAAAAGGTACTTCCCCTGTTGGTTGCACCCGACCAAATGGGCTTTGTGTTGGGGAGGCAAGCTAGAGACGCGACCCGCCATATTTTGATCGTGATTCATGGAGCAGAGATCTCTAGGCTCCCCAGTGTGCTTGTTTCATTAGACGCAGAAAAAGCGTTCGATCGGGTACACTTGGGGTACCTGGAGGTGGTGCTGGCCAAATTTGGGCTTACTGGATATACCCAGAGAGCCATCATGGCTTTGTACAACTCCCCGAGCGCAAAAGTACTGGCTGCAGGTTTTAGCTCTGGTCGCTTTCCCATCTCTAACGGAACCCTCCAGGGGTGTCCGTTATCGCCTGCAATTTTTGCGTTGGTGATGGAGCCCCTGGCAGAGACAATATGCACTTGTGCTAATATTTCAGGAATAAAGATCAGTAATATGACTCACCCAGTTGGATTATATGCTGACAATGTAATAGTCTCAGTAACGAACCCCGAAAAATCTCTTCAGGCCCTGCTGTCTATCCTCTCTCAATTTGCTACAGTATCATTCTACAAACTGAATTCCTTGAAGTCAATGGTCCTCCCGATTGGCTGTCCACCGGGGTTATTATTATTATTTATTTATATAGTGCCATTATATTCCATGGCTCTTTACATGCTAAAAGGGGTAGACTAGGACAAGTAACATTGTAACAATACAAGTAACAATACATGTGGACAATTCGGTCGTACAGAAACAAGAGGGGAGAAATCCTGTCTGCAAGGGCTCATAGTCTACGAGGGGCGGGTGGGGATACAGAGGGAGGAGGCAGTGGTGGACCGGGTCTTATTGCAGGTGGTAGGCTTGGCGGAACAGGTGGCTCTTCAGGCTTCTTTTGAAGGTTCCCAGGGTAGGAGAATGTCTGATGTGTTGGAGCAGTGGGTTCCAGAGTATGGGTGAAGCACGGGAGAAATCCTGTATGCGGTTGTGCGAAGAGGAGATGAGTGGGGAGTAGAGGAGGAGCTCTTGGGAGGATCGCAGGTTGCGTGATGGTAGGTATCGGGAGACCATGTCAGAGATGTATGGAGGGGACAGGTTATGAATGGCTTTGTATGTCATGGTTAATATTTTAAACCGGGATATCTGGGAAGTAGTGAGCCAGTGAAGGGCTTGGCAGAGGGGGGAGACAGGGGAGTAGCGGGGGGACAGATGGATTAGGCGGGCAGCGGAGTTCAGGATAGATTGGAGAGGTGCAAGGGAAGTATTGGGGAGGCCGGTGAGCAGGAGGTTGCAGTAGTAGAGGTGGGAGATGATGAGAGCGTGAATAAGGGTTTTAGCAGTGTCGTGGTCAAGGAAAGTGCGGATCCTATAGATGTTTTTAATCTGGAGTTGGCAGGAGGTGGCGAGGGCCTGGATGTGGGGCTTGAAGGAGAGGGAAGAGTCAAGGATAACCCCGAGGCACTTGGCATGGGGGACTAAGGAGAGAGAGCAGTTGTTGACGACAATGGATAGGTCTGGTAGTTAGAGGGAGCGTCTTGGGGGGAAGACTATGAGCTCGGTTTTGTCCATGTACAGCTTAGGGAAGCGAGTAGAGAAGAAGGATGAGATGGTGGACAGCAGGGCCGGCGTCAGCACCCGGCATACCCGGGCAAGTGCCGGGGCCCTGACCTAACAGAGGGGCCCACCGCTGCCCACACACATCATGCTGCAATAATTATTTTCCCCTCCATCCACTCTCTGCAAGGTTCCTTGACAGTCCGCGTCATGTTGCCAAGGCCGCGGTCGGGTATCTAAGGGGCGTGCCTGCACCACTCTCCCATCAACAGCCCCATCCAATCCAGAGACAGCGGCTCCTACCCCCTCCTTCTCTCTGCTCCTCCCTGCCTCCTCCTGGTCATGTGGCCCTTATGAGCAGGAGAGCGGACGGGTTGCCATAGTTACAGGATGCCGCTCTCCCGGCAGCGGAAGACAGCGTGCAGGGGAGGAGACAGCGTACAGGGGAGGAGACAGCGTACAGGGAAGGAGACAGCATACAGGGGAGGAAACAGCGTAGAGGGAAGGAGACAGCGTACAGGGAAGGAGACAGCGTACAGGGAAGGAGACAGCGTACAGGGGAGGAGACAGCGTACAGGGGGTAGACAGCGCACAGGGGGTGACAGGCACGGAAAGGGAAGAGCCAGCGCACAGTGTTTTGGAGAGATAGCATATGAGGGATTATATTTATGGGGTTATACATATAGATATATAATACAGTCCGCCGCCTTCATATTATATATATATATATATATATATATATATATATATAGAGAGAGAGAGAGAGACAGTATGTGTTAAAGGGGGCCCACTGAGACTCTTTCGCCCGGGGCCCACAAAAACCTGGAGCCGGCCCTGGCGGACAGGCAGGGTTGATTGACCACATAAAAGTTCCCTACCATTCACTTGGGCTAAGAGCTCCATTACCTATTTGGAAATTCAACTAATATCCCCCTCTCATAATCTAGTTTGTAAAAACATTTCGGAATTAATACATTCTACTAAGACGGAACTGAACAGAATAAGTGCACTAGAAATTTCATGGATGGCTCGCATACAGTTTTGCAAAATGATCTTTTTACCAAAAATCTTGTATCATCTGAGATGCATACCGCTACCCATACCATACAGGAGATTCAATCTCTGTTGCTCCGCTTTATATGGGCCAACAAAAACCCCAGATTTCAGAGCTCTCTGTTATATCATAAGATGGGGGAGGGCAGTTTGGGACTACTGGATGTCTATCTTTATTATAAGTCATGCATAATAGATGCTCTTAGAGAGTGATGGGACCCCAAGTCCACTCACTCCTTGGCTCGAATGGAAAGATTAACCAACAAACTACAATCCACTAGATTTGTTTTGGAGGCAGAGTTCCTTCATCTGGGATAACAAACCTATAAACTCCCTGAGATGCAACATGCTCTTAAAATGTGGAGAGAGTTGGTTTAAAGGGATCCTGTCAACTCCAAAACGCCACCTAAGCTACCAAAACATGTCCCTGCAGCATCCTATCACTAATCTCATACTCCTTTTGTCTCCTAAAAGCATCCTGTGAAAGTGCATAAAAACGTTTTAATACTTACATATTAGGAATTATAGTTAGCAGGGGCTATATTCTTTAGCCCTTAGGACGTGTTGTTTTGCAGCCTGAATGATCCAGCCCTCTCTGTGCAGCTTCTGCTGTGATGTGGAGCTGAAGGGAGGACTAATGATTTGCATTCTGTGACAGAGAGGGGGAGGGCAAAGCCTACACAAGCAAAGCAGCACAAAAGAGAGAGGGTGGATCCTGGAGCCTGCAAAACAACATGCTCTAAGGGCTAAAGAATATAGCCCTACTAATTATAATCCTTAATGAGTAAGTATTAAAAAGTTTTTATGCACTTTCACAGGATGCTTTTAGGAGACAAAAGGAGTGTGAGATTAGTGATAAGATGCTGCAGGGACATGTTTTGGTAGCTTAGGTGGCGTTTTGGAGGTGGCAGGATCCCTTTAAGGAAAGTTTATTCATATCCTGCTTAAATATATCTCATTCAAAAGCATAGATTTGGTGGTCCCATTCTCCTATTCCATCGCTGGGATGACTACGGTATCCCTAATTTACAAGCAATAATCTCTAGAACATTATTGAAAACTTTCGAAGACCTATTGGAATTATATCAGCTCCCGCGTAACTTTTACTTTTCCTATGTCCAACTGAAAAGCCTTTTACTTTCTCGCCCCACAATTTTCTCTCAAATACCTTCTACAACCATCCAACACTTTATTCTGGGGAAAAAAGGTTTCATAAAAGGGGTTTCAGTTGCTTATGATCATCTAATTTCCCCCCAGACCCTGGATAAGCTTCCATAAATGATTAAATGGGAAAACGACTTGGGCACATCTTTTACCCGAGAACAATGGCAGTTAGCTACTTTCTGGTCCTTTAAATGCTCATCATCATAAACCGCTTAGAAATTTTGAAAAAGTCCATCTTCGTTGGTATTTACCCCCTATTCGAGTAGCTCATCTGTCCCAAGGTGTCTCCCATCTCTGTTGGAAGAACTGTGGTGACACAGGAACACTTTTACACTCTTGGTGGTCTTGTTGTAAAATTCACCAATTTTGGGGAAAAATATTTCTGATACTATCCACCTGTGCTGGGGCTGATATTCCGCTGGATCCAGCTTTATTAAACAGGTATCACTGACCTCCTTTATGCTAATAGGTGGTTATGGTCCTTTATTCTAATTGCTGCAAGACAAGCTCTTGCTTCCAAATAGAAGTCACATATGGTGCCAACGATGGATGACATTTGGCAAAGAATGGACTCGTTCTTCTTCTCGTACGAACTGATTCTGGCATGGGATGCCACCAAAAAGGACAAAATCTTACAATGCTGGAAAGCGTAGCCGGAGATCAAAAGTATTATTCTAAGTTTGTTGTGCTAATACATAAGGATTGCATTCATATTGAACACATAACTATAACACACTATTGCATATACCATATGTAATAATTCAGACCACCATGGCTGTGGTATATAAACCTAAAATTGCCCAAAAATTACCAACCCTGGATCAGGAGGTAAACAATTTTTTGGGCATAAATGACCCAGACTAAAGTTTTTAAAAAAATTGCAAATTTTATTGAAAATTAATTGAAACTTTTATATGCAAATTATGTGACAAATCACCATCAGTGCAAGATTTGTCTTGCACTGATGGTGATTTGTCACATAATTTGCATATAAAAGTTTCAATTAATTTTCAATAAAATTTGCAATTTTTTGAAAAACTTTAGTCTGGGTCATTTATGCCCAAAAAATTGTTTACCTCCTGATCCAGGGTTGGTAATTTTTGGGCAATTTTAGGTTTATATGGTATACGATCCAGTTGGACATGTAAGTCCAATTTTGTAGGTTATAACACCAGGGTTGTGGGGCTGACTCTATGAGAACCCTAACTTGGAGAGTATACCCTACCTTGTTATCTCCCTCCCCCTTTTATTGTCCCCGATTTTCACCTTACCCCAGTGGAGAGGATCGCTCAATATCCCCCTATTCTTCCTCTCTCTTTCCCCCATGTTCACCAACAGGTCCCCACAAGCAATTTTCTTAGAATGTTTTTTCCTCGTGTTGTATCATGAATGTTAATGTTAATGAACCTGCTGATTCATTCCTCTCTTCTGTCATTGTTGAAAACTTCAATAAAAATTTTATTGTTAAAAAAATAAAATAAAATAAATAAAAAATAAAATTTAAATAAACATGAATGAAAATAATAAGAAAAATAAGATTAAAGGCATATTGGATACATTCATGTAGTTGAAACAACCACAGGTTAGGTCGTGATGTAAACTTTTAGCTAGACTGAAATATATATAGTGGAAATTACTTATATAGTGTAATATTGTATTATATAGAGTTAAGATATATGATGCCGTCAGTTTCTCATTATGTGGGACCCCAAGATTGGTTCTTGGCCAAGCTACTAACACATACAGTGGAATCATTCTTCTTGGACAATCAATGGCCTAGTACTGTATAGCCGAGCAGCAGAAATCGAGGTGTGCCCTAATGAGCTTTATCTCCGCTTCACTGAGCAATACAGACGCCTTGACAAGGCCAAATGCTGCAAACCTCCCAGGCTTTTGTCCGGAGGAATGGCAGGCACTTTGCATCCCTTTAAAAAGCAAGAAGGCCTTTCCAAGTTCTGATGAGTGATGTGGATTTTGAGGGCGACCCCGGGTCATACAGAACTAATCAAGCGAAAACAATACCCAAAATTTGCCTGACAGACACCAAGTATCTGAAGACTGTATCAAAAAGACTTTGGAATTGACAAACACACAGCCAGTGCCAAAGGATCAAATCTTAAAGGTGGCAGGATTAAAATTATTTATTCATTGTTAATTTATTTATTTATGTATGTGCAAATATCCTGCAGGTGCTGAGGGGACTGTGAAAAGAGGTGGTATTAGAGCCAGGGCTAAAATGTTGGTCCATTTAACTCATTCTTTTCCTTAAGGCGATCAAAACATTGGCATTTATGAAGCATAGGGAAGTTAAAAAAAAGTATTGTAAATAATTGTAAAGGATTGGGGACTTAGTCAAGACTGTTGGGCGGAGAGGCCATTAGGGTATTAGCTGTTCAATGTCCAGCAAATTAGCAAATGAATGCTTAAGTCAATACAAGAATAATCCCTATGTGACTTAACCTATAGAAAGTGTCCACTGCGTCTCCGCCATTTACTGCCAAGATTGGTATCTTAATAATTTTTGAAAAATGACACTTTTACTTTATGTTAACCAATATTCAGCCATGATCCTTTATCATAGAGATGACTTCTAGGATTACACACTATTCCAATTATCGACTCTGACCATTCACTGGAGAAACTGGCGGCTTGTGCCAAATTCTTTCATTCCCCTTCCTTTCTTTCATTAGGGATGCTTCAAAACAGACATTCCTGATCTTTTTATGTAAAGATTTTGTCACAAATCATTCTTTGGATGGACTATTTTCCTTGCATTAATTCATATGTCAAGTTAAATGAGGAGCATAACTATAATGGATGCAGGGGTTACAATCTGAACCAAGCTCTGGAGACTAACGGGCCCAAATAGACCCTTTACCATGTATGAAAAGACTATTGTTATGAAGACCTGTGTTAGTTGGGGCCTGTTTGGAGCTTTTATATTGAAGACCATAATCTTAAAGTTACGCCACTGAGTCAAAACTCACGACTTTTCCATGCACAGGTTGATAATTATCTAATGTGATGACGTAATGAGCTGCCAATTTTCATTTTCTCGTTCCAAGGTCTGTCCTATAAACAATATGTATTGTATATTGAATAGATAGATAATAAAGTGTGACGTCTGTCCGAGGCTACAACTGAAAAAAAGGTTATCTCGTAAAGACTAGGAACAAGCCAATCCACTAGACAGAACCCTGAGAAACCCTGACACCCTTTAAACCCTATGCAGGGATCTGGATTTACATCGGGGTCCAGGAGTTTCTTGCCTATAGAAGGGCAGAAGTCCACAGACAAAAAAGTCGCAAGCAGGGACAAAGCTGGGAGGTCAGGAAAAGGACAAAATCAGGATCTGTTGCATATTCAGGGAGCTAGGTAAAAACCAAGATGGCAGCAAGGTACATCATCGTGAGGCAAGAGAAACATCCAAAAAAACAGGCTGAGGTAACACAAGAAAACACTATAACCATACAAGACAGAAGATTAGTTAGGGGAACCAACAGCTGTTTCTGGCAGCTTCCAGCAAGAGGCTGAACGTATTAGTAGGGTATGGTGGTTTCTAATAGGCTGAACCTTAGGAGTTAATGATTTTAGCTGGGCAGTACACACACACATATCCACTCTGTCTGACTGTGAAGCACTGCGGATCCCAGCCATTCTACTCTTAGTGGATGGGCAGAGCCTGTGCTCTACAGGGATTCTGTTTTTGACTTCTCTATCACCAGCACCACCTACAGTGTTTAATACAGTGGTGTGACAGAAGCAGATGTAGCAGGAGCAGGCTCTGGTGAGAATGTAACATAAAGGCTTCATTTTTACAGCTGGAAACCCCAGCATTCTTAAGATTGGGAGTTCAAAAAGTCCATGTGTGAATGAAGTAGTGCATATGCTTCACATCTATTGGAGTGGTGGTCACTTCTGAACCCTATTTGAAAAATACTAATTTGATAAAATAATTGAGGAGCATCTTTTCTTATAACTCCAAGTTATAATATTTCTTTGTTATTGCTCCAACAAGTTTAGCAATAAATTGACAATTGGGCGTTGCTAGTAGGAGGTGTGTCTCTACACACTCCGACATTGGCCAATGAGAGCTCAGAGTATCAGACACACCATTATGACATGGGGAATGGTAACACCAGTTGATTCAGATGCTCCAGACTTGTAATTTCATAAGGAAAATAAGTTTGTATTAAAACAAATTTCATAAATCATGACAAGCGCTCATTACATGTTTTATTTCTTACAGCTGCTGCTTAAAGTTGGATTCTGCTGTTTAATTTTTTGACAAACAGTATAGCCAAGTTTTTCTTTAGTTATGTTATTCCCAGTTGAATTTAACATAGATTATATTTAATGCAGCAATAATTTTTTTCTACATTTTTAGGCTTTTACATTTATCAATATCAAAGTTTATAAGGTTTGCAAGGATCCTTGAGGTGCTCCAGTGCTAACTGCATGTCTGTGCATTCAGTTTACAGCTATAATGAAAAGGACACTCAATAACATTAGATTTAGTTTACAATATATTCAACATGCATTGGTACTTTCTGAACCATACTAACTTGAAATCACACTCAAAATACAAAGCCACAGAAAGTGCCGATCTGTGGATCATCCAGTCAATCAGTATGGGCATTCCGCTGGATATTACTAGATTTTGAGCCTGTTTTGAGATTGTAAAACCCTTCTTTTGTTCAGCTGTTTCCTCTTCAAGCAAGTCTCCAGATTGCCTCTCCTTTACTGGTAATCTGCAGTTGAGCATTTCCTGGCTACAAATCCCAGTTGTATGCATTGCTGCTAATAACAATTACCTTGCTGGAAGATACCAGACTGCTATAATTCGTGTGATTAATTTCATCCTTGCTGGAAAATAATAGAATGCATATACATTCCTGTATTCCTATAATTAACTGCATCTTTGCTAGAAGAAAACAGTTTCCTATACTACTAAGGTTCCCATGTGTGTCTGCACATCTGGCTCAGCTTCATCTGGTGCTACCTGCATTCCACGTTTGTCTGCTCTCCTGCATGCCATGCTGTCATGGAACTCAGTCTTCCATGTGTAGTCTGTCACAACTCACTCTAAAGCCCCATAACCATCCATGATGTTCACCCAGAGCTATGGTTTAGAGCAGGGGTCTCAAACACGCGGCCCGAGGGCCGCATGCGGCCCCTGGGGCTTCACTATGCGGCCCACGGCACCTTGGACAACATAATGAAGCATCGCCCCAGTGCAGAGAGCCACTGCAATCCCTGCTGTGTGATGACTTCCGTCCATGGCACTAACAAGCTCTGACACTCAGCAAGATGAATGTAAGCTGCCAGCCAACGAGGGGCCAGCAGCTGACGGCGGAATATGACGTCACCTGCGGGCCTCTGGCTGGCAGATTGCATTGATCTTGCTGAGCAACAGAGCTTGTCTGAGCGGCGACTGGAGGAAGTCATAGCACAGCAGAGGCCAGAAGCCAGCACAGCGGAGGCCAGAAGTCAGCACAGCAGGGACCACGGCGGCCCCCTGCACTGCAGCGATGCATCATTAAAGTGAGAAAAGTGTGAGTGTGTGAGGGTGAGTGTCTGTGAGTGAGGATGTGTGTATAAGTGTGTGAGTGTGAGAGTGTGTATGAGGATGTGTGTGTGTGAGAGAGAGAGTGAGTGTGTGTGTGTGTTTGTGTGTGTATATGTGTGTGAATGAGTGTATAGAAAAAAAAGGTGAAACAGGATGGGGGGCATCACTATAAAAGTAGATCAGGATGGGGGACATCACTACAAAAGGGGACCAGGATGCAGGACATTACTACAAAAGGGGTCCAGGATGGGGGACATCACTACTAAAGGGGATCAGGATGGGGGACATCACTAGAAAAGGGGATCAGGATGGGGAC
The DNA here is from genome assembly GCA_033576535.1 of Allobates femoralis. Lineage (NCBI taxonomy): Eukaryota > Metazoa > Chordata > Amphibia > Anura > Aromobatidae > Allobates > Allobates femoralis. The sequence goes on along the minus strand of JARQOC010000003.1, from coordinate 130,364,320 downwards.
ATCACTAGAAAAGGAGATCAGGAAGGGGATATAACTAAAAAAGGGGATCAGGATGGGTGACATCACTAGAAAAGGGGATCAGGATGGAGACATCACTAGAAAAGGGGATCAGGATGGGGAACACCAGTAGAAAAAGGGATCAGGATTGGGGACATCATAAAAAAAATTGCATCAGGATGGGGGACATCACTAGAAAAGGGGATCAGGATGGGGGACATCAGAAGAGGATAATTACTACAGGATAGCGACATTACTACAAGAAGGGGATCAGGATTTGTACTTTACTACATTGAGCAAAAAAGTCTGGTATTACTAAAAATATCACTTAGTTCTACGAGGGATGTGGCCCCCCGCTATAAATGTTGTTCTATGTGCGGCCCACCAACCAAGCCGAGTTTGAGACCCCTGGTTTAGAGAATCCACCTCACCAGGTGAGCCTATGACACAGATTTTGAGATATTGCAAAATTTGTTCTCCAAAAATTCTACAAACCTTCCCTCTTGGCTCCATCTCTGACTACTATAATCCCCTTTATTTCCAAAAACAGAACAGTATAGAAGAAAATGTAGTACACCTATATCTCCACCTCATATTGGGTTCATTATACAAGGAGACGCCATGCTTCTTTTTCTTTGTCAAAATGACATCTAACTCACACATAAATGTCAGTGTGATCCAGTTGGTCCCCGACTTACAAGAGGAATGGAATAGAGCTGGAAACTGGAGAAGGGGGCGATCAGGAGTATATTAACACACTTATACTACATTGACATTAACACTGGTTTAGGGAATAAAAACAACATTTTAAAGAAGCTCTAAAGTTATTTTTTTTAATTCCTAAATAAAGTAAAAAATTATGTAAAGCTAAGTTGGAAGAGAAGAAGTGAAAAAGTATTTTGTAATAATTATGTGATCTACAGTTGAAATCAGAAGCTCACATACACTATATAAAAAGACACCTGCATGTTTTTCTCACCATCTGACATGAAATCAGAATAAACCTTTCCTGGTTTAGGTCATTTAGGATTACCATAATTATTATTATTTGTCAAATGCCAGAATGATGAGAGAGAGAATGTTTTAAGGCATTTTTATTACTTTCTGCAATTCAAAGTTTACATACCATAAGATTACTATGCCTTTATCAATTTGGGACAGACCATTGGATGATGTCATGTGTTCGGAAGCTTCTGATAGGTTTATTGACATCTGAGTTAATTTGTCAGGAATCTGGCTTTTTCAGGTTACAATTTTTGCCTTCTCGCCCTTTTCCAAGATGATGTCTGCTACCTTGTCATGTCCATGTGTTAATGCTTATTTTAGCTCCGGTCCAACTTACAGGCCTTTCTTGAGTATTTTGCTCCAACTCTGACTCCTCTGTGCATCTTCTTAATTTGCTCCTTCTCCAGCTACTCTGGGTTCATTTTTTCTAAACTACTCTGCAGTCTCCTGCTCAGCTGGTCTCCCTTGTTCACAGCCTGCCTCTCAGCTACAGTCTGTGCTCAGTAAGGATTGCTTCTTTTGTCAGTACCATCAGTCTGCTCTCCTGCATGTAAGCTCTGTTATACTAAAAGGCCCTGTTGCTGCTACTTAGGTTATGACTAAGAGGTATTTCAGCCTTAAAATATGTAAACCAGTGCCCAGGTTTTTCTGCATTTAATCAGGCCTATTTTAGGCTCAGTTTTTCATGTTTTTGATGGTGTAAAATAATAAAGGAACTTTTTTGGAACGAAGAGCTTTTGGTGCCGGATTTTACAATTCTACAAAAAATCATTGTCTTAGCTGCTATGTGACCCATCAACACAACCAGTGCATTATTGTTTTTTTTTTGTTTCCAATAACATGATATTTACAATTTAAAGACTATTTCCATATCGGCTCTGCACTGTGTGAACTGCTCATAAACGACTATTCTCATATCAGCTTTGCACTGTGTGAGCTGCACCTAAAGACTATTTCTGTATCGGCTCTGCTGTTTGTCAACAGTACTCAAAGGACTATTTCCGTATCGGCTCTCCGGTTTGTGACCTGTGCTCATGAGACTATTTCTGTATTGGTTCTGCAGACTGTGAGTTTGCTTAAGGGACTAAGTTCTGTCTCACTGTGTTTATGTACTGTTTTGCACGTATGATAATATAGAATTGAACTCAAGCTTTTGTCTCTCCATTGTCCTTGTACTACGACATTAGATTCCTGAGTTATCCACACTAGTTGTTAAGTAGAGACACACCTGTGGATGTGTTTTAATGCACATCTGAATTACACTGATTCTTTGTGTAGCATCAAGTCTAAATAAATCAGCCAAGATATCAGGAAGAGAATTATGGACTTTCCACAGTCTGGTTCATCTTTGGGTGCAATTTCCAGATACCTGAAGGTGCCTCATTCATCTGCAGAAACAATTATATGCAAGTAAAAACAAGATGGGGATGTCCATCCATCATACTGCTCTGGAAGAAGATGTGTTATTGAACGTGTTTTTGTCCAACATGTGCATATTAAGCCAAGAGCAAAAGCAAAATACCTTGTGAAGGAGATGGTGGAAACTGGTAAGATTGTGTAGTTATCCAGAGTGAAACGAGTCCTGTGTCAACATGGGCTGAAAAGCCACTCTGCTGGGAAGAGGTCCACGACATCTGCAAGGAGTTTTTATGTTCTCCCTGTGTTTGTGTGGGTTTACTCCAGGCACTCCAGTTTCCTCCCACATTTCAAAGACATACTGATAGGATGTTTAGCTTGTGAGCCTCAATGCAGACAGTGTTACTGATGTATGTAAAGTGCTGTGGAATCAATAGCACTATAAATGAATAAATATAATAATTATTATTATTACTCCAAAAGAAAGATAAAAAAGCCAGATTAATTTTTCCAAAGGCCTAAATTCTTACAGACATGTTCTGTGGTCTGACAAAACTAAAATTGACTTGAGCTGTTTGGCCATGACGACCATTGTTAAGTTTGGAGGAAAAAGGGAGAATCTTGGAAGTCTAAGAACGCCATCCCAACTGTGAAACACGGGGGTGGCAGCATCATGTTGTTGGATTGTTTTGCTGCAGGAGGGACTGGTGTACTTCACAAAATAGATGGCATGAGGAAAGAAGATTTTAGTACTGAAGCAACATTTGACCTAAAATGAGAAAGTTTATTCTGATTTCATCTCTCCAGGACCAAGTGCCTCTAGATCCGCGCTGCTGCTCCAAAAGGAATATCAAAGACACCGGAATGCTTTGAATGAATAATATTCCACTTTATTTCCGACGCGTTTCGGAGCACAAAACCTTCCTCCCTGAGGAAGGAGCTGGGTTTTGTGCTCCGAAACGCGTCGGAAATAAAGTGGAATATTATTCATTCAAAGCATTCCGGTGTCTTTGATATTCCTTTTGGAGCAGCAGCGTGGATCTAGAGGCACTTGGTCCTGGAGAGATTTCTTTTCCCACATCGTGGAAGTGCAGTCCTTACAGCAGCTGCTAAGTCTGAGCGATCAAGCTGGTTGTGAGCTTACACAACTGAACCAGGTGAGCAGTTTTTATGCTATACGTTATCAATCTCTTAAGTGGGAAAAGACCCTATGCGCATTCTCATTTTATAGATCTCTATTCTGATTTCATTTCAGATAGTGAGAAAAACATGCATATGTGTCTTATTACGGGGTGTGTGGAAACCTCTGGTTTCAACTGTACATGCCGAAATGCAGTACGATTAAGAATAAACATTGAGGATGAATGAAAGAGGGAATTGAATATTGTTATGCAACTTTTGGATGGAAATTGTGGTATCCCTTAGCAAAATCAATTTTTTCACATGCTGAGGAAATTCCAGCAGCTGGTGTGCAAAATTGCCACACAATGATTGAACGGGGAGCATTCAGTACTGCAGAGCAATTTCCAGATAGTGACTCACTTATAGCCTCTTGTTTAGTGCTGTCCATGGTTCTGAAAATATACTTTGCATTACCAATTTCATATTTGTGGCATAAGGATACATATAAAGCAAAGTCAATTCTATGCTTTAACTAGCACTCATTAACATTTGCATATTTGTAATGACATAAACTATAGCAATATGTTTAATGAAATATAGCAGACCTTAAAAACATTATGCTTAGTACTCAGTGGCATGAAAAGAGTAAACATTTGAGTACGATAAGTCAATATGAATACATTTTCTGCACAATAGAATAAACCACACTAATTCTTAGATATATTACAAGTTCCAGCTGTACTGCAAAGAGTTCATGCTGTATTATGGTTGAGTGTGATTCATTTGAGGAAGCATCCGGTGAAATAATGTGGAAGGAGAGTGTTATGACTGAGTCCTACCACTCACACTAGGATTAATAAGCCAGGGCAGATGAAATTCCATGCAAACTACAGGTCCGTATTAAAGAAGCCCTAAATCTGACTTTGCCTGACCTCGGAGGTTGGCACCCTAACATTACACAATGCGCCCCCACTCAACGTTGGCTGATCCTGCGTGTCTTTAATTGTACCCTCATTTACAAACTAAGTGTAACACAAACCATTAATAACAATAAATGAAGTGCACACAAGCAGAGGATGAGACACAGGACTAAGGACACAGTCATACAGGAAAAATTGAGGAAAATGGAAGAAACCCAAAAGACAAACATAATACGTGGAAACCCCCAGAACCTGAATGTAACAGAATGAGAAGTGATTTTGGAAAAAGCAATAGAGATAAATCAGCAAGTTAATCCTTAGCTGACATACCAGGATTCCACAAATCAATCTATCTTGGAATATAGCCAGCAATGAAGGCATGTGCATGGTGAGAATAAATTACCAAAAGTGTGATAGGGAAAACAAAACGAGGAAATGAAAACACCTGAGTAGAAATAGGCTAGCAAAACAAAGCATAGACAAGAGAACCATCAGCAACTGTACATCGACAAAAGATACTGTGGCCCAACAGAGAGGGAACCCAACCACACAATCAGAGGTCACCAGATTGAACCCTAGAGTCGAGCCATGACTGAGAGTCGTATTTGTGGGAAGTTTACAAAATGACTTTGGATAAGTGAAAAATATTAGAATAATCACCTGAGGTGGAACTTTTAGTGCTACAACTAGTTTAGAACTGACTAACGAGATTGTAGAGTCTAAGGCATTATCCTGTTCTTTAACTATACCTCATTGAGTTATGGATTTATTAAGTCAAATTACCCCAAATATAGAAAATAATCCAAATTGGTAGTACAAGATAAGTACAGGTTAATTCCAAAAAATGCAAAATCCTGGGGAAAAAATACTAATGAGGATTCAATTTACGGTATGTACAGAAGATGGAACAAAGGACAATAACAGGTACAGTAAGGAGGTTGCAAGGCACAAACCTGATACTCTGGACATAGCCGCATAGCCGATTAACAGAAATCATGATATACAACACAAGCTGAAGATATAAATCTAGTATTTGAGTGGGGAAGGCAAGGAAGCAAGGCAAGGAAGCCATCAATAGGCAGGTACTGGCACATTTACCTTTAATCTCATGTTTGACAAAGGAGAACACTTTCTGCATCAGCAAGTTATGAGAGCTGCGTGAGAAGGGGCTGGTAAGCAGGGGCGTAACTACAATAGGTGCAGGGGTTGCGATCGCACCCGGGCCCTGCAGCCTAGGGGGCCCCAAAAGTCCCTTTGACCCATAGAAAAAGACTAATACTATTAAAGATTTGCAATAATTGGGGGCCCCGTTGGAGCTTTCGCATCGGGGCCCCTGGGCCTGAAGTTACGCCACTGCTGGTAAGCTGCTCATTTTCATAGGTAAACCAGCTGTCTTCTCTGCCATGTCCAATACATATAGAGAAAAGGGATAGAATTTGTTATTAAAAAGAGCAGTCAGTCCACCCTCTACACACATCTATAGGTCCAGGTGATTGCCAGGACCTGGGGCTAACAGTGAAACTGGAATTGGAATTTTACTATCACAAGTACATTTTTAAAATGGGCAACCGCCTTTAATTGTTGCTTAAAAGACTGTGCTGATTGGTATATAGTGAAAAACTCCCCTGCCTAGATCTCAGGTTCCCAAATGAGGAGGCTGCAATATTATTTTAGAGACAATCATAAATAACAATTTCAGCCTTATAATCTTTTGTTTAAATTAGTCAAAAAATGGCTTAGGTTTATACAATCCCATCACTGATTTTGGGTTATGTACATTTCGGCAAACTGCAGTCTAGCTTTTTATGTGTCAGCAGTAGGGTCCTCCTGGGTCTCCTGCCATAGCATTTCATTTCATTCAAATATCGATGGATAGCTTGCTCTGACACTGATGCACTCTAGGCCTGAAGGACATCTTGAATTTGTTTGGCAGTTGATTGAAGCTGCATATCCACCATCTGAACTAGTCTGCGTTGCAAGTTTCATTAATTTTTCTCTGCTGTCCAAGGCCAGAGATATTAGCTACAGTGCCATGGGTTGTAAATTGTTGTGCAAAGTGCACAAAGGAACAACAAGATCTCTGGAGATGCACTGTAACCTTGAGATTGTTGATATTTGTCAACAATTTTGGTTCTTAAGTCCTCAGACAGTTCTTTTCTTCTCTTTCCATTTTCTATGCTTTGTGTGACACACAGACACAGAATGCAAAAATTAAGTCATCTTCTCTCCTTTTTATCTGGTATCAAGTGTGATTTTCATACACTGTGTGCAGAATTATTAGGCAAGTTGTATTGCAGATGATTATTTTTATTATTGATCAACAACTATGTTCTCAATCAACCCAAAAGTCTCAAATATCAAAGCTTAATATTTTTTGAAGTTTGAGTGTTTTTTTTTTTAGATTTGGCTATCTTAGGAGGATATCTGTTTGTGCAGGTAACTATTACTGTGGAGAATTATTAGGCAACTTAATAAAAACCTAATATATTCCCATCACACTTGTTTATTTTCACCAGGTAAACCAATATAACTGCATAAAAATTAGAAATAAACATTTCTGACATGCAAAAACAAAATGCAAATGCAAAACCCCAAAAAACTAATGACCAATGTAGCCATCTTTCTTTATGATGACACTCAACAGCCTTCCGTCCATAGATTCTGTCAGTTGCTTGATCTGTTTACGATCAACATTGCATGCAGCAGCCACCACAGCCTCCCAGACACTATTCCGAGAGGTGTACTGTTTTCCCTCCCTGTAGATCTCACATTTTATGAGGGACAACAGGTTCTCTATGGGGTTCAGATCAGGTGAACAAGGGGGCCATGTCATTATTTTTTCTTCTTTTAAACCTTTACTGGCTAGCCACGCTGTGGAGTAGTTGGATGTATGTGATGGAGCATTGTCCTGCATGAAAATCACATTTTTCTTGAACGATACTGACTTTCTCCTGTACCATTGCTTGAAGAAGTTGTCTTCCAGTAACTGGCAGTAGGTCTGGGAGTTGAGCTTCACTCCATCCTCAACCCGAAAAGGTCCCACAAGTTCATCTTTGATGATACCAGCCCATACCAGTACCCCACCTCCACCTTGCTGACGTCGGAGTGGAGCTCTCTGCCCTTTACTGATCCAGCCTCTGGCCCCTTCATCTGACCCATCAAGACTCACTCTCATTTCATCAGTCCATAAAACCTTTGAAAAATCAGTCTTAAGATTATTTCTTGGCCCAGTCTTGACGTTTTATCTTATGTTTCTTGTTCAAAGGTGGTCGTTTTCCAGCCTTCCTTACCTTAGCCATGTCCCTGAGTATGGCACACCTTGTGCTTTTTGATACTTGCAGCTCAGAAATATTGCAAAATTGGTGGCAAATGGCATCTTGGCAGCTTCACGCTTGATTTTCCTAAATTCATGGGCAGTTATTTTGCGCCTTTTTTGCCCAACACGCTTCTTGCGACCCTGTTGGCTATTTGCCATGAAACGCTTGATTGTTCAGTGACCACGCTTCAAATGTTTGGCAATTTCAAGACTGCTGCATCCCTTTGCAAGACATCTCACAATTTTGGAGTTTTCAGAGCACACCTTATATAGGGTGTTGATGTCATTAGACCACACCCCTCCTCATTACAGAGATGCACATCATCTGATTTACTTAATTGATAGTTGGCTCTCAAGCCTATACAGCTTGGAGTAGAACAACATGTATAAAAAGTATCATGTGATCACAATACTCATTTGCCTAATAATTCTGCACACAGTGTATTGCCAACATCTGTTATGGCTAGGAGTATGCATATTGCATATTTACAGTCAAATGACCACTGCTTTCGGGGCTCACACAAGAGAATCCTCATAGGGCGCAGTGCACGAGATGTAAGGACTCACAACTTTTCAGTTACATAGAAAGACTGCAGTCTTGTCATTTTAGATCAGGCATCCCCTTTTATCGTTCGATTTTAGTAGTTTCAGATTGCAAACTATGGTATCCCCGCTGTTAAAATAATTGCAACATACAACGGGTATATTAAGTATTGAACACTGAACAGAATGTGACTCGCACCACCCTAAGTGTGCTAGATACCAAGAATAATGTAATGTAAGAAACAAAAAGGGTGCAGGGAGAATTCTTAGTATACCACAAGCACCAACATATGTATATAAGGGAAAATAATTTGTTATGCCCCCTGGCACCGCTCCTCAGCTCCCCTCTCTTGGGTCTGCATCCTCTGCTCCATTACCGATCGGGCATCCGGCATCCAGACGTGCTGTGTCTCGAAGCCATCGCTGGGTCCCCTTCCTGTCTGCTTATCAGCGGTGCACTAGGCACAGCCGCGCTCCTCCCCTTGACCAATAGCTGTCTGTCCTCCGGTATATCAGGCCACCTCCACTGCTGGGAGGTGCCTGATTATTGAGTCAGTTAAGCTTCTGCTTTGCTGGTTGTTGGTCAGGTCCTCCTTGTGCTCTCCTCCGGGAGAACCATTCCTGCTCTCCTAGCCTTGGGCCCTGTTACCTCGAATCCTCCTTAGCTATACCATAGTATAGGCTAACCCGACGAACCGACCCTGGTACTAGCAGCTGTGGTACTTAGACCCCCTGGGCTTGCCCCTGACAATCCCTCCATAGGGGTTGGTTAAACTAGGACCAGCTCACCCAGGGGAGTTTGGTACCACAGCCCAGTGGGTTCACTCTGGGGCGCCTTCCCCCGGAAGCGTGACATAATCTATAATAAATTGGAATATTGACATATATAAAAGCGAATGTCACCGGGTGGTGATATCAGACAAGGGGATAAGGTAGCAGGAAGGTGACGATTTCTGAGCCGCCACCCTTGTCCTGCTCCTGACCAAACCTAGGCTAACATCTTCTCACCTCCACCTACGGATCTGGATAAGAACAGCATGTCCCACACAAGATAGCAATCTCTAAGAAACAAAGATAAAGAAAGGCTTCAACAAGAACTGCACTCAGTGTCCACACAGCTCACCATCAAAGAGAGAATGAACTCTTACAGCAACATCAGATGATGGGTCATGAGACTATTTAAAGGCTGGAGGAGTGGTCAACCACATCACCTGATGCATACAGCAACAGCAACTCATACTGCAGAGCCAAAGCAACTGAATTTAACCCTTAATGTACAAAAGGAAATTTACTCCCATCTAAACTACTCATACTGCAAAGCAGTTCCCAGAGACTGCAGCACAGTCTAGATGTGACAGCAAAGCTTTATTTAGATGACAAAGGTAGACAAACCTTACAACCAATTACAAAGGAAGAATACAGGGGTTCAAGCAAGAAACAGACAATATCCACAGGAAAACACAAATGTGGAGATATAAGCTAACTTCATTAAAAATATGAGATAATGCATATGAGCAATACAAAAAAGGAAAGCAGAAATGAATGAGAGAATAACTCCTAACATAGAAAAACAGTGAAAGCTAAAATAATACAGATAATAGATTCAGTTGAATAATAAAGAAACACGTGAAAAAGATAAAAGCATGTTACCCTTTCAAATTATTACTCAAAATTTGAATGAGTAAAAGGGAGAATCTTCAGATCCACAGGCCAGCAAACTGCAGCTTCTTCAGGGGGTACAGCAATTGTCCACACGACAACTATTTATAGAAAGCTTAATCAATTCTGTGTTAAAATAAAAAGGCAGACGCACTTAACAATACAATTGGATTTACCTATAATCACATTTGAATGCCCTCTATTTAGCTAAATGGAAGCAACTCCAGCATGCCACAGCCAAAGGAAATCCTTATTATGGCATGTGTATCAGCGTTTGCCGCCGGAAATTACGTCTTTGTGACTTTAAAATGATGTCACTGGAAGGAGTTTGGTTTAGAAACTGTGTGAGTGTCAGTGTGAGGTGCGTTGACGTAACGTATAGGAGAAGCTTTAAACGTGATGTACCGTAATGCATATTGGCCTGAGAATCATAATTAGCTTTTACAAACAACAAATTTGCCCTACCGGTAAAAGGACGCCAATACGAAAAGACTCCATAGATTTAATATCACAGTGTGGCCCAAAATGGAACAAAACTCCATGTATGGTCATGACCAAATATGTACAGAATGCTGGTGCATTGCAATAGATTACAAGAATCATCAGATGAATAAAGGTGATGTTCCATAAAGGGACTAAGTGACAAACTTAAAAGAAAATAAAAAAAAAATGAAAAATATGAAAAAAATAAAGAACAAAAAAAGAAAAAATTATATAAATACATATACTTCTGTTAAAAAAACATACACATATTTGGTATCACTGTGTCCAGAAAGATCCATTCTAAAAAATGTGATATTTTTCTTTTCACTTTTCAATGTTCTAAAATTCTGTCAAGCACTTAGGAGTTCAAGGTGCTCATAACACATCTAGATCCTTGGGGGGTCTAGTTTCTTGTGAGTGATTTCCACTGTTTAGGCACATCAGAGGTTCTCCAAATGCAACATTTTGAATTTCAAGTGTCAAATGGTGCTCCTTGCCTTCCTAGCCCTGCCATGTGCACAAACAGTGGTTTTTAACCACATACGCGCGTGGTCAAAATTGTTGGCACCCCTTGTTTAATGAAAGAAAAACCCACAAAGGTCAAAGAAATTACTTGAATCTGACAAAAGTAATAAATACAAAATCTATGAAAATGAACAAATGAAAGTCAGACATTGCTTTTCAACCCTGCTTCCACTCAATTTGTAAAAAATTTAACTCATGAAATAGGCCTGGACAGAAATGATGGTCCCTTAACTCAATATTTTGTTGCACAACCTTTTGAGGCAATCACTGTAATCAAACGATTCCTGTAACTGTCAATGAGACTTCTGCACCTCTCCACAGGTATTTTGGCAACTCCTCAAGAGCAAACTGCTCCGGTTGTCTCGTGCTAAGGTTGACTTTTCCAGACAGCATGTTATAGCTGATTCCAAAGATGTTTAATAGGATTTAGGTCAGGGTTCATAGAAGGCCACTTCAGAATAGTCCAATGTTTTCCTCTTAGCCATTCTTGGGTGTTTTTAGTTGTGTGTTTTGTGTCATTATCCTGTTGAAAGACCCATAACATGCGACTGAGACCAAGCTTTCTAACACTAGGCAGCACATTTCTCTCTAGAATCCCTTGATACTGTTGAGATTTCATTGTACAATGCACAGATTCAAGACACTGTGTTCCAGATGCAGCAAAGCAACCTAGGAACATAACAGAGCCTCCTCCATGTTTCAAAGTAGGGACAGTGTTATTCTCTTGATATGCTTCATTTTTCCATCTGTGAACATAGAGCTGATGTGCTTTCCAAAAAATGCCATTTTTGTCTCATCTGTCTATAGGGCATTCTCCCAGAATCTTTTTGGCTTGTCAATATGTAGTTTGGCAAATTCCAGTCTGGCTTTTTTATGATTTTATTTTCAACAATGATGTCTTCCTTGGTTGTCTCCCATGAAGTACACTTTGGCTCAAACAACGACGGTTGGTGCGCTCTGGCACTGATGTTCCTTGAGATTGAAGCTCACCTTTAAAGGGAACCTGTCAGCTAGTTCATGCCTCCCAGCTATCACTGTCTGTAGCTTTAGCTTTATAATACCAGTCTAATTATCCCTGTCTGAGCTCATAGTGTAAAGTGAAATGTGAAAAAAAGCATTTATACACTTACATTTCCTTATGAAATAAGGCAGTCAGTCTCCAGCTTGGAGGACGGAGACTGTTTGTCATGTTAATAGTTAACAATTCAGCCTTATGTTAGAACATGTTGGGACACCTGATGTGATGTCATAACCATGTGACTATAATAGGCGGAGCTAAGTCCCTATAACATCATATGAGCTTGCTCGCTTAGCTCCACCTACTATGGTCACATGATCGTTACATCACACAGGTCCTTTAGCCATGCAAGTTAATAGTGAGTTAACTATTATCCTGCCAGACAGTCTACCTCCTCCAATCTGTAGACTGAAATGTAAGTGCATAAATGCTTTTTTTTCCCACCTTTCACATTACACTCTGAGCTCAGAAAGGGATGATTGGAATAGTACTATGAAGCTGCAGGTACAGATAGTGATAGCTGGAGGGGCATAAACCAGCTGACAGGTTCACTTTAATCCCTATAGAAGTTTTTCTGGGTTCTTTTGTTACCATTCGTATTATCCATCTCTTTGATTTGTCATCAATTTTCCTCCTGCAGCCATGTCCAGAGAGGTTGGTTACAGTCCCATGGATCTTCAATTTGTGAATAATATCTGCAACTGTAGTCACAGGAACATCAAGCTGCTTGGAGATGGTTTTATAACATTTACCTTTAACATGCTAGTCTATAATTTTCTTTCTAATCTCCTGAGACAACTCTTTTCTTTGCTTCCTCTGGTCCACACCATGTCATCAAACAGCACAGTGAGTATGTGTAGCTCTACATACAGGCCAACTGACTGATTACAAGATTGTAGACACCTGTGATGCTAATTAATGGACATACCTTGATTTAACATGTCCCTTTTGTCACATTTTTTTCAGGGGTACCATCATTTCTGTGCATCTATAAGTGGTGAGACAATGCACAAATAGGTATCCTTACAGATATCGTCAAGAACCTTATTGAAAGCTGCTCACCTTGAAATGTTGTGTTACACACAACAAGTATGCGTGCCTGGATACAGCTGCTGCAGGACCTACACATCCACAAAGTGTCTCAGGATCCGCACTGCTGAATGAATTAAACCAGGAACTGGAACTGGATTCAACAGGTGTTCTTTATTCCTACGCGTTTCGGAGCATCACCGTGCTCCTTCCTCAGGGACAAACCAGAAATATTTCTATTCCCAACCATTTCTTGCAGGAGCACCAGATTTTATGAATAAGAGTTAGAGTTAGAAGTCCTCTCAAGCCACCCTTGAGCCTACTCATCACCAGGTTTTCCCCTCCATCCAAACATTTTAGTACTGAAACCCTGCCCCTTCTGTCCAATCCAACGCCCATCCTCTAAAATGTTGAAACTGAGAGGCTATGAAGTAACCTGATGTGTGAGGTAAAGCTAGTCCCCTCAACTTTTTAGACCGCTGTAGCTTTTCTAACTTTATTGCAACCCTGCCTCTTAGTGAAAAATAATATCAGCCTATAAAATATTTCTCATTATCAAGGTGTCACACAAGAAAAATCTCATCATTGGTAAAACCCAGTGAACTGTCTCAAGACCTTTGCAATCTAATTGTTGCAAAACCTACTGATGGCATTCATTACAGAAGAATTTCTAAACTACTGAAGTTCCAGTGAGCACTGTTTGGGTCATAATCTGAAAGAGGAAACATCATCATTTCACCATAAACTGTCCACGACCAGGTGGCAGATTTCACACAGAGGAGTGGAAAAACATTATCAGCGGAGTTATCCAAGAGCCAGGGGCACCTGTGGAGAGCTACAGAAAGATCTGGAATAAGCAGGTACAATTGTTTCAAAGAAACCAATAAGTAATGCACTCAACCTCCAAGGCCTGTATACACACTCACCATGCAATACTTCATTTCTGAACAAAACACATGTTCAAGTTCATTTAAAGTTTGCTTAACAACATTTAGACAAGCCTGTGAAATACTGGAAAAGTATAGTCTATTTAGATGAGGCCAAAATTTAACTCTTTGGATGCCATAGCACACACCATATTTGGAGGCCAAAAGGCACTGTACATCACCCCAAAACACCATACCAACAGTGAGGTTTGCAGTTGGGAACATCATGGTGTGGGCCTGTCTTAAGCATAAGCAAATGGAGTCTGTGGAGCCTCGATTAAGAGTCTCAAACACGGGACTAGCCAGGCAATGCATCATGGATTTCACTGTGTTTGAGCGCTTTAGCCGGCTGCCTGCAGTGTTTTCCTTGACTGGTCTCCCTGAGATCAGTGAATGCTTTGTGATGGCTTAAGCATATGGCACTTCATATAATTGTAGGAAGGATGAATGGACAAATGTGCCGACACATTCTTGATAAATATCTGCTGCCATCTACCAGGATGATGAAGATGAAATGAGGGTGGACATTTCAGCAAGACAATGATCTCAAACACACAGCCAATAAATCTCAAATTGGTTTCAGAGAAAGAAAAAAAAGATATTGGAATGGTTCAGCCAATCACCTGACCAGAATACAATAGTACATTTATGGAAGGAAATAAAGCACAGATTTCATAGAAGGAGCCCACAGGACCTTCAGGATTTGAAGGCATTTTGATGCTGTAATCATCAACAACAAAGGCTTTTGTACAAAGTATTACATATATTTCAGTAAGAGTGCTCAATACGTTTTCCCTGTGTCATTTCTCATTACTACACATAACATATTTTCTGAGCATCTAGGGTTTGATTTCTTTGCCTGTGTGGGTTGGATGGGTTGTTACGAACATCTGGTGAGAAAATCTTTATAAATATATTTGCTTAGAAAATTGGTGATGTGTTCAATACTTCTTTCACCCACTGTACCTGTAAGTTGTGATTATAACAAATAGCAATGACAACTACAAACAATGGTTGGCCAATAAATCACTTACATATTTCAAGTTAAACAAGTGGCAAACTGCTGCCTTACAATCTGGTGCTCTTTTGAAAACTATCAGTACGAGTACTACATTCATGTATAGCAGCGCACATCTGTATTAAAGACTACAACCACAAGGACATAATAAAGATGTTACACTACTGAACGGTTGTTCATGTCGTACGTACATGTATTAGAAGAAAACTATCCATTTGGAGGGCAGTTTCACAGTTTGGCTCGGCTGCCACGAGAGAGCTTTGTCCATAGACAATGACACTGGCAGTGAGCGTACAGAGAATGAGCATTCTGAAGCTGACCTAAGGCAGCGTCCCAGTGGGGTTTCCATGTACAATGTGACCCTACGGGACAAGCAACACAAGAACTCAACAGGACACAGGATGAGCCAGACACTGATACTCAGATGTTTCCTCAAAGAATTCCGGGTTCACAAATTAGCAATAGTTAATATGGCCTCCATGTCCACTTATAATATTTCAATTTACAATTTTCAATATTATGTATTGAGTTACATTTTACCTGCTCTATTAGCTGGTAGATCATAAGGACAAGCAGAGGTGTAGTTATGCAATGATTAATAAGGCAGTATAATTGTCCCTCATAAAAGTCTATTTAAACTCGTATAAAGAACAATTCTTGATTAAGACAGAGAACCTGATTCCAACAATGTTCACTGACAAGCAAAACTATGTTTTGAACTTTTGACTTACAGGCTCCATATCTCACTGTCCACTACAACTTTGAGCGTGAGACTACCTTCATTCTATAAACAATCATCTTGATATCCTATACATAAATTTAACTTGCAACTATTTAGCATATGATTAGTTATGTAGGTTCTTGTGATTTCATTGTATAGTTACTGTTTTGCGCCTAAAAATCTAAATTTACATTTTTATTAACAGTATTTTGTGAATCCATCTTTGTTTTTCAACACTTCCTGAATCCTTCTGGGCACGCGATCAGATTCAAGTATGTCTTTTGGATCAACATGTTAGGCTCTTGGTTGAACTAGATGGACTCAATGCCCCATTACACGAGACAACGTTGTAGCGACGTTGGCTGCGATCTCGTGGACGCGCGGTTGTTTTTGAGATCCGTTCAACAACGTTGGTGAGATGTCACATGTCTAGATATCATGGACAACTCACCAATGATGTTGTGAGCGAGAATCGTTCGCAAACCCCGCAAACGATCCCTGCTCATTGCTGTGAATGGGCGAAGTCGTCCGTGACATTGTTATCGCGGTGTCACACAGTACGATGCAGCAGCTTGAGTTGAAGTTGTCAGGTTTTTGAACATGTTCATAAACCTGTCAACTTCAACTTGACTAATTATCGTAGTTGAATTGCTCGGTTAACTTGCAACGACGCACTAATGATGTCGTGTCAACATTGTTGAACAAGTCACTTTTGAACGATGTTGAGAATGATGTTGAGCCGTGTAAAGGGGCCTTCAAAGTCTTCCTTCAACCTTAAAAGCTATGTTACTATGGTACTATGTCTTGACAGAAATCAAGTTGGTGCATACTGGTCGACTTTCTTGGGTATGTATACTGCATTGTTATTGTTCTGCTCCTGCTGTTTGAAAAATCTTATTCTTCCTGTATACTACAAATTACAGCCTGTTCTCACATTGCCTAATAGCTAGGATTGGTTCCAAAGCAAAAGGTCACTGGTTGAAATCAAGGAACAGGCTTGAAGAAGATTTCCCAAGAAAAAGAGACACAGCATCATCCAACTCATCAATAGCGGTCTTTCAATCAAGAAAATGACCAATCTGCATCTGTGAGGCCATGCCCATTGGAAGAATATGAAATGAAGCCAAACCATTCATTCCAAAGCCAAAAGGTGAACGTCCAGGAAAAATATCGGAGTCAACAAATCAGACATCTCAGACATCCATGCAAGCACTGTGTTACGCACGTTACACAAGTTTGGAATGGTGGCTTGAGAAAAGTAGAAGAAACGTTGACTTCTATATCAAGTTTTGGTCAAGTTTGCAAAAAAGTATGAAAAGTGGACAGAAGAAGATTGTAAATGGGTGATGAGATGAAAGTCAGTAAATTAGGCTGTGATTGGGATAAATTGGAAGAAACAAGGAAAAAAGAGTCTAATGGATCAAGAAATTGAAGGAACTTTTAAGTTCAGTGGAGGAAACCTGATTATATGGGTTGTTTCAAAGCCAAAGGTGTTGGATACTTGACCAGGATCAATGGTGGTCTCAATGCTGAGCTATGTGTGAGTATTCTACAACACGAGTTACTTCATACACCCAAGTACTATGGGTATGAAAAGGATGCCATAGTGTTCCAGCAGGAGACCAAACTGAAGAATACATCAAGATTGGTGAAGAAATGGTTCAATGACAATGAAGTAGAGAGGTCGGATTGGCCTCCACAGTCCTCAGACCTCAACCCAGTCAAAAACTTGTGAGTGGAGTTGAAGAAAAATATATATACATACTCATGTGAGTTGACCAGTTTGCACCAACATTGGGAACGTGTAGAAGAGAGCTGAAATCATATTTCGGTCGATACATGCGTGACTCTAAATGAGAGCTGCCCAGAAGGATTCGAGTAGTGTTGAAAGCCACAGGTTGATTACCAAAATACGAAACAAATTATTATAAATTAAAATTTTGTTGTTTTTTTTACTAGCAAAACAGTAACAATACAGTGAAATAACAAGAATCTAAATAACTAATCATATGCTAAATAGTTGCAAGTCAAATTTATCATTTATGTATGAACTACGGTAGCTAAAATGATTGTCTATAAAATGAAGGTAGCCTCGTGTTCAAAGCTGTAGTAGATGGTGAGATGTGGAGCCTGAAAGTCAAAAGTTCAAAATATTGTTATCATACTAACAAAAATATAAATTTAGATTTTTTTTGAGCAAAGCAGTAACAATGCAGTGACATGTCAAGAATGTGCATAACTAATCATATGCTAAATTGTTGCAAGTCAAATTTATGTCTCATGCTCAAAGCTGTGGTAGCTGGTTAGATATGGAGCATGAAAGTCAAAAGTTCTAAACAGTTTTGCTCGTCAGCGTACCACTTACTGTGCTGCCTTCTGTAGTTTTTAGAAAAATGGCTATTTTATCAGCAGGATATTATCATTAGAAGACTAGCAGGTAGGTAGTCCAACCTCGACCAGAGCACTGATTAACCATTTTCTACCTATGCATAGTGTACCCAATAACAGCTTATTCACATGCACACGTTGAGTATTAGGTCAGTTTTTTTACCTCAGTATTTGTAGCTAAAACCAGAAGTGGTGATGTGTTTTCTATTATACTTTTCCTCTGATTGCTCCACTCCTGATTTTGTCTTACAAATATTGAGGTACAAAGCCCACCAAATACTCACCGTGTGCACATGGCCTTATACTGTTCAAACTATTTTACAGTTTTAAAGGAATTCTCCTAGAGTGAATGAGAGAAAAAGTATCAGTGATACCTTAGTAGTGTACACGAATATCATTCCTCCTCCCTGACTTCAACTGCTCTGTGTGCCACAAGTAATGAGAACATTGTCTTCAATTATCTGTATTTTCCAGGAAAGACCATGAAGTTAGGAACTATTCCAAAGTGCATAAAAAACTACATGCAATCTTGATTTTTCTTCCATATTATGGTACTTGAGCAGGTTGTTATGACTTTGACTATAATGATTTTAAAGATCAGAGTAAAGGTACCGTTACACGGCAACGATCTCGAGGGTGCGTGGTCGTTTCAGACATCGTATTGACATCGTTGGTGAGATATCACAAGTCTAGATATCATAGATGACTCACCAACGATGTTGGGAGCAGGTATCGTTCGCACAACCCAGCTCATTGCTGTGGATCGGTGAAGTCGTAAACGACATTGTTATTGCGGTGTCAAACATAATGATATACCAGGTTGTCTGATCGTTGATGGTGTGGTTTGAAATCATGTTCTCAAACCTGCGATCAGCGACCCAACGATTTATCGTTGCAACTTGGCAGAGTCACACGTAACGAGGTTGTAACAAGGTCACAGGTACGACTTCAAACCCATGACGTATCAGCAATGTCGTTAATGATGTTGTGCCGTGTAACGGGGCCTTTACTGTCAATCATGTGTTCTTTTCAGTATAATGAATTATAGGCATATATAGTTATAAATATTCTGAATTATTTGCCAATTTTTCCTGTGAGGCACCGCCGGCATGGTCCCCATGGCCGGGGCACATCACATGCAGGATCAGTAGTTGATCCTGTCCACACTGGCCGGTTTTATTGTGATGATGCTGTGTGAACCTACCCGGAACACAATGTGTTAAATCTGTGAGTGCTGTAGATCGGACACATAGATAAGCCTGATGAGCGGATGTATGGGAACCGTGTGTCCTAATTGGTAGCAGCCCAGGTGGGTGTGTGCTGAGTAATAGCAACCCAGATGTATGTGTCAGTGTGGGCGTGGCAGGCATGTTAAAGAGCCTGCCAGCTGATTGAGTGTGATCCTCATCATCAGCAAGAGAGCACCTGACGAGAGATTGAGCCGGAGATTGTGATCCAGTCTGAGTGAGAGCAGAGCAGTCCAGGGCTCTGTGGTGTGCGGACATGAAGGAAGCGTGCTAGCTCCATACCAATGGCCAGGACCGGGGTCGTGACAGCACCTGGAGTGGGGAAGCCGTGGCTGAACCAGGTGGATGCTGAACCAGACGTGTAGCGAGATACGTCCGGGAAGGAGCCCTTGGGGATGCTTGGTGTACCTGTGACTCAGGTAGCGAGACCCAGATCCGTGCCCGGTAAGAAGGCAGTTCCTGTATGCTAGTGTGAACTGTGTACCTTGTGCTTAAAATGTGCCAGGCGGGCATAGCCGCCATTAGGTCCGACTAAGTAGTCAGTGAGGGACCTGTTGAAGTGTATGTGTATTCTATGGCTAATGTAAAAGACCCAGTGAGTGTATGTAGCCCTATGAGAGGCAGATGTATGAATTGTGCCAGGCAGGCATAGCCGCCACTGGGTCCGACTAAGTAGTCAGTGAAGGGACCCATTGAAGTGTATACAGCCCTACGGGAGGCAGGGGTTAGAAGGGCTCCTAGAGTTGGGAAACCATGGTTGAACCAGGTGGGCGCTGGTCTGGACGTGTGGCGAGATACGTCCAGGAAGGAGCCCCTTGGGGATGCATGGTGTACCTGTGACTCAGGTTGCTCAATCCCTGTTCTGAACCCAGAGGAGCCACAGTCCATGGAGGGTTATATGATGGGCTGTGAGCGTGTGAAAGGACGTATGTGATGCATGGATGTTTATGTGATGGATCACATGCGGTGTGGAAGAGCCCCGGCCAGGCTGGTCCGGACGCGTGGCAAGACACGGGCGGAGGGAGCCTGCACTCCGGGTTAGTGTAGAGCTGGGTAAATAAAGTCAGGCGGCTGGTACCGCCATTGAGAACCACAGGGCCCGTTGATGAATGTACTGCTAATGTATAGAGAACGTGTAGATAGGCCAGAGGCCATAATCACCACGGGAGCGGTTGTTAGTGTTCCAAAGCGTTGAAAGACAGGTGGTGACAGGCCCTGGGTAACTCTAGGACGTTATGTGCAATACAGTATATATGTTCTGTAATGTTATATGTAAATGTATTGTGTGTTTATGTACTGTGCTTATAATCAATGTGCAATGTGTCAAACATGCTACCTGGGTTATATTATGTATGTGAGCAAAATAAACAGGTAGTCATTGGTTAACTTAAATTATAAGCACGTGTCAGTGTTGTTATGCTGCAAGCGAGTTCCCTGGGTCGCTACCTCATAATCCGTAAGAACTCTTATCTGTCTGATAATAGCTGAAATAACTTATCCAAATTGAAGCTATTGAAATAAATAATGACTAGAAGAGAAAAATGGCAAAAGCAGAAATAATGGAGAATTAAAGGGCTTTGCCGGTTTGGCAAATCCTTATTTTAGAAGAAGCCTTTCATGATACATTGACTATAGGATGTGAAGATGAGAAGTTGCCTGTAATCAATTGGCAAAACCAATGGGAAGTGGTCAGTTTTCTCGGCATAGTTACATCAGTGGTCCATGTGTGTGACAGATATGTTGGGTCTTCTAGATTGAGAGATACCCATTGTAGCTGTTCTTATTCAAACATCGTACCAAATATCCGCTTTAGACTTCTCAACCACATATCTTTTTCCATAGTTTGACAGGATGTTTTGGGTTTGTTTGTTTTTTTACAGTTTTTTATATGCCCTTAGGATGCAAGCATACAATGAAATGCATCTCTTGTAGGAAAATGCGAACTTTGCCATTAACAGTGAGAAAAGTCACCTCAATACTAATCACATTATTTGTATTACCGTCTTGCAAGTTAGTAAATTGTCTACATCTTCAAATTGTTTCAGAGGCAATAAGACGTCTCCTGGAACATCTAGTGAGACGCAGACTCCAGGGTATGTGCTGCATAGACATGGTAACAAAACGATGCCTTTCTTTTCATGCAAGGTGAATAAAATGAGATGCAAAGTTAACATTTAAAATGGAATTGTTCTTCGCCTAATCTGACCACCATCCGAGTGGTGATCTGGTTATTAGAGAAACGGGAGAAGAATGAAAAACATTGGCAGGGATTGAAGCTGGGAGATGAATGTGGAAATGTAGAATGATTGTTCCTTTTTTTTTCTGTCTTTCAGCTGACGGTTGTTTCTGTCTGTTTTTTAGAACTGATCCAAGGGGACAGGGAAAGTCAGTGTGGGGAGCTAAGGAAGACCCCTTTCTACAGCTGCGGCTGAGAGGATTAAAGTGCTTCATCCACAAGGCAACATTACACAAGTAGCCTTTGAACAAAAGTCATGGATACTATTAATGATATGGTAATCCTTAATCGAGCTACCTCCCAGTAGTGATTATACTGACATGGGAAGAATATATAAGTCGTGGATGCATCCCACAAACAACACTGTTCTTTTGTCCTTTCCAAGCTTGAGTAGAACTAACTTCAGTAGCATCTATAACGTCACTTTTCTCTTCTATGCATAGAAGGAACAAAAATCTAGACCTAAGACTGGATTTGCTTCCTGCAAGTTCCCACACACATTTTGTGTGGGTTAAAAAAAGAAACACCCCTGTCAACCTTAGGGACTGATGCCTATCTGAGAGCCGGACCACACAAAGGTTTTATATGGAGGTCTGGCAGAAGATGATTTAATTGCTCAACAAAGCGTGTCTCAATATCTAACATGTGAACAGACAAGTGCAATGAAACATTCGGAATAAGGGAGACGTATACTTTATATTTTACCTAAACGTGAACCATTTAATGGCACTGTGTACTTCCCTTTATTTTAGCCGGCGCTATTCAAACACCAGCCGTCCATCAACCCCTGAGTCAACATTTTACTTCTGTTCTCCATCACAAAAAGAGCAAATATACTACACAGAAAGGGGCGTCAGAACAAGTGTAAGGCATATTGGCAGGATTTGCAGAATACACAATGATGACAAAGTTGACAATGTTAACACATGTAATATAAATAAGGCTATGTTCACATTAGAGGTTGTGTCGTGCTCAATGTTTCTCTCTATGAAATGATCAGCACTAGAGGCAAAATGTTCAGATGTGTTAGTTGTCACTAGAAAGCATAAATCCATACGTCTTACCATTATCTGTCAGACTTTCTGATTAATACATTTCAAAAAAGTCATTAAAAACAGAGATTAGCAAAAGCTACAGAGATCTATAGGCTTATTTATTATCATCTGAACTATAAAATAAAATAAAAGATCTGAAAAACAGATTTATTTGCACTGTTTCACATCACCTTGCCCTATGTAAATATTTGAAACCATAAGGTTTTTAAAAATTTTGCCGCTAAAAAAAGGGATTAATATGTGGACCAGACAACCCCGGATCCGATTTTGGCCCCATAGTATTACATCCGGTTTTGTCCTGTCCGGGAGGATCCGGTACATTTAGTTTTTTTGCCCCGAACATAAAATCGGAGCTTGCAGCATTTTTGTGTCCGGGGCAAAAATCAGACAAAATCGGATCCTCTCAGATCCGGCGCCCCATAACATGGGAGTCTATGGGCGCCAGATCCAACAGAAAATCGTTCCAGTTCCCAGATGCCGGGTGCTGAACAAGCAGCGGCTTTGAAATTCCAGATGCGCTCGTTCAGCACCTGGACAGCGCAGCTCACAGAGCTGCCGGCTGAAATTTCAGCACCTGGAGAGCTCCAGTGCTGAAATTTCAGCACTTGGACAGCGACAGCCTATTACGGTAGAAAACTGTACCAGAGGGCATAGTTTCCTTCCGGTTCTATTTTTCCAGAGCTGCCAGGCTGTGTCCGGTGCATCCAGCAAAACAACGGACACAGCCTGACACCACAAAACCGTGGTGTGAAGCCGGTCTAACTTCTTTGCTGCGGATTCCATGTGGAATCAGATCCAAACATCACACCAAGATCAAAAGGCTGCAAAAAGTGCATGAAAAAAAAGCTTTAAAAATCCTTCTCAAATGTGTCAAAACCAGTATCGTAAATCATGTCCAAACCAAAAACCTCATAAACAAAACACATGGATTTTTTATTTAACAAACCCTTCTGGGGCATATAAATGGGTTTTCAGATTCAAGTATTGTCATGCTTTTAAGGATTGTTTCATCTCTCTATATATTTTTCTGTATGTTATTTTGTTCTAGAAGTAAAAGAAGTAAATGAATGGAGGAAATGAAAACAAATTTGCTATCAGCATCTAGCACCAACTAACTGACCCCAATGCTAAAGACGTACACATGATGTCTCCTGGAGAAGTAAAAAAAAAATGTTGCAAGAAAATAATGGTTGTAGGATGGAGATTTCTGCTCTGGATCTCTCTTCAGTATGACTTTGATTTCAATGGTTAACTTAAAGGGACTGCATCCCTACTTTAAACTATTAATATGTATATATAGATGAGGTAAAAAATGTTTGTAGATGTTTGTGGCCAGTAGATAGAAAATTTTAGAATCTGAGAGTCCTCAGTGGTTGATACCTTTTAATGGCTAACTGAAAAGATGATAAATAATTCCAAGCTTTCGAGACTCCAAGGTCTCTTTATCAGGCTGATAATGACACAAATTCTGAACACACACACAAATGGGGGTTGGATAATGCAGTAAATAAACCAGGTGAGGTGAAGCATAACACAGAGCGGTCAGAGTTGGGAGGGAGGAGAGAGCATCTGAGGCAGTACACATGAGCGTCCAGAGGTAGATAGTTCTATGTCCTTTGATTAGTTGTTGGTCCAAGATTTGAAGTTTCCTCAATTGATGTAAAAAAAACCATAAATCTAAGCGATACATTCATTCCCACTTTATATGTGTCAAAGGTCAACATAAGTTTATATTCTTAGACTCTTCTGGTTCTTTGATATTTGAAATTATGCTTCAAAACTAGTATTTTCATATCCATTATGGTGTGATGAGCAGGGGCGGACTGGCCCAAGTGGCAGGGAGGCATTTGCCCCGCAGGCCGGTGGTATAGACTTCCCCCAGTGAGAGCGGCCGCACACTCACTGCACTACTGCACTGACGGCGGGAGTCGGGACGCAGCAGGCTGGCGTCTGTGGAGCGGCGGCAGAGGCAAGTACAAAGCTGCACCAGCCCCCCGTTCATCAAAGGGCCTTAGGAGCGCCAGCAGTGATAAAACCCCCTCCCCCCAGCTCCTCACTTGGGCTCAGCACCCCCCTCCGCTCCTCACTTGGGCTCAGCACCCCCCCAGTCCTCGGTTGGCTAGTTGGGGCAGACTGCCCCCCAGGGCAACATCTGCCAGTCAGCCCCTGGTGATGAGGGCTACATAAATGATTGGCCACAGGTAGATCCATTCTTTTTTCTTTTATTGTGTGGCAATGAGAATTCATTCTTGTTCTAAGTTTCTGCCCTGTCTCCCCTACATGAATTCTCATCGCCACATAATAAAAGAAGAATGGATCTACCTGAGGCCAATTATTGTTGTAGTCCTGATCCAACCATAATATATATGGAATGGGGTGCTAAAGAATTATTTGTAGATCTGAAGCCAGTGTCACACCAGCTCTATTTCCCGCCCAGGACAGGGTCGTGCTGCTTTACTGATGACTCGTTTCCCTGAGGTAAAATGTATAGAGACTGTCAGTCAGGGATGAGAAGGTTGAGCTGGGTGGGGAATAGAGCTGGAGCGACTCAGGCTTCAAATCTAAAGCATTTTTGCATATGAATTCAAACGCTAATTTTTCAGAAATAACAGAACAGACTGATCATGTAAAGGTATTTTTAGCATTGTCTTTGAAATGCTACAGGCACATACAAATAGTTTGAGGCGTGAGATCCTGCTGACAAATTCCCTTTAAATAAGGACATAGAAAACACATTATAGAACGGAATTGTGTTGACACTGGAGCACAGCTAGATGGATAAGGTAATTATGGTAGGCTGCTGTTAGTAGGTCTTGGATGGGGGTACCGTGTATGACTCCCCCTTATTTAGGGATAAATTTAGTCTGGAGTCTTGTTCCATTGTTAACTAATTAGTATATTTTATGTTTTAGTGAATGATAAATTAGCATACTGTTTTAAGGATTAAACGCAACAGTAATTGTCATTATCAATTCTTTATTGAATTGGGGAGGTATAGTGCAGCACTGGGTCCCCATTCTCTTATATAGAAAATATTATAGAACGAGAATGCAGTTACAGTGTCACATGATCAATTACATATACAGCAGATATAAAAAGACTATTGAGTCGGTCGACAGGGTAGGGGGTACTCGGATACTGCGACAGGTTGCTACTTCAGTGAGGATCACGGCTGGGTGGGTGCCGGTCCCGTGCCCTGGACACTCAATGGCTGAGGGGAAAATTATTTGGGATGGGGGATTATTATATGTGACGCCACCTGTGATACCTGGTAATGTAGTTACCAGTGCTGCAGCCGGCCGCTGAGGTGATGGTGATGCGGCTTTGTTATTACAGCTCCCCACAGGCGAAGCTTTTACCTCAGGGTAGCGGGGTAGATGAGGGGAGTAGTAGTCCTTGGCTCTGTGTAAGTTCTCCAGTGAATCAGGCACACACACACACACAGTAGTCTCTGTTTCAGTACCTTTTACTGATGTCAGGTAGCAGGTACAGTCCAGGAGGGTAACCAGGTGACTGGTGCAGTTTAGGACATCCACCTTAGAAAGTTGTGAGGCTCCTCTCCTATTGTCTGTGGTAATTAGGGTCAGTTCTGCCTTAAGCTAAACCTCCCGCTTCTTCTTTCCCTCTCAGGCTACTACTCCACAACCGAACAATAAGGACCTTTCTGTTGGATTCCCTACCCTTTTCTTGGGTCCCTGGTCCTATGTTTGGGCAGGTTTGGGGTCTTGGTTTCCTGAGGTCCAGGGAGAATAAATCTTCCTGGTCTCTCTGGGTGTTATATCTGGAATAATAACCGCTTTGGACTCCGGTGTCCAGATGGACTAAAGGGCAATTAGTGATGTCCCCTTTTCTGTAGTTTCCTAATTTTCTTCACTTGCCTCCATCCCTCTCCAGGGTGCTACACAGCTCCTGTCATCTCTTCTTCAACCATCACTCTCTGTCTGACTGACACTAACTGGCTCGTCCCGCAGGTCTGGATCTTTTATAGGGGACCTTGCTTAAGGCAGCAAGTCAAGCTCCCCCTTCAGGCCTGGGGTGGAAGTGTTGTGTGTACCAAGGTGTATATCATTCCCTGCACCGGTGGGTCCTGTGGCAATCTCTGCAGAGTTGCCACACTATACATACCTGATAAAATGCCAGATTTTTATCATACTAAAAATCATAACAAGAAGAATCAATCATTTCATAACTCCCTCCATCTTTAATGCTGCCCATAGAGTGTACAATTCAATTGAAAAAAAAACTGTAATGTTTTCAGTTAGAAAAAGAAAAATAAAGAACTAAGCTGATGAGATTGCATAAATATAAAGTTGTGTTCAAAATAATAGCAGTGTGTTCAAAAACATGTTTTAAGCCCAAAATCTTTTCATACTTTTTATTTCCACGCATTGGGAACATTGCACACTGTTTTCTAAATCAAAACATGAAGAGAAATGTACCGTATATAATTTTTAACTACTTTACAGAAAATAACAAAAAATGAACATTGGAAAGAAATACCAGTATCTGTTGTTGTCTTTACAAACTCAAAATATGTACTCTTTTTTTTAGGATTTAGCAGTCCTGTAAATCACTAACCTAATATTTAGTTGTATAACCAGTTTTTTTTAGAACTGCTTCACATCTATGTTGCATAGAATCAAGCAAATTCTGGCACCTGTCAACTGTTATTCCAGCCCAGGATGCTTTGACTTCATCCCACAATTTATTTCTATTTCTTGGCTTTGCCTCAGAAACAACATTTTTTGATGTCAACCCACAAATGTTCTATCGGATTAAGGTTTGTAGATTGGACTGGCCACTCAATAACCTCAATGTTTTTGGACTGGAACCAAGATTTTGCTCATTTACTGGTGTGTTTAGGGTTGTTGTCTTCTTGAAAGACCCATTTCAAGGGCATTTCCTCTTCAGCATAAGGCAACATAAACTCTTCAAGTATTTTGATATATGCAAACTGGTCCACGATCCCTGGTATGCGGTAGATAGGCCCTGCACCTGTCACGCTGGGAGCGGGAGAGGCACTCAGCGTAGGACCACGACGGGGGGGGGGGGAATAAGGAGTCCCTAAAGCTATGGGCACAAGAGGGAGAGGGTGACCCCTAGTCTTACTGGGGCTGACCCTGTCTGCCCTAACGTCCCTATACAGTTTCCTCAACTGTCGCCGACCACGAACCTCGTCCCTCTCTGATCCTAACACTACCTTATCTAAGGATCAGATGGAGAGGTTCACTAGACCCCTCCACTAACAACTAAAGACAAACACAAGGAAAAAACAGACAATGGGGAAAGAAAACACTTATCTTGCAGCAGAGCACAGCAACCTCCACAACCTCTGCTTCTGCTGGAGCAAGGATAATGAGTGCACAAGGAAATATCACCTGCACCGAGGGAGGGCAATGAAACTCCTTATAAAGGTGGGAAGAACCTGCTGGGTCCTAGAGACCCAGAATACTGGTGTAGAAACCAGACCGAGCACAAGACCTTCCCAGCCGTCTCCCCATGATAGGGAGATCTTATCATACCTTCTCTTTATCTACACAGAAGGTAAATGCCCCTGAAAGACGGACCGTCCTCAAACCTTATGGCTGATTGGCCAAACGCTGGGACCGTCTGCGCGTGGCCTCTACCCTGTCATCCGTGCCACCCGTGACAGTACCCCCCCGTCCACGAGTGGCCCCCGGACACTCAGGACCAGGCTTATCCGGATGGGAACGGTGAAAAGTGCGGACCAGCCTAGCGGCGGAGACTTCCGACGCCAGTACCCACATCCGCTCCTCAGGACCGTATCCCCTCCAGTGCACCAAATACTGAAGAGAACGGCGCAACCTGCGAGAATCAACCACCTTTGAGATCTCAAATTCCAAATTCCCCGCCACGCAGATGGGCTCTGGGGGCAAAGGAGACGGGTTAGACGACGGCACATACGGTTTGAGGAGCGACCTATGAAATACATTGTGGATTTTAAGAGCGGGAGGTAACGCAAGACGAAACGCCACGGGATTGATAACGGCGGTTATCTGATAAGGGCCAATAAACCTGGGCCCCAACTTCCAAGAGGGCACCTTCAACCTCACATTCTTGGTAGACAACCACACGTAGTCATTCACACACAGGTCCGGACCTGGCGCACGCTTCTTGTCAGCCATACGTTTGTACCTGTCGCCTAAGAGCTTCAAGCTACTCTGTACCCCCCGCCAAACCGAGGAGAGGGATGAGGTAAATCGGTCCTCCTCAGGAACTCCGGAAGGACTAGTACCACTAAAAGTACCAAACTGAGGATGAAACCCATATGCACCGAAGAACGGTGACTTGCCAGTGGACTCCTGAAGACGATTATTAAGGGCAAATTCGGCCAAGGGCAGATAACTCGCCCAAGTCTCCTGATTGTCAAAGACAAAACACCTCAGATAAGTCTCCAAATTCTGATTCATACGTTCGGTCTGCCCATTAGACTGAGGATGAAAAGCAGAAGAGAAGGACAAAGCAATTCCTAAACGTGCACAAAAAGCCTTCCAAAACTTGGAGACAAACTGAGTACCACGATCAGAAACCACCTCGGAGGGAACTCCATGAAGCTTCACAATCTCACTAACAAACACCTGTGCCAGTGTCCGAGCATTAGGAAGTGCGGGCAGTGCCACAAAGCGAACCATCTTACTGAATCTATCAACCACTACCAGCACTACCGTCTTGCCTGCCGACGCCGGGAGATCGGTGATAAAATCCATTGACACATGCGTCCATGGCCTCTCAGGAATAGACAATGGCAAGAGAGAACCAGCCGGACGGGTATGCGGAACCTTAGCCCGTGCACACACACTACAGGCAGATACGAATTCCGCTACGTCCTTCCTCAACCCCGGCCACCAAAAGCGGCGAGATAAAAGATCGAAGGTGGCCCTACTGCCGGGATGCCCTGCCAATACGGAGTCGTGATGCTCTGACAGCACCCTGAGACGCAAAGATGATGGCACAAAAAGTCTCCCAGAAGGACAGGAGGCAGGGGCGCCCCCCTGGACCTTCAACACCTCCCCCTCCAGATCAGGGCAAAGAGCAGAAACAACCACCCCCTCCTGTAAGATGGGAACGGGACTTTCATGAGCACTACCACCCGGGAAACTAAGCGACAACGCATCAGCCTTCACGTTCTCAACCGCCGGACGGTAAGTGACGGTAAAATTAAATCTCGTGAAAAACAAGGACCACCGAGCCTGCCGGGGATTGAGACGCTTGGCGGACTCAAGGTAAGACAGGTTCTTGTGGTCGGTAATAACCGTGATGGGATGGACAGCCCCCTCCAGCCAGTGACGCCATTCCTCAAAAGCCAATTTAATAGCCAACAGCTCCCTATTACCAACATCATAATTCCTCTCGGCCGACGACAACTTCTTGGAGAAGAACGCGCAGGGCACCCATCTCCCAGGCGAAGGGCCTTGCGACAATACAGCCCCCACCCCCACCTCAGACGCATCCACCTCCACCACGAAGGGCTGAGAAAGATCGGGCTGACGGAGAATAGGCGCGGAAACAAAACAACGCTTTAGGGAGGAGAAAGCCCGGCGAGCAGACTCCGACCACTCGGAAAAATCCGTCTCCTTCCTAGTCATGTCCGTAAGAGGCGTCACCAGCACCGAATAGTTCCTAATAAATTTACGGTAAAAGTTGGTAAACCCCAAAAAACGTTGCAATGCCCGTAGATTGTCCGGTTGTTCCCAGTCCAGCACCGCCCGGACTTTTTCCGGATCCATCCGAAAACCCAACGGCGACAGGAGGTACCCCAAAAACCGTACCTCCTGAACGGCGAAGACACATTTCTCGAGTTTAGCATACAGCTTATTGTCCCGTAAGACCTGTAACACCTGCTTGACATGGGACTGATGCGTCTCCAAATCGGGGGAATAGATCAAGATATCATCTAAGTAAACAACCACAAATCTACCCACCAAATGATGGAATATGTCATTGACAAAGTGTTGGAAAACCGCAGGGGCATTAGTGAGCCCGAACGGCATTATGAGACTTTCAAAATGGCCGTCCGGGGTATTAAATGCCGTCTTCCATTCATCCCCCTCTCTGACCCTAATCAGGTTGTAGGCCCCCCTCAAATCCAACTTGGAGAACCATTTAGCACCCACTACCTGACTGAATAAATCAGGAATCAGAGGGAGGGGGTACGGATCACGGACAGTAATCCGATTCAACTCCCGGAAATCCAAGCAAGGACGGAGGCCCCCATCTTTTTTCTTAACAAAAAAGAAACCAGCCGCAACCGGCGAGGTTGAGGGCCTGATGTGACCCGTCTGCAGACTCTCGGAAATGAAATCCTTCATCGCCTGTCTTTCCGGACCCGATATAGTAAACATCCTAGCTTTGGGCAGTTTAACTCCGGGAACGAGGTTGATTGGGCAATCATATGCCCGATGGGGGGGCAGGTCTTGGCACCCCTTCTCTGAGAACACATCCTCATACTCCGATAGGAACGGGGGCAGAGATACAGCAGACACCACCGAAAACGAGGTAACCAAACAATTCTCAGAACAAAAATCACTCCATTCCACAATGTCCCGGGACTGCCAATCCACTACGGGATTATGTTTAATCAACCATGGCAAGCCCAGGACAATGGGAGCGGGGAGACCGTCTAGAACATAGCAAGATATCGTCTCTTGATGTTGGGATCCAACCGTCAACTTAATGTCATGTACGATATGTGTGAGACTACCTTGAGCAAGAGATGCTGAGTCGATGGCATAGATACGGATGGGGCGAGACAATAAACAGCAGTTAAGCCCATGAGCGTCTACAAAATGAGCATCCACCATGCTGACCCCCGCACCACTATCCACAAACACAGAAATACCCTCCGTTGTGCCCTCCAGCGCCACCTCCGCACTTAGGAGGAAACGGGAAGTACAAATGGAGGATACACACACCTCCCGCTCGACCACCTCCACACCCCCCATAGTCACAGAAGGTCCAGGCCCCCCAGTCCGTTTAGGGGTGTAGGGACAGGCCCCAATAAAATGGTCCCCTTTCCCACAGAAAAAACAGACCCCCTTCCCCTTGCCCCGGGAGGTACCGGAGGAGAACCTCGAGGCCGCCGCTCCTCCTAGCTGCATAGGTTCCTCCGCACTCGGGAGGAACGACTCACCCTCCGCGTGACCTCCCGGTAACCAGGAATCACCACGAGAATGGCTCCCAGTAACAGGAGGTCTACCCCTCCGCTCCTGGAGGCGTCTATCCATACGAATAGCTAACGACATAGCCGCCTCCAGGGACGGAGGGGTCTCATAAACCGCCAGAGCATCCTTCAGCCTCTCCGAAAGACCCTGACAAAAGTGACTCCGGAGCGCCGGATCGTTCCACTTCGTGTCCGTAGCCCACCTGCGGAACTCAGAACAATATGATTCCGCCGACCGAGTCCCCTGGCGGAGATGGCGCAACCTGGATTCAGCCAAAGAGACACGGTCAGGGTCATCATATATGAGGCCCAGGGCGTCAAAAAATTCATCCACAGAGCGGAGACAAGTAGAGTCCTGTGGCAGAGAGAAAGCCCAGGACTGGGGATCTCCCTGCAGTAGCGACATAATAATTCCTACACGCTGCTGCTCATTACCAGTGGAATAAGGCCTAAGCCTAAAATATAATTTACAGGCCTCTTTGAACACAGTAAACTTATCTCTACCTCCTGAAAACCTGTCAGGGAGGGCAACCTTAGGTTCAGGTCTGGCCTGACCCAAGGCTTGATTCCCCAAGACACCATTTTGCGGTTGCGGGCCCTGTAAAGCCGACCGAAGGTCCGCAACCTCCAAAGACAGGGACTGCAGCTGCTGGGCCAAAGCAGACACAGGATCCATAAGGAAAGGAAGAAAAATCGGTTCCTCCCCTGTCCTTCAGTTACAGTATTGGCAGGTGATAATGTCACGCTGGGAGCGGGAGAGGCACTCAGCGTAGGACCACGACGGGGGGGGGAATAAGGAGTCCCTAAAGCTATGGGCACAAGAGGGAGAGGGTGACCCCTAGTCTTACTGGGGCTGACCCTGTCTGCCCTAACGTCCCTATACAGTTTCCTCAACTGTCGCCGACCACGAACCTCGTCCCTCTCTGATCCTAACACTACCTTATCTAAGGATCAGATGGAGAGGTTCACTAGACCCCTCCACTAACAACTAAAGACAAACACAAGGAAAAAACAGACAATGGGGAAAGAAAACACTTATCTTGCAGCAGAGCACAGCAACCTCCACAACCTCTGCTTCTGCTGGAGCAAGGATAATGAGTGCACAAGGAAATATCACCTGCACCGAGGAGGGCAATGAAACTCCTTATAAAGGTGGGAAGAACCTGCTGGGTCCTAGAGACCCAGAATACTGGTGTAGAAACCAGACCGAGCACAAGACCTTCCCAGCCGTCTCCCCATGATAGGGAGATCTTATCATACCTTCTCTTTATCTACACAGAAGGTAAATGCCCCTGAAAGACGGACCGTCCTCAAACCTTATGGCTGATTGGCCAAACGCTGGGACCGTCTGCGCGTGGCCTCTACCCTGTCATCCGTGCCACCCGTGACAGCACCATAGTAAAAGAACCTTGTCCATGTCATGATGCTTGCACCACCATGCTTCACTGTCTTCACAGTGTACTGTTGCTTGTATTCAGAGTTTGGCGGTTGTCTGATGAACTGTCTGTGGTATTTGGACCCAAAAAGGGCAATTTTATTTTAATCTATCCACAAAATGTTTCTCCATCTGACTTTAGACCAGTTGATGTGTTAAAATTTTATCTGCCTCAGTACGTCTTTTTTATCAGTGGGATTTTGCGAGACTTCTTGCTAATAGATTAGCTTCACACAGACGTCTTCTAACTGTCACAGTCTTCACAGATAACTTGAGACTGTCTTTGATCATCCTGGAGCTGATCATTGGCTGAGCCTTTGTCAGTCTGGCTATTTTTTGATTTATTTGAATGGTAGACTTCAGTTTTCTCCCACGTCTCTGGTTTTGCTTCCCATTTTAAAGCATTGGAGATCATTTTAGTTGAGCAGCTTATCCTTGTCTGCATTTCTTTTTAAGTTTTATCATCTACAATCAACTTGTTAATCAAAGTATGCTATTCTTCTGAAAAATGTCTCGAACAACCAACATTTCTCAGGCTTTCAAGAAGAAATACATGTACAACATGTGCCATCTTCACGCTTAAATAAGGACCACCTGATTCACACCCATTTCTTCACAGAACGATTGACGTCACTAATTGGACTCCGCACTGCCATTATTTTGAACACAGCTCCTTTTAATTAATTATTCAAATACTCTGACTCAAAAACATGCAGATCATGAATGCTGAGTCTGTTGGTTTTCTAACACTTTACCGCACCAACTGGCAAATTGTTTGACGTGTGATAATATAATTTATACCAACAACAGTGAATAGTCCCGTTAGTCACGTTGGACTGCTATTGTTTTGAATACTACTCTACACACCATTAGATTAATGCTTTGATGTAGTATCCTTTGAATTTATGAAAGCATTCAATCTTTTGGGTAGGAGTCGATCAGAATGGCACATTTAGAATTGGTAATCTTTGCCCGCTCTTCCTTGCAGTATCTCCAAATCTGTAAGATTATATGGACATCTCCTCTTTACAGCACCCTATTTCAGGTCATCCACAGATTTTCAACTGGATTCAAGTGTGGGCTTTGACTAGGCCATTCCAAAACTTTGATTTTCTTCTAGCGCAGCCATTCTTTTGTCGATTCTGGAGGTATGCTTGATTAACAGATATGATGGTCATTGTTATACTGAATGTTGAAATTCCCCTTCATCTTTAGCTGTTTAGCAGAGGCCTGAAAGTTTTCATGCATAATTGACTGATATTTGGTACTGTTCAGGTTCTAAGAAATATCACTAGTGTGCCAAATTGAAGCCACTTCTTAATGACTATGTGCACAGTGTTCTATGGTATATCTAATGCCTAGGGAAAAAAAATGTGAACCCTTCTCCTAAGTGATAACTTTTAGCAACAAGGTCCCTCAGCTGTGTTGTAAGCTGTTTACAGACCATGGATTTTGCTGGTAAATCCAACTAAGGCTGGCTTCACACCACAGTAAGGTCCGGTCTGGGGCTCTCCGGTGTAAACCAGACAGCCCCAGACCAGTTTTTGGCCCCATAGTAGCCTATGGGGCCGGATGGAGCCGCATCTCTGCGGTGGAATCCGGGAGAATTCAGATTATTCTCACCGGACACAAAAATGTTGCTTGCAACGTTTTTGTGTCTGGGGAGAAAAATCACCCCAAAAAGCTGGATCCCGGATTTGTCCGGATTGTCCTGGATTCTCCCGGATCCGGGGCAATCTGGTTCTTTCTAACATGGGAGCCTATGGGGCCGGATTGCCCTGGGCCAGGCGAATCCGGGAACCTGATAACGGCGGCTGCACGCCGCTGTTGTTTCGGTTCTGTGTGCTGATTCGGTCTGGGGCTGTCAGGTTCATGCCTGACAGCCCTGGACCGGACTGCGCCGTGGTGTGAAGCCAGCCTAAGAAAATGTCAGGAAAATCTGATTAGAACCACTAAACGTTTTATAGCATTAATCAGAATCGCTGTAAATTATAGCAGCTGTGTACTGACTACTATTTAACAAGAGTTAGAATCTGATTGGCTAATTCTGAACACAACCACATCCCCAATTATGATTTCAGATTGTTTTTCAATGGATTTGTACAGACGAATACATTAAGGATGGACACGTTTTTTAAATGATTCTTCTTGGTATGACTTTTTTTTACATGTCAAAAAGCTGGGTGTGTAGACTTTTTATATCCACTGTAAACATATAGTATGCCAATAGAGCCAAATGATCTATATTTTCTGGATTAATTTTGGCAATATTATTAACTATTTACATATTAAAAAAAAATACAGTAATAAGTGGGAGAGACAGAGAGAACAACCACCTAGAAAGGATGTATCCAGAAAGAGATGGAAGAAATACAACATGAATTATCATTAAAAAATAATGAAAATAAGGGTGCTTTCACATCAGCGGTATTGCAATTTTTGTGGTAGATCCGGCAGATGTCGCCACATCTGCTGGATCTGCCGCGTAACGGCTAACTTGCGGCACCAATCCAGCAAACCTCATCCATTCTCTATGTGGCTTGCAGTTGTGTGCGGCAAGTGCAGTATTGCCGAATCCGGCACTTGCGGCGCTTGTGGAACTGCAAAAAAAAATGTTGATAGCAGTGTTTTTTTGCACGGCCGTAAGTGTCAGATCTGCCAGATTCGGCAATACCGCACTTGCCGCACCTGACTGCAAGCCCCATGGAGAATGAATGAGGTTTGCTGGATCAGTGCTTCAAGTCGGCTGTTACGCGGTAGATCCGGCAGGTGCGGCCGGATCTACCGCAAAATTGCAATACCGCTGATGTGAAAGGAGCCTTAAAAGAGGATAAAAGATGCAGAAATACTGCAGTGCAGAGATAAATGCTTTCTCAATATATCTTTAGTTAAATTAAGTGAAGCTGTAAGCTCTTCCATAGTACATATGATCTTACCAAAATCACCTTTTGATCTGTCAAAGGCGGCCGTCACACGCTACAATATCGAGAGCGATATTGTAAGCGATCGCATGCACGCGCGATCGCTAACAATATCGTTCACATCGCTGGTGAGATGTCACACAGACAGACTCACCAGCGATGTGGACCAGCGAGATCGCTGGTAACTATGGTACACATCGGGTTACTAGGCGCCGCGCGGCGCTTAGTAACCCGACGTTTACCATAGATACCATCTCCCAGCATAGGCTCTGCCGCTGGGAGATGGATCATCGTGGTGTCACACACCACGATGAAGCAGATTGAACAAGCGATGATCGCTAGATATGAGCTCCGGCTCTCATATCTGCGATGTCACGATCAAGCGATTTTACATTGTAAAATCGCTTAATCGAACGTTGCGATGTACAAACGATATCGCTTAAGCGATCAAAAAGCAGATTGCTTAAACAATATCGTTCAAGATATTGAACCGTGTGACGGCCGCCTAACAGAAATCTCAGAAAATACAATTATCAGTAACCGACTTCAAAACCAGAAATCTGCACAACTAGTAAAAGAAAATATTATGTACAATAAAAAACACAAAAGGTACAAGTTAAAATCTCAGCATTTGATAATTTGTTATACAGAACAAAATAAACATGAAAAACATATCACATCCAAAATGGTGCAAACAAATAAAATTTTTATATAGTTTAATTTAATTTAAGTGCCACAGCTTTATGTTACTTTGCCTTCCCCCCAAATATAGGATAAAAAAGTAATCAAAAAGTCACCAAGTTCACCAAGATAACACTATTACTACTACTACTTATAATAATAATAATAATAATAATAATAATAATAATAATAATAATAATAAAATTTGCAGCTTACCAAAAACAATGGCAGAGTTGCTGGTTTTTCCATTCCACACCACAGAAAATTTTTAAATATGTTATATGTTAAATTGAATAGTGTAATTAAAAAATATAACTTTTTTTTTCTTTAATTAAGCCCTGATATGTCTACGCAGAAAGAAAAGAAAAAGTGATATTCCTTGAAAGGTCAGGATAAAAAGAGCCAAAAAATAAAAACTGACAATGGTGCCAGTGACTAAAGGTACCATCACACGTGGCAATATTGCTAGCAATTTCACTGGTAATTTGCTGGTTGCAGTGAAATCATGGACACATTGTTCCATTTGTACACGGCAACAAAATAGAACAATGTGTCCATGATTTCACTGCAACCAGCAAATTACCAGTGAAATTGCTAGCAATATTGCTGCTTGTGACGGTACCTTTAAAGAGATCTGCCCTTCAACTATTATACAAAGGGAACCTACCAGGCAATATGAATCGCAGCCTGGCTACAAAATTGCAGTCACATATATATTATTTTCTGAAATAATCCAACTGAGGCTAGTACGACACTGACTTCTCCTAGCACCAAATGAGGTGAATAACAGGTGTTTCCCTCATGTGTAAATAGGTAGAGACCTGTCAATCATCTGTAGCAGAGCAGGAAATCACCAGCGAGGAGCAGAGCCAGACCACTCTTGTCTCCGGCTGAGGACTCTGGCTGTGGTCTCTGGCTGGCTCTTTAGGCTGCGTTCACACATTGTGTATTTTGCCGCACTTTTTTACGCGCGCTTTTCAAAATACGCAATGGTCTCCACAAGGTCAGTGGGTGCTTTGTGATGTCTGTCTATCAAGCATTGCTCCCACCCAGCCAGAATCCTGCACCACACTGATGAGGGGCAACAACCCCGAAACAGCTGTCTGTGGTTGGATACCTAGTCCATGGTAAACCCCTGGCCATATCTTCAAGCTCGCAAGGGCTGGATAGTGACTTAAGGGCTACTAATACCCTGGGCTAGGTCCTTCTCTGGTGGGATAACTGGCTGGTGTCCATGTTGTAGACTCTTAGCCGAGGCTCCATGGACTTCATCTGCATATTAAAATTCTAGGGAGCAATGCACCTTGGGTTTCACTGTTTGAGTGCTTTAACTGGTGCCCGCAGTGTTATCCTCCACTGGTCTCCACAAGGTCAGTGGGTGCTTTGTGATGTCTGTCTATCAAGCATTGCTCCCACCCAGCCAGAATCCTGCGCCACACTGATAAGGGGCAACAACCCCGAAACAGCTGTCTGTGGTTGGATACCTAGTCCATGGTAAACCCCTGGCCATATCTTCAAGCTCGCAAGGGCTGGATAGTGACTTAAGGGCTACTAATACCCTGGGCTAGGTCCTTCCCTGGTACGATAACTGGCTGGTGTCCATGTTGTAGACTCTTAACTGAGGCTCCATGGACTTCATCTGCATATTCAAATTCTAGGGAGCAATGCACCTTGGGTTTCACTGTGTTTGAGTGCTTTAACTGGTGCCTGCAGTGTTATCCTCCACTGGTCTCCACAAGGTCAGTGGGTGCTTTGTGATGTCTATTATATAAAGGGAACCTACCAGGCAATATGAATCGCAGCCTGGCTACAAAATTGCAGTCACATATATATTATTTTATGAAATACTCCAACTGAGGCTAGTACGACACTGACTTCTCCTAGCACCAAATGAGGTGAATAACAGGTGTCTCCCTCATGTGTAAATAGGTAGAGACCTGTCAATCATCTGTAGCAGAGCAGGAAATCACCAGCGAGGAGCAGAGCCAGACCACTCTTGTCTCCGGCTGAGGACTCTGGCTGTGGTCTCTGGCTGGCTCTTTAGGCTGCGTTCACACATTGTGTATTTTGCCGCGCTTTTTTACGCGCGCTTTTAAAAATACGCAATGTGTTTTGTGTCTGCCAGCAAAGTGAATGGGAAATACACTTTGCCGTGCAGACAATGCGTAAAAGTACGCAGTGCTTTGTATGGGAGAAAGCGCAGCTGCGTAAAGAATTGAGATGTCAATTCTTTACGCAGCTGCTCCTGCGTTTTCTCCCTGTGTTGTCACAGAGGGGAGGAAGAATCCTGCTTCCTCCTCCCCTCTGTGACGGCCCATTAGATTTCGCAGTGTATTAATATACACTGTGAAATCTAAATTAAACAAAGGCAAATGTATGAAAAATAAAAAAGAATGAAATACTTACCTCTCGACGCCTTTTCCTGGTGTCCGGTAATGAGGCCAAGCGAGGTGTCTTCTCCCAGGACTTGCCATGATGTCAGAGGGGCGTTCCCGATGCTGATTGGGCGCTCGCAATCATGTGATACATATCACATGACCGCGAGCAGCCAATCAGCGCCTGGAACGCCCCTCTGACATTACCGCAGGATCTTGCAAGACACAGATCTCCTGGCCTCGGTACCGGACACCGGGAAAAGGCGTCGGACAGGTAAAGTATTCATTCTTTTTTATTTTTCATACACTTGCCTTCGTTTAATTTAGATTTCGCAGTGTATATTAATACACTGCGAAATCTAATGGGGCTGTC
Organism: Allobates femoralis; assembly: GCA_033576535.1. Classification (NCBI taxonomy): domain Eukaryota; kingdom Metazoa; phylum Chordata; class Amphibia; order Anura; family Aromobatidae; genus Allobates; species Allobates femoralis. The sequence continues at coordinate 130,324,790 of JARQOC010000003.1, read as the reverse complement.
ACAGAGTGGAGGAGGAAGCAGGATTCTTCCTCCCCTATGTGACATCACTGCGCTTTGTGGGGTAAAGAAAGTGCAGTGTGTGAAAGCCCCTGTGTATTTTGTTGCGCTTTTTTGCGCGGCTGAAAAACGCAGCAAAAAGCGCGTGCAAAAAAGCGCAGCAAAATACGCAAATGTGTGAATGCAGCCTTAAAGTATATTTTAACAATGGAGTCTTTAAACAAAAATATACATGGCTGCAATTTTTTAATTAGGCTGCTAATTCATGGTGCCATGGCTTGGTCATCATGAATATCCTGAATGGTTCCTTTTAAATGGGTTCCTCCACCTAGCTTGCTTCACTGTTTCCGTAATTCCTATATAATTCCCTGAAGAGCATATCTGAAAGCAGCCACCACTGCTGATCCAGATTGAAGAGCTGATGTCAGGGGATCACGTTCTCTACTGCATACACTTCTAATATGCTATAGTTGTATAAAATGGTAAAATGGTATCTGATATCTATTATATATATGGTACGTGTGAGAGTATATTATATAACGATAATTCTATAGAATCTTTTGGAGTTCTACAATGTACTTTTTTCTGTTATTGTTGCTATGTAGAGATGAGCAAAATGACTGTCAAATCCCTGGTCCAGTCTCTAATTTGGTACTCTCTGGCAGTTGGATCAGGGCATTGAGAACTTCTTGGCTAGCACTCAAAAGCCAACATCAGAGGTGCCTTTTGCAATCACTAGGCCTATGTGAGATCATATATATCTTTCTAAAGTATGTGTCTTCAGAATTTGTGTCATTATCAGCCTGACGAAGGGGCCACAGTGTCCCGAAAGCTTGCTATGCTTACCATCTTTTCAGTTAGCCATTAAAAGGTATCAACCACTGAGGACTCTCAGATTCCAATATTTTTCTTTCTACAGTAGGCACTCTAGCACTGTTTTATTATTGCTGACAGTACCCAACAGTATAGGAACACACTCTAGTGAAAAGTTAAAAACTGACCCCAAATTGTCAATTTAGGCACCTTTCACATCAAAAGTATTTGCAATTTTTGGCAGATCCGGCAGGTTTGCCCCATCTGCTGCGAACTGGACACTTGTGGCAAGCCCCATTCATTCCCTATGAGACTTTCGGTTGGGTGCAGCAAGTGCAGCTGTGCTGGATCCAGCAGATCCGGCTCTTGCGGCAGCGCAATAAAAAAACCGCTGCTAGCGTTTTTTCTCCTTCACCGCAAGTGCCGGATTTGCAAAACCACAACTGCTGCACCTGATCCATAGGGACTGAATGGGACTTGCTGCAAGTTAGCCATTACGCGGCTGCCGGATCTGCTGCGAATGGGCAAAACCGCTGATGTGAAAGCTGCCTTAATCATATATTTCCAGGAATACCTATAGATGACTCCCACAGTCCAGAGTTCAAATTTATTATATTTAACAAGATTGGGAAGGTCTTAAAAGTTTGCATTATCTACTATATAATCATCTAATTCTGTCTGTCTCTCTCTCTGTAATGGAAATCCCGCGTTGCTGATTTGTCGTGCCCAGCCGGCAGTGACCAATCAGTGACAGGGGCAGTCCGGCTGCGAATTGGCATGGGATTGAACCATGCACGCCACCGCTACTGTCAGGAGATCAGCGGCGCCAGCCACTGATCTCCCAACGGTAGCCGTGGGTCATCTCCTGCCGCATGGAGGTCAGCGGTGACGCAGTCAGGAGATGACCTGCGCTACGCTAGCCGGTTGTCTCCTGGCTGCTCACAGCAGAAGTACCCCAACTGGCACTAGCAATCTCGCGCACTGTGAAACGCAGCAGTGACCAGGCCCCCACTGTGAGATCGCTGATCTTGTCAGAATGGGGGTACCGTCACACTTGGTGATGCTCAAGCGATCACTACAACAATGCGACCTGGTTGGGACTCCCGACGAAGCCACGGGTCATCTCCTGTCGCATGGAGGTCAGCGGCAACACAGCCAGGAGATGACCGGCGCTAGCCGGTCATCTCCCGGCTGATCGCAGTGGAAGTACCCTGACCACCATATTGGAACACCCAAGTTATTGGTATTCCGATATCATCTCCCGGCTGATCGCAGCGGAAGTACCCTGACCGCCATATTGGAACACCCAAGTTATGGGTATTCCGATATGGCGGACGGGATTCAAATCCCCCCGCCAAGCCGTGGGGGACAACAACCAACAACCTCAATACTACGCCCTAGAGTGACAGGGTCCCAACAACCGTCATATCGTTGCTGAATCGCTGGTGAGATCTGACTGTTTGACATCTCACCAGCGACCACGTAGTGACGCTCCAGCGATCCCAACCAGGCGCATCGTTGTCGGGATCGCTGGAGCGTCGCCAAGAGTGACGGTACCTTACTGATCATTCATTGAATTATTCTTAAATCTTCATAAATAAACTACATATATATTCTAAAATACCTGATGCGTTAGAATCGGGCCACCATCTATAATCTAGTGTCACATATAAATGGGCAGCCTATGCGTCTAGAATTGGTGTAAATGGAGTATTGTCTATAGCAATGCTTGTGGTAAGCGTATTCTAAGCACAAACTGCCTGCAATGAATAGATCAACAGTAGACATTAATTACCGAGAATCGAACATTGCCATGAAGTGAGGGTATCTGACATTCCCATCCTCGTCAAGGGGGATTCTGTCAAGTAGCTGCTCAAAGTCTTCATCAGTAATCTCCACGTCGAACCTGGAACAGAAGTTAGTGCCAGTCAATCACAGAGCTGGTTTGGCTTGCAGGCACACTCATTAATCCAAGCATATGGTTGCCATTAACTCTTTGTCACCTCATTGCCCCTTGCCAGCCAGAGCATACACGTGAATATCAGAAGGTTAATCAGCAGTGAAAGAATTTCAAACTCAAAACCTTGATGGAGAGCTTGGCCAGATGAGATACCAGCATACAGAGCCATGTCGGATTGTCCTGTCTGTAAGACTGTATTCATTAGGCTAAAACAGTGGTATTGCTTAAACAAGCTAACACTTCAAAAGGCTTTTCACTCGCCCCAGTTGGCATGAAAGGAAATGTACAAAAACATTGCTTTTCATGAGAAAAAGGAGTGAATTTGGAAAGCATATAGTAAAAAACTCTTAAGAAGCCTTGCATACATATATTCCAAAAGTGGTTGTATGTATTCAATGGCAAATAAGTGTTTTCTTCCCCGGAGCACAATTTAAGCATAATCCCTAAAACACAGGAATAAATCAGGATGATTTAAGAAAATAATGATGAACAAGGCTGCATTCATTATGTGAAGAGGCTGATAATGGGCAGCCGACTTCTGATGGAGGAAGGTTGCAGAGGGGATGGGAATAGCAGAAAGTTCCTTTACTTGTCGCAAGGGTAAAGAACACTATGCTAAAAGTAACCATTCAGCTCATCTTGCAGACTGTTCATCACTTTGACAGATTTATGTAAATAAAATAGAGCTTTGTAAAAATACAGAAAGATTCCCTGTCATGGCTTTAGACATAAATTTCTTTCTCAGGACTAAATAGGCCACTTACTTAAATGTCCTGTAAAGTTATGTATATCACAGCTGATTAGCATATAAAAGGCAATTCTTTCTGTCCCGATAAAGTACATACACGGTATATAGCCCTTCACAATAAAATATGGTAATATGGTTAATGCAATTATATCGGCGCACACAGCTCTTTAGGGGTTAGATGCATTAACCTTTAGAGACATATGGAATGAAGACAAGTAATATTTAGCATCACAAACCCACATTGCGACAACATGAAGATATTAAGAAGCAGACGATTAGTATGAAGGACATCTGCTCTAACTCCGCGCCATGATGTGTGGGTATTTTTATTCATTTTACATAGAGTCATTTGATATCATACCGTTTATGTTGAGTTGGACATGTTAAAAAAGTACATACATCAACAGATTATAAAAACCTTCTTATTATTTTATGATTATTGATACGTAAAGGAACCTACAGGAATCAGTAGATATGTTTGTTGTTAAGTTTTCCTCATTTTGCTTTACGGACCTGTTGGGTTTTAATGGGTCGAGTACAAGGGTTTCTCACTAACCTTTGTGCTGCACAAAGACTAAGGAGTCTGCAATTCTTTACTATCCCAAAAGTTACCATCATGTCCTTTTATCTAAAAAGATAATGATTTGAATAATATTAAATGAAATAATGCACAGCTGTTTGGTGAACCCTCTATCCAAATAAATGGTAACTTAGAAGTGGTTCAAACTGAAATTAATTTGTTACTAACATACTTTTTATTCAAGATTAGTGAACAGGTTTGGCGGACTCGCCCAGACTTTTCTTAAAGTCCAGGTTGAGGACCGAATGTGACTCGAACCCTGAACTCAGACTTTAAAGTTATGGGATGGGGCCGGAGGGTTGTAAAAGAAAGCAGATGGGTATTAAACACCAGCTCATACTTACCGCATCCCACCGTCCAGCCGTGTCTAATTCTAGGGCCGCTCATTAACTTCCTGGATATTCACTGCAGAGGGACCCAACAGCCAATTACAGACCCTGTCATAGAGTAAGGGTGTCTGTGATTGGTTGCTGGAGTAACCTGAAGCCAGCCCATATATTCTACCATCTAGAACAGAGGTCCCCAACTCCAGGCCTCAAGGGCCGCCAACAGTGCACGTTTTCAGGATTTCTTTAGTACTGCACAGGTGCTAATGTGATCATCTGCACAGGTAATGATTCCAAGCCCTGTGCAATACTAAGGAAATCCTGAAAACCTGCACTGTTGGCAGCCCTTGAGGCCTGGATTTGGGGACCTCTGATCCAGAATGTATGGGCAGTTTCTAGTCTACTTCAACAGCCAATCACAGACGCCCATTCTCTATGACAGCATCTGTGATTGATTGTTCGGCTCCTCTGCAGTGAATATCCAGGAAGTTAATGAGTGGCCCCAGAAGTAAACATGGCAGGACGGTGGGATGAGCTGGTGTTTAATAACTATTTTCCTATTTTCTTTATTTTTACAGCACCCGCCCCCAAATGCTCATTTGTTGGGTGTTTGCCAACATATTTACAACTCTTGTTTACGCTCCCAGTATTTATGAATGTGGATGCTACATACACACACAGTATGTGTTACAAATATTGCATGTTACACACTTGTATACACACAATGCATGTTACACATTCATATGTATATATAGATAGTGTGCATACACTTGTATACACAGCACATACACATGCATACATGTATGCACAGAATTCATACACACATGTAAACACAGGATACATATATGCAGAGATATGTATACATGCATTCAGGGCGTGCTGGGCTGAGTGATTGACAGCTTAGGCCAGGTCCACATCACATTCAGGCTTTCCGTTCCGGTGGCTGCACTTATCATCATTAAAGCACTGTGATGCTTGCGTTTGCTTGCGTTAACGCTGCCATAGACTTACGTTGTAAATCGCATCCAAATGCAAGCAAAAAGGTGCTCGTGTTTGAAAGTATGCATACTTTTCAATGCACAGGATAACGCAAAGTGAAGTGTTATCCTGTGCGTTGAAAAAAATGCATACTTCCAAACGCAAGCACAATTTGGCTTGGCTGGCTTGCATTTGGATGTGTTCACCAATACATCTCTACAGCGTTACAGTGCGTTAATGATGTTGACAAGTGCAACCGCTGGGACAGAAAGCCCGAACGTGATATGGACCTGGCCTCCGTCATCCTATCTGGAGCTGGGATATACTGGGCTATTGGTGTTCTGATTGACAGCTCAGTCGCACAATCTCTTTCTGGAGAGTGCTGGGTTTTTGCATTTGTTTCATGTCTCTTGTAATTGCTCAGCCTTTTAGCTGTACTTTTCCTAGTGCACTGACAGTCTTAGTTTAAGCTCAGTTGTGCTAGTTTGACCTCTTGTATCTGTGTTCTGGGAATAGGTTTTTTGCAGCCTGACCTTGATTGTATTTGACCATCCTTTTATCTTGTGCTTCTATTCTAATCCGCTCCTTTCCAGGTAACAGACCTCGGCCCATGACTTTACTATGCCTTTATTTATCCCCTCTGTCTTGATGTGCTATCCTGACCTGAACATGTGAATACTCTGCTTCTACACACACACATGTATATACAGACCACATGCATACAGAAATATATCTACAAACAGATCACATATATACAGACATACATGTGTAAATAGCACAGACAAAGACACATGTATACAGTGGCGTAATTTCAGGCCCAGGGGCCCCGATGCAAAAGCTCCAACGGGGCCCTGAATTATTGCAAATCTTTAATAGTATTAATCTTTTTCTATAGGCCAAAGGGACTTCTGGGACCCCTCTAGGCTGCAGGGCCCGGGTGCATTTGCAACCCCTGCAGCTATTGTAGTTACGCCCCTGCATGTATATATAAAGTACATACAAAAAAACATATGTATACACAGAGGACAAATAGTTAGACATATATTCATCCACAAATATACACAGTTTTATCTACTATTAGGTTTTTTCTCCTAAATATTTTTGAGCAGTCGTTTTGGATAGTGTGGGTCACGTACGTCGATCAGAAAGCCCCATTTAATTATGGTGGTTAAAGGGGGTTGTTCCTGTGTGAATGTAATGGCAATAAGAATGTGCAACCATAACTTCAATCATACAGCGCATCTCTGTTCTTATGATCGTTGGAGAACCAAGTGGTTGGGTCCTTAGCTATTACATGTATTAGCTATCCTGTAGAAATTAGAATTTATTTATGGCAGTATTCCCCAATTCCAGACCTCAAGGCCCACCAATAGTTCATGTTTTCAGGATTTCCTTAGTTTTGCACATGTGATAAATACAGCACTTTAACTGTGTAATAATAATATTTTTTAAAATATGATCTGTTGGTGGGCCTTGAGATATGGAATTGAGGAATACTAATATATAGGGCAACATCTTTAAAAGGGAAAGGGATGAAAAGAAATGGTATTCCATCACCTTTATATATCTCTTTAACGTTTCTTTCTTTAGCCAGAAATGTGAAATCCATCTTCCCAAATTTATAAACATGAAGAACAGGGGCATAACTACAACAGGTGCAGGGGTTGCGATCGTACCCGGGCCCTGCAGCCTAGGGGAGCCCCAAAAGTCCCTTTGGCCTATAGAAAAAGACTAATGCTATTAAAGATTTGCAATAATTGGGGGCCCCATGGAGCTTTCGTGTCGGGGCACCTGGGCCTGAAGTTACGCCACTGATGAAGAATATTATAAACTAGCTGGGTGCCCGATGCACATGCATCGGGATTCTAGCAGAGCGAGTCTCTGACTCGCAATGGCCGCTTCGCGGCCAATGCTTCGCGCTGCTAAGGCGACTCGCCATGCCCGCTGCGCAGGCATAGCGAGTCGCCTTAGAACTGCTCGCAATGGCCGCTGCGCGGCCAATGCTTCGGGCGTATCCACATGACCACGCTGACTCGCAGCGTGAGCGGACTCAAAAGGGGCAAAAAACCCATTCGTGATTATATAATAGATCTAAATGTATGGGCCAATATATATACATATATACAGTATATACAGTGTAAAAATAATATTTATAAGGTATATATTTTATATATATATGCAAATGTATGTAAATCAATCTGGAATTAATAGGGCTATATAAATGAATAACTACTATTAATATTATCTAATAGTATAGGGGTGATCAATAGGCTGTATCCAGACACTTTTCATAACATGTCCGTGTGTGAGTGGCGCCCTATACAAACCTCATCTGTGTCCATATAAAATAGCAGCAATCACCCCCTCTGTGTTTAGGTAGGCTGAAAGTGGTTGTCGCATTAGTATTTTGCACCTGTGTTACCCCGCCTTTATCATTGGGGCCTGCTGCATCCTGTTAGTGCATTTAGTACCTGACCATATGACTGTTTTCGATGAGTTTCTTTTAAATGATGTCCTTTTCTGTGAATCGTTTTTGATATTATAGGGACTATTAATTAAGCACATATGTATATGAAAGGATGAGACAATGCTTAGCCTTTTTAAGAAAAGAAACCTATAGATATAGATATAGATTAATCAAAGGAAAAAGCATAATAGGCTGCATGGTGGAAGAACAAGGGTAACCTCATACGAATATCAATACATAAGATTTACGGCTAGAGGCACCTGGATTACATGCAGAGAGAAGATCTCACAAATATTAATTCATATAGTTCACAAGTATTGCATCAAGCCCATAATAAAGTGGCCTGTGCATAAACATAAGAACCCTATATCACCTAAATAACCTGAACCATATTGGCTGAGAATAGTTGAGGAAAAAGTCCCAAGGACCCAACACATGTCGCCACCAACAGGTGGCTTCCTCAAGGGTAGAAGGTGTGTACTGGAGTCCATGGTACTTTTTAAAATATACCCAATAATTAGATATGATATAATTCATGTGTTACTATCTGGTGGTCATAGCGGTGCTAATTCGTCAGTGTTCGGAAGTGAATACTGCACAGATGCAGAGAAACTACAGGGTGGGCCATTTATAGGGTGGGCCATTTATATGGATACACCTAAATAAAATGGGAATGGTTGGTGATATCAATTTTCTGTTTGTAGCACATTAGTATATGGGAGGGGAAAATCTTTTCCAGATGGTTGGTGACTATGGCGGCCATTTTGAAGTTGGCCATTTTGGATCCATCTGTATTTAGGTGAATCCCTGTAAATGGCCCACCCTGTAGATAGAGCGAGGCGTCACTCAAAGAATGAAAGTGCAAGCATGCGCAGACCATCATAAGATGGACATTGTAGCCAAAAGTGACTGAGCGAGGAATAGTGGGAAAGGCAGCGCAATGATAATCCCAATCATTATTCATTATTCTTGTCTTTAAAGTTTACTTTGAGCATGTGATTGGTTGATAATGTTGTCGTGATGCCAGGGGCATAACTACAATAGGTGCAGGGGTTGAAATCGCACCAGGGCCCTGCAGCTTGGGGGGGGGCCCCAAAAGTCCCTTTGGCCTATAGAAAAATACTAATACTATTAAAGATTTGCAATAATTGGGGGCCCCATTGGAGCTTTCGCATCGGGGCCCCTGGGCCTGAAGTTACGCCACTGGGTGCCGCTCATTTTCTAACACCATTCAGAAATACAGAATTAGCATCCTGTGCCTTGCTGTGTGAAATAGGAGCAGAGGGATGCACTGATTATATGGAGTTTGTCTGGACCCCATATAAATCAAGGGAGCTAATATGCTTCCATTCCAAAAATCAATGCACAGGATGCTAATTCTTTCATCTGTTCTGTTTGTCTGTTCCGAATGTAACGGAAAACATAATAGGACATGTGAACAGAGTGTACAGCCGGGTATTCAGATCGATCAGATACCACACTGCTAATGGCTGCCAGTACTGTATGTCTCTACACACCAGACACTGATATCATACATACATTTTATATATATATATATATATATCAGCAAAAAAACTGCAAAGCACTCGTTACACTGTGCGAAAAGTGCAAAGCTGTGCTGCTGGATGAACATGCAACAAAAAACAAAAAATCACAGCTGCACTCAGTCTAACCAACAAGTGTGTGCTGACAAGCAATAATGGTTTGAGAAAAAAATTAAAAAACATTCGTTTCTCGGCGGCCCCGGGGTCCGGAGGGTCCTAACACTGACATCCCTGCCAGATCCTTGTCCGTGGACTCCCTGGTCCTTCTGACCTCATCCTAATCCCTGAGCACCTGGGGTCGGTGGGGGTGTCAGCACACACTTGTTGGTTAGACTGAGTGCAGCTGTGATTTTTTGTTTTTTGTTGCACGTATATATATATATATATATATATATATATATACATATATACACACTCCAGCAGGACATACGTTTAGAGAACTGATATTGAGCTATCGGTATAGCTATTGGAGAACCATGCCGCTCTCCCACAGCTATTTATTCCTGTATCTATGCATATTCAAGGTGTCCCTGTTCACTGGTGGCATTGGGGCAGCTGAACTAGGAAACTAGTCAGACATGTGCTTAACATACATCAGGCTTTACTATGAATGACCCCTGCATCCCTATAAAACTTTCATTTTTATGTCAGTCGTCCACACTCCAACAATGGTTGTTATGCATGAGGGCTGAATGGGAGACAGTGATGGACCATTGAGACAATGGTGGGATTAGGAGACAATAGTGGGAATCAAGACTACAGAGGTTATGAGACAGTGTAGAGGAAGGCACAGGAGCAGCAGGGGAAGACGATGAAGGAGGGGGTGCAAATACTTAAAAATAAGGAAGCATTGAGTTAAACACAATATATCTGCTGAAAAAAAGATTGGTGCTCTTGGAAATGCAAGCAACACATATAATACACTCAAGAGGGGATAAAATCACATGGTAAGTATGATGATTATAAGATGAAAACGTCTGTAAAGTGATATACGTCTATTAAGTATTGAATATAAAATATAAAAATCACTGAATTTGTAATTATTTTTGCCATTATTATATAAGTAATATATAAAGTAGGAGACCTGAAATTGGTTTCAGGGTTATGGTAATTCATGGACAGTCCAGTTGCTGATGAGCAGCATTACTAGCAAAAAAAATACTATAGAGATAGGATAAAACTCCAAACAACTCAAGAAGATATCAAAAAACATATTTTTTTTAGTGCATTAAGATAGTTATCACCATGAAAGGCATACCACATAGCAGTGGATAGGCAACACTGCATTACCAACCATATGCAACACCTTCATCTAAAGTCAATAAGACTTTCAAAATAACCAAGCAAGCAGCAGAGAACAGTTTATGAGCCTAGTAATGTCTTTGCAGTCTCCTACTCAGATATACAGTACCAGTCAAAAGTTTGGACACACCTGTTTATGCAATGAATTTCTTTGTTCATATTTAAATATGTATATTATAGATTCAGTCTGAAGGCATCATATTCACAAAGGACACTTATGAAAACTCAGAGTAAAGAAACGTGTGTGAAAAAAACATAATATGTGTTAAACCTTGGATTCCTCATAGCACTGCCCTTTTTCTGTGACATAATTACACTCTGCTTGAATTAACTTCCAATGAACAATTATGACTCGAGAGTTAGGTTAGGAAATCCAGAAAACTGCTACAACATTGAAGATATCCTGAAGTGCAGTTATAAAAACCATCAATCTCTATGATAAAATTAGCTCTCGTGAATAACGTTTCAGAAATGGAGCTGCTGCAGAAAAATAGATAATCAGTTACCAGCCTCATGAACTGCAAGTTAATGGTAACAGACCGGGGGTATAACTACAACAGGTGTAGGGGTTGCGATCGCACCCGGGCCCTGCAGCCTAGTGGGGCCCCAAAAAAAGACTAATACTATTAAAGATTTGCATTAATTGGAGGCCCCGTTGGAGCTTTCGTATCGGGGACCCTGGGCCTGAAGTTACGCCACTGTAACAGCCCTCTCTAATGATGCAGATTCAAGTTTCAGACACATCTCAATATAAACTGTGCTAAAGAGAGCACTAGAAGCAGGCCTATATTTTCGAATTGCTGTTAAGGAGACAATAATTAGGACTATTAAACAAAAAGAGCTTGTTTGGGACAAGTAATACAGGAACTGGACGTTAGCTCGGTGGAAATCTGTAATGTGTTGCAATGAGTAATATAGTAACAATTTGGCCACAATCTCCATAGCTTTATGTGAAACAGAAGAGGTGCACCGATGATTTATAAATGTGTGGCGCCCACTGTGAAGCATGGCAAAAAGGGATAGCGGTGTTGCCATAGTATTATCCAATGACATGGCACCCCATCTGGTTCCATTTACTAGGTCCATCATTTGTGTTGCAAAAGGACAGTGGCCCAAAACAGACCTCCAGGCTATGTAAGTGTCACACGGCGTTTGTCTCAAAACTTGCATAGTGTCATGGTAGCATCTGGCGCTGTTCACACCACAGACTCTGACACTCTACACTATGGTTTCTCTGATGTCTCTGAGTTGCGCAGCTGTGCTCGGATGGCGATCGGTTGTAATTAAGACACCATAGGTGAGGGCAACAGAAACGAATTAAAACTACTGAAAAAAATGAGGGTCTAAAATTGTTCGCTGAGCTCCATTTGTATGACACTTGACTTCACAATTTATTCAGCTGAATCCATGATTATTAGTCTAATTTAAGGTCCATTTGAAGAGGTACAGAGGCCAAAAAATTACCGTAGCCTTTGAGGAAGGTTTTAGATCGGTTCTTTTGAACTCTTCTGTCCAGAACCAGCTTTACTAGGATTTAGTTCTTGTTGAAGACAAGTTTTTTTCTCTCTTTTTATTTTGTCTGTTCATAGAATGGAAGTCATTTTATTATTTACTGCCGATTCAGTAAGTTCATTTTGTACTAATAGTAAACCTTTACTTTTACCTTTACCTATCTCTAATGGTGGGTTTACACACAAGGATATCGTTACAGATATCCTTGGAAAAGTCACGTGACTGAAATCATGCGAACAATATGTATATATCGTTCGTGCGTCGTCACACACAAGGATATCGGTAATGATATCCATTTTGGTAGCGCGCCTGTATCGGAGGGATATTTTTCCATCCGATGCTGAGCAATGCCGTTACAACAATGTGCCAGCGCTGTGACAGCAGAATGAAATGGCGACTATTCCCATAGAGTGGGAGCCATCTTGGGGCGACGTGATCCACGAAGCCTATTTGGTAGAGAAGCACAGTCATTGGCCCAGCAGATATTGGTTGCTGGGCAGAATGATGTCACAGGAAATTTGAGCGGGAACAAGCCCGCCAAATTCAAATTATCTAATTGGCAGGCCACTCTCTAACAATAGTATAAAAGGGGGCAATAATTGGCCGGACAATTCAGTGTAACAGCAGTTGCTGAAATTGCTGACCTGGAAGAGGTGACCAAGCAGTGCCATGGAACACCTTATGGAGCGACTGCTGCAGAAGGCAGGAGAACAGGGAGGAGAAGCCTGGCTCCGCAGATGCCTAGGAGAAGAAGAAGGATCGTTTCCTCGACCGGAAACGATGAGGGATGAAGTCGCAGTCCTGGACCCGACAGCGCGCCGCAGGAGCCAACGCCAGAAGCGCCAGAGGAAGGAGGCATATTCACCGACTTCCTGTAGATCGACTCGGAAGCAGGCGAAGGGCGGAGGTGGGGGCAGTCATACGAGCCGGTCAGAAGCGTTCCGGGCATCGAGACGCCGGACGGAGGATGCTGCAGCGGTACAGCGAGTCGCAGAGGATATGACGTCAGACCGCCATCGGGAAGTGACGTCCCGCAGCCCGGAGGCGGATAATACAGCGGAGGCAGATGGAGGCCCGGCGCTTAGCACCTACACAATGGGCCAGGTAAACAGTGTAAGGAGGGGCACGCAGCCCTCCACAGCAACTGAGCAAAACCTGAGGGCGAGAACTGGCAGTTCTGCTGTGCCCCCATCCCACAATGTGCAGGCAGGCTGGCAGAACCGCCATTGGGATGTAACCCCAATTGGGAGGCACAGAGCTATCGAACCGGGCTTGGATGCCGCATTGTTAGCGGGCCCAAGCCAGGAGCACAGGGGATATTCCCCCATGAGCTCCTCGGCTCCTCTTTTTCATATGGTCCCCAACGGGGATAGAGGAGCTGTTATGCAAGGGCTGAACCTGCCGAGTGGCCCTGTACCAAGGGGTGTGGTAGGTGCATCTAGCACTCCAAGCACCACTCAGAGGAGCGCGAGTCCAGCACTCCAAGTCTGGGGTGTGCAACAGAACGACGGAGCGGAACCAGAACCGCATCAGACCGGCAGCCGTGACGACGGGGTTAGCTCTCCGGGTCTTCCTGCCATAGATGCCATCACAGAACATGGAACTACTGCCACGTCAGGATACGGTGAGAACCAATCTATGTCTATGAATAACTTTGTTTGTCCTTCGTTAGCTTCATCTATTTTCGAATTAGTTACACAGGCAGTAGCAGCAGCTTTGTTAGCCTCCCCCCCCCCCTGGGGCGGCCTCACAGGCGAAGCCTAACACGGGTATCCCCGAAATGCATCTGAAGGAGGCTCTCCCCTGTGAGGTATCCCCGTTGGGATTTCATTTGACAAGTAAAATGAAAGAAAAGATTTGGAATAGCGAATTCGTGGATTTGTTTTCACTTTTGCCGAATCGTGACTCGTTCAAGTACGAGGGACGAGACGACAAAGAGGGAGACAATAAAAAACGAATATACAGATCATTTAATTCATGGCTACAAGCCTTCTTGATATATTCGGCTGTGTTGGGAGAAAAATCCCCCAATCTATGCTCGGGAGTGTTCCAACACGTGGATACAATCCTCGAGGCTTATAGACAGTTCGGTGGGACTGGATGGTTGAATTATGACGAAGCCTTTCGTCAAAAGTTAGCCGTACACCCCTCACTGAAATGGGGAACCAAGGATGTAGGCCTTTGGCTACAAATGATGATCCCCCAGCGCCAACCCCCAGCGAAGCAGATTACCTCCCCCGTGGGTAGGAAGGGATTCTGCTTCGCATTTAATGAATCTTCGTGCGGTGGCTACAAAATTGCCGTTATCGACACGAGTGTTCATCATGTGGGGGGCCACATTCAGCAGTAAAATGTTTCAGGAAACCAAATACAGTAACAGCCAAAGAGCCCTTTCTTAAAAGCCCCGAGCCCAGTGAGGCTCACAAACCTGTTGCCTTGGCTAAAACAATACCCGGATCAGGCTAGCGCGGAACTGTTGCGTTCCGGATTTGAGTCCGGTTTTTTCGTTCCTCCTTTCCTCGGATCTGGTTATCTACCCCGTAATAATCTGCCTTCAGCAAATAGGTTTCCTAGTATTATTTGAGAAAAAATTAATAAGGAATTAACGGCTGGTAGATGCCTTGGCCCCTTTTCAGACCCCCCTTTCAAAAATTTTCGCATTTCCCCACTCGGGATAGTCCCCAAAAAAGAGAAAGGATCTTTTAGAATGATTCACCACCTGTCCTATCCTGAGGGTGCGTCATTAAATGATCAGGTGGACCCAAGGGTTGCATCTGTCTCTTATGCTTCCTTTGACTCTGCAGTCGAACTGTTACAGAGATTTGGGAAAGGAGCGTTGTTGGCTAAATCCGATATTCAATCGGCATTTCGCCTACTACCGGTCCACCCTTCCGGGTTTAATTCTCTGGGTTTTACCTTTGAAGGACAATACTTCTTTGATAGATGCCTCCCAATGGGATTCTCCATGTCATGTAATTATTTTGAAACGTTTTCATCTTTCCTTCAATGGTGCACTCAGGAGAGTTTCCCGGGAGGGGGGATATCCCATTACCTGGACGATTTTTTATTTGTCGGACCCCCTGGATCCAAATGTTGTGACTCATTACTTAACTCATTTTTGTCACTTATGTCCCATTTTGGCGTCCCAGTAGCGTTTGACAAAACTACATTGCCACATACGTCCATAGAGTTTTTAGGGATCTTAATTGATTCCGAGAAAATGGAGTTTAGACTCCCAGACGATAAGCTCGTCAAATTACGTGGAATGATCGAATCCTTTAAAGAGAAGCCCACAGCCACACTAAAGGAATTCCAGGTATTAGCAGGGTCCCTTAACTTTGCATTACGTGTCATCCCATCGGGTCGGCCGTTCCTACGGCGATTATACGAGGGCATGTCGACAGCTAAATCTACGTCACATATATTAATCTCACAATCCCTGAAAATTGACTTAAATACGTGGTCGGAATTTTTGTCCCGCTTCAATGGAATTACTTGTTGTCAGATCCCCTTCGTCAAGGCCGCAGACTTGCAATTACACTTCTCTACGTCTAGCAACGGGTTAAGGATTAATTTTAGAACTCAATGGGTTTGTGCAACTTGGCCCGAAGAGCTTTCGGTTCAATTTGCCAATTCCCCTCCACTCCGTGATACATTTGCTTTAATGGTTATTTTTAATCTTTGGGGTACCTCCCTAGCAAACAGGAGAATAATGTTTGATACGACTGATAAAATTTCGGCATTTACGGTAAATTCATTGTCTTCCAAATCTTATTTAATCTATAGAATTTTAAAAAGTCTATCGCTTATTTTGCTAGATTATAATATTTGGATAAAACTTCAAATACCTACACAAAATAGTGATTCCTTTTGTGCTCTTCTTTCCCGCAATGACACGGCGCGGCTCCAGGCCAGATGTCCATGGGCGGAATCAAACAGCATACCAATCCCAACGGACTTATGGAATCTCCTATTGGGCTGATACCACAGTTCGTACAACAATCCCTCGCACCACGGACTTGGGCGTCCTATTGTTCATCCTGGTACTCATGGGCGCAATTCTGTGCTGATTATGGTGTTTCCCCCAAATCTGCAGCTAGTCAGGCATCCCTCCCGTTCATTCAGTCCCTGGCGGCTAAACAATTGGCTTATTCGTCTATAACGAAAACGATCGCCGGAAGTCCTTTCTAATCAAACAATTTTTAAAAGGCTACAAAAAATCCTTTTGTGTGCCAGATGCTAGATCTCCTATGCCTCTGTCAACACTGGCAAATGTATGTGAAGCTTTAAGCGAGGTCTGCGTCAATAGTTACGAGGCAATTATGTTTAGGGCAGCATTTCTCACATTATTTTTTACGGCAATGAGGATTGGTGAATTGGTGTCAGTTAGTAAAACAAACAAGTCTGGTCTCCGAGTGGACGATATTTCATGGTTAAAAGCGTCCCTGTGCATTTACTTGCGCAAATCTAAGACTGATCAATTGGGCAAAGGCCAAGTAATCATCTTGCATCCGTCTGTCAATGATGTTTTTTGCCCGATGGTAGCAATGAGGACATGGCTAAGCATCCGCACCCCTGCTAATGGCAGCTTATTTATGCACGCGGATGGTACCCCGCTGACTGTGTTCCAATTCAGGTCAGTCTTACGTAAATGCTTAAATCACCTTGGTCTAAAGGACCTAAAAATAACATCCCACTCATTTCGTATTGGAGCTGCCACCTTGGCAGCCCAGCAAGGTCTGAACGAGACTTGCATTAAGAAACTGGGTAGGTGGACATCCAACTCATTTAAGAGATACATACGCCCCATTGTCCATGATGTTTAAACTGTACATGCTTTTGTTACGAACATTCTAACGATGCATTTATCCCGTAGGCCATAAAGTAGTATGGATCATCGGCCACTCATTCATTTATTGGGCCCACAAGAGGGCCAAGAACAGAAGCTATTCTGAAAATCTCTCGTTCAGCGAGTCCGGAGTCACCATTCATTGGCATGGGGTAAGGGGTTTGAGGTGGCACAATCTTAACGAGCTAATCCTACATTTGTCTGGCCAATTTCCACGACCGGATTTAGTGATCTGCCACGCAGGAGGGAATGACCTGGGTAAGGGTTCCACTTTGGACCTTCTGTGGCGCGTTAAATCAGATTTTTGTTGGCTCGCCCAGAAGTTTCAAGGTTCGACTTTTGTATTTTCTGAGGTAATACCACGACTATCGTGGAAGGTTAGAAATAACATGTTTTTAGAAAAAATGCGTAAGAGATTAAATAGAGAGATGGAAAAGTTTTTACCCTCTATAGGCATGTTTTCCTATAGGCATAAGGAATTGGAAGATTTCGTTCCTGGCTTATATCGCCAGGACATGGTTCACTTATCAGATGTGGGCCTCGACATTTTTAATGTCGGTGCACAGAGCATTGTGGAGGCTTGGTTGGGTGGGGTCGGCACCTCTTAGGTGCCGCCCTGATGGGTCACCCAGCTTTGCTGGGGGAAGCAGTGCATTAAATAAAGTTACAGTTGCAGTATTTATTAATAAAAAGTCATTTGTTTACATGACTATGGATGGAAAGTGTTTTTATAAACAATCTGATGAATAAACAATTTTTGAAAATGGATACATTATTAAATCTTAATAAAGTACCAGCCTGTTATAACCACAATGCTCTGTTCTCTCCTTCATTTACGGTAAGAAGGGTAGAAGTGTTTTCCTCTAATCTTAAGTAAGTGAGCGCTGTCACCCCACTGGCACAATATTGTATGTTTAAAAAGTCATTTCATAACTTTGAATGTGAAATCCCTTCATGATTTCACATGTAAAAGCCGCTCCTGCAGCTCTGTGCTACATGTCGGCACAGAGCTGCAGGAGCAGGTATATAAAGCCGGTTTAAAATGGGTTAATGTTAGTGTGCCACATGTCCCCAGAGAGTG
Source organism: Allobates femoralis (assembly GCA_033576535.1). Taxonomy (NCBI): domain Eukaryota; kingdom Metazoa; phylum Chordata; class Amphibia; order Anura; family Aromobatidae; genus Allobates; species Allobates femoralis. The sequence goes on along the minus strand of JARQOC010000003.1, from coordinate 130,306,633 downwards.
CCCACACTCCCCTGGAGCCATGTAGCCCATTACATTGGTACTGCAGGGGTTAAATCATTCAGTTATCAGACTGTCGGCTCTGCTACATTCATTCATAAAACGCCGGCGGCTCCTATTATTTTACAGTGCGCCGTGAACAATTATTAAACAGCTCCCTGAATAGGGAGCTGTAGCAGGTACTAACGCTAGATGTGTACTGTACCCGTCCCTGGCCATGGTGCTGATCGCTTCAGCATTAATAACTATGGGCTGCGCACATTGAAACTCCGGTGCGCGGCCAATAGTTATTAATGCTGAAGCGATCAGCACCATGGCCAGGGACGGCTAGAGTACGCATTTTGCCTAAGTACCTTGACACTCCGTATTCAGGGAGCTCTTTATCAATTGTTCACGGCGCACTGTAAAATGACAGGAGCCACCGGCTTTTTATGAATGAATGTAGCAGAGCCGACTGTGTGTGGCTTCTGATAACTGAATGATGTAACCCCTGCGGTGTCAAGGTAATGGGCTACATGGCTCCAGGGGAGTGTGGGTACTCTTTGGGGCCATGTAGCACAATATTATTAACCGCTTAAACACGGGTTTATAGCCACTCCTGTAGCTCTGTGCCGACATGTAGCACAGAGCTGTAATAGCGGCTTTACATGTAAAATCAGTACAGTAAAATGTTTTTATTACAGGTTTATAATAAAATGACAGCAGCAGGAACAGAAGTTCTTTGAACGATATCGTTCAAAAGGCTTCACACTGAACGATGTGGCACATCGTTCGGACGTTAATTGGATGACGAACGACAGATTTGAGGTCAGGATCTCAAATCTTGGATGAACGATCCAACGATCTTTTCATCCTAAATCCTATATCATTCATTTACACGCAAGGATGCACAAACGATATCTTTGGAACAATCACATATCTGTGATGTTTCAAGGATATCGTTCAGGATATCGTACCGTGTAAACCCACCATAAATGTTAACGGTCTAAAGTCTCCCAATAAAAGATATTTGATATGGAGAGACCTCAATAGAAATAGAATAGATGTTGTGGGATTATAGGAAGCTAAATTCGACATGGAAAATGCACCTAAATTCTTTAATAGGCATTACCCACATGTTTATTTGGCATCAAACAAAAAAGAGAAATTGGGAGTCGCTATCTTAATTGGATCAAGTTAAATTTGAGGAGTTAGAGTTATTTAAAGATGAGGAGGGCCACTTTTTAGTCATGATTTGTAAACTTGACGATTGTGAATAAACTCTAGTCAACATATATGCCCTCAACAAGGGCCAGATTACATCTTTTAATAAACTTATGACCATCGTAAGATGGGTGCAAAGTGGCTCATTAATCATCATGGGTGACTTCAATGCTGAACCAAATGGCTTGTTGGATTCCTCAAATAAGGCAAGAAACACCAATACTGGTTTAGACTCGTGGTTGAATAAAGAGGAACTTTATGATGTATTCCGCTGTATGAATTCTTCATCAGTGGAATTGACTCACCGTGGCCGGGACTCCGGTTTAGACAGGCGATGCTTCCTTCCTCCTTGTCACGGGTGGACCGCGCCTGCCGGTAGTGGGGCCCGGTGTAGTGCAGATCAAAAGTGAAGACGTCTTGGTGGAACAGATTAAAGGGGTTTTAATTTATTCGTGACGCCACCTATGAGTAGATTCGGTAAGGGCTACCAACGCTGCGGAGCCCCCGGGGATGGACAGCAGCAAGATGTTACACTCCCCACAGGCTGAGCGGTGATCCCCGGAGGCTGGAGCTGCTCAAGATGATGTGCGGCAGCTGCGGTTACCTGTTAGTGCGGACGGACAGTTCATAAGGAGGCACAGACACAGAAAGTCTCTATAACGGGTCTTTACTGTAACCAGTAGGCAGTACATGGCATACAGTGGTTGAGTAGTGGACCAGGTGGACTCAGCAGTGATGGTGTCCCTTAGAGATCCGCAGTGTTCCTCCATTCTACCTACTTAGTTTCTTGCCAGCGTCGCCCAGGAATACCAGGTCGGGTACGGGGAGGCTGCTTCAATGCCCTATCCATGCTGTACGTTCTGGATGCTTTGGGGAGCCTTGGATCCCTCAGTGGGTACACCGCTGGTTAGACGACTGGAAACTGGCTGGTGGTGGGGTGCTCCTGTAAAGCTGATCCTCCACTCTTCTGGTTCGCGTGGCAGAGGTGAACTGCTGCCAGCTTCGGTACCAGTGAACCGGCTGTGAGTTGTGGGCACGGGAGTCTTTTGGGAACCCGTGTAGAAATGCCCAATCCCGGTGGTTAAGGCCTCAGGTGCTGACACCCGACCGGTGACGGCCCAGGGGCCCGCACGGGGTGCGGAGCCCCCGCTCCTCTCCAAGTTCTAGTCTGCTCTTGTCAGGTTCTAGATCCTTTCTCTACTAGATCATTGTGTGTTCTACTACACTACCCTAACACTCCACCCCCCAGGACCTATGATTGGTCCCCTGTTCTAGGTGTTGCATGTTGGGTTGGATCTCTATGTTAACCGGATCATTGCTGAGTCAGAGGATATTGCGGCTGCATTTGTGGCTGCAATACCCTCTTGTGACGCACTCGTTGCGGGGCGCCACACTCCCCCTTGGTTGAATACGCTTGTCCCCAAGCGTCACACTACTCACATTACAGAGGTTTTTTTTTAATATTTTATAACAGGTAATACACTTTTATTAATGACAAGTCATATATGCATAAAAGTGAAAAGGTAAATAACAGGTTAACACATTGCGCGGACCCGGCGGGCGGTCGGCTGTCCTTAGAATAAAAGTTCAGGCTGTAGCCGCCAAGTCGCGGTGTTACGGTGCAAACAGAAGTCTCTTTTAGTAGCAAAGTTCAAACAACAACAGTCACTTATGGAGGGCAGTGTTCCGGACTCGTATAGCGAACCACCCATCACGGCATATATGGCGCTCATAGGTTACTATGTCTCCTCTATACAAGTCTCGGCTGGGATGACCTCGCGGTAGATGCGATTCCACATCACGGCGCCCCACAAACACTTCAGTACTCACACCCTCCTCCCTTACAAATCCCCACCCGGTGGACAAGTTAAAGGTGCTTACCCGCCCGGTTTTACGGAATTGTTCAGGTAATGGAGATTGGCGGCGGGCCTCGGAGCGAGCCTGCATGTTGGCTTGCAGTCGAGTGTGCCACTCGTCTCTCCGGATACGACGTACCTCTTCGTCGGAGTGATGCGGCGTGTGGATAAAGTCACTACGGCGTGCTGGTTGTTGAACTGCTCGAGCTTGGTGGGCAGTCTGGAGTGGAGCCCGGTTCAACGGAACCGGAGAAGATGCTGTTGCGGCGGCACCCGACCAGTGCACCCGAGCTGATCGCCCGGCAGAAGGGTTCCGTGTGTCTCCCCAGGCGAACCCGGTGTGGAGATCCTCAGGTGAACTGTAGGTCTCCTCGTCATCCTCCTCGACCTCTCCTTCGATGACTACGTCGGGCTGCTCGGCTGATGAAGACGATGGGATGGAATCCTCTGGATCGGTGGGTGGCTGTGCTGCAAAGTTCTCCTCAGGATCGTTGTGCAGGACTTCCAGGCTGCCTGCCTCTTCTTCTGTAGCAGCGGGAAGTGGTGTTTCAATCCCGGTCACCAGGTAGGCCTCTGTAATAGCAGAGGAGGCCTCCGGTTCAGGGGAGAAACGGGCGACAGTCTCAGTAGTGGTGAAACTAGTCGCGGGTTCCGCAGGTGGAACCAGGTAGGTGTCGGCTTCTTCGTGGGAGCGTATTGGAAGCTCCAGCTCTGGAACGGGGTCGGCTGCGGTTTCGTCCGCTGGAACGGGTCGAGCTGTGGTCCTCACGGGAATGATACAGTCTATTGGCTCCGGTGACGAAGCAGGACAGGTGGTGGGCGACGGTGAGGCTGTTGAAAAGCTGGCGATGTCGTCTGGGCTTGGAGAAGCTGTACCCGGTCGGCTCTGCTGCATCGCATGATGGAGTCTTCTGCCTAGGGTCGCGCTCCAGCTGCGAATCGTCCATTCCACTGTCTCAAGTAGTCGCACCCGGAGGTCTTGTAGAGCCTCTAGCCAGAAGTCGGGGCTGCCGTCTATGGTAAGGGCAGGATCCGGACCCGGTTGGCCTATGGCTGCTCTGGCCTCCGCCTCGACCTCCCGCATTAGGTCTTGGAGTCTCGTGCTGGCCATTCTCTTCTTGGAGGGAAACCACACCCGTTAAACCGGTAAGCGTTCTGGTAGAGCTGGTGAAGAAGTCTTCTCTCTGTCTGTGACACTCCCATTTCCTCTGGGCTTTTGTAGTCCAATCGTGGGAAAAGTCTTTGGGGTCCGCCCCCATGGTTGATTCGAGCAATCAGGGCGGACAAAGAGTTTGGCGCCTTTTGTCTTTAGCCCTCCCACGGTGAGGGGGGGGGTTGACTCACTCCTGGGCTTGCACGTGGCGGCTTCTTGTGGCGGGAATGCCTTCTTGGGCGCCATCTTGACCCAATGGTGAAAAGGCGGGAAAGTTCTTTTAGGGACGAACAAAGTCCAAATTGTAGACAATAAAGTCCAATTTAAGCACATTATACCCGTTGGGTAACGGGCCTGCTCGTATCCTGTTCGTGACGCCATTTTCTGACTCACCGTGGCCGGGACTCCGGTTTAGACAGGCGATGCTTCCTTCCTCCTTGTCACGGGTGGACCGCGCCTGCCGGTAGTGGGGCCGGTGTAGTGCAGATCAAAAGTGAAGACGTCTTGGTGGAACAGATTAAAGGGGTTTTAATTTATTCGTGACGCCACCTATGAGTAGATTTGGTAAGGGCTACCGACGCTGCGGAACCCCCGGGGGATGGACAGCAGCAAGATGTTACGCTCCCCACAGGCTGAGCGGTGATCCCCGGAGGCTGGAGCTGCTCAAGATGATGTGCGGCAGCTGCGGTTACCTGTTAGTGCGGACGGACAGTTCATAAGGAGGCACAGACACAGAAAGTCTCTATAACGGGTCTTTACTGTAACCAGTAGGCAGTACATGGCATACAGTGGTTGAGTAGTGGACCAGGTGGACTCAGCAGTGATGGTGTCCCTTAGAGATCCGCAGTGTTCCTCCATTCTATCTACTTAGTTTCTTGCCAGCGTCGCCCAGGAATACCAGGTCGGGTACGGGGAGGCTGCTTCAATGCCCTATCCATGCTGTACGTTCTGGATGCTTTGGGGAGCCTTGGATCCCTCAGTGGGTACACCGCTGGTTAGACAACTGGAAACTGGCTGGTGGTGGGGTGCTCCTGTAAAGCTGATCCTCCACTCTTCTGGTTCGCGTGGCAGAGGTGAACTGCTGCCAGCTTCGGTACCAGTGAACCGGCTGTGAGTTGTGGGCACGGGAGTCTTTTGGGAACCCGTGTAGAAATGCCCAATCCCGGTGGTTAAGGCCTCAGGTGCTGACACCCGACCGGTGACGGCCCAGGGGCCCGCACGGGGTGCGGAGCCCCCGCTCCTCTCCAAGTTCTAGTCTGCTCTTGTCAGGTTCTAGATCCTTTCTCCACTAGATCATTGTGTGTTCTACTACACTACCCTAACACTCCACCCCCCAGGACCTATGATTGGTCCCCTGTTCTAGGTGTTGCATGTTGGGTTGGATCTCTATGTTAACCGGATCATTGCTGAGTCAGAGGATATTGCGGCTGCATTTGTGGCTGCAATACCCTCTTGTGACGCACTCGTTGCGGGGCGCCACAGAATACACTCACTACTCGGATACTCGTGGCTCGTTCGCCAGGATAGATTTGTACTTTCAGACATTCATACGCTTTAGAGGTTTAAATCTATTGCGATTCTTCAAAGAGTGTGGTCAGACTACTCACCTGTTTTGTTTGAGATTCCATCATTTCATCAAAATCTAGGACAAACAGTCTGGTGAGCCAATTCATACCTCTTTCATCATCCAAATGCTAAAAAACTGATTCAGGAGACTTTACATTTTTATTTTAAGGAAAATGACACTCTAGAGTCTAGACACTTCTATTGCAACTCTCTGGACAGCCCATAAGGCTGTGATTAGGGGCCAATTAATACTACTGAACTCAAGGCTGAAGATATCTAGAATTGCTGAGATTCCGAGAAGCTTTTACATCAGATACATTTCTTAGAAGACAAACAATGGAATCTCCAAAATAGATGTTCATAAAGAAGTCCTACGTTTGAGAATAGATCTTCGTTCTTTTCTAGCTTGGGATTATAAGATGGTTTGTCTTTCTAAAGCTAATTTTTTTACTGCAATGACAAGCCAACAAAATTGTTTACAAAAAGGATTCAAATTCTTAGTACCAAGACTAGAATTCTTCAAATAAAGAATTGTAATAATTTGGTATGTAGACAACCGAAAGAAATTTCAGAGATATTTAAGGATTTTTACATCTGAGATGAAGATGAAAGGGCGGGCTATGATACGTCCGCGATGACCACGACAAGACAGACAGGATGCTCTAAAATTCCTTATTGTGCCGACGCGTTTCATAGCACCTTTGCCACTTCCTCATGACGATTAGATCTAATTGCCCAGAAGAAGTAGCAAAGGTGCTACGAAACGGGTCGGCACAATAAAGAATTTTAGAGCATCCTGCCTGTCTTGTCGTGGTCAGCGCAGATATATCAAATATATACATCAGCCCGTCCTTTCATCTTCATATCAGATTTTTCTTTCCTCGGGAGTCTGCAGCGGCCACCACTTTCCTGCCTGTGTAGTTGGTTGTGACTCTTACAATCTCATGAGGTGAGTGTTACTTTCATAGTGCACTCCCTGTTACGGCCCTATGTGCGCTCTCTTCTCTTTCATTGCTGGAATTTTACATGAAATTATATAATTTGAAGAACGACCCTATGGAGATTCTGCCTTCACCAGAAGAAATTAATTCCTTTCTGAATTCAATTCAATTACCATCCCTTTCGCAGCAGGAATTGGAGTTCTTAAATTCCCACTTTACGAAGTCTGAGGTTCTAACAACAATAGGTGTCTTAAAGAAATGTAAGTCACCTGGTCCCGATGGTTTACCTAATGAGTATTATCAGAATTTTAAGTCCTGCTTGGCACCTCACCTTACTAAGCTTATAAAATTAACTAACCTTGGCTGTGATTCACTTCCTGCAGAAATGCAGGAGGCAATCATCACTGTTATATCTAAAGGGAAAGGTGAAACAGACATAGTAGGGAATTATAGACCAATTTCCCTGCTTATCACAGATTTGAAAATTATATCCAAGATTGTAGCGACACGCTTACAAAGGGTGACCACAAAGCTTTTACAAATAGACCAAATGGGATTTGTGCCTGGAAGAGGGACCTTGGATGCAACCAGACGGGCCATTAATATTATATCTCATATTGGGAAGTCAAAGATGCCAGCTCTCTCAATGCTGAAAAGGCATTCAACAGGGTTTATTGGGGATTTGTGTTTGAAGTACTGAAAAAATTTGGGTTAAGAGGACGGATTTTACATTCTATAATATCTCTTTATACTGTCCCATCAGCTAGAGTTTTGACAAATAATACCCTTTCAGATAAGTTTCTCCTACAGAATGGTACCCGACAAGTGTGTCCTCTTTTACCTATGCTTTTTGATTTCTTCTTGGAACCAGAGGCGTAACTACAATGGGTGCAGTGGTTATGATCTCACCTGGGCCCTGCTGCCTAGGGGGGCCCCAAAAGTCCCTTTGGCCTATAGAAAAAGACTAATACTATTAATGATTTGTAATAATTGGGGGCCCTGTTGGAGCTTCTGCATCGGGGCCCCTGGGCCTGAAATTACGCCACTGCTTGGAACCATTGGCTGAACAGAAAAGGTTGAACTCCTTGATTCATGGTGTTAAATTGTGTGAGCAGCAGTTTAAAATCTCATTGTTTGTGGACGATGTGCTGCTTGAATTAATTAATCCACTTTCGTCTTTTCAGAATTTACTCCGTACATTACATGACTTCTCACGCCTCTCGCATTACAAAATTAATTTGTCAAAAACTCAAGTATTACATTTTAATATGGACTTAGAGTTGCTTGGTGACTTGAAGGCAGAAACAAACCTTTCATGGGATGATGTTAGTTTGAAATATTTGGGAATCAAGCTTACTAAACCTTTATCTTCCATAATAGATACCAACTTGAGGGATTTATTTAAGATAGTTCAGGCAGATTTATTGCACTTGACCAGTTTAGACATCTCATGGTTTGGAAGGCTTTGCTCTTATAAAATGTGCGTGTTGCCGAAATTTCTGTACATTTTCAGATCAATTCCTCTATTGGTACCTAAAAAATGGCTTCAGAAACTGCAAAGTCAATAGATAACATATATGTGGAAGAACAAAAGGCCTAGAGTTGCAAGGCCTACTCTTGAGAAAGATAGAAGGACAGGTGAATAGTGTCTTCCTAATCTTGCAGTTTATCAATTCTACAATCATTAGACTTAGTCAACGTTGGTGGGAGGCTGGAGAGGTGCCAGCTTGGGTTTCTTTGGAGGAGGCTTCGAGTGGAGGTGGTTCACTCAAAGCTGCAATAATCTCTTATCTCTGTGACTCTAAAAAAAAACGACTCCCTAGATCTGTTGTAGCGAGGTCGGCCATTCACTCTTGGAGGAGGCTTCTTAAGTCTTGCCATAAGAGTTATCCAACAGCTCCTCCATCCTGGATGTCTCTGGATTGTCTTGAGACATCTTTCTGCTCGAATTCTGGTTGACAATTGGAAAGCGGCTGGTGCTCGGATACTCTCAGACATCATTGATGAAAGCAATGTCCTTCTCCCTTTTCACTCTTTACAAAGGAAATATGCTCTTCCAGATGTGGAAATTAAAACTTGGCGACTCAAACAGGAGTTGCTTAGGAAACTTAATGCAGATTTTTTCCTACCTAAAAATATAATTCAGATGTTCCAGTATCCTAAGAACTTACTTTTCTGGAAAACTGGTATAATTTTTAGCCACATTAAACAAGATAATTTTTTAGTTAAATCATCATATAGTGAGGCGTAGGAAAGAGAATTACATATTAAAATTTCAGTTGAACAACTGAAATTTTTCAAAAAGCACGATAGAAAGATGTGCATTGATTTGGAAGATCTTCCCGATATTCAGAATCTAAGAGAACTACTTAGTAAAAACATGCGCCTTGAGGGGATAGGCTCCTTCATAAATATTAAGCCTCAGAGTATCTGTGCACCACCCACTTTGGAATCAAGTAGCATTGATATTTTTAAGATACTCGTCAGCAAGGATCTGGATAAACTACTGGAAACAAAGAATAAATTATCTCTGAACCTGAACAGGGCAGAAAGGGAAGCTGTTGATACAAAAACCTTTTAAGAAAAATAGGATACTCCCAGTCACCGGCTTGATAAAATAGATTCTTGCTTTATTGTTTCTTTGTTTTACAATGGTAGTGCCCTATTTTCCTAAAAAGGTTTTTATATTTGCTTTGGACTACATGTTGGCACCAGCGGAAAATTGCCCCCGTCAAGGTTTGCGGATATTTGGTCTCCAATACAACATTGCACAGCAGTGGTGAGCCCTACATTCATTTTATCTAGAGGCTGTTGATGGTCTAACAAAAAGGCAAGATCTCACCTTCAAACTCTCCTATAAGGGGGGTAACTTAGTCATCTTGGATCATGACCAAAGCATTTTTTAAAAACAGATGTTATGGGGCTTTTTGTTTTACAGCTGATGGTACAGGGAGCGTATTTCCTGTTGATGGTATGATGAATTCATCCAAATACATAGACGTTTTAAAACATTTTATTGTGCCATTCATGCGTAAATTTGAAGGGACATTCCAACAAGATTTGGCTCCATGCCACAATTCCAAGTGTGTGAAAAAATTCCTGGAAGAAAATAAAGTAAATTGCTGGACTGGCCTGGCAATTCACCAAACTTAAATCCTATAGAAAATTTGTGGAGCATTGTGAAGAGACGTCTTGGCAAAATGGACTGTACAACCAAAGAACGCATGATACACAGTGCCATACAAGTCTGGTTCCATGATGAAGAATTGAAGAATTTATGCAAAAACGTGGTAGAATCAATGCCAAAACGCATTGAAAATCTCATATCTGTTAAAGGAGGACATATTTCTTACTACAATTAGAATTCAACAAGGCATTATAACATTTTATTATTAAATATTCAAAAATGTTTTTTTTATTTGTCCCAATTAATTTGCACAGCACTGTAAATTAATGTGCATGGACATTTTCAAGGATCCAACTGAAGAATTTCAGGATTCTACAAAAACCTGATAGATGACGCATTTCAACCCAAGATCATCAGCAAGAATGAGAGGAATTTCATGCACTTGAAACATCCTGTGATTCCTGTATTCTACGCGCTCTCAAGGTTCCACAAGGGACTAGTCCCCCTTAAAGGCCGACCCATCGTTTCAAGGGTTGATTCCCTTTCCCAAACCTCCAGCATACATCTTGACCTAGTACTCAGAAAATATGTAGGGGTCCTACCATCCTACCTCACAGATACCCTAGACCTGTTAAACAGATTGGAGGACATTGTAGTTGAAAAATGTGTACATTTAACCTCCATATATGTAGAGACACTATGTAGAAATTTTCCACATTCCTTCAGTCTGGAAGCCATCAACATTTATCTTATAACAAGGGGCATGCAATTTGGCAACCACAATAACTTCATGTCATTACTGGAGTACGTTCATACCCTTAATTTTTTTGGTTTTGACAAGAAGTAGTTCTATCACCAGCTCAGTGGCACTGCCATGGGTAGCTCCATGGCACCGACTTGTTCCTGTGCTGGTGGGAAGACACCGTTGTCTTTGGAGGCAACATTGACCCATCATGGTGGTGCCCCCAGATAATTTGATGTGTTCATCCTATGGTCAGGTGATAAAGGTTCTTTCAACAACTTTGTCAGCGACCTCAACAACAACCAAATAGGACTGAGGTTCACGTCTGAATATCAAACTAAAGAACTTATCTTCCTGAATTTGACTATAGGAATACAGCAAGAAGGTTGCAATCAGGCACATTTAAGTGCGGAAAATGCATAGCCTGCAAACATATAAGAGCAGGCCAGGGACTTTGAAAGTAGGAACATCGGAAGAGTATTTCAAACACACCAATTTACCAAATGCAAAACCTCAGGAGTAATTTACCTTTTCAAGTGTAGTTGCAGGTTAGAGTATGTGGGGAAGACCAAGCGAGAATTTAGAAGGAGGATTAGGGAACACCTAGGGGACATTAGGAATAGTAGAGACACCAGGGTATAGAATATTCATGCCTCAGGATTTCCAGGGCTTCTTACTCCAATCCAGCAGCACCCCGCTTTCGGTGGGCACCCACCGTGAAAGGAAAATAGAATAATGCCAGATTTAGGAAGCTGACCGAGCACAGCAAAGTCTGTAGCCAGGTGACTGGATTGTCCCAACCTGGGTTTCTTCCTTATCTAGTCTTTGATTCCAAGCCGAATTCTAGCATTCAATGCTGAAGTCCATGTAGTATTATAATCCAGGTTCTGATCCCCTTGGTTGGCACCGAAGTGCCTAGGCCTCGGGTTATGGCCTGCCAATTGAATCCGTAGATCCTAGATTGGTATTGGTCCCATGAAGCTTAACTCCCTCGTCAAATGAACAGTCCTTCTTATAAAATATTATAATATAATATAATATTTATTCATTTATATAACGCTATTAATTCCATAGCACTTTACATACATCAGTAATGCTGTCCCTCTTGGAGCTCACAATCTAAATATCCTATCAGTATGTCTTTGCAATGTGGGAGGAAACCGGAGTGCCTAGAGGAAACCCACGCAAACACAGGGAGACCATACAAACTCATTGCAGATGTTGTCCTTGGTGTCCTTGGTGGGAATTGAACCAGGACCTCGGGACCTCAGTGCTGAAAAGGCTGCAGTGCTAACCACTTGAGCCACCGTGCTGCCCATATGCCACTGAGCACTCAATTCAGAACATTGGGAACTTCACGATTGGTTTACTGTGCTCTCATTGGCTAGATTTCAAGAAGATTGGATAATGTTCATTTAGATGATGTGGAAAGAAAAGGGCTATGGCTATTTACATTTAGTCTGCAATCTATGACATCACACAATGGTGGCTGAGGTAATTTACATAGAATCAGCAATACACATAGTTATACAATTTAAGGCTCACATACTTAATTTTTCTGAGTGTCTGACCTTCCCTGACAAAGGGGTGAGATAATTACATTATAAACTTTAAACACTAGCAGACTCCTACAAGTCTTGTAGAAACAATGAGTGGATTATCACAAGTTAGCAAACAAATATAAACATATCTGGCTAATGTAAAAAGTTTACTCTTAGTATGCATTGAAAAAGTCCATGTCATCACAACTCGATCTCCTTTGAGAAACCCTTCTGATATAGCGATCACGGAGCGGGTCAGGGTACACTTGCTTAGCAGCACAAAACCATAAACACAGCAACAGTCTCTTCCATGAACTAAGTCCAGTGGGTTTATTTAGGACAGCATAAACCGCATAGTGCAAATTAAAACATGAACCTTCCTCCGGCTTTACAAAAACACAGTCCAGTTACCTCACACACGGCCTGTAATCACTCCACACAGGGCCTCTCAGGGACTGCTTCTTCAGAATGGATGTATGACTTCTGCTCACAGCCCAGCACACGGCAGGCTCTCCATGCCTCAGTCTCTTTCTGTCTCTCCCATGTCAAACACAGACACCATTAAACATCCTGAGACACACCCACATCTCCAGTAAGTTGCAAGCTTAACTCTTGCAATGCTGTTAAGCAGACTTTGGCTTCCAGGTACTGGAAAGACATTCATAAAAACAGTGCAGCAGACGTCTGACGGTGTGATGTATACCAGCCATTCAGACCATGGGTGGCCGGCCATACCAGATATTCCCCCCCTCTGCATAAAGCTGTCCGGCTTGGCACCATAGGTCCCTATACCAGGGGGTCATCTGTGTCGCCACCAAAGGTCAGACCTTGTTACCCTGTCAGAGTCGGTCACCTCATGTGTACGAGTCCTATCTCTGTGAGGCCTTCCCCACCCCCAGAAGTCAGTACGTTAGTGGGCTTACCTTGCACCTGTGTCTACTGTCCTGCCTAGGGCTTCTGTCCTTGAGACACGGTCCATCACTGTCACTAGACTCTCTTCAGTCAAGACATCTTTTGGGTATGTCACTTTGTCAGATATATCTCTCCATGGCCGCCTCCAACGGTCAGAGTTGTAGTGAGATGCGTTTACAGCTAAATCTCCTGTCTGGTGTGACTCTGAGGCATCTCGTACACTACAGGGTCTACTGTCTGAGTCCCTCAGCCTCGAGCTACGAGAAGACTCATCATCGCTAGATCCTCGACATCCTTCTCTTACAGATCTATCATGGTGTCTTCTTGCGCTGTATATTCGGCTGTCTCTCTGCTGGCGACCTTCTCTATCCCTTCTAGCATTTAAGAATCTGTTCCTCAATTCACCCTTGCTTTGGGGTTTAGTTTCAAAGAGCCTTAATGATTCAGCTTCTGATCCATGGCCCAACGTATAATTGGGTCCTCTTTGACCTCGACCCTCTTTACTATGGGGTCTGTTGTGCTGAACAGGTGAGGCCACATTTTCCTCCAGTGACCATCACTTCTCCTTAGGACCTCTGCGATTGTATCTTTGTTGGCCATTTCTTTTCACTTCTCTCCTCACCAAAGACCAGTCACTTTTACCATTTGCAGAACATTGGCTCTCTCCTGTACCTTGGGTTGAAGGTGACTTCAGTCTTGCACATATGAAACATAGCTGCTCCTCACGTTTCCTTCTTTCATGATGAAGGCATGCCACACAGTAATCTAGCAGAGTCCGCATCTTTCTAAGACTCTCCAACGTACCGATAATGTGAAATGGAACCATACCAAGTTCTCAGACCATTTTGTTCTCATCAGTACCAGGAATTCTTATTCTCGCCCCTCCAGCCTTGTCCATCATCTCCCGCAAGCCTCGTCCAGCCTTTCCAATGATGGCTTTTGCTAGAGAACTAGGCACCTGAACAATTTCTTTCAGCTGTCTTTGAGGTTTTCTTGTATACTTTGGCTCTCTAGGAGCTCCCTTCCGCTCCACTGCCACGGCCACCAGGCTCTGGAACAGAGGAATCTCCCTGTCTCCTGCTGTCGCTAGACAACCAACTGACTCATCTCTCAGAGCCTTTTTCCTCTGTGTCTCAGCGGCGTTAATACTTTTGGCCATGATAGAAACTTGTCGCTCCATCTTCTTCAATGCTGCTATATTTACTGACTGGCACTCTGCCAAGCGACCTCTTTTACACAGACAGCTCACTTACTCTGCTCTCGGCAGTCTGCCTCCGAAGCCCTTCTTGCTTCAACTGCTCCTTTATTAGCAGAGTTCTCTCAGACATCTCTCTTTCCAATGCAGCTACTCGGCTCTCAACAGCCTGTCTTCGTAGCTTCTCCTGCTGCAAATGGGCTTGTACTGTTTCATTGAGCCTCCTTAGTTCGGTTCTGCCATCCTCTGGATTGGTTGAGCTTCCATCACTTGAGGTGGTATCTGCTTCAGATCTCACTTCCTCTGTGGCGTCTTCCACTTCTGCACCCTCGGTCTTTATCTGAGTCTCAGCAGTGGCAGCTTCATCCTTCTCATGGGTCTCGGCAGCGATACCTTCAGCCCTCTCTTGGGTCTCTGTAGGGTCACCTTCAGAGGTTTTCTTACCCACCATCTCTTCCATCTTCTCCAAAACTCCACCCATCTCTGCCATGCTGTTTTCACTTCCAGCCACCCCAGAGGTGGACCTATTGTTGGTCTGCTTTTCCTGACCATTGTGGACTCCTGCTTCACTAGCACTTCCCAGGATTTCTTCTCCTATCGCGCCATAGACTCCATTAAACATCTTGAGACACACCCACATCTCCAGTAAGTTGCAAGTTTAACTCTTGCAAAGCTGTTAAATGACAAAGAGGATTCCAAACCCAACTGGGCCGACGTAAGAGGGATCCTGACAACCAAGAAAAGTCAAACTGGACACCTGAATCTGAACACAACTCCCATGTGGATAACTATATAGACACTTTCAGAAATTTGGTAAAATTCACTATTTTAGATACACCATCCAACGTCAACCATCCAACGTCAATGCCCAGGAGAGAAGGGCCATACAGTCTTTGAAAATCAATAAAGAAATCATCATTAAACCTGCAGACATGGGTGGTGCAATAGTCATGATGAACAAATCTGACTACCTGAAGGAGGCAAATAGACAACTGACGGACACATGCTACTACAAGAAATTAAAGTCTGACCACACACAGGACTATCACAAGGAATTAAACAGGCTGGTTTCTTGTCTACCTGACATATCCTTAAGAGCTGATGACCTAACACCAGAAAGTCCAAGAACAAGCACATTCTACATGCTTCCCAAAACTCACAAATTGGGAAATCCTGGAAGACCAATCATGTCATGTGCGGGAACCCTCACCGAACACATTTCTGGCTGGGTAGAGGGTGTTCTCAAACCCCTGGTAAAAGAGACACCCAGCTACATTCAGGACACAACTGACCTATTGAATAAACTATCAGCAATAGGTCCTTTATCAGAAGGAACCATCATCGCCACCATGGATGTGGAATCTCTGTACAGCAACATCCCACACCAGGATGGATTAAATGCATTCAAAACCTTCCTGGAAAACACAGGGATTGATGCTGACTCTGTGGTGAAGCTTACAAAGTTCATCCTCACGCACAACTACTTTACATTTGATGACAACAAATATGTACAGGAGACTGGCACAGCAATGGGAAGCAAAATGGCACCACAAAATGCAAATCTTTTCATGGCCAAGCTTGAAGGTGATCTTTTATCAACTTGTCCTATCAGGCCTCTGGCCTACTACCGTTATATCGATGACATTTTAATCATCTGGACAGAGTCTGAGCAACAGCTGAAGACGTTCCATGAACACTTTAATCAGTTTCATCCCACCATCAACTTAACAATCAACTACTCCTGCACTGAAATAAGCTTTCCGGACATCATCATTAAGTTACGGAATAATGAAATAGAGACATCCCTGTACCAGAAGCCAATTGACCGTCCAACATATCTCTGATGGGTATAAACAGGAGGACATGGAATATAGCTTGCATATGTATTTTTAATTTCGGAGTAAACACAGGCTTGTACTACACAGTGTGAATGAGCAGGTGATGCCTAGACACATACAATAAACCAGATGGTATCATTCACATAAGGGTTACATAAATGGATCCATTTTTGTGATCTTCACTGCCAGTGTCTACAGTTTTATATTCCTTGATTTTATAATTTTCACTTATTTTATTATTATTTTAGATGCTAATTCTTTTTGATGAGTCTCAACCTACCGGCATTCTTCATTGGTCTACCTGTCCACCAACCATGAATTTTGGTATCATACAAGCTCTGATATGTTCCTTCTGCATGATTGGAGTGGTAAGGAATAATTAAAAGATCGCTACTCTGCATAAATGTTATATGGATAATGTGACTGTGCAATTATTGATCCTTTTTACAATACGTTTTGCATATTTTATTGTGTAGTTTGGCAGATATATACTTATGTTTCCTTGCTGTGCCGATTGGCTTGGGCATTGTCAGACATTGAGGGGTTAAATCCCCTGGATCAGGTTTTGAGTCTAACCCGGTCATGTGTGCTTATCTATTTCCTCCCCTTCTCCCATGGTGAGCGCAGCGTCTTTACTGATGGCGTGCATGCCTGGGAGCCATAGTAACGTGTCCTGGCTCCTGGATATGCACATCACTAATAGCGGTGACGTCAGCGGACTTCCGGTAGCGGAGAATGGTGACCGGAAATGACTGAGCGCCACAGTATGACCGATGTCTGGCTGCCCATATGTCACACTAGATAGAAATACCGGCAGCAGATGGTTGCCCCTCAAACTCTTCCCTGATGAAGCTTTTACCTGCTAAGAAGAAATGTACATTGGGGAATTAGACCGGTGGATTCTTCTGCTGCACTGGGCATAGTGCAATAGCCATCAGTAATGGTTAGAAGACAATGACACTTCTTACATGTACTGTCTCACATGGATTTATAGCTTACTCATTGAGGAATTTTCAGGTCTCCACAGACCACAGATCATTGTATTATTGTTCTATCTGTTCCTCTTATCTCGAAAGTCTGATTTCACCTACCCCAGCTCCTCTCCCCCTCTCAAGACTGACTCTGCTTTACATCACCATTTACTGCATTATCTCACCCTACTTATGTATATACTAGATGATGGCCCGATTCTAACTTTTCGGGTATGCTAGAATATAGAAATAGGGATTGCATGGGGAAGGCGGTGAGGGCTGAATAGGGAGGGACTTTGAGAACAGAGCAGCTGGGGGAGGATGGCGTGGCAGGGGAGAGGAGGATGGAGGAAGGAGCGGCACAGGTAGGGGGAGGACGGAGTGGCAGGGGGAGGAGGATGGAGGACGGAGGAGGTAGCGGTGGGGGAGGATTAAGCGGCATAGGTAGGGGGAGGACGGAGTGGCAGAGGGAGGACGGAGCACAGAGCGGCGGGGAGGAGGAAAAAAGGAGGGAGGAGGAAGTGCAGGCACAGCAGACGGGCGTGCATGCAGCGACTCAGAACATCGCCATTAGAGACTGCAGCTGGGCACAGACAGCAATAAGAATGCTAACGTAAGTCTGTTTCTTCTCCATGTTCTGCTTTGGCAGCAGAAATCCAAGGACAGAAGACCAATACAATCTGCGCTACTGCAATGAATCATTGGAGTATCTCGCAGCCATCCCTGGGGTGGTGGATCCTGGAGCAACTGTTCGATGTGCAAATACTAGTTGTGGGTTTTCACAATTAACCAAGGTGAGCAGTTAATGCACTGCATACATTCATAATATTAAGGAGATAAGACCCATTGCGTCCTTGTTTATCCTATTATAAATTGGCAGCAGAAATGACCATCGGTAACATCATCTGGTTGTGGGGCTGCGCTGATCAGAAACCATCATGTGAGGTGAGAGATGACATGTGGGGAGACGGTGCACAGGGAAAGAGAGCACATGGAAAGGGAAAAAGGGAGCACACATGGAAGGGGAAAGAAGAGACCACACATGGAGGTAGGAAGAAAACAGCACACATGGAGGGATGAAGAAGAGAGCACACATGGTTTTGTATACAGCCAGCAGCTGTATATTGTGTATACAGCCAGCAGCCCTCTATTGTGCATACAGCTGCCAGCCATCTATTGTGTATACAGACAGCAGCCGTATATTGTGCGTACAGCCAGCATCCGACTATTGTGCATACAGCCAGCAGCTGTCTATTGTGCATACAGCCAGTAGAGCCACCTATTGTGCTTGCAGCCCCCTGCTGTCTATTGTTCACATAGCCAGTAGCCATTTCTATTGTGTATAGAACCAGCAGCAGTCTCTATTGTGTATTCTCTATTCTGCATACAGCCTGCCGCAGTCTATTGTGTATTCTCTTATTCCCTATTGTGTATACAGCCCGCAGCAGTCTCTATATTATACATAGCCTGCAGTCATCTCTATTATGTATGCAGCCTATAGCAATCTCTATTATGTATTCTCTATTGTGTATACAGCCATAAGCAGTCTATTGTGCATACAGCCCACAGCTGTCTCCATTGTGTATTCAGCCCCAACAATCTCTATTGTGTATTCTTTATTGTGTATACAGCCTAAAGCAGTCTCTATTGTGAATACAACCCACAGCAGTCTCTATTGTGTATTCTCTATTGTGTATATATCAAGCAGCAGTCTCTATTGTACATACAGCCTGCACATATCTCTATTGCATATTCTCTATTGTGTATAAAGCCAGCAGCAGTCTCTATCATGTATTCTCTATTGTGTATATGGCCCGTAGCAATCTATATTGTGTATACAGCCCATAGCAGTCTCTATTGTTTATTCTCTATTGTATGTATAGCCAGCAGCAGTTTCTATTGTGTATACAATCCACAGAAGTTACTATTGTGTATTCTCTATTGTGTATATAGCCAGCAGCAGTCTCTATTGTGTATTCTCCATTGTGTATACAGCAAGCAGCAGTTGCTATTGTGTATTCTCTATTGTGTATACAGCCAGCAGCAGTCTACATTGTGTATCTCTATTGTGCAAAAAGCCAGCAGAGGTATCTATTGTATATTCTCTATAGTGTACACAGCCTGCAGCAGTCTCTATTTTGTAATCAGCCCAAAGTAGTCTCTATTGTGTGTGTGCTTATATATATATATATATATATATATATATATACACATACATGCTGGGGTAGAGGCAGAGCTGGGGTGGTTCCAAAATTTTGTCAGTAAGGGGCTCTGATATTCTTAGTGGCAGACCTGTCTGCAGTGCGCCTAAACAGTGGTCTTCCACTATATATAAGATATCAGCGTACTCAGGCCAAATTGCACAACACATTTTGTGGTCCATTTTTTCCTGTTACTTTTGTGAAAATGGTGTTAAAGCAAAATTATTGTGGAAAAATGTGTTTTTCATTTTCAAGGCTAAACTTTATAAAATTCTGTGAAGCACCTAGGTGATCAAAGTGCTTAACATGCATCTACATAAACTCCTTGGTAGGTCTTGTTTTCCAGAATGTGGTCACTTGTGGGACTTTTCCACTGTTTAGGCACATCAGGGGCTCTCCAAACAAGACATGGTGTCAGCTAACGATTCCAGGCTATTTTGTGTTCAAAAAGTAAAATGGTATTCCTTCTCTTCTGAGCCCTGCCGGGTACCAAAACAGTAGTTTTACACCACATAGGGGGTATCAGCATACTCAGGAAAAACTGTATAGTACAATTTCTCTTGTTACTCTTATGAAAATACAATATTTGAAGCCAAGTAACATTTTTGTTGGAAAAAGTAAAATTTTCATTTTTTCTTCCATATTGCTTTAGTTGTTGTGAAGCACCTGAAGGGTTAATAAACTTTTTGGATGTGGTTTTGAGCATTCTGAGGGGTGCAGTTTTTATAATGTTGCCACTTTGGGGTATTTTCTATCATATAGGCCCCTCAACGTTGTTTGAAATGTGAAGTGGTCCCTAAAAACACAGCATTGTATAATTTGTTGGAAAAATGAGAAATTGCTGATAAACTTTGAAGCCTTCTAACTTTCAAACAAAAAATTATGTTTCCAAAATTGTGCTGAGTTACAGAAAACATGTGGGAAATGTTATTCATTAACTATTTTGTGTGACATTGCTCTCTGATTCAAGGGCATAAAAATTATAATTTGGAAAATTGCTAATTTCAGATTTTCCACAAATAAACACAAAAAATATCATGCTAAATATACCTTTAACATGAAGTACAATATGTCTCAATAAGCAATCTTGGCATTACTGGGATCTGTTGAAGCGTTCCAGCGTTTGGCTCCAAAGTTTTAATTTTCAAAAAGGGTAATAGTTAAAAATGGACCAAATAATGTTTTATACAATTCCTCCTGAGTACCAATACCCGATATGTGGTTGAAAACTAATTTCGAGGCATAGTGCAGGGCTCAGAAGGGAAGGAGCGCCATATTGGAGTCCAGGTATGTCTTGAACTGTTTGGGGATGCCATGTCACATTGGCAGAGCCAGTGAAATGCCAGAACAGCAAGCCTCCCGTAACTTATCCCATTTACAAACTAGACCCCTCAATGAATTCACCAAAAGGTGCAGTGAGCATATTAATACCTCTTCGTGAAGAAAGAAGAGTTACCATTATCTCATTAAAATGTTATTTTAACTCAAAGTTTTACATTTTTTAAGGGCTAATAATAAGAAAAAAAAGAGGATCACACAGTTTGATGTGAACTACTTTTGAGATGCTAAAAAGCTGAAAAGGGAAGGAGCGCCATATTGGACACCAGAATTTGCTGGAATGGTTTGTGGGTGCCATATCACATTGGCAGAGCCCCTGAGGTAGGTAATAGAACAGCTGAACTACCTCATAAGTGACCCTATTTTACAAACTGCACCCCTCAATTAATTCATCCAGGGGTGCAGTGATCATAGTGGCACATGTGACTGTAAAGTACTGTTTGGCCACACGGCAGGGTTCAGAAGAGAAGGAATATGGTGCTGTGATACAATGACCTATTAGCATACAGCTTGTAGGTTGGCAGACGGAGTTTATATGCCTGCTGTATGGCACTATAGTACACAACCACTATTAATTTAAAAAAATGGTTCTTGGCAAGAATATTTATGCAACACGTTGCATGCATTGAGCCTTCCAGAATATTCTGCCTACAAGGAGACAATCATAAACACTGTACAGTGTATGCAGGGGCAGACATACCACTGATGCAACCTCAGCAGCCGTACTGGGGTCTAATGGTACCTTTACACGCCGCTACAGAAGGTTGGAAACAACCAGGTGTCGGAGACAAATGTATCTTGCACCGTCAAATCAACCCGAGGTAGCGGCGTGTAAACTAGGTTGTTGCCACCTGTCACTGTTGGCACCTGTTTCAGAGCAGTGCTCTAAAACAGGTTGATTTCAACCCGATGGTAGCGGCGTCTAAATAAGGTACGGTAAGGTTTTTTCACCACCTAGTTAACTCCCTGGGGCGTGACACAGCCTCCGGGAAACCGCACCCCTTCAGCGATCATTGGTGGGAGCTCCTGCGTTACGATTGGTTGTCGCTGCATAGGACGGCATATTTAAGGAGCTGACCAGTCACACTACACAATTGCAATAGCATCATGTATTAGCCAGCCTTCCTGCGCTGGCTGGCCAATCATGATGCTATTGCATTGTCCAATCATCGTACGAGCGTCTCGTAATCCACAATTCTGGCACACCTATGTGTTGTCCCTGCTGCCCCAGGTCCTCCCATATTACCTTCTGTAGCGGCGTGTAAATGAGGGAAGGTGCTTTACAGAAGATAACTTGTCGTCCCCCGCGGTGCCTCCAGGGATAGATTAAACCTTCTGTAGAGCATCTTGTAGCGGCGTGTAAAGGCGGTATCGGGTACCGTTTGCAACCGTTGGTACATGCTCGTGCACGTGAGACACCCGGTTGTTTCCAACCTTCTGTATCGGTGTGTAAAGGTACCATAAGAGGTAAAAGGTTGAATATACAGCACATAGGGGTGGATTATGATGAACACAAAGGACCCAAATACTGTTGTTACACAGGGCTCTCCAGCCAATGTCCACTCCCAAGTACAAGTGCATCTCAATGAATTAGAATATCATCAAAAAGTGAATTTATTTTACTGATTCAATACAAAAAGTGAAGCGCATATTATATATATAGAGTCATTACAAAGAGAGTGATCTATTTCAAGTTTATGTTAATGTTGATGATTATCACTTACAGCCAATGAAAACCCAAAGATCATTATTTCAGAAAATTAAAGTAGAGAGGATGAAGGATTAAAAACCGCTCTGCCGTATTCCACAAGATATTAAAGGGTGAATATAATATTGATTTATTAGTCAACGTGTTTCAGGACTCCCAGAAACGCCCTGTAACATGGCAATATGTCAATGATTTTTGATGATATTCTAACTCACTGAGATGCACTAGTATACTGTATGTCAGGAGATTCAGGTTTGTAGGAGAAGATGTCTGTGTTTTACTGTGTTTGTCATTTTAAAGAATAATACCTGCTCTCGATTGCTGCTCGGAATTCTTGTTGGCTTATTACATTTCTCTTGAATTTATCAATTTTCCTAAAAAAGAAGAAAATAAATTATTAGTATTGATATATTGTATAGATTTAGCATGCTGTACTAATTTTTGGAATAAGTACCTTCAAAACACATTTTTCCTAGAACTGCAGATGATATAGATAAATAAATATCTTGGGGTAAAACCTGCACTCTGGGGGGTCAAATGTGACCCTTGATATCTTTCTGTGCACCCTCAACCACAAGGGCAGACATGTATAATAATAAATAGGAAATAATAAAGGAATAATAGGAATAATAAAGAGGAACATCTCTAAGTCACCAGGGCATCAGTAAGAGCTGGGTAAGACGCCAGGAATTGGCACTTCTAATGAATGCTTTCATTTCTGGAGTGGCTGCGGGCTGCTATCCTATAGCCTGGAGGGCCCAGTAACTATGAACCTCACCACGCTGAGAATCTCAGTCCCCAACTGCCTGGTTTTACCTTGACTGGCAGTCAAGAATAGGGCAAAGCCAACACAATTTTTTTTATTATTTATTTAAATAATTTAAGAAAAAATAATGGACTTCACTGTATTTTTGATTTACAGCCTATGTTAAATCAGGCAGCCAGGAGTGGCAGCTCATAATTATCCGCTTTATCTGCTCTGAAAATCAAAAATAAGCGGGACATCTATGCAATTTTTTTTAAATTATTTATTTTTACACACCTATGATGGCAGGTTTGTTGCCAATGCAATAATGTATATGGCAACCAATCACAGATGCCGGCACAATGGGTGAGGGTGCAACAACCAATCACAGATGCTGTTGTGGCACCCCAGAGTTCGGATGCCACAATGTCATTATCTCCCTCGGGGGTAGTGTCATACCTGAGAGCAACAGAGGGTATCTACACCAGGCAAAACCAAAGCACACAACACCTTTCTGCCTCCAGGCCTGAAGGGGGAGATCTAAAACCTGGGTTCAGGGTAGCTTCCCTATAAATTCTGTTCTGGGGCAGAGTTAGTTCAGTACAGAGCAGTACTGAGGAAGACATCCTGTGGAATTGAGCAGTGCTAAGCTGGTCCCAGAATAGCTAAGCCTAGTTGATGGACATAAGACAAGGGTCTGAGGAAGACGAGGAGAGCCTGGTGAGTAGAGCAGTCTCGAGTTCACCCCAGTGGAGTAAGCGCCAAGAAACTGTCACCGGAGTCCGATGCTATGCAGGGCCTAACGAACCAGCAGCCAATACCGAAGGGTGGGGAATACCAAGTTGCCCATCCACACCAAGTGCCCGGAGGCAAAGCAGCATTAAAAGCCCAGGAGCAGCCGCCCATGAAGTGGGGCTAATAAAGGACTCGAGTTGCCTGTCATACTGGCACACGCAGGAGAGAGAGGGCCGCAGCTCAGCTTCAAACAGTAGTAGGGACCCACAAGAGAAAATGCAGCAGGGAAGCCTCAGAACATGCCGGGTGAGGAAATCCCCGAGTTGCTCCAAGGTTACACGGACTCACAGCAACAGCATCTTTGGTTGAACTGGTATTGCCAGTAAAGGATTTGAGGAACCAACAAAACGTGAGTCTGTCTGTTAATGCGCACCCTCCATCCTGCATCCTACACCTTGCAACATCCACTGCTCTGGGGATCGGCTCAGCCCATGGGGAGCCACCCCATCCCCGTTGCCTATCCATCGTCCCCAGAGGTTCTGCAGCAGCGGTGGCCACTAATAGCCACAAACCATAGGTGGCGTCACGAATAACTTTCCTTTTAAACTACCCTATTTCCCAAAAACTCTTTTACACTGAAACCAGGGTCACGGAAGCCGGGTCTCGACCCCTGTGACTCCCCAGAAGTGCTAAACAGCCCAGTTCTGAGTACCCCGCGGTCCTGGGGTGTATCACTGTCACAGAGAGTGGGCAGTTGTGATTGGCTGTTGGAGGCAGAGTCCAGTGAATAAACTGGAGGTTAATCAGCAGGACCTGGAAGTGGTGTTACAAGCGTATGGTCCTTGGTAAGTATAATGCTGCTGTTTTGCTTTCTTTTACAGCCCCCAGCCCTTACTGCAATCATATTATACCTAAAAAGTCTGGGTTCGGGGTTTGTGGTCAAGTTTAGTCCCAAACCCAGACTTTAAAAAAAATGTCTGTCCTGATCTGCGGAACCTGAACATCTGTGGGTTTGCCCATCTCTAAGTGTACCTTTATAAACCGCAACCGTGGCGACAAATTTTGACGGCGATATATCACCCTGGAACCATTGCCATCAAATTGCCTCCCAATTGCGGCGTGTAATTGGGGAATTTGGCGGCGATTTGTCGCCTCGCCACGGTCGTCTGATTTCAGTGCATGCTCTGAAATCAGGCGATCGTGGCGAGGCGACAAATCGCTGCCAAATTCCCCAATTACACGCCGCAATTGGGAGGCAATTTGATGGCAATGGTTCCAGGGTGACATATCGCCGTCAATATTACTAGCCGCGGTTGCGGCGTGTAAAGGTACCCTAATCAATTCTAAGGATTCTAAGCAAGATCCACAATGTAAAAAAGCTGAACTAGCACCCAGTGAAAAGTTTTTTGCTTTCCTTTTTTAATTGTAGTGTTATATAACACTTATAACAAATGTCATTAAAAATAAAAATGCACTTTTTCTGCTGCATGCTTTTTCATTTGCTAACTATGGATTTGAGATGGAAGCTCAAAGGAACATTCGAATGTAGTACTGTCATGAGTGCAGTGCATATCAGATGCAATAAGAGTAAGGCTATGTGCCCACTGTGCGTTTTGGTGCATTTTTTGATGCCCTAAAAATGCAGCACCCATAGTTTTGTAATGAAAGTCTATGTGTTTTTACAATAGCTGTGTCCATATGTGCACTTTTGGTCCAGAAATTATTAAAAATTTTTATGTGTCTGCAATTAATTTGCCTGTTTTTGGGCTGCGTTTTCCCCATAGACTCCATTCTAACCTAAAAAAAAAAGCACCACAAGTGCATATTCCCACGGTGCATTTGTGATGCTTTTTTTAAACGATTTCTACAGCATAAATGCTGCAATACTCACCTTCCCCAGCAATCCCATGGTGATCTCCAGTGTTTCTTGCTCTGTGCACACCGGCTGAAGACCCTGAGGGTATCGTCCTATCAGAGCCAGAGCCTACGCACCATGTGACAAGCTGAGTCACATGTTACAATGTTGCAAGTTCCAGGCAGGACGATACAGTCATCTCCCGCTGATGTACGGAGGAAGAATCACTGGGGATCATCGGGAGAGGGTGAGAAATTGTCTCTGTGTGTGTCCCCTAATTGTGCTGCATTTTTGTGTTGTGTTTATATGTGCACAAATACAGCACAAATGCAGTAGGTTTGTGCTGCATCGGCTGCATTTGTTCACATACAAATGCAGCACTTGAATGCAGCACAAAATAGAAGCACAGTGGGCATGCTTTTTAAATGGGCTTCACACCACATATGTGTGAAAGTGGGCGTTTCCACAGGAAGTATTGTCATACCTGATGAGGTGGAGTCTTTGTAAACTGTATGTGTATATATATATATATATGTGTAAGACTGGTAATCTTGATGCCCTGATGAAGTTGTATTTACACAACGAAACGCGTAGGCAACTGGTTAAATAAACAGAGTATACACCATTACTCTGTTTGTCATCATTGGAGGTCAGCACGGTGATTCTTTTCAACTCAGTGCTTTCTGTTTGTTCATCTTATCTTCCCCTGGCTGGGCACTGCTACAACCACAGGAGAGAGCTGTCAAAGTTAGTTGTGACTCATACAACCTGACCAGGTGAGTCTTTCAATAGAAGGGGGACACGTGGTGCTAAACTAAGAGGATATTACTCTATGTGCGCTCCAACTATTTTATTTCTATTCACAGCTTCGTCATTCCTGGTTACAGCATTCGTCACTGTTGCAACAACCTGCAGAGCGCTGAGTCCTTGGAGGTGGGGATCCAGCTAAATCCCGGGTAATGTGGGGACACTAAACTGGTACCCCTTTCTACTGTCCTTCCACAGTTGACTCTTCTTCTGCATTTGCTTCGCCCTCCTGCCCTGCGCCTCACACATAGTGCCCCAAGCCAGTGACCGCGGGTCTTCGTTGGGTTTCTACATTGTCTGTTGCTCGACCCTATGTGGCCACCTTTTCAGCGGATGTGTGCTCCGGTGTCAAGATCAATGAGACTCTCATAATGTGCTGCACAGTCGAGCACGCTGCACAGTCAAGTCTCCAACCGCATGGTCTAGGAGGTTGACAAATAATGCAGCATCTCAACATAATTGACATGAAGAAGATTCTCCATTGTCCAGATTTGTGACACTGCTACAGGATGCATCATTACATTGCCGACATCGTGCTAATGAACCTCACCAATCCAGATCAATGAGACTGTCACAGAATCCAGCATCCCACCGCCAGTACAGTAATGACAAATCTAAAGAGTACAGATTTATTAGACTGTCACAGGATGTAGCATTCCACTGCCAGTACCATAATGATGAATCTACAAAGTACAGATTAGTGATGCGCGAATCCTAAATTACTCGGAATCGCTTGACTCTAGCGAGTCCGAGCACAGGACTCGCTACTCGTTGCGAGTCTAGCGAGTCCAATGTTAATGAATGGGGAAGCGAGTAATAGCGAGTAGTGTGAGATTTACAAATCGCAGATGTGTCTCGGAAGCTTCAGCCTGAAGCAATCCTAGTTTTGTCATTTATTTGCATTGCTCGTTTACTTTGTAAGTAATCGCTGGGAAACTCGCACAGATAAGAGTCCTGTCTGCTCAGTGTGCTGGCTGCCAGCTCCAGGGTCCTAGAGCCTGCCTGCTGCCTGATGTAGCAGAGCTGAGATTGTTCTCAGTCTGCTCATTCCCTGTGTACAGACATGAATGTCTGTGCACAGAGATGATGTAGCAGAGCTGAGATTGTTCTCAGTCTGCTCATTCCCTGTGCATAGACATCTATATCTATGCACAGGGATGAGCAGAGAGGACATCGCGGTTTGGACTGCGTCGGACGGAAGAGGATTTTTTTAATTAAAGATGGAGTCCCTAATGGCTTTTTTTTTATTTCTAACAAAAAATTTTCTTTGTGTTGTGTTTTTTTTAAAACAATTTAATAGAAATTCATGGCGGTCATGTCTAATATTGGCGTGACCGCCATAAATTTCGGGCTTAGGGCCAGCTGATAATACAAAGCTGGCCCTAACCTCTTTATTACCCAGCGTGCCACCGCTACCAGGGCCACTGGAAGAGCGGGGTTCAGCGCCAGAGGATGGCGCTTCAATGAACGCGCCATCTTCTGGGGCGGCTGCGGGCTGCAATTTGCAGCGGGGGGTGCCCAGAAAGCTTGGGCATCCCTGCGCTGCGGATTCCAGCCCCCAGCTGCTTAGCTGTACCTGGCTAGACATAGAAATTGCGCGGAGCCCCACACATTTTTTTTAAATTATTTCATGAAATTCTGAGATTCTGATCTGACTCTGACTCTGAGACTCTGACTCTGAAATTCATGAAATAATAAAAAAAAAATGCGTGGGGCTCCGCGCAATTTCTATGTCTAGCCAGGTACAGCTAAGCAGCTGGGGGCTGGAATCCGCAGCGCAGGGATGCCCAAGCTTTCTGGGCACCCCCCGCTGCAAATTGCAGCCCGCAGCCGCCCCAGAAGATGGCGCATTCATTGAAGCGCCATCCTCTGGCGCTGAACCCCGCTCTTCCAGCGGCCCTGGTGGCGGTAGCACGCTGGGTAATAAAGGGGTTAATACCAGCTTTGTTATACAAGCTGGTATTAAGCCCGAGATTCTTAATGTCAGGCCACGTATGACCCAGCCACTAAGAATCTCCAATAAAGGGTTAAAAAAACACAACACAGAGAAAAATTTTTATTTGAAATATAAAAAAAAGCCATTAGGGACTCCATCTTTAATTAAAAAAATCCTCTTCTGTCCGACGCAGTCCAAAACGCGATGTCCTCTCTGCTACATCCCCTGTGCATAGATATAGATGTCTATGCACAGGGATGAGCAGACTGAGAACAATCTCAGCACTGCTACATCATCTCTGTGAGCAGGCGGGCTCTAGGACCCTGGAGCTGCACAGAGAAGACAGCTGGACTCGGCTTGCAAAGAAACAGCAGTTACTTTGCGAGTTTCCCTGCTATCACTGGCACAGTAGCCGAGTCTAATGCAAACAATGGCAATCCTAGTTTTGTCAGCGTTTCTGACAAAACTAGGATTGATATTGATTTGCATTGGACTCCTGCGAGTAATCACTGGGAAACTCGCAGAGTACCGAGTCCTGCGAGTCCCTTACTACTCGCCGAGTAACGAGTCCTAGCGAGTAGATTCGCCCATCCCTAGTACAGATCTATCACTGTCACAGGATGCAGCATCCCACTGCCAGTACAGTAATGACGAATCTACATAGTACAGATCTATCACCATCACAGGATGCAGCATCCCACCACCAGTACTGTAATGACAAATCTACAGAGTACAGATCTATTAGACTGTCACAGGATGCCGCATTTCACTGCCAGTACCGTAACGACAAATCTACAGAGGACCGATTTATCACTGTCACAGGATGCAGCATCCCAGCGCCAGTACTGTAATGATGAATCTACAGAGAACAGATCTATCACCGTCACAAGATGCAGCATCCCACCGCCAGTACCATAATGACGAATCTACAGAGTACAGATATATCACTGTCACAGGATGCAGCATCCTACCGCCAGTAATGTAATGCCAAACCTACAAAGTACAGATATATCACCGTCACAGGATGCAGCATCCTACCGCCAGTACCATAGTGACGAATCTACAGAGTACAGATCTATCACTGTCACAGGATGCAGCATCCCACAGCCAGTACTGTAATGACGAATCTACAGAGTACAGATCTATCACTGTCACAGGATACAGCATCCCACAGCCGGTACCGTAATGACGAATCTATAGAGTACAGATCTATCACTGTCACAGGACGCAGCATCCCACCTCCAGTACCGTAATGACGAATCTACAGAGTACAGATCTATCACTATCAAAGGATGCAGCATCCCACAGCCAGTACTGTAATGACGAATCTACAGAGTATACAGAGTACAGATCTATCACTGTCACAGGATGCAGCATCCCACTGCCAGTACCGTAATGACGAATCTACAGAGCACAGATCTATCACTGTCACAGGATTCAGCATCCCACTGCCAGTACCGTAATGACGAATCTACAGAGTACAGATCTATCACTGGCACAGGATGCAGCATCCCACAGTCAGTACCGTAATGACGAATCTACAGAGCACAGATCTATCACTGTCACAGGTTTCAGCATCCCACTACCAGTACCGTAATGACGAATCTACAGAGTACAGATCTATCACTGTCACAGGATGCAGCATCCCACGGCCAGTACCGTAATGACGAATCTACAGAGTGCAGATCTATCACTGGCACAGGATGCAGCATTCCACAGCCAGTACCGTAATAACGAATCTACAGAGTACAGATCTATCACTGTCACAGGATGCAGCATCCCACTGCCAGTACCGTAATGACGAATCTACAGAGCACAGATCTATCACTGTCACAGGTTTCAGCATCCCACTGCCAGTACCGTAATGATGAATCTACAGAGTACAGATCTATCACTGTCACAGGATGCAGCATCCCACGGCCAGTACCATAATGACGAATCTACAGAGTGCAGATCTATCACTGTCACAGGATTCAGCATCCCACTGCCAGTACCGTAATGACGAATTTACAGAGTACAGATCTTTCACTGTCACAGGATGCAGCATCCCACGGCCAGTACTATAATGACAAATCTACAGAGTACAGGTCTATTACTGTCACTGGATGCAGCATCCCACAGCCAGTACCGTAATGACGAATCTACAGAGTGCAGATCTATCACTCTCACAGGATGCAGCATCCCACAGCCAGTACCGTAATGACGAATCTACAGAGTACAGATCTATCACTGTCACAGGATGCAGCATCCCACAGCCAGTACTGTAATGACGAATCTACAAAGTACAGATCTATCACTGTCACAGGATGCAGCATCCCACCGCCAGTACCGTAATGACGAATCCACAGAGAACAGAATAAAAGTGTATTTCTGAGGTATGCAGGGAGAAGTCTGGGCACATAGAGGGGTTACAGGAAACTCAATTACATCATGTTACAGCTGATGGGCACAATTTAGAATGTCCAAAGGGGGTGACAGGTTCCCTTTAACAACATAATTCAACCAATATATATTTCCACACATTCTAGAATCGCACGATGTGATAGAATCGGCCACATCTAGTTAAGAAGAAAAACTGGAATATCCAAAACATTATTTTGCCATTTTCCCTTTTGTAATTAATTTAGACACTTGTGGTCAAAGATTTTGAGACTGATCATACATTGGTTATCACAGAGTTTGTTGATTCAGTGCCTTTAGATATTTAGTCAGATGTTTCTCTGGTTACTTAGGTACAATTATCAGGATTTCCTAAATTTATAAATTTTTATTGACAAATACATCAAAATGATGCATGTCTTAATATTTGCAATGTTGATTCCTGATCGTGAAGCTAAAACGTGTCCCGTAAAGTGCACAAACTGTCCACTAGAGGGTGCACTATCCCACATGACTAACTAGAGACACTAACAAAAGCATTCGTCTCAGTTATAGATCCCTCATTGTATAATAAAATACGTTTATAATAATAGTATAATTTTTCCACAATCTACTCAACTTCCAACCTAAATTCTAGTCTACATTACAGGTTCCAGAATATGAAGACTAAAAATGCAAGATATAGAAAAAAAATGATGCCATCATTTAAATTCTGCTAAGTCTCTGATGTAGAGATGTAATAAAGAAATGACACATACTCAAAAGTGGCCAACAGGGCCAGGAAGTCAGACTGGAAGAGGTTCGCAAGCTTTGCTTCCACTGCAGTTAGTGTCGACGATGGACTAGTAGCTCCTTCACGGTTAAACCTGGAATTAATGAACAGAATAAATACTGGAAGAATGACCTGAGATAGTCATATCTGCAAAACTACTATGTGTAATGTAATTGCTGGAAAAGAAGTTTAAATAAGGTGGCAGCAGACAGAAGAAAACCGTGAATAAGTCATTTAACATATTCAATAGTTTACATTGAAATTAGCGGATTTTTTTGTTACTATGCTGCAGTCACATTATTCTGTAAATCACATATCCATTCAATACCTAATACAACCCCTGGCAAACATTATGGAATCACCTGGCTCGGAGGATGTCCATTCAGTTGTTTAATTTTGTAGAAAACAAGCAGATTACAGACATGGCACAAAGCTAAAGTAATTTCAAATGGCAACTCTCTGCCTTGAAGAAACACTACAAGAAATCTTGAAAAACAAATGTGCTAGCCAGTAACGGTTACTATTGTAGACCAAGCAGGGGGAAACATTATGGAATCACTCAATTCTGAGGAAAAAAATATGGAATCATGACAAACAAAACAACACTCAAATACATTACTAGTATTTTGTTGCACCAACTCTGGCTTTAATAACAGCTTGCAGTCTCTAAGGCATGGACTTAATGAGTGACAACCAGTACTCATCATCAATCTGATTCCAACCTTCTCTGATTGCTATTGCCAGATCAGCTTTGCAGGTTGGAGCCTTGTCATAGACCATTTTCTTCAACTTGGATTGGGATCCAGACTATTTGCAGGCCATGACATTAACCTTATGTGTCTTCTTTCAAGGAATGTTTTCACAGTTGTTGCTCTATGGCAGGATGCATTATTATCTTGATAAATGATTTCATCATCCCTAAACATCCTTTCAATTGATGGGATAAGAAAAGTGTCCAAAATATCAATGTAAACTTGGCCATTTATTGAAGATGTAATGACAGCCATCTCCCCAGTGCCTTTACCTGACATACAGCCCCATATCTTCAATGACTGTGGAAATTTGCATGTTCTCTTCATGCAGTCATCTTTATAAATCTCCAAACAAATGTTCCAGCATCATCACCTTGCCCAATGCAGATTCGCGATTCATCACTGAATATGACTTTCATCCAGTCATCTATAGTCCACAATTGCTTTTCCTTAGCCCAGTGTAACCTTGTTTTTTTCTGTTTAGGTGTTAATGATGGCTTTTGTTTAGCTTTTCTGTATGTAAATCATAATTCCTTTAGGCGCTTTCTTACAGTTTGGTCACAGACATTGACTCCAGTTTCCTCCCATTCATTCCTCATTTGTTTTGTTGTGTATTTCCTGTTTTGGAGACATATTGCTTTAAGTTTCCGGTCTTGATGCTGTGATGTCTTCCTTGGTCTACCAGTATGTTTCCCTTTAACAACCTTCCCATGTTGTTTGTATTTGGACCAGATTTTGACACAGCTGACTGTTAACAACCAACATCTTTAGCAACATTGCGTGATGATTTACCCTCTTTTAAGAGTTTGTTTCAATTGACATCTCTCGTGTTGGAGCCATGATTCATGTCAGTCCACTTGGTGCAACAGCTCTCCAAGGTGTGATCACTCCTTTTTAGATGCAGACTAAGGAGCAAATCTTATTTGATGCAGGTGCTAGTTTTGGGAATGAAAATTTGCAGGGTGATTCCATAATTTGTTCCCCAGAATTGAGTGATTCCATAATTTTTCCCCCTGGTTGGTCTACAAAAGTAACCGTTGCTGGGTAGCACATTTTGTTTTCAAGATTTCTTTTAGTTTTTCTTCAAGGCAGAGAGTTACCATTTGAAATGACTTTAGTTTTGTGCCATGTCTGTGATCTGCTTTTTTTCTACAGAATTAAACAACTGAATGAACATCCTCCGAGCACGGTGATTCCATAATTTTTGCCAGGATTTGTACACTAAATAATAAGGAAAGATCAAGTTCCACAATATTAGAAATGCAGACTTTATTGCCACCTAGTGGACAAATGTGCAAATGCATGACATCACAGAATCCATGGCCAATACAAGTTTTCGGGACACTGTGGCCCAATCATCAGGCTGACGAAGGGGCCACAGTGTCCCGAAAGCTTGCTATGTTTACCATCTTTTCAGTTAGCCATTAAAAGGTATCAACCACTGAGGACTCTCAGATTCTAATATTTTTCTATCTACTGGCTAACACGGTACAAACATTTTTAACCTGCCCAATACATTTCTAATAATAATAACATTTATTCACTTATACCGCCATTAATTCCCAGCACTTTACATACCGTACATCAGCAACACTGTATTTGGAGTGTGGTGAGTCTCAAAAAGGAAAAACTTTGATATACATATATTCTATTAAATTAATATATTGTATTGAAAAATTATCTCAGTTATCTCAATAGGTCAAGTTACTTTATCAACAATCCATTTTTATGTTCTGTTCTTATTGACATTCTTTAAAATTACCGTAAGTAATATTGAAATAGAAGCCATGATAAATATTAGGTGCACATAGGACAACTAGGTATGAACATAGATCAGATTCTTTGTTGTGCGCAGACCGTCCAATTCTCTGTTACAGGTACAGTGGTGGCCAAAAGTATTGACACCCCTGCAATTCTGCCAGATAATACTCAGTTTCTTCCTGAAAATGATTGCAATCACAAATTCTTTGGTATTATTATCTTCATTTAATTTGTCTTAAATGAAAAAACACAAAAGAGAATGAAGCAAAAATCAAAACATTGATCATTTCACACAAAACTCCAAAAATGGGCCAGAACATAGGTGTTCTATGGTTTGAGAGAAAGCACTGGAGACTTCTAAGGTGACCAGCAATGAGTCCAGACCTGAATCCCATAGAACACCTACTTTTGTCCGGCCCATTTTTGGAGTTTTGTGTGAAATGATCAATGTTTTGATTTTTGCTTCATTCTCTTTTGTGTTTTTTCAATTTTTGCTTCATTCTCTTTTGTGTTTTTTCAATTTTTGCTTCATTCTCTTTTGTGTTTTTTCATTGAAGACAAATTAAATGAAGATAATAATACCAAAGAATTTGTGATTGCAATCATTTTCAGGAAGAAACTGAGTATTGTCTGACAGAATTGCAGGGGTGTCAATACTTTTGGCCACAACTGTATATATATATACAGGACCACCTTTGGACACACCTTCTCATTCAAAGATTTTTCTGTATATTAAGTGTGAAACAACTGCTTGATTACTGCTTTACACACTCTTGTCATTCTCTTGATGAGCTTCAAAGCATCAAAGCACCCCCACTCCATCACACCTCCTCCTCCATGCTTCACGGTGGGAACCAGGCATGTACAGTCCATCCGTTCACCTTTTCTGCGTCGCACAAAGACACGGTGGTTGAAACCAAATATCTCAAATTTGGACTCATCAGACCAAAGCACAGATTTCCATTGGTCTAATGTCCATTCCTTGTGTTCTTTAGCCCAAACAAGTCTCTTGTGCTTGTCGCCTGTCCTTAGCAGTGGTTTCCTAGCAGCTATTTTACCATGAAGACCTGCTGCACAAAGTCTCCTCTTAACAGTTGTTGTAGAGGTGTGTCTGCTGCTTGAACTCTGTGTGGCATTGACCTGGTCTCTAATCTGAGCTGGTGTTAACCTGCGATTTCTGAGGCTGGTGACTCGGATGAACTTATCCTCCGCAGCAGAGGTGACTCTTGGTCTTCCTTTCCTGGGACGGTCCTCATGTGAGCCAGTTTCTTTGTAGTGCTTGATGGTTTTTGCAACTGCACTTGGGGACACTTTCAAAGTTTTCCCACTTTTCGGACTGACTGACCTTCATTTCTTAAAGTAATGATGGCCACTCGTTTTTCTTTACTTAGCTGCTTTTTTCTTGCCATAATACAAATTCTAACAGTCTATTCAGTAGGACTATCAGCTGTGTATCCACCAGACTTCTGCACAACACAACTGATGGTCACAACCCCATTTATAAGGCAAACAATCCCACTTATTAAACCTAACAGGGCACATCTGTGAAGTGAAAACCATTTCCGGTGACTACCTCTTGAAGCTCATCAAGAGAATGCCAAGAGTGTGCAAAGCAGTAATCAAAGCAAAAGGTGGATACTTTGAAGAACCTAGAATATAAGACATATTTTCAGTTGCTTCACACTTTTTTGTTAAGTATATAACTCCACATGTGTTAATTCATAGTTTTGATGCCTTCATTGTGAATCTACAATTTTCATAGTCATGAAAATACAGAAAAATCTTTCAATGAGAAGGCGTGTCCAAACCTTTTGTCTGTACGATATATATATATATATATATATATATATATATATATATATACATATGTATATATATACATTGCTAATAGAAAGATACCCAGGTGTTCCCCTATATTGCATGTGAATATTGTGGACTGCAAGGGGATGATGGGGATATTGGGGGTTGCATGGAAATATTGTGGCTTGCAAGGGGATGGTGGAATAGTAAGACATCCCCTTACATAGTGCATTTTTTGGAGCAAATGCACTATGTAAGTAATGTGAGAGTGTCTTATTTTTGGGGAAAGGGGGTAGCAATATTTTCTCCTTCTGTTAGATTTTTTTTTTATTAGGGGGAAGTCTTGCTTGGATTTTTGTGCACAGGAGTTTTAGAGCTATGTTTTACAGCTGCCACATGAACTATTGAGAGAAATGGAAAGGATGTGGCTCACTGACTTCTATAGTAGCGTATTTAGGCATACTGTGATCTGTGCACGGCTCACAGCTCATTGTACATAGAGGAGGAAGGGGTGAGATGTGATCACCAATTGTGAATGATGGGTCCTGTGTTATCTATACATGATGGTATTATTCATTGTATTGTACAGTTGTTCTTCAATTTTGGTTCTTTTCACGGGGACAGACGGGAACAGAGACCTGGTCTCGTGACCCTGGCGGTGTCATTTAATAAAGGTTGATTGACGGGATAACAGGGAAAAGGGGTGTTTGTGACGCCACCTGCGGTGCGCGGCCAAGTGCAGCCGCCGCTGCTTCAAAACCTCTGGGGACGGAGAGGAGATGGGATGGAGGAGTCAGTGCATACCTTGGCAGATGTTATTTAGGTCATCAGCACCCCGGTGTCTCATGCGGCCTCTGCGGCCTCTGGTCGCCGCTAAGAAAAGTCTCACACACCTCAGCTGGAGTTCTGTTACTTTTATTCAGTTGTTTCATCATGACTGCCAGGTGCTTCTGTGGCGCCCCACATGGTCAGGTGTCACAGTGGGGTATTGCACCCGTAAAAGAGGTGTAATTTTCCCAAGATGCAAGTGGATGCTAGGCTGGTGAGTGGGACCCATTCCTGCACTCCCACATTAGTATAGTGGGTGGAGGTTACCCGGGAGGGAGATATATTCACCTCTAGGGGGAACAAAGAGCGGCTAGTCTGTGGAGTAGAGGAGTCGGGACAGTTGGAAAAGAGTGTGGAGCGAGGTGGAAGGTTGACCCGGACAGCTCTACGCTTATCTGGGGAAAGGAGAGAGAGGATCCTGACGTGATCCTGAGAGAAGGCACCCGACGTGCGGAGTCTGGGCCCTAGAGAGAAAGGGGGAACCCCAACATGGATGGACCATACTCCAGGGAATTCCCCAGTCCACCATGGGAACGCCGGACCCGAGGAAACGGCCAGAGTCTACCTCTGCAGTCGTCAACCGGCTGCTGCGGTCTGTTCATCGGCCGCGGCACCCTGCCAGATGGAGCAGTCTGCCTGCTTGCTCACCACGAGGGAGGGGAGCCCCAAGTCTACCTACAAGGAGCCATTGGGTATAGACTCATCGTAGGCGGGAAAGAAAGGACACGGGTTCGTCAACTAAGGTTAACCACGTGTTCCACCATACTACCTGGCATCCACTTGCAGCCACCCGTACAGATACCTGTTTGAATACCATCTTGCTGAACTGTGGACTCTGTATTTTGCTGTGGAACGTTTACAGTAAAGTACCCAGGAGAAAGTGACTTTGCCTCCGTGTTGTTATCTGCATCAACCAGTTTGCTTTCAGGAACGCTGCCCCGGAGGAGCAGCTCCACCTGTAGGGAGCTTTGCCATCTCAGCTGCATTACCATCACCCTCTGGAGGACTGTGCCGGTGCTGGTGACCCATCACCAGGTACTACAGGTGGCGTCACATGACAGACGCTAATCCCCTGTACACACCCCCCTTATTGAAGTGTCACCCAGGCCAAGGGCTCAGGCGCTGCCACCCGTGACATCCCCGCGAAAGCACCCACCGAGCCTGATACCTGAGTACCCTAGGGACTGGGGCTCCAGACTTCCCTTCTCAACCACCAGTTCAGCATTGTCTTCAGAACCGGGACAGTGCAAACGAGCCTCTTTTGGTGTTCCTGTCTCTCTCTCTTTTCTGGGTGTTCCTTTCTCTGGTGGTCTCTCTGCGCTATCAGCTAGTCTCTCCACTCCTCTCAGCACCTCCGCACACAGAACTCAGGTACTGACAGCCACAGGTGCTCAGTTGTACCCCTTACGAGTACTGCTCCCTAGTTCAGCTGCATTCTCCAAGTTCTGTTGGGTGTTCCCCTTAGGGCCCATTTGCACGCTGAAACTTTCCAGCGATCCGACCTGGCCGGGATCGCTGGAATCTCTCTATGCAGTCGCTGTTGAGCTGTCAAGCAGGTAGACTCACCAGAGACCAGTGGACCAGCGACATCGTGGAAAGAATATAAATTATTCTTTCCACGATGTCGAGCTCCCGCTCCTGTCTTCTGACCATGATAAACTACAGGTATCTAGGCAGCACGCAGCGTCTAGTTACCCATTGTATACCTTGGCTACCAGCCTTCTCCGCTTCCAGGCTGGTATCCAAGGTGCACAGCAGATATCTAAGCTCATCGCTGTCCCTAGTTACCCGCTGTGTACCTTGGATACCAACCTAGAAGCAGAGAAGGCTGGTAACCAAGGTATATATTGGGTAACTAGCCGCTGTGCGCTGCCTAGGAGCCCATTGTTTACTATGGTTACCAGCCTGGGAGGTCACTGATCATTGGTTTCTCGCTGTCACACGCAGCGATGCGTACTGACCAGCGGGAGACCAAGGATCGAAAAATGGTCCTGAATGACTTGCAGTGATCAGCGACCTCACAGCAGGGCCCTGATCGCTGCTTCGTATAACACACTGTGACATCGCTGTAGAGGTCGCTGTTACGTCACAAAACCTGTGACGTATCAGCGACATCGCTAGCGATGTTGTAGTGTTTGAAGTACCCCTTAGGAACTCTCCGGTTCAATGATTCGGGCATACAGAATCTGCGCTGTGTTCTGGGCTGGTTCCCTGTGTCATCCACCGACACCTCTCTACTCCACCAGATACGGCGTACGGGGATCTTCGTCTCTTTCCATACCCCAAGGACTCCATTCTTTCTCCACACCTGTCAGTCTTTCCCTCCCGGGGCGAGCGTGGTTGTGCTCCAGCCCACGGGAGTTGTCACCACTCCCGACCTCTACTCTCCCACTTCTCCCACTCACAATCTCTCTTTTTTCCCTCCCTGCTACGCCTGGGTGCTCAGTCCTGGGTTCACCCACCGTCACGGGATCCTAAGTTTTGTGTGTGTGAAGCTCAACTGTGCCATCCCAGCACCTGGAGAGCAGAGGCACTACTCTCCCTCTAATAGAGGAGTGCAGTACCTCTGGTGGTGGCCTACCCGGTGGGGCGCCACATGAGCATAATATGTAGCATACTGTTTTTTTAAATAAAGATTGTAACATATCAAATAAATTTTAAAAAATCTGCAGAATTTTAAAAAATATATCATTAACACTAAAGTTAATGCAAACAATACGTTATTCTCTGAGGACATACTCCTTTTAGGATGATCACCAGAGACTAGAAAGAATCACAATACTTCTGTCAATGATCAGTATGGATTGTTACCTATGGTTGGGGTCAGAAAGGATCTTGTGTGTGATGCCTTTTTCACTGCGATCTTGAAAATTTCTCAGCAGATCCAAGTAACTGATGCCTGTAATAGAGTTTTCTAGCCCACATCTTGCCAGGAACAGATTAAAGTGTTCATCTTTTAGGCTTAGGTCAAACTTTTCCAATACTGTTCGAAAATCATCTTTTTCAACCTTAAGACACAGAAAAGGTACATTCAGTGTGTATATTTCATGAAACACACTAAAATTAGGCAAATACAAGCAGAAAATGAAATGTTTTATGTTTTTCACAATATACTATGGATGTAGAATGTAATAAAATAATTTTAGATTTTTAGACAGCCCTAAAGTAAAACTAAGTTCACATGTCCAGTAATCATCCATTAGATCGGAAATAACACAATCTGTTGTGCAGACACACAAGAGGTGAAATACAACACAGAAACTGTCACAGCACAGCAGGGTATCTGCTTTTCAGAAACAAATGGAGTCTAGATCAAGACCTGCAGTAGCTCTCTCCCTCTGTGGTGATATCAACTGAACAGACCTATAAGTGAAACCTGAAACTGCACTGTTAGCAAAGGGAGGAGGGAGGAGAGAGCTGCTGAGAGGGAGTGTGTCGAGCCCCAGGCTTCGGGGTACTCTGGTATCAGGCTTCAGGGGTAGCGTCTGCTGTGTCACGGGGAGTGGTGGCCGCCCCTGATCCCGTGTCCTGGGTGACACTTCAAAAA
Organism: Allobates femoralis; assembly: GCA_033576535.1. Taxonomy (NCBI): domain Eukaryota; kingdom Metazoa; phylum Chordata; class Amphibia; order Anura; family Aromobatidae; genus Allobates; species Allobates femoralis. The sequence goes on along the minus strand of JARQOC010000003.1, from coordinate 130,266,427 downwards.
GGCGTATATTTACAGGGGATTTAATATCTCGTGAGGCCACCTGTAGCTTCTAGTGATGGGTCACCAGCACCGCCACAGTCCGCCTGAGGTAGATGGTAGTGCGGCTTAGTTGGTAAAGTCCTCTACAGTTAGGGCTGGACCTCCGGTGCAGAGTTACTGCAAATAGGGACTCAATTCCTCAGTGAAAACTGGTGCATACTTTTTTGCTGTTCATTGATTGATATGATTGCCAGCACTGATAGTACAATGGGTTTGTCATATGATCTGTCACATTTTTATGCTATTTCATGTGAGTTCGATCCCCACCAGTTCTGTGGATATCTTTATCACTCTTTTTAATTAGTTTATTCCTTTCTTTTTTTGGTCACTATTATCACAAATATAAAATAACTTTGATTATTTTATTAATTGTTATACATATATCTGGATATATACAATGTTTGCACGCCGATGACTTGCTCTGTTCACGTCACTGATGACACGCTCTGTTCACGTCACATTGTCCCTCCCTGTTCAGTGATGTCACAATGATTCAGCAACAATTGTTTTGGCGCCTTCTCAAATGTATAAAAGCATCCTGTATATAATACTATGTAATGTCCCTGAGGAAGGAGCTGGGAAATAGTTCCGAAACGAGTCGGATTAAAGAACTACTTCAACCAGATGATCCATTGTCCTGGTCTTCCTTTGGTAGCAGCGCGGATCGTACGACACTTCGTCCTTGTATGCTGATTTCTGACCACGGTGACCCGTGGATGTGTGGATCCAGCAGCAGCTACTGGCTAAGCGTTCATACTGGTTGTGGGTTTACACAACCAGATCAGGTGAGCAGGCCCTTGTCGCCATACATATATCTACTATATAATTGCCGTAGGCACGTCCGTGTCAGACCCCGAAGACGCCGTGGCTTTGTCACTATGTGACGTCACCACGTGCGAGGCATTGCCCGCGTAGCGGGCATTGCGACCCCTCGCCGCTGTCATCCCACTCCGGAGCAGCTGCTGTCAGCACATGCTGACACAGTGCTCCGGAGCCTGTGCCCCTGTGCCCCTGTCATCCCGCTCTGGAGCAGCTGCTGTCAGCACATGCTGACACAGTGCTCCGGAGCCTGTGCCCCTGTGCCCCTGTCATCCCGCTCCGGAGCAGCTGCTGTCAGCACATGCTGACACAGTGCTCCGGAGCCTGTGCCCCTGTGCCCCTGTGATCCCGCTCCGGAGCAGCTGCTGTCAGCACATGCTGACACAGTGCTCCGGAGCCTGTGCCCCTGTGCCCCTGTCATCCCGCTCCGGAGCAGCTGCTGTCAGCACATGCTGACACAGTGCTCCGGAGCCTGTGCCCCTGTGCCCCTGTGCCTGTCATACTTACCACCAGATCGCACCCGCCTCCGTCTTCCTGCATGTTCCTCTGTCCTCCGTCTTCCGCCCGCTATCTTCTATGTCGCCGCCCCGTACATATTGAAACCAAGACCTCCACTGACCACTCTGCCCCCGGCCTCTGCTGACCACTCTGTCCCCCTTGATCTCCGCTGACCACTTTGCCCCCTGGCCGCCGCTGACCACTCTGCCCCCCCATCCCTCCACTGACCACTCTGCCCCCCTTCCCTCCACTGACCACTCTGCCCCCCCACCCTCAGCTGACCACTCTGCCCCCACTGCCCTCCGCTGACCACTCTGCCCCCCAGCCTCCGCTGATCACCCTGCCCCCCGACCTTCGCTGACCCCTCTGCCCCCCCCTTGGGCCTACGCTGACCACTCTGCCCCCCCCCCCCCCCCCGTTCTCTGCTGACCACTCTGCCTTCCGTCCTCCGCTGATAAACTCTGCCCTCCGTCCTCCGCTGACCACTCTGCCCTCCGTCCTCCGCTGACCACTGAGCCACTGTACAGTGCTGACCACTGAGCCACCGTGCAGTGCTGACCACTGAGCCACCGTGCAGTGCTGACCACTGAGCCACCGTACAGTGCTGACCACTGAGCCACCGTACAGTGCTGACCACTGAGCCACCGTACAGTGCTGACCACTGAGCCACCGTACAGTGCTGACCACTGAGCCACCGTACAGTGCTGACCACTGAACCACCGTACAGTGCTGACCACTGAGCCACCGTACAGTGCTGACCACTGAGCCACCATATACAGTGCTAACCACTGAGCCACCATATACAGTGCTAACCACTGAGCCACCATATACAGTGCTAACCACTGAGCCACTGTACAGTGCTGACCACTGAGCCACCGTACAGTGCTGACCACTGAGCCACCGTAGAGTGCTGACCACTGATCCACCATATACAGTGCTAACCACTGAGCCACCATATACAGTGCTAACCACTGAGCCACTGTACAGTGCTGACCACTGAGCCACCGTGCAGTGCTGACCACTGAGCCACCGTACAGTGCTGACCACTGAGCCACCGTACAGTGCTAACCACTGAGCCACCATATACAGTGCTAACCACTGAGCCACCATATACAGTGCTAACCACTGAGCCACCGTACAGTGCTAACCACTGAGCCACCGTACAGTGCTAACCACTGAGCCACCGTACAGTGCTAACCACTGAGCCACCATAAATCTAATTTATAATTGCCTTAGCGCACTTCCGGCATTTTCGGGTCAACTTCCGTTGTCGTGGACGTGGCTGCCGCAAGGCAGCCACGCCACACACGAAGCAGTGGCCGCGTAGTGGCCATTGCGAGCCGTAGCAATGCGCGAGCAATGGCCGCGAGGCCATTGCGAGCCGTTGCCGGATGCCTCTGTGCCTCTATCATACTTACCACCAGATCGCACCCGCCTCCGTCTTCCTGCATGTTCCTCTGTCCTCCATCTTCCGCCCGCTATCTTCTATGTCGCCGCCCCGTACATATTGAAACCAAGATGGCGGCTGGGAAGTATCACGAGAGTTCCCGGCCTCCATCTTGGTTTCGCCCTGTTCACAGTGGCGACATGCAAGATGGCGATGGAAGTAAGTATTTCACCGCCACTCTGCCCCCCCGGCCTCCACTGACCACTCTGTCCCCCCCCCCGCCTCTGCTGACCACTCTGTCCCCTTGATCTCCGCTGACCACTCTGCCCCCCTGGCCGCCACTGACCACTCTGCCCCCCCCTTCCCTCCACTGACCACTCTGCCCCCCCACCCTCCGCTGACCACTCTGCCCCCCGACCTTCGCTGACCACTCTGCCCCCCCTTGGGCCTCCGCTGACCACTCTGCCCCCCCCCCCGTTCTCTGCTGACCACTCTGCCTTCCGTCCTCCGCTGATAAACTCTGCCCTCCGTCCTCTGCTCACCACTCTGCCCTCCGTCCTCCGCTGACCACTCTGCCCTCCGTCCTCCGCTGACCACTGAGCCACCGAACAGTGCTGACCACTGAGCCACCGTGCAGTGCTGACCACTGAGCCACCGTACAGTGCTGACCACTGAGCCACAGTACAGTGCTGACCACTGAGCCACCGTACAGTGCTGACCACAGAGCCACCGTACAGTGCTGACCACTGAACCACCGTACAGTGCTGACCACTGAGCCACCGTATAGTTCTGACCACTGAGCCACCGTAGAGTGCTGACCACTGAGCCACCATATACAGTGCTAACCACTGAGCCACCATACACACTGCTAACCACTGAGCCACCGTGCAGTGCTGACCACTGAGCCACCGTGCAGTGCTGACCACTGAGCCACCGTACAGTGCTGACCACTGAGCCACCGTACAGTGCTGACCACTGAGCCACCGTACAGTGCTAACCACTGAGCCACCATATACAGTGCTAACCACTGAGCCACCATATACAGTGCTAAACACTGAGCCACCGTACAGTGCTAACCACTGAGCCACCGTACAGTGCTAACCACTGAGCCACCATACAGGTCTAACCACTGAGCCACCGTACAGTGCTAACCACTGAGCCACCGTACAGTGCTAACCACTGAGCCACCGTACAGTGCTAACCACTGAGCCACCGTACAGTGCTAACCACTGACTCACCGTATACAGTCTTAAACACTCAGCCGCCATGCAGTGCTAATCACTCAGCCACCTTATACAGTGCTAACCACTGAGCCACCTTATACAGTGCTAACCACTGAGCCACCATAAAGTGCTAACCACTGACTCACCGTATACAATGTTAAACACTCAGCCACCATACAGTGCTAATCACTCAGCCACCTTATACAGTGCTAACCACTGAGCCACCTTATACAGTGCTAACCACCGACCCACCATACTGTGCTAACCAATGAGCCTCCATACAAAGTTAAGCACTCTGCCTCCATATAGTGCTAACCACTGAGCGGCGTATACTGTGCTAACCACTGAGTCACCCATACTTTGCTAAACACTAAGCCACCGCACAGTGCTAACCACTGAGCCACCGCTCTGTGCTAACCACTGAACCACCATACTGTGGTAACCACTAAGCCACCGTACAATGCTAACCACTGAGCCACCAAACTGTCCTAACTACTGAGCCACCGTGCAGTGCTAAACATTGAGCCACCATACAGTGCTAACCACTGAGCCACCATACAGTGCTAACCACTGAGCCACCATACAGTGCTAACCACTGAGCCACCTTACAGTGCTAACCACTGAGCCACTGTACAGTGTTAACCACTGAGCCAGCATACAGTGCTAACCACTGAGCCACCATATACAGTGCCAACCACTGAGGCACCATACAGTGCTAATCACCAAGTCACCGTATACAGTGCTAACCACTGAGTCACATTACTGCTCTAATTATTGAGCCATCATATACAGTGCCAACCACTTAGCCACCATAGAGTGCTAACCACTGAGTCACCGTATACAGTGCTAATCACTGAGTCACATTACTGCTCTAATTATTGAGCCACCATATACAGTGCCAACCATTGAGCCACCATAGAGAGCTAACCACTGAGGCTCAGTTTACAGTGCTAACTATTGAGCCAGCGTATACTGTGCTAACCACTGAGACCCTGTATACTCTGCTAACCACTCAGCCGCCGTATACTCTGCTAACCACTGAGCCGCATAAAGTCTGCTAACCACTGAGTTGCTGTAAACTCTGCTAAGCACAGTGCTGCGGGCAGGAGAGGGCCGGGGGACAGCGGCCGGGTGCGGCCAGGAAGGCCCCCCCGCCCCTACTGCCCGCACCCAGCCGCTGTTCCCCGACCCCCTCCTGCACGCACCCGGCCGCTCTTCCTCGGCCACCTCCTGCCCACACATGGCCGCTGTTCCCCTGCCCCCTTCTGTCCGCTGTTCCCCGGCCCCCTCCTGCCCGCACATGGCCGCTGTCCCCCTGACCCCCTCCTGCCGCACCCGATCGATGTCTCCCTGCCTCCCTCCTGCCCGCATCCGGCCACTGTCCCCCAGCCCCCTCCTGCACGCACCTGGCCGCTCTTCCTCAGCCTCCTCCTGCCCGCACATGGCTGTTATTCCACCAGCCCCCTTCTGCCCGCTGTTCCCCGGCTTGCTCCTGAACGCACCCGGCCACTGTCCCCTGGCCCCCCTGACCGCACCCGCCTGCTGTCTCCTCCTGGACTCCGGCACCGCTGCACACTGGCACCGCTGCACACCGGTACTGCTGTATGTATTCTATCTACTATAAAATTGCCATAGGCACTTCCGTGTCGGACCCCGCAAAAGTGAAAAAACCGCATCTGCCGCGATTGCCGCAAAACCGCTGCACTTGCGGCGCGGTTGCGGTAATCCCCATAGAAAGTATAGGGGGACTTGCGGCAGGTGCGGCAAGTGCGGTTTTGCACTTGCGGCAGGTGCGGCCGCGAAAAAAACCCTTGTAAATATCCCCTTCTTCCCCATCATCTAACAAATGATAACTAGGGCACGGCACTGGGATCCCGACCACCTGTGTTTCCCCATTCAAGGAACCATCAGTCCCGGTGTCCGAGTACCCCTATCCCTGGCCACATCATCCTCACCTCCGTGCTGTGCACAGTGTACCACCATGTACCCAGCTCCCTGCTGTGCACAGACAGTGTACCACCATATCCTCATCTCCGTGCTGTGCACAGACAGTGTACCGTACACTGTCTGTGTGCACAGCACGGAGCTGGGGACATGGTGGTACACTGTCTTTGCACAGCATGGAGCTGGGGACATGGTGGTACACTGTCTGTGCACAGCAGGGAGCTAGGTACATGGTGGTACACTGTCTGTGCACAGCACAAAGTTGAGTACATGGTGGTACACTGTCTGTGCACAGCACAGAGCTGAGGACATGGTGGTACACTGTCTGTGCACAGCACAGAGCTGGAGACATGGTGGTACACTGTGCACAGCACGGAGCTGAGGACATGGTGGTACACTGTCTGTGCACAGCACGGAGCTGGGGACATGGTGGTACACTGTCTGTGCACAGCACGGAGCTGGGAACATGGTGGTACACTGTCTGTACACAGCACGGAGCTGGGGACATGGTGGTACACTGTCTGTGCACAGCACGGAGCTAGGGACATGGTGGTACACTGTCTGTGCACACCACGGAGCTGGGGACATAGTAGTACACTGTCTGTGCACAGCACAGAGCTGGGGACATGGTGGTATACTGTCTGTGCACAGCACGGAGCTGGGGACATGGTGATACACTGTGCACAGCACAGAGCTGAGGACATGGTGGTACACTGTCTGTGCACAGCACAGAGCTGGGTACATGGTGCTACACTGTCTGTGCACATCAAGGAACTGGGTACATGGTGGTACACTGTCTCCCGTCACCTTAAAATTGGTCCATTTCTCATCCTGCAGAGTCGAATGAGTGTCATCGTTTTTTTGGCCTGTTTGGCATGCAACTGCTGTGTCTGATATTTCTCTCAGATCACTTCCGAGTGCTTGCCATGTGCAGGGCCATGTTTGCCCTTAGGCACTAGTAGGCACGTGCCTAGGGCGGCGGCATTCAGGGGGTGGCACCTGAGCGTGTTTTATTTATTTACCTTTTTTTTTTTACCGGGCACCGGCCGTGTCGGGGCGTTTTGCTCCGCCCCCCCACCCCCTGTTATCAGGCCCGCCATCGCTCCCGCCCACCCACCTCAGTCTGCTGCTGCTATCCGGCATCCGGCGGGCACTGAAAGGACGAGGAGGAGGACTAGTGCGGGGTGCGGGGATCAGCGATGCAATCTGTATTGCTGTCTGCTGCACACACATCGGGCAACGCTGGGCTGAGCACTCAGTTGGAGAGGGGGTGGGGGGCTCCTTCATATCACTGCTGCCTGACATCAAGTACTGTACTACTGTTACCTTATATGCGGGCTCAAGTGGGCTGGGGGCTGTCAGCTGATGACACGGCTGACAGATAGTTACATAGTGTGGGATAAGAGACAGAAGAAGGGTTAAATGTGTTTGGCATGAGATGGGTTAACTTTTGTACGGACAGAGGCACACGCGCTGTGCTTACAGGACCTGTGATGATGTCACATGAGGGGAGGAGTCAGAGGTCACATGATCAGCTCCTCAGTGTTGTCATGATGATGGATGAGGTAAAGTTTATGTGTGGGGTCAGGAGGGATTTACTGTGTGGATGTAGCAGAGCCGAGTGTGTACGAGGTGTAAGGAGCGGTGCCACATGTGTACGATGTGTACAGAGCAGAACCGTGTGTGTACGATGTGTACAGAGCTGAGATATGTGTGTACGAGGTGTACGGAGCGGAGATGTGTGTACAATGTGTTTGGAGCGGAACCGTGTGTGTACGATGTGTACAGAGCAGAGCTATGTGTGTATGATGTGTACAGAGCGGTGCCGCATGTGAACGATGTGTACAGAATGGAGCCACGTGTGTACAATGTGTACGGAGCGGAGCCGCGTGTGTACAATATGTACAGAGAGGAGCTATGTGTGTATGATGTGTACAGAGCGGAGCCTCACGTGTATGATGTGTACGGAGCAGAACCGCATTTGTACGATGTGTGCAAGGCATGCAGATCATAGCCACGTTTGTACAAGGTGTACGGAGCTTAGCCATGTGTGTGCAAGGTGTACGGAGTGGAGCTGTGTGTGTACAAGGTGTACGGAGAGGAGCAGAGTGTGTACGAGGTGTACGGAGCGGAGTCGAGTGTGTACGAGGTGTACGGAGCTGAGCCGAGTGTGTACGAGGTGTACGGAGCTGAGCCAAGTGTGTACGAGGTGTATGGATCTGAGCTGAGTGTGTACGAGGTGTACGGAGCGGAGCCGAGTGTGTACGAGGTGTACGGAGCGGAGCCGAGTGTGTACGAGGTGTACGGAGCGGAGCCGAGTGTATACGAGGTGTACGGAGCTGAGCCGCGTGTGTATGAGGTGTATGGAGCGGAGCTGTGTGTGTACGAGGTGTAAGGAGCTGAGCCGCATGTGTATGAGGTGAACGGAGCTGAGCCGCGTGTGTATGAGGTGTATGGAGCGGAGCTGAGTGTGTACGAGGTGTAAGGAGCTGAGCCACGTGTGTACGAGGTGTACGGAGCTGAGCCGCATGTGTACGAGGTGTACAGAGCTGAGCCGCGTGTGCATGAGGTGTACGGAGCGGAGCTGTGTGTGTACGAGGTGTAAGGAGCTGAGCCGAGTGTGTACAAGGTGTACGGAGCGGAGCCAAGTGTGTACAAGGTGTACGGAGCAGAGCCGCATGTGTACGAGGTGTACGGAGCAGAGCTGCATGTGTACGAGGTGTACGGAGCAGAGCCGAGTGTGTATGAGGTGTACAGAGCGGAGCCTTGTGTGTACGAGGTGTGCTGAGCAGAGCCGCTTGTGTACGGAGCAGAGCTGGGAGTGTATTGGTCATACAAAGTAAAGCTGCGTGTGTACAGGTCGTGCGGAGCAGATCCGCGTGTGTATTAGGTGGAGGGCTCTGTGGGGGGCATGATAATACTAGGTGGGGTGTGAGGAGCCTTTATACTTTATGCAGGGCTGTTTGAGGGTTGTGTTGGGGGCCATTATACAGTGTGAAGAGGTGTAGGGTCCATTGTACTGTATGTAGGTCCATTACACTGCAAGGAGGGCTGTATGGGGGTCACAGTTGGAGATCATACTGTGCCAGTGTAGTTGAGGGGCTTACAGTAGGGTCATCATACTGTGCGTATGGAGGAATTCACTGTGGAGCATCATATAGTGTTTGGGAGGCACTTTTGTTGGCATCACACTTTATGGCTGTAACTAAAGGGGAATCCAGGGGCTTCAATAGGAGGAAAATTACTTTGTAAGGGCAGCAGTTGTGAGATGTGTTATTATGTGACCCAGGCAAATATTTTTTGGGGGGGCAATAAGAACTTCTACTAAGGTGTCCCATTATTTCTCTGTAGGCCCCTGGTGCAGGATGCATTGTCCCTCTGCTGCAGGACTAATTGGCATGCAATATGGGAGAGGGGCAGCCCATAGAGCTGCAGCATGCCAAATGGGAGGGGGGCGGCCCACAGACCTGCAGCATGGGCTGTGGAGTTGGAGCCCATTTTGGTGGAGCCAAAATGGACCGACTCCTAAAATATATAACAAATTGGGTACAGTCATCTGTTTTTTGCTCCATTTTGCTTGCAAGTGCTATGCGAGTGTCCGACATTTTTCTCATATCACATCCGTTTGACATCCGTGTGCAATCAGTTTTTTTTCTCAGCAGCTTTTACTGTACAATAATGTACAGGAATATTTATTCCAGTTGTCTGAGCTGCTGAATGAGAATATATCAGTGAAAATAATGGTTGCCTCTCGGATGGTCCGTTGGCGGTCCATGATTTTGTCGGACCCATACACTTGCATTGGCGAGTCTCACGAGTGAATCGCAGACTGTCGCAGCATGTTGCGACTTTTTTCTCATCCAAACTCTGGATGTGGAAAAGGTGGCCGACACTCACCAATGTGCTCTCAGACACTGAATAACATTGGTCCGAGTGCAATGCGATAAAATCACACATTGCACTCATCCGAGTTTCACGCCTGTGTGTCCGTACCCTAATAATAAAATCCATATAGTAATCCTACAATGTCTGCTGGACATGGTATGGGGAGGGTTTATGGCTCAGTTAGTACACACTCCATACTTCTTGTTATTAACCAGTTAATGCTCTCTTGTCCACCGCACTGCAGTGTCAAAAGAGGAAGACAGCGACACAGGCAGCAACATCGCATCAGAGAGCCCCAGACCTCAAAATACAAGATCCTCAGATCCTGGTATTGTGATATAATATAAGAATAATATTTTTTGCATTTATAGTACACTATGAACTCCACAGCACTTTACATACATCAGTAATGCTGTCCCCATTGGTTCTCATAATGTAAACATCCTATCAGCATGTCTCTGTAGTGTGGTTGGGCAAAACTACAAACCTTTTATATCTGCTACATGGAATGTGGAGGGAGAAGCTGCAAGGATGGGGGGTGAAGCTACATGAAACTTGGGGGGATTGTCCGAGATGTGGGGTCGGGGCCGCAACGGGGGGGGGGAAGCGAGACCGCTGACAGTGCCCAGGGCAGCAGGAACAGCAAATACGGCCCTGCCCATGTGCAATCTGTTTTTTTCTCAGCAGCTATTAACTGTAGAATCATTTACAAGAACGTTTTACAATGTTCTCAGCTGCAGAATGATAATGTATCAGTGAAAAAAATGGATGCCTCTCGGATGGTTTGTGTGTGGTCTGTGATTTTGTCGGACACATAGACTTGCATTGGCGAGTCTCGCGCGTGAATCACATACTGTCGCAGCATGTTGCGACTTTTTTCTTATCCTAAATCTGGATGAGAATAAAGCGTCCAACACTCACCAATCTGCTCTCAGACATTGATTAACATTAGTCTGAGTGCAATGCGATAAAATCACGCAATGCACTTGTCCGAGATTCACACCAGTGTGTCCGTACCCTAATAAAATCCATATAGTAATCCTACTGGTATGGGGAGGATTTATGGCTCAGTTTGTACACACCATACTTCTCTTTATTAACCAGTTAATGCTCTCTTGTGCACTGAACTGCAGTGTCAAAAGAGGTCGACAGCGAGACAAGCAGCAACATGGCATCAGAGAGCCCTTGACCTCGAAATAGAAGATCCTCAGATCCTGGTATTGTGACATAATATTAAGAATAACATTTTTTGCATTTATATTACACTATGAACTCCACAGGACTTTAGATACATCATCAACACTGTCCACATTGGGGCTCACAATGCAAACATCCTATCAGTATGCACATAAACCAATTAAAATAATTAAAAGATTATTGTTTTTTGTATTCATCTCAAGGTCGTCTGTCTGCAGGATTTAACCCCTACAAACCTTTCATATGTGCTACCTGGCATGTGGGGAGAGAAGCTGCAAGGATTGGGGGAGAAGCTACATGAAACTTAAGAGGATGGCCAAGACAGTGGGAGGATTGTCCGCGATTGGGGGGGTCCACGATGGAGGGGGGAGGGCGCAATGTGAGGGTGAGGGGATTGTCCGCAACGGGGCCACGACAGGGGAGGGGCCATGGAGGGGTGCGACCGCTGACAGTGCCTACAGCAGCAGGGACTCTGAATACGGCCCTGCCCATACACAATAGATATTTGGCTAATCCTGTAAAAAGTTATAATCTGAATTGTAGCCTTTATGTTCCTTTTTAGGGTCCCCTACATAACGCACCCACTGAGATCTCTAATAAAAAACTAGAGAAAATCTGTGAGGAAACCCAGCAGCAAGTATTCAGTTCTCTTGTAGAACCGACATGAGGAAAATTAAGTTTATGTCAATGTGGTAACATACATCTAAGGAAACTGACAGCACAGAATGACCAAGTACACGCGCTAGGTGCATCATGGCCAAACCTTTATGTCCACATTCCCAGCTGTTTGTTTTCCATATATCTCCTCCATTCTGTGGCTCTATGAAGCCAGAACTATCAATCAAAGAAGAGGAGAGGGTGGAGATATAGGGAAAACAAACTGATCAGCCCCATCATGATGAAACCGAGCATCAGTACTTGGTTTGAATAGTTATTCTGTGCTGACCTAGTCCCTTTAACAGTAATAGTGTCAGGGAAATAGGGAAGTTTAAGTCCCACTCCCTGCCCAACCCATAAACACTAATGACCTTCACTATAGATGGATTTACATAAGCCCACTCTTTTTTGGTCTTTAAAATTGGAAATAGCAAATGCATGAAATAAATGTATATATAATTGCTGAAGCTATGTATATATATGCTGTAGAATTATTTTCTGTCATCTTCCCTACTTTCAATGAAATACAGTTCTCCCCACCTTCCCAATTCTTTGTGGGTCGCGCCTCTCAAATTCCTCCTTCATGCTCCGAAAGCCTTCTCTGAATTTATCTTTCAACCACTTCTCGATGTTGAGTGAGGCTTTCCGCTCTAGTTCTGCCCGAGATATTTCTCTGGATTGTCCTGATGGAACTAAAGAAGCGGATTATCAAAAACAAACTGAGCTACCGACAATACACTACATACTAACTATACAACCCATTTACATGTACAGCAATCTCAAGAGAACATAGAGATGGAGTTCTGTAATGTCTGTTGTACCTAGGACAAAATAATGACTAAGGGATGGTGTTATAGATCCAGATAATATTGCGCCCATATACTGGGGTACCTGCTGTAGGAACATATTGAATCTTTGGATGCCTCTACATAACTACAACTATTAGACGTTTTTTCAATTATTTTTATAAAACAGAAAACATGTCATACAATTCCTATTGCAGAGCCGTAATGCTACTATGAGAAAATAAGATGCCTCATTGAACTATCACACACTAACAGAGTGCCTACAGTTTTGCACCATGGACCCCATAGAAACCTTGTGCTGACACACAAGGCCGGTCAACACAGTCACAGCCATCTCAATTGTTACTGAAAAAAAACCTTGCAGCACTCAGCTACTACCAGTGATGTACATATGCTAACAAGCTATATATATATATATGAGAAAAAATGTAAAAACTTAAGTTTTTAAAAAAAACTCAATTCTTATTATTTTTTTTAAATCTCAAGTTCTTAGTACACACATTGGCTAATGTCTGCTTGCTCATAGAATGCGACAAAGTGACTTCAGATCCGATGAGTCCTAACGCTGACACCCAAGTCCTCCTTGTCCACCCTACCCCACTACTAAGTGGGCGGACAGCAACTAGACCCTAGATCACCTGTGGTCAATGAGGGTGCACATTGCAGTCTCAATTGTTAATGATGAAAGCTTAATGAACCTCCAACTGATTTTTATATCCTTGGTGTGATAGATTCCCAAACTATTGCAATTGTGAATTGTACAGTTTTATCTACTACGCAGGTAAAAGAAGCGGGAACCCTCCATGTTCAATACATTTCCTAAAGGATCATTATAACATAAGAAAATCCTTTTAATTTCACACATGTACTTAAAGAGGATCTGTCACTTGCTCACATAAATTGAATTAAATACTTTGAGTAATTCCTGAGCTCCACTGATTCTGCTTATCTTTTCCATTTTGTGTTGTCATTCCATTGCAGAGATATCCACATATGTTGCTTTTGGAGACCACAATTTGAAATTTGTGATTTTAGTCCAACTGGGCATCTGTTCAGTCTTCCCCGGGTGTGTGTACCCCTCCTTCCCAGACACTGCAAATCAAAGCATTGCCTGCAACTGCTAAATCAACTGCTGAGTTGTGACTGGGAGGGAGAGAGGGATGGGTGAAGGTGCGCAACCCTAGAGAAGACTCTGAAGAAACGCCCTGTTGAACTACAGAGATTTCACTACTGCGCCCCAAAAGCAACAAATGTGAACATCTCTGCAATGCAATGACACTGCACAATACAAAACAGAGAGGCAGAATCAGGGGTTCGGGGCCTTTTACAAGTAGTTGATAGCAATTTTTTTGAGCAAGTGACAGGTTAATGTACACAAGTGAAAGACAGTGGAATATAAAATAAGTTCATGTATTTTCTGATTTCCTACCTTTAGTTTTTATATTGCTGGATGTCTGGTTCTGTATTTCATGTCCAAGTCGTTTCAGCAGATAATCTCTCTGAATGACACCCGTCCCGTCCGCATCATACCTAATGTATAAATGACCAATTTGACAAAATAAAACTCTTATTCAAGGACAATTTGAACATAACTAAAAACTCCAGCAAATCATTGAACTGCAGTAAATATGATTTGTGTCCATAATCACCAATCCATGTGATTTTAAACATAATGAATGCATCTATAGATAGGTTTGTATAGCATTGATTACACTGATCACCTTATGTTCTCTATGCTCTGTACAGACTGGTCTAGGATTCATCAGACTGAGGACCAGTAGGAATCGTGAATTGATATCATTCTGATTACACATGTTCAGTGGAGGCAAGCTGAGTATTCAGACCACATTTCAAATGATACTTCGTGTGATCTTTCCTTTTTCCCCTCCCCTCATACAATCTATAACAGTAAGGGTACCGTTACACGTCACAATATCCCATTGCAACATCGACAAAAAGTCACATGGTGTGGCCATTGCAGTTGATATCATTCGTGCGTTGTGTCGTGTAAATGGGCAATGTGACTCGAAAAAATCGTAGGTACGATATTGCAAGAAAGTTGTGCAAGCCCTTCAACCGTACAATGTTGCATATGCGATGTGGCATGATCGTGCTGTGTGACGGTGCAACTACGATCTTGCTTGCAACTTCCTCTATTCACTACAATGTTAATGCTCGGTCTCTGGGTTGCTCATACCCAGCACACAAAAGTTGCATACAACATCCTAGTAGCGTTGCCTGCCGATATCTCCCTGTGTGACATCTTGTATGCGATCTTGGACAAGTACCAAAAACGTGCGCGCTCACGTGAAATTGTATGCGATATCGGAACAATATTGCGACGTGTAACGGTACCCTTAGGGTACCGTTATACACGTCGCAACATTGCATGCAATTTCACTTGCAATTTGCTGGTTGCAGTGAAATCATGGACACATTGTTCCATTTGTACACGGCCACAAAATTGAACAATGTGTCCATGATTTCACTGCAACCAGCAAATTGCCAGTGAAATTGCAAGCAATATTGCGTCATGTAACAGCACCCTTAAGGTTGTGTTGGCAACAAACTATGATTTTTATGTCCACATAAAAGATGTGATCAATGACAAACAGATGAGCAATTTTACATTGGGCAGTAATCAAAACTAAATAGTATAAAAGAGATTTGATCAAAAACGTAGAAAGAAGATCAGCAAGTGACAAATCAAGGTCTCTGCCCCTACAGTATGCCGCGCTCACATAGGTGATAGTTTCCCATTATAGTTAAAGACACGTACAATTCTCTATTAATATCATAAACAAACAAAATACAAATAGTGCACAACCTTTTACAAAGTTTATTAAACTCATCATCTTCCAGACAGAATCCAAGTTGTCCAAGTATATCTCTGAACTCTGGGGGTAAGATCCTAGGAGAGCCGTCAGGCTTTGTCTGTGATATTACTTCAGTAAGTTCTGCAAACCTAGTTATAAAAAACAGTCGATTGTAAGTTGGATGTAAAATGTATAATCCAATACAAACTTTAGTGCCAATTTTGTGTAATCTTGGAAAATTCCTTTTATAAAATACCACTGTACTTTAAGGAGACTAAACAAAATTGTTAATAAATTTAAATGTCATGCCAAATTTTTGACAATTCTACTAGTTATGAACACAGAGCACGATGTGATTATTTTACATCTAGTATGTAGTTAATGATTTTATCTTTGAGAGTACAATAAAGTTTTAATTGAAAGATTCAGATTGTTAGAAAAAGTTTTCGGAGCTTATGTCTGTAGATTGAGCTGTATGGTGGAATTATATCACTCCTCTAAACAGGGGCTGGCTGGCAAATTTTAGCCTGGGGGGCATTCACAAAGCAGTGGCCCTCAAGTTGCGGAGGCCCATCTTTAGCCCTATTATCTCTGGCCACAACATTAAAGCAGCAGAGGTAACAGGCTTTAACATAACCACATGTCGCATAATCTTACACATTATGGAGTGCTACATGTAAAGGATCAGAACCAATAACTGCACAAGAATACATCACCAGAACCACCAACAGTACCAAATTGTATCTCTAAAACCCCCATCAGTACAGAAACAAGTATTACTACCCAGGTACCATACACTGTGTATACTACACCATGTATACACTTCACCCTGTATAGTACCTGTGTATAATACACAGGCACTATATACAGGATGGCATATAACAGGGTGCAGTATACCCAGGTACTATATACAGGGTACAGTATACATAAAGTGTGCAGTATACGCAAGTATTAAATACAGGGTTCAGTATTTACAGGGTGCAGTATACACAGGTACTATATACAGGGTGCAGTATGTACAGTGGGTGCAATATTATACAATGTGTATACTGGACCATGTATATAATGCCTGTGTATACTGCACCCTGTATATAGTACCTATGTATAATACACAGGTACTAGATACAGGGTGCAGTATAAACAGGGGGGTGCACTATACACATTTCTCATGATATATTGATCTATTGTCAATAGATCAATATATTATGAGAGAATATGATGATGAATACATCAATGCAGATTCAATCAGATGGCCACTAACAGCAGCTAGGATATCATGGATAGGATATGGAACAATGCAGAAATGGTGGTATTTAGATTATGAGCGCTATACAAGGACACTGCACTGATTAGTATTACCTTTAGGTCTTTATTGAATATTGACAAATGTGAGTCCTCGCCACAACATGTTTCAACGCTAATGCGTCTTCCTCAAGTGGATCGGCACAACCAGACAAGGTGAGTGAGGAATTAATATAACGGAGATTCTGCCTTTAGTAAACAGTGTGGCGCAACCGAATTTTTATTTTATATGGATAGGATATGGACACTTACAGAACAGCAGGCACTGCACTTTGCAGCAGGCAGGGAGTGGGGACTCAGACTGGCCTTCTCCTCTCACTCGGCGGCCGCCAGCCTCTCACAGACAGAACAGAGACAGTAATGGATGGCACCGCCTGGCCCTGTCTTCACTGTGGTCCGTTCTGGAGGGTTCAGACAGGGTTCAGTCAGAGGCGTGCTGACGTAGCACGCTGTACATGACACCCTCTGAACCCTGTCTGAACCCTGGCTCATCCAATCCCGGTGTGCCGCCGGGTGCCATAGCAACGATGCTGCCTCCTGAGTCCCTGTCAGCCGCTGACACCCACCTGCTGCGTCCTGCTGTCAGGTGAGTATGGCCGCACCGCGCCGGCAGGCGGCCGCTCTCCCGAGATACCGGCATGATGATTTCACTTCCAGGGCGGCTGGGCGGCCCTGAACTGTTTTCTAATTCACCGGCCTGGGGGAAAAATGCCTCCCTGCCATCCGGCCCAGTCCGCCCCTGCCTCGAAATAGTAAAAGTTACCTAACATTATCACTTTAAAGGGAATCTGTCAGGTCAAAAACTCCATATGTAACAGATATAATTTTCTAATTCCTCTGGTGAAGCTCTTTCTTTTCATGTATTTATTTTATTTATACTCCCCCCTATCCTGCTGGGTGTGAAGTTGCTTATAGCAAGAGAACTACAAAGGGTACAGTACTGATTTTAACATATTCTGAAAGGTCTGTCCATGCACTATTCAATGGTACTCTTAGTATCATTCTGAAAAATCACATGACAGAGTCTCTTTAAAGGTACCATCACACGCCACCATATGGCTTCCATATCGCTGACGTGAGCACGCACGTTCCGGGCACTTTTTTCAGATCGCTGTGGAGTTGTCACACATAATGATTTCACGTGTGATCACCGGGGATCCTGCGTTCCGGAAATTGCCTGACCAAGACCGGAATCTTCCCTTCTCACATCGCCACGTCAGACACTACCACCACATCAGCGATGTGGGTGTAGAGTTTGGCCGCGGCGAGGAGATAGGCGTGCCGGAGTGTGTTACACCGCTCCCCTACCACTCCGATTGGCCTACACAACTGCGTTACCACCAAGCCACCAATCGCCGCAGACGGGGCGCGGAAAACAGGACGCTCAGGCACGCCTATGGGATTGATGCCAGAATGTCTGAGCTCGCTTTTTACATTGCTATCGCCCTGTCACACGCCACAAAGCGCTGAGATCGCCTGGTGGATATCGCTTGATTTCACTACAGTGCAGGGCAATCAGGCGACGCTCTACCGGCAATTTCTCGCCGTAGAATCGCCCAGTCACACACCACTACGCACATGTGATGTGGTTTCCACATTGTCAAATTCTGGAATTGCCAGCGATCTCGCTGGTGATACGACAGCGTGTGACGGTACCATTACAGTTGGTCTGGTTTAAAAAAAACAGGTTTATAGAGAGGATTCCCACATTCAGAATTTCAATCTATTACCAGAATGGGAAAGAGACTTCAAAAAGCTTCTGCTAGTCGTCAGGATTAAGTACATTCACGAGTTATTTTATTTTGATTTCAATTAACAAAATGTAACATTTAATTTGCCCTATGAAGATGTGGCACCCCAGAGTCCGGTTGCCACAATGACATTGCCTCCCTCAGGGGGTCATGCCGTGCTTGGAAGTAAGAGGAGGTATCCACACCAGGTAAGACCACCACACACAACACCTTCCCAACTCCAGACCAGAAGGGGGAGCTCTGAACCCAAGTTCAGGGGAGGTCCCCTATAAATTGTGACCTGGGGGCTGGGTTAGGCAGTTCAGTTCCTGGAAGGACTGTGAAGAGGACCTGTGGACTGTAGCTGTGCAAAGCTCGTCCGAGGTAGAGCAGAAAAACACCAAACTCAGTTCCTAGGAGGACTTAGAAGAGGTCCCGTGGACTGAAGCAGAGTAAGGCTCGTCCCAGGACAACGGCTAGCCAGTGTGAGGGACCCGTAGGAGAGGGTCTGAGGAACTGGAGAAGTAGGTCTGGGGAGTGGAGCCAGTTACCGGGCTCACCCCAGTACAGAGCGCCAGAAGCAGACACTGGAGTCCGAGGCTGTGATGGATTCCAGGCCCAGCAGCCAACACCGGAGGGTGTGAGATTCCAAGTCTCCCGGCCACAACAAAGCCCAGGAGGCACAGCAGCACCAGAGAGCTCAGGGACAACAGCTAGAGGAGTAGTACCCAGGAAGGGCTGAAGCTGCCTGCAATACGGGTAAGAGACTGTACGCAGGAGAAGAGGGTCGCAGCTAGCTACAGACAGTCAGGGCCCACCAAGAGTGGCGCAACAGGGAGGCCTCAGAACTCACCAGGTGAGGAGAACCCCAAATTGCTCCCAGGCCACCCGGACTCCCGCCATCTCTAGTGGACGGTACCCTGGACTACACCTGCTACTTCTACCAGTAAAGGTAACAGAGACTTTAACCCTTGTGTCTGTTAGTTATTCAGTCCTGTACCTCTAAGGCCTACCACTGCCATAGACTATACGGTTGCCCTGGGGATCCGCTCCACCCGTGGGGACCAAAACCATCACCGCTGCACTCCCATCCTCCCCCAAGGTCCCGCACCGCAGCCGCGGCCACTAATAGCCGCATACTACGGGTGGCGTCACGATAATTATTCCTTACATCACGACCATCACCAAAGTCCCCTTTTTAACCCGACACCAAGGGCCATGGAGCCGGGGCTCAGCCCCACTGTGACATCCCCGGAAGCACCATAGCTTGGGCTTCGAGTACCCCAGACCCTGGGGCGCATCAAAGACATAGCATGGTAGTATAACATGTGCTAACATCTTCCCCCACAAATTACAGCTGAAGTACACCCTTTCAGTTGTCTAAAAGAAAGGTATTCTTCCTACTTTTGTTTTGTCTTCAGTTGTGTGTGGACTTGGGACGCTGTCATAATCATTTCTTCTGCTTTTCTGTTGACCGGGTCCAGCCAAGTCGGACGTCCTGATGGCTCTGGATTTCTTACTGCTGCATAAAGTTCTTCAAATTTTATTATTGTCCTTTCATCAAGGTTTAGCCTACAGTCAGAACAGAGGTAAATTGCATTGTACCACTTTTCTATAGAAAATCTTGTGCAGAAAAATGTTGTGACACTTATTGAGTTGTTAGCCTGTTGCCTGATTCACGGATGTTCTAATTGTTTTTCCTATACAAGAAAAAAAAATTTCCCAAATTCTGGAATGTCCAGGGAGGAGAAGTGACCAATAATTAAATAATCCCATTTAAAAATTAAGCCAGCTGCTGAATCCCTTTATGATTTCTACAGGGCCAGACTGGGATTAAAGGGAATCTGTCACCAGGTTTTGGCCTCCCCATCTGAGGGCAGCATAACGGTGAAAAATAGACTCTGAATACAGAGATATATCACTTAGTTTACTGGGTGCTGCATATGTGACACAATCAGATTATTTTCTATGAAAAGGTGTCCCACACAGTTTATGTAACAGGGAAAAAAATAGCACTCCCCCAGCACTAAACTCCAAAAACAGCTATGCAAGTAAAATCTGAAAGTAAAGTCTACTGAGAAAAATGAAGCTATTTACTGTACTACAATAAAAACATGATTTCTTATTAGGGTATAGTAAAAAAATGAAATTATAAAAATATATAATCAGCCAAAACAGGTGTTTACCCTAGACAGGGATGTGGACAATAATATAAGAATATTAAAGATAAATTAATAATTAACAGTAATGAAGGTAATAATTAATAATAAATAAGTGTCATAGGGTGGTTATAATCAACATAGGGGTAAGGTAGCAGGATGGCAGTGACAGGCAAAGGCAATCAGGGAACTAGTTTGACCCTTAGACTGGAGGGTCCCTAGAAGTACCTCTAAAGATGAGGATGTCTACAATATTTTGGTATTTGTTTGCTGTTCCTTGATATTTCCCTGCATTTGGCACATTTTATCCCCTGGAAATAAACCTGTTAATTGGTTCAACCTCATCTCTTGGAGTATGTGAATGGAGCATGGACAGTGGTATCCCCAATTCTACACTTGGTGGAAAAGGAAGACCCTTCTGAATTCCATCAGAGCAAGGGATGGGAACCTATGCCTCACAAATCAGATGTGGCTCTTTTTATGGCTGCATCTGGCTCGCAGCCAAATCCAGTGCCTTCTGCCGCAGTACAGTGTACTGGGTGCCACTCTGTCCCTGCTGTCGTACCCATACGTTAAGCCAATCAGAGGCCAGCAGCCATGGTCCAATCAGAGGCCAGCAGCTGCAGCCCAATCAGAGGCCAGCAGTCGCAGGCCAATCAGTGGCACCTGATGTCACATGCGGGAATCTGATTGGACAGCAGCGCTGGCCTCCGATTGGACCGCAGCTGCTGGTCTCTGATTGGCTTAAAGTATGGGTATGACATCAGAGACAGTGCGGCACCCGGAACACCGTACAGCACGGACCGCAGAGGATCAGTGAGTATGTGTGTGTGGGGTTTCTTTTTGCAAGTACCGACACCGTGATGGGGACTGCAAAGGGCTGCAAGGGATGATGGGGGTGCTATATTGGAGGCTGCAAGGGGATGATGGGGGTACCATATTGGGGGCTGCAAGGGGATGATGAATGTAACATATTGGGGGCTGCAAGGGGATGATGGGGATACCATATTTGGGGCTGCAAAGGGCTGCAAGGGGATGATGGGGGTATTATATTAAGGGCTGCAAAGGGATGATGGAGATACCATATTGGGAACTGCAAAGGGCTTCAAGGAGATCATAGGGGTACCATATTGGGGGCTGCAAGGGGATGATGGGGATACCATATTGGGGGATGCAAGGGGATCATGGGGGTACCATATTGGGGGCTGCAAGGGGATGATTGGGGTACCATATTGGGGCTGCTAAGGGCTGCAAATTCTTGATAGGATTCACAGTTTGTCTGGTTTTGCTGGTTTGTGATGACAACTACTGTACAATATATAATAAATGTTAATTTGTTCATTTTTTTTGTTCAACAATAAATGTGAATTATTCTTTATGGAACAATATGACATGGTGCATCTTTGGGAGCAAAAATCAATATAACACACTCTTATTATCAGGGAAACAGGGTAGTTGCATAAGAGAAGCCACATGGAGAAGCATGGACAAACGGAAGTGTTACTAAGAGCCCAATGGTAAGAAGTACTTTAGTTATCATTGGTTAGCAACAGCATAACAACGTTATTAAAAGAATTCAGAGATTTATTGTACTTTAAAAGTGTTGGTCTTACATAAAATTCACACATTTACTTGTATATAGTTTTAAAGTTAAAAAACATTAATAATAAAATGTAATTAATGTTAAAATTTAAACATATTGTACGGCTCTCACAGAATTAAATTTTAAAATATGTGGCGATTATGGCTCTCTTAGCCAAAAAGGTTCCTTACCCCTGCCCTAGTGCTCCAGGAAAGATTCTGGTGGAGGCACTGCGCTATACTGAGGTGAGAACAACTGGACACCCTGCAATGGAGGCAGCTTAAAGGGGTGTAAAAAAACATTTTCCCATTTCCCTTGCACGGACAGGCCAGGCATATCAGAAAAAGTATCACTAGTATTCAGAGACTTCCTGCTCTGGAATATAAAGGAAAAAGCCCAAGAAGGGGAGCCCCCTATATGACATTCCAGAGTCTAATGTGGCAAATGATGGAGGTTACACTTATGGGATCCCTTTCTCTATTGCATAAACTAAACCACAAAGGAATACACAATACCCTGCATCAGAGGAATAAAGTAAATCATCAATGTCAGAAAAACATGATTCTATATTATTATTTAAAATTCAGTGTTACAGAGACTGAGACACCTAGAGAGGGCAGAAATGGCATCAACCATGGTTTGACTGCACTAACCTGGCTCTGCAGAAAGAGAGAACCGGAGACTGGCAGGAGCGTATCGGCAGCCATGTTTAACACCTGAGCAAAAGTAATGAGACTTTTATTTGCGGCGCCCATCGGCCGCAGAGGCCGCCCTTAACACCAAGAGTACTGTTAACTGAGTGACCAACTGCCAAGGTACGAGACGGGGAAAACACACTCCACTGCCCCAGGGACTGCGGTCCGCCTGCGGGGAGCGATGCCATCCACGTTGCCAGTCACCGTCCACAGAGGTTCTGAGGCGGCAGCCACCCTGGCCGTACACCGCAATTGGCGTCACGAATACCCCTTTTAACCCCTCAGACTTTCTCTAACATCTTCCCATTTATTAAAATGACACAGCCAGGGTCATGGGGCCAGGTCTAGGCCCCCGTCTGTCGCAGTGAAAAGAATTGAAGAGACGTGAAGCAGAACAACGAGTAACCACCCGGTTCCCGAGTCTTCCCCAGACCTGGGGTGGGCGTGTCATATTCATCACTTGAAGTTATAAAACAAGCTATAATAACTAAAATCTGGTAACAAAGGAACATAAGTTTAAAAAAGAATAACAAGCAATTGAGGAAGCATATATTTTTAATAATAGGTCTCATACCTTAAAAGTAGTTGCTGGAAAGGTCTGGAACTTATTGGTCTTCCAAGAAATTTTGATAACATTATAAGCAGAACATCCCTGTAATACAACAAACACTACAATGACCATCATTATCATTATCCCGCTTTAAAATATTAACCATGACATACAAAGCCATCCACAACCTGTCCCCTCCAAACATCTCTGACATGGTCTCCCGATTCCTACCCTCGTGCAACCTGTGATCCTCCCAAGAACTCCTCCTCTACTCCCCCCTCATCTCCTCTTCGCACAACCGCATTCAGGATTTCTCCCGGGCATCCCCCATACTCTGGAACTCACTGCCCCAACACATCAGACACTCTCCTACCCTGGGAACCTTCAAAAGAAGCCTGAAGACCCACCTCTTCCGCCAAGCCTACAACCTTCTATGAGACCCAGTCCACCCACCGCCTCACAACCGGCACCTCCCCCTCCTGCTGTGTCCCCACCCGCCCTTCGTAGATTGTGAGACCTCACGGACAGGATCTTCTCCCCTCTTGTATCTGTACAACCAAAGTGTCCACATTTATTTATGGAATTTAATGGCGCTATATAAATAAATAATAATAATAATTGGTTTGCATGTTAGAGGGAATAAGAGAAGCACACTGCTCAGCTGCAGGGAGAGGCAAGCATGAGAAAGCACTGTGTAATCATATCAAAGTCCCCCATACTTTACATGTGAGTTACCATGGTGGTCGCCTATATGTGCAGCGATTTTAAAGGAACTGTTAAAATGCAGCCAACTACACACATTATATACATAATATTCAATGGAGAGAGTTACATGTGTGCAGTCTCCTCTTCTTCAGAGTACTGATTGGGTGAAGATCTCCCCCATTTTTCACATTGTGTGGTAGTCCTGTTAATGGAACCTGCATCTCTTAGACATTTGTGTCATATACTTTTAATATGCCATAAACGTCTCAAAGGTTAGTGCCCCTTTAAGTTTTTTTTATCAAACCGAAATAACAGGAGGTATCCAAAACAAAGTAGTCTACAGCCATGTTCACACATTGAGTATTTGGGAGGTTTTTTTCCTCAGTATTTGTAGTCAAAACCAGGAGTGGAACCGAGGCGCCCCAGGCCATGGGGTACTCAGGAACCGAATCACTGCTACTGTCGCTGGGGAGTCACGGGTGTCGTGACCCAGTCCTGTGGCCTGGGTGTCAGTTGAAAAAGGGGATATGCAAATGGGAGGTTGTCGTGACGCCACCCATAGTATGTGGTCAGTGGGGATCATCGCTGCTGTATTCCTGCAGGGGGACGGTGATGAGGGGCAGCGTAGATGGTAAGCCTCCATGGGTAAGGCTGGGTGTTCCCAGGGCAGGTGTAGTAGGGGCTGCGTACTCTGGATGCTGCACCGGCGCTTCTTCCACAGCTTCTCCAGCCTGAACGCAGGGACAGCAGGGATGCAGCTCCTCAGGTGGAGATCTCTGCAGCGGCGCAGTAAAGGAACAGTCTCAGGCACTTTTGAACTTACAGGGTACTTTACTTTTCAAGTTCTTAGCAGACAGGTTATAGTTCACAGTTCTCAGTTTTAGTTCTTACACCTATCCGTGGACCCGGGTTCTACTGCAGCTCAGACGGTTCCTCTGCGTCGCTTCCTTCAAAGTAACTTTCAGGCCCTGCTTGTCTCTTTCTCTGTCCTCGCTCACAGGTTCTATCTGACCGTCAAGGGCTCTTTAGTGAAGCTTCCCTCTGCTTTAGGATCACTAGCCCTAGTACGATGGCTGTGTTCCTACTCCGTAGCAGTAGGTAGATCGCGGGCCATAGAGTCCCTGCACTACGCCGGTGTGTCTTGTGATTAGGGTCTTAGAGTCTCCCTGGTCACCTCTACAGAGCCGGCTCTCTGGCTGTCCATGCCTAGCGTCCAAGTGACTCAGGTGTAGTTTGGGCTCACAAGGCTCACTATAGTCTGTTCAGAAATGACTGTACAAATAATCGAGGGGGAGGTGTCTGTTTATACGTAAAATCATCCCTAAAACCCATCCTGCGGGATAATATAGGTGAATATAATGGAAATGTAGAGTCCCTGTGTGTGGAGATAAGGGGAGGGGAAAAAATAATAAATTACTGATAAGGTTTTGTTATAAGTCTCCAACAATAATGGAAGTGGAGGAGAATATCCTCATAAAGCAAGCATATGAAGCAGTAACTCAGGGACAAGTCATTATTATGGGGGACTTCAATTACCTTGAAATACATTGGGGAACAGAAACCTGCAGTTCCAGCAAAGGTAATAGGTTTTTGACAACTATGAGAGACAATTACACTGGGGAACAATTTGAAAAAAAATTTCTGTTGAGTTAGGTTTTTGAGCTGATTTATACTAAAATTGGCATGCTGATTCCAAAAATGTAGTCAGTTTTTTTCTAGCACGTCAAGTTTTTCCTCCACAACTTACCTGCCAGAGAAGCACAATTGCACTGATATCTGTAATAAGACTTGTTATCTGATTACAATTCGACTCATATAGAGCTACGTGGCAAATGATAGTATTAAAAAACCTATTTGTCATGCATATTTCTTATATATTTCATTTTTTGTTCATATTTGTACTATTTAAAAAAAAAAACAACACTTTTTAGGTACAGTAGTTTACATATTTTTGAGAAGACAAAAATCCTATAGTTCAAAAACTTGACGTGATAGAGAAAAACTGAGATCATTTCTGGATTCAGCATCCAAAAATTAATTAAGAACAGTTGTCTGACCTAACTCCTAAAAAATTGTGTTCCCCAGTGTTATCTTTTACAACAGGTTCAGGACCCAACAAGAAGGGGGGCACTGCTGGACCTAATATTAACCAACAGGCCGGACCGCATATCACATTTACGGGTTGGAGGTCACTTGGGTAATAGTGATCATAAAATAATAAGTTTTCAAGTATCCTTTAATAAGATGTGTAGTAGAGGGGCCACAAGGACACTAGACTTCAGGAAGGCAAATTTCCAACGGTTGGGAGATGATCTTAATGCAATAAACTGGGACGATGTTCTGAGACATAAAAGTATACAAAGCAAATGGGAGACGTTTATTAGCATTCTGACTAGGGCCTGTGCACAATATATACCCTATGGGAATAAACATGCTAGAAATAGGAGGAAACCACTATGACTAAATAAAGCAGTAAGAGGCTCAATAAGTGACAAAAAGAAAGCATTTAGGGAGTTAAAGCAAGTGGGTAGTGATGAAGTATTAAATAAATACAGAAAATTTAAATAACATTTGTAAAAAGCAAATCAAGGCAGCAAAGATTGAGACAGAGAGACTCATTGCCAGAGAAAGTAAAAATAATCCCAAAATATTTTTTAACTACATAAATAGTAAGAAACTAAAACATTATTGTGTTGGCCCCTTTAAAAATAATCTGGGTGAAATGGTGGATGAGGATGAGGAAAAAGCCAATATGCTAAATGACTTTTTTTCAACAGTATTTACACTAAGAAATCTCATGACAGACAATATGATCAGTGATAACAAAAACTCTCAATTAAATGTGACCTGCTTAACCCAGCAGGAAGTACGGCGTCGTCTAAAAACCACTAAAATTGACAAATCCCCAGGCCCGGATGGGATACACCCCAGAGTGCTGAAGGAATTAAGTACTGTCATAGATTAGATAGATTAGATTAGATTAGATTAGATTAGATAAACTTTATTGATCCCGGAGGAAATGACAGTATTACAGCAGCAGAACAAAGATCAAGAACATTACACACTTTACAAAATAAGTCTATATGGACAGCAGATGCGGGTAGATTGGTACATGTACCTCACCTATTCCCCCCATACACTTAGAACTTCACTTTGTCTTGGGATGCTTTACACTTATACATTTGTTAAACATCCCCACAGCTGTCGGAACAAACGATTTTCTGTATCTTTCCTTTTTACACATTAGTTGGATTAGGCGCTTGCTGAATGTGCTCTTTTGCTTCGCAAACAGTTCATAGAGCGGGTGTGTATTATTGCTCATTATAGCCTTGCATTTCTTATTAATTCTATCCTCTAATACCTCCTCGAAAGTCCTAAGTTGTAGACCCACCGCTGCACTAGCCTTCTTGATAGGCCATTATTTTTAATATTTAAAGATTCCATAATAACAAGGTCTGGACCACAGGACTGATGTATAGCAAATGTACTGCCAATATTCAAAAAGGGGACATAGCTGAACTTGGAAATTATAGGCCGGTAAACTTAGCCTCTACTGTGGGTGAAATCAGTGGCGGACCTGGAGCCGTGTGGGCCCTGGTGCAGCTGGTTCCGTCCCAGGTAAGGAGCGGGGGGGGGTGGGAGTGCTTGTGAGGAGCGGGGGTGGTGACTCATGCTGCAGTTGCAGGTGAGGAGCGGGGGAGGTGCTAGTGAGGGGCAGGGGTGGTGTGCCATGCTGCAGTCACAGGTGAGGAGCGGGGGGGTGATGGTGAGTATGGGCTGCCACCCGCGCGCAGGGAATAGAGAGGAGAGGAGGGGCGGGATCAGCCACTGGAGACGGGGAGTTTCCCGCTGCAGCACCTCTCCTTTGACACACTACTGCGGCCTCCGGGCCCCACTGGAGGGAGGTGGAGGGGCCCCCCTACAGGTGCCTGAGGGGCCCCCTAGCCGGTCAGGGCCCTGGTGCAGCCGAACCAGATGCACCGTGGTAGGTCCGCCCCTGGGTAAAATCCTAGAAGATTTTCTAAGAGATGCTATACTGAAGTATCTGAAGAAAAATAACCTCATGACCCAATATCAACATGGGTTTACGAGGGACCATTCATGTTAAACTAATCTGATAAGCTTCTATGAAGAAGTTCTGGACTGGACCAAAGAAATGCAGTGGACATGGTGTATATGGACTTTTCAAAAACTTTTGATATGGTGTCACACAAAAGGCTGATACATAAAATGAGAGCAATGGGGATAGGGGAAAATATGTGTAAGTGGGTTAAGAACTGGCTTAGTGATAGGAAACAAAGGGTGGTCATTAATGGAACACACTCAGAATGGGTCACAGTTAACAGTGGGGTACCACAGGGTCAGTGTTGGACCCACTTCTTTTTAATATATTTATTAATGACCTCGTAGGGGGCATACAGAGTAGAATCTCAATATTTGCAGATGACACTAAACTCTGTAGGGTAATCAATACAGAGGAGGGCGATTTTATATTACAGGAGGATTTATGTAAACTAGAAGCTTGGGCTGATAAATAGCAAATGAGCTTTAATGGGGATAAATGTAAGGTCATGCACTTTGGCAGAGAAAACAAAAGGTATAATTATTTGCTTAATTGTAAAACACTGGGCAAAACTATCACTGAAAAAACACCTGGGTGTATGGGTAGATGATAAACTCACATTTAGTGGCCAGTGTCAGGCAGCTGCTGCAAAGGCAAATAAAATAATGGGATGCATTAAAAGAGGCATAGATGCTCATGAGGAGAACATAATTTTACCTCTATACAAGTCACTAGTGCGACCACACTTAGAATACTGTGGACAATTTTGGTCTCCGGTGTATAAGAAAGAAATAGCTGAACTAGAGCGGGTCCAGAGAAGAGCAACCAAAGTCATTAGAGGACTGAGGGGTCTGCAATACCAAGACAGGTTGTTAAACTTGGGGTTATTTAGCTAGGAAAAATGAAGGCTATGGGGTGATCTTATAATAATGCATAAATATATGAGGGGACAGTACAGAGACCTTTTTAATTATCTCTTTACTCTTAGGCCTGAGACGGGGACAAGGGGGCATCCTCTACGTCTGGAGGAAAAAAGGTTTAATCATAATCACAGACGTGGATTATTTACTGTAAGAGCAGTGGGACTATGGAACTCTCTGCCACATGATGTTGTAATGAGGGAGTCACTACTAACATTTAAGAAGGGACTAGATGTCTTTCTTTAAAACTATAATATTACCGGTTATATATACTAGATCCTTTGATAGGGCGTTGATCCAGGGAATTAGTCTGATTATCGTATCTGGAGTCAGGAAGGAATTTTGTTCCCCAACGTGGAGCTTAGTGTTGCCACATGTTTTTTTTTTTGTCCTTCCTCTGGATCAACTTGTTAGGCTATAGGTACCTTTACACGCCGCTACAGGATGGTGGAAACAACCGGGTGCTTCACGTGCACGAGCACGCACAAACGGTTGAAAACGGTACCCGCACCACCTTTACACGCGGCAACAAGGTGCGCTACAGTATCTCTGGATACACCGCCGGGTGCCACAAGTTACCTTCCGTAGCTCACCTTACCTCATTTACACGCCACTATAACAAGGTAATATGGGAGGAACAAAGGCAGAAGGGAAAACACATAGGCGTGCCACAGTCCATCACGCCGCGCCCAAACGACAACCATTGGCCAACACAAGAGTGTTCTGATTGGGCACGACGCGAAGGGCGGATGGCGGAGACGTGACGTAGTAGTGTTCGGACTGTGGCACGGAATAAGCACTTGTGACATGGCCGAAACACTTCTGCGGCACCTACAGGACAAGACCCCACAGGGCGGTGCGTAACGCAACCTTGTGCGCTGTCTACTGCATTATTCCTTTGCATGTGGTATGACAATGCGCACTTAATATAGTGCGCGCAGTGACACGGCAGAAGCACTTCTACGGCACCTGCAGTACAATAAGCCAGGGCGGTGCATAAACCAAACTTGTGCGCTGTGTACAGCATTATTCCTTATGTGTTAAGACAATGTGCACACTATATAAGGACCATGCCGCATTGATACTTTGGCCTTCCGCAAGTGTGTGGCGGCGTAATTGTACTAATGTATCTGATCGTGCATACGGCGCGTATCTGTTGTGCTGAAGTGACAGCTCATCCAAGATGGTGGCCTGTGAAGGAAGAGCCAATCGGAACGCAGCATCTTCCACCAATGATCGCTGATGGGGCGCGGTAACCCAGAGCCTGTGTCACGCCCCAGGTAGATAGCATGGTGTCGAAACAACCCTCCTGTTCCTTATTTACACGCCGATACAGGCCGTAACCATCGCCTTGAAATCAACCTGTTTTAGAGCACTGCTCTGAAACAGGTGCCGCAAGTGACGGGTGGAAACAACCGTCTTAACACGCCGCTACCTCGGGTTGATTTGGCGGTGCAAGATACATTTCTCTCATCTACCCCGTTGTTTCCACCATCCTGTAGCGGCATGTAAAGGTACCATATGGGTTGAATTAGATTTACTTAAAGTCTTCCTTCAACCTTAAAAAGTATGTTACTATGTAAGGCTCCTTCTATCTCTCCGGTTGTTAGCTCTGGGTCCTCCGGCCAGCTATATTAGTGACGGCTGCCAGGCCCGTTGTTCTCCCACTACTCTTTGGTGTCTAGCTGTAGGGTGTGTCTGCTTGCAGTGCTTCTTCCCTCGCCTCTGTCTCTAGAGCGAGCTTTCTCCCTTGGGAAACCGCATCCAAGGTTCTGTGTCCTCCAGGGAACCTCTCCTCCTGGGAATCCACCCACCCAACTTAGTGTTCCAGTGTTTTTAGTACCTCCACCCTTTTGTCCGGGTTCTACCTCTCTCTCCACCCACACTTCTCTAAACTCTTGCCACCCCTTGCCCTACATAGAGTCAGTGGCTTAGGACCGGAGTGTGTGTTGATATGTGGATGTGTTTTGTCAACCGTCTTTACCTTGTCTAGCTGCAGTTCACCCTGTGGCCACCCTGGTCGCAGGGGTGCCACAGACCAATCACAGGAAATATAATAATATTATAATAATATTTATTAATTTATATAGCGCTATTAATTCCATAGCACTTTACATACATTTGCAGGAAAAGTATAATAGAAACACATCACCACATCTGCTTTTTTTTTTTTTTTACACACGCCTGGTTTTGGTTTACAAAAAACTTACCAAATACTCAAAGTGTGCACTCGGCCTTACAGAAAATACCACATACCAAAAGGAGACAAAAATTGCAGCTGAAAAATGCAATTTGGACATGTGAAAAAAAAACTAACTCAAAACCACAATGAAAGAAATGACAGTTACCTAAGGAAGTTACTAGATGCAAAAATGCTGCAAAATATATGTAAAAAATGTGTGTACCGTGTTAGCCAGTAGATAGAAAAATATTGAAATCTGAGAGTCCTCAGTGGTTGATACCTTTTAGAAGCTAACTGAAAAGATGGAAAACATAGCAAGCTATCGGGACACTAAGGCCCCTTCGTCAGGCTGGCAATGACACAAATTCTGAAGACACATACATACATAAGCAAAAGAAGAAAAAAAAAGGAAAAAAAAAACAAACAAACAGTGTTATAAGCTAAGGTAAATATGACAGGTGGTGTTAAGCAGAGTCAGGTTAGGGAGGGGTAACTTATCTTAGAAATTTGGTCTCTCTTTTCCCAGCTTCTTTACCCACCCTAACCTGACCCTGCTTAACGTCACCTGTCATATTTACCACAGCTTATAACACTGTTTGTTTGGGGTTTTTTCCCTTTTTTTTTTCTTTTGCTTATGTATATATGTATGTGTCTTCAGAATTTGTGTCATTGCCAGCCTGACGAAGGGACCACAGTGTCCTGAAAGCTTGCTATGCTTACCATCTTTTCAGTTAGCCATTAAAAGGTATCAACCACTGAGGACTCTCAGATTTCAATATTTTGCAAAATATATGTAACATCATAAATGCCATACTTATTGTGGCAACTTGGACCAATATTTCATCTATGCAAATATAACATCTGGTATATAAAGATCTATATTCACCAACCTGTTCACTTGCCCTTTTCCCTCAGGATCATTGTTCTTAAACAATTGTCTGAGACTGAAATATCCACCAGATCTTAACTTTTCGTGCAATATATGTTCCAGCTGAAGGGAACAGTAATATAATTTAAGAAAGTAAAGAGACAACATGGTAAATCATATAGTATATAAACATATACAACCTGACACAATAGCAATCATCAAAATTATATTAAAGAAGCACTTCTATTAACTATTTTAATGATTATATGTGTGAATATTCGCATGTAATATAGTGTGAGTGTGTTACCATAATATACTCACCCACCACCATCATCTCCTGTGTCCAGCTCCATTATTCAGTTTTTTTTAGGGACTTTACAGCAAATCATTTTACACTCTGCATGAGCTGGCAGTCTCTTTTATAATGAAAGTCTATGGCTTCTCGTTCTGACGCTCCATAGGTAAAGGTCACCAGAGCACAGTGTGACCCGGAAGAATATGAAGAGCAATGACGTCATTCAGAAGAAAAGTAAAACGTCACTGGACACCAGAGGGAGCGGCAGTAGGTGAGTATATTAATACACTCATACTGACCTACATGTACATACACACACATTTTATCAATAAAAAAGTTAGTGGGAGTGCTTCTTTAGAGGATCACGTCAAAATCAATATTTAAACTAATCCGATGGTCAAGTAAGGGACTCAGCCCCTATAATAATCATTAATGTAAAATAATAAGCATCCCCTTCAATGTGCATACAGAGCAGAGTGTCTTATGCAAAAAACGGTGTCTTGACCACCCTTGGTGTAACTGTGGCGCCCTGCTCACGCAGGTAGCCACAGGCTTCTCTAATGCACAGTTGGGTTTCCACAGCAGGTACCTACTACATGCAACACCTTACCCCCCGACACAGTATTGGGAGCTCCACTTGCTGACCTTAGGCAAGATCCCTAATAAATACTGCTGCTGGGGGAGGAGTTTGTCAGAGTGTGCAGACGTTAGGAGAGCTGCGAAGACGTTCTGGTGGTCAGTGCCGCAGTTAGGCCTGAGCCAGTGACCCGGAGTGGCCCTTCTGACGTCCCGAAAGCCTAAGCAGGGACAGAAGGCAAGGAGCAGTAAGCCTAAAGGGACTGAAGAACTAGTGGAAGTTCGCCCAAAGAAGTACCGGACATCGGGGATCCGCACCTGTAGGATACTTTAGGACTACAGAAAACCCCGTCACACTGTGAAGGCTTCAGCCTCCCGGTCCCCCTGTGGGTCAAGGAGAGGGAGCCAGACAGCGCAGTGTTCCACCGCAGTGATCAGAAAGGGTAGACCGTGGACCACACAGGAGGAGAGGACAGATATCAGAGATAGGAAGAAAGAGGAGGCCGGTCTGACTGCATGCAGACAGAGCTTCAGCAACCACAGAGAAACAGAAGAGGCCTTATACCCACTTGCTGTGGGGACTCACTGTGCACCTGGTCACCTGTCAGTGCCCTGGACATCTTTACCTGCCGTAACATCAGTAAAAGGTAAACGAGACTTTTGCAGTGTGCGTGTGTCATTCCTCTCCGTTCCCGGTACCCCTCATAGACTGCTCCATCACTCCCCATTCCAACTTACAGCACCCCTCCAAGCTGCCCCTTTACACTACACTGCTCCGGAGGTCCAACCCTACCTGTAGAGGACTTTGCCAACTAGCCGCATTACCATCTACCTCCGGCGACCCATCACCAGAAACTACAGGTGGCGTCACAAGAACTGTACATAGTAAATCCCCTGTAAATACAACCCCTTTTTTGAAGTGTCACCCAGGACACAAGACCAGGTGCGGCCACCACTCCCCGTGACACAGTAATGCTACCCACAGAGCTTGATACCGGAGCACCCCAAAGCCTGGGGCTCGACATAACCACGAGAGCTCAGAGCACCGTTCTGATCCTCAAATACCTTGCCTGGCTGCCTCTTTTTATGTTTATTGACATCGCTCACTTTGCCAATGTGATTTTTGCATGAAAACAAAGTGTGGTATCCTGATACTTGTTCTACTGCCGCTCAGTGAAGCAGTTGTCATGTGGTGGTAGATCTTTGCCAGCACTGCTTTGAGCACTGTGATTTAGAAATTGTATGATGCGTTAACTGTTATGTCCTTTGTATTTTGCTGTCATCTCATGGCTACTGTATGCATATGAAAAAGTGATGTATGTCTTCACAATAAGCTTCTTCTAAAACTCTGCCAGAAACATGGGAAGTGTCTCCCAGCCCTGAGCTGAGACACATAAGGGCAGAAACAAATCAGCCCAATCAATTCCTGGCTTTTCCAGGGAAGATGAAACTACGTCTTTACAAGCAAACACTAGTACACCCAGAATCCAATTCCAGTCCATGCTGAGGGAACATCATTCTCCACCTACTCCCCTGCACAAAGGAGTGAAATTTTCCAAAGTGAGAAGGAAAAATTAAATCACTAGCATCTAAAGAGTCCCCCAAAAATAATATAACATAACAACACAATAACATTATCTTGCATATACTAGAGGGAACCTGTCAGGTTAGATAACACTATTAACCTGCAGACATAAGGTTGATCTCCAGGTACGTAGTGTTACAGTTGTGCTCAAAAGTTACATACCCCAGCAGATTTATTGCTCTCTTGGCCTTTTGTCAGAGAATATAAATGATATAACAAAAAATTCTTCGCACTTATGGTTAGCGGTTGGGGGAAGCCATTTATTGTCAAACTACTGTGCTTTCTCCTTTTTAAATCATAATGACAACCAAAAAACATCCAAATAACCCTGATCAAAAGTTCACATACTCTGGTAATTTTGGCCTGATAACATGCACAGAAGGTGACATAAATGGGTTTGAATGGCTAATAAAGGTAACATCCTCACCTGTGACCTGTTTGCTTGTAATCAGTGTGTGTGCATAAAAGCTGAGTGAGTTTCTGGGATCCAGACAGACTCTTGCATCTTTCATCCAGCCACTGACGTTGCTGGATTGTGAGTCATTGGGAAAGCAAAAGAATTGTCAACAGATCAATGGGAAAAGATAGTTGAACTGTATAAAACAGGAAAGGGATACAAAAAGATATCCAAGGAATTGATAATACTAGTCAGCAGTGTTCAAACTGTGATTAACAAATGGAAAATCAGGGGCTCTGTAAAAACCAAACCACAATAAGGTAGACCAACAAAGATTTCTGCCACAACTGCCAGGAAAATTGTTTGGAATGCAAATAAAAACCCACAAATAACATCTGCTGAAATACAGAACTCACTGAAAACTAGCGGAGTGGCAATTTCAAGATGCACAATAAGGAGGCGCCTAAATAAAAATGAGCTGCATGGTCGAGTCGCCAGAAGAAAGCCATTACTGCGCAGATGTCACAAAGTATCTCGCCTACTAAATGCAAAACACAACATCAGGACAATATGACAATGGCTAAAACAGAACATAGACAAGCCTGCAAACTTCTGAAGCAAAGTAATTTGCAGTGATGAGGCCAAAATTGAACCTTTTGGCCACAACCATAAAAGTTACTTTTGAAGAAGTGTCAAAAAGGTCTATGATGAGAGGAACACTTTCTACTGTAAAGCATGAAGGTGGACCGCTGATGATGTGGGGATGTATGAGCTACAAATGCACAGGAAACTTAGGCAAAGTTGAAGGAAAGATGAATGCAGAATGTTATCAGCAAATACTGGAGACAAATTTCCACTCATCTGCTCAAAAGCTGCGCATGGGACATACTTGGACGTTCTAACATGACAACGATCTAAAACACAAGGCCAAGTCGACCTGTTATTGGCAACAGCAGAACAAAGTGAAGGTTCTGGGGTGGCCATCTCACTCTCCTGACCTCAATATTATTGACCCACTCTGGGGAGAACTCAAGCGCGCAGTTCATGCAAGAAAGACCAGGAATTTACAGGAACTGGAGGCTTTTTGCCAAGGAGAATGGGCAGCTTTACAATCTGAGAAAATAAAGAGC
This sequence comes from Allobates femoralis, assembly GCA_033576535.1. Lineage (NCBI taxonomy): Eukaryota > Metazoa > Chordata > Amphibia > Anura > Aromobatidae > Allobates > Allobates femoralis. The sequence goes on along the minus strand of JARQOC010000003.1, from coordinate 130,230,417 downwards.
CTCATAAACAACTACCACAAAAAACTTCAAGCTGCCATTGCTGTTATACACGATATTAAGAACCTGGGGTATGTGAACCTTTGATCAGGGTAATTTGGATGTTTTTGGTTGTCACTATGATTTAAAAACAGAAAATACAGTAGTTTGACAATAAATGGCTTCACCCACTAACCATGAGTCTAAAAAACATTTTGTGTTATCGATCATGTTCTCTGAAAAAAGAAAACCAAAAATCTGCCGGGGGATGTAAACTTTTCAGCACAACTGTATATATACAAATATACAGTCATGACTGAATTACAATTACATATGTTTTATCATACATGTTTTTTTTTCTTTGTGTGTACAGGATCAACCAGAGGCAGGCTGGCAAATTTCAGCCTGGGGGGCAAGCACACAGCAGTGACCCATGAGCAGTGAGCTTCAGGGCAGAGCAGCCCCCCAGACCAAAATAACAGCCCCAAAACTGCTGCTTGACCATTTGCCCCCCTGCCACCTGGGCCAGCCAGCCCCTGGGTGACTACACCGCTTTTCTGGGTGCAGTACCCCTTTTTATAGCACCTACGTGGTGGGGTGCAACACACCCCCTTGATGAAACATGCTCGTCCACGAGCATCACATTTGCCCATCGGGAAGTTAAATTTTTTTTTTTATATATATTAATAAACAATGGATAACTATATACAAATGGGGTGTCTCGGCTTGAGAGGCCTGGCATCTCCTCGCCCAAGGCACTTTCATTTCCCAACTTAATGTGCTTGGGACTGGGCTCAGTTCCTCCACCCTTCTGTACACTACTATTTTCAACACAACAATATTTAAGTTCCTTCCCGTTTGCGGGAGGCGCATATCTTCAAACGTTACACATATAAAACAGTTCAAGACATTATTCACTTTGGCCCAACGGGACCAATTGTAGCCATGGCGGACCCAGCGGTAATCTCTAGTCCTACACAGTCCAGTGTGCGTTATCACTGCTGGGCCGCTCTTCACACATTATCAATGCATAATGGGGGAAAGTTCAATAAAAAGTCTCAGAGTCACCAGGGACACACTCTTCATTCAGGGAATGTTCTTGTCAGCAAAAAGGGGCTATACACAGGGAAATAATGTCTCTCAATGGGAGTCTATAATCAGTCTATGCGGGATATACGGATAGCAAACCATCCAAGCGGGGCAGGGTATCTCTCATATGTGACCTGCTCACCTCTATATAAGTCTCTCCAGGGATGTCCTTTCCTCAAGAAGGATTCTACGTCTTGCCGGGAGAAGAAGATGTCATCTAGCAGTCCAGGTTCCCTCAAGAAACCCCAACCGTCTTTGTGGTATACCGAGACTACCATCCCGGTCTTCCGCAGCTCCATGGGAAGTGGGGGCTGAGCGCGGGCCTCGTCTCGCAGTCTTTTGGTGGTACGCTCCCTCTGGTACCAGTCTTTCCTCTATCGGTGCATGGCTACCTGGCTCCACTCATCCTGGGACGGCCGGGTGCTGTGCAGGGACTGATACAGGGGTGGTGAAGTGCTGCTGCTGTATGTTTTAGGGGTAGCACAAGTCTCTGTGGTGTTAAGGATGGCGGGGACTCCCTGACGGTGTTGTTGCCAGGCAGTCCACCACGCCGCCTCCGGGGTGCTTCCTCCTGAGGCTCCAACCGGCTTCTCGTAGTCGTCATCGTCGTAGTCTTCAGGCTCCTTACAGAGCTCCTCGATCTCCACGTCCGGTGCTGTGGGTGCGGGCGCTGTCTCCGGCCGGAGACTGCTGCTGGCCTGGGACGGTGGTGAAAGGGAGGCACAGTACTTTTCCACAGCTCTGGCTGCGCCCTCTGCTTCTCGCACCTCGCGGGCCGTCTTTCTCGCCGACAACTCGTACGTCCTCTCTGCGCTCCACCGCCGGCACACCCACATGAGTGTTTGCTCCATGTCCTGCCGGAGTCGGGGGAGTGCATCCCGCCAATACTCGGCATCCCCTTCAATGGTAAGCAGGGACGCTGCTGCTGGATCTCCTCTCTCAGCACGGGTCTGCTCTTCCAGCTCACGGACGACATCTCTCCATCAGGGTGCTGCCATGCTGCCGGGTACAAAGGAGTCTGATGGCGTCTGTCCTTCTCTTCCGGTTTGTACAGCCATGGGCGGGCACTCCCTGAGAACTTCCTGTGGGTTACCCCCCTGATGGATTGATGGCAATCGGGGCGGCCACACTTTTTCGTGCCTGTGGCTAGGCCCTCCTTCTTCTAGGGGCTGAGGCACTCCCCCGAGCCTGCACATGTTGTTTACTTCATGGCGTCGGCGCCATCTTGGGTCCTCAGGCAGTAATGGCGGGAACCCATCTTGGCACCGTACAAGGCAGAAAAAGTCAATTATAAGTCCAAATTCAAAGCACACAGTACCCGGTGGTACCGGGCACGATATCCTGTTCATGACCGACAGAAGTTGATGCGCACCCAGGGCTCGGGTACTCAGCTCTCAGGCGGCTTCGGGGTCTGGGGATGTCACGGGTGGCTTGCTCGAGGCCGTGACCCTGGGGGTCAAGTAAATATTAAAGGGAGAAGTTATTTACAGGAATTATGTACAAAGTTTTGTCTTCGCGACGCCACCTGCTGAGTCTGGTGATGCTCACCAGCGCCGCCACAGTCCTCCGGTGGTCGATGGTATTGCGGCTTAGATGGATTAGTCCCCACAGGCGGGACTGGACCACTGGGGCAGCGATTCTGTAAGAAAACAGTTTATATGGGAAAGGATGCAGCAGAGCCAGAACTTCACTTCACCGGGTAACTTTACTGAAACTTCTCCAAAGTCATACAGTTCAGCAATGCAATATATGGTATAATGGCAAATGCTCTGGATGCTGCAATTGGAACTTCTGGCTGTAGATGGATCCCTCCTTATGTACCTTTCTTTTCCTTTCTTTCCTCGCCTCCCAGTGGTGGTGAAGTCTGATCTCTTAAAGATGATCTGACCTCCTGCTGCTTTTCGTTCTGTCTGATTGTCTACTGTGCGGTCTCCGGGACGTCCTTCTCTGGTTTTTGCAGTGGCCACTGTACCTGGCTCCCTTTCTTGACTCACTCAGGAGACTGGGGCTGTATCTGCAATATCCCAGTTCATCGGATTCTCTGTGAGCCATATAGGAACTCACAGTTGCGGGCTCCGATACCCGGTTTCCTTCTGTGAACTAGCTCACTGCTAAGCCTCAGTTCCTTGCTTCTATTCTCTGGGATCCGTTCAGTTCTGGGCCCCTCAGCCAAGGAGGCCCTCCTTGCTCCTTCTCAGGCTGGTTCCCCCTGGAGGTCAATATCTTCCCTCCCGGGGTCCCTCCCACCTACAAATCTAGTGTGTGAGTGTTAACTCTAGGGTTCTACCTAGTGACCATTGTTCCAATTGCAGTGGGGTGACTACACCGCTTTTCTGGGTGCAGTACCCTTTTTGTGGCACCTATTTGGTGGGGCGCCACATGAGGCACAACCCCAGGCCGACACATGGTGCTTAGTACATGGCTACGGCGCCATCTGGGGTCCTCCTGCAGTTATGGCGGGAACCCATTTTTGGCGCCAAGCAATGGCGAAAAAGTTTGTTTTAAAGCACAAGTCCAAGGCGCACAGTACCCGGTAAAACTGGGCACGTGATCCTGTTCATGAGCGCCAGAAAGATATGTCAAGCCCCAGGCTTTGGGGTACTCGGGTATCAGGCTCCAAGGGTAGCGTTGCTGTGTCACGGGGAGTGGAGGCCGCGCCTGATCCCGTGTCCTGGGTGACACTTCAAAAAGGGGGGTGTTTTTACAGGGGATTCTATATACAGTTCTCGTGACGCCACCTGTAGTTTCTGGTGATAGGTCACAGTCCGCCGGAGGTAGCTGGTAATGTGGCTGAGATGACTAAGCCCCCTACAGGCAGGGCTGTTCCTCCAGGGCAGCGTTCCTGCAAGGGAACAGGTTGAAGTAGGAAAATACACGCAGAAGCAAAGTCACTTTCTCTCGGGTACTTTACTGTCAACTTATAGAAGCATCAGATACAGTTCACAGTTGAGCAAGATGTTATAAATAACAGGTAGCTTAATGGGTGGCTGCAAGTGGATCCCATGTGGTATGGTGGAACGCTTGGTGTACCTTCGTTAACTAACCCGTGTCCGTTCTTCCCCGTCTAGAATGGGCCTATACCCAGTAGCTCCGTGTAGGTAATAACGGGGGTCCTCTCCCTTGTTGTAAGGAAGCAGGCAGACCGCTCCACTGGCAGGGTGCTGCGGCTGGTAAACGAGCCACAGCAGCCGGTTGCCGACTGCAAAGCTGAACTCTGGCCGGATCCTCGGGCCCAGTGTTCCCGTGGTGGACTGGAGTATCCCTTGGAGTATGGTCGCTCCACTCTGAGGATCTCCCTTTTTCTCTAGAGCCCAGACTTCTCTCATCGGGCGCCCTCTTCCAGCACCTCCTCAAGGCCCCTTCTTCCCTCCGGTTGAGCTTGAAACCGCCCTGTTTGACCTTCCGCCTCGTTCCAATTAGTCAGAGCCTTTCTAACTCCTTTCCTCCTCCTCCATCTAGCCCAAAGGCCAAGGGCCACCGACCGAAACCAGTAGACCTACTGGCCCTCCTGCCAAAGGCTAAAGACCTCCCTGTTCCCCCTAGAGGTGAATATATCCCCTCCTGGGTAACCTCCCACCGCTCATCTAATGTGGAAGTGCTTGGAATGGGTCCCACCCACCATCCTAGGGTCCACCTGCAGCTGGAGTATTTACACCTCTTTTACGGGTGTAGTACCCCTCTGTGATGCCTGACCATGCGGGGCGCCACACTTCCAAATGCCCAGTACTGAATTTCTGTCCCAGTCCATCACTGAGTAAAGCCTGGAAATAGTAGTAATGCCAAGAGTACACAAGCACCTTTATTTGCACATCTGATCATGTTATTAGTTAAAAAAGTATTTTTGAGGTAATAGACTCTCTTTAGAGTGCTCCTTCGCAGGCGCAGAACAGCCACACAGGTGAAAGTTGAAACTATGAAGCCAATGCCCATACAAGGTCCAAACACTGCACAGAAGTCAGGATAGAGGCAATCTCATCACACCCGAGGTTTCATAAACCCTGATGTCACACAATTTACATACAGAATTGTTGCATTATAATGAGCTCTAGAGGCAGACTCTTGGGAAGATTGCTGCCCCGCCCAGAGATCTTAACACCTCACTTACATATTAAAAATAATGTGGATTTCTTTGCAATAAGTCATCAAGTGGCAGATATCAAGGTATGAGTTTCTCCAGGTTTCTATATACATCGTTTTAATTAAGGGTTGAACTTTCTAATAGATTTATTTTAACTGCAGTGAAAAACTAAGATGTATTTTACCTCATCCACTTCAAGGCGGAGCTGAGTTCCAGGTCGAGAAACCAAACTAGACGTGCTGGTTGCAGTGCTTACTCTACTTTCAGCACGACTCCCGATATCGGCCCTTTGACCTGATAAAGACAAAATCAATTTCACTTCAGTACAATGTAATGTTATGATCATTCAGATGTAGTTTCCATGGTTCATCCTTCTTCCACACTCTGTAGGATATTCCAAATGTTCTGAGACAAAACAAACAACTTGGACTGGGGAAAAGGTAGCCCACCAGAGGACTTGATCCTGGGGTCCCACCTTTTAATTACCGTATACAAAATCAATGCATTATGATTAAACAGATTTTTCAGACAAGGGCTAATTTTCATTAGGCACAGAATTCCATGGTCAGTGTCAGAGTGGCCCGCCAGAGGATCTGAGAATCCGCAAATGGACCTAGCCTTCTCCTTTAGGGCTGTTCATAGCAGTAGACCAAGCAACCTATGGACCCCTGACTCAGAGGAAACCTGTCGTTAAACGGTATATTGTCTTCATCTTCCCAGCATCTGGCTTTCATTGGTAGGTACAGTATAGTCTGTGGATGCAAGATTAATACAATTATGGAGAATAAAACCAATGGCTCCCTCCTCTGCCATTAAGCTTGTGCGTCTGTCAGGATGCAGCAGTCATGATGAAGTTCCCATACTGTTTATAGAGGAGTTGTGGGAGCCCAATTGTGTATATAGGGAACTATGAGGACCTCTTAGGGTACCTTTACACGCGGCAACTTTTCTAGGAATTTCACTGGCAACTTACTGGTTGCAGTGAAATCATGGAGACATTGTTCCATTTGTACACAGCAACAAGATAGAACAATGTGTCCATGATTTCACTGCAACCAGTAAGTTGCTAGTGAAATTCCTAGAAAAGTTGCCGCGTGTAAAGGTACCTTTACTGTGTATAAGGCACTATGAGGGACACCTTCCTGTATATAACAAGCTGTGCAGGCCTCATATTGTGTATAGAGTGCTGTGGGACCATCATACTGCACATAGAGGTGCTGTGAAGGCCATTATACTGTGTATAGTGAGTTGTGAGGGCCATTATACTGAAAGGTAGCCGTAAAAATGTATTGTAGTAGGTTACTAAAAATTAAGGAGCTTCACTGTGCAAATTACATAGATAACTTAACCCTCAGATAGGTCATTGATATCAGATAGGTGGGGGTCTGACACTCAGCTGTTATAGCAGCAGCGACATGTAAACATTTTGTAGCTACAATGCACAGCTCTCTTCTATGTGTCATTCTGCATTTTGATTACAGAATTTATCCAGGCCAGGGCTAATTTTCCTCTGGTCCTACTGTATATTATGTAAAATCCTCAGTGTGCAGTATACACAAAATTATGAGTCTGCTTTGCTTGCTGGTTTGATCGGTTGTCACATGACCACTCATGCGATTTGCATATCTGAGATCATATTGCCGACTACGTCTCTTCCAGCTTCTTTTGATGGTGTAACTCCTTACTGTCGAGACCTGCTTTCACCTTTCTTTCCGACATTCATTTTACCGGTATATGATAATAACTTTGCAATGCTTCCACATATCCCAGTGATTCTGAGATTGTGATTTTTCATGACACAGTGTACTTCATAATAATGGTGAATTTAGGTCAACCAAATTTGGATTTATTTGTTAAATTATTGTAAATTTGGCAACAAATTTGTAAAATTAGCTATTTCAAGCTTTTAATTTTTATGCACTTTTAAGTTAGTCATACCCCCAAAGTTATTAAATAATATTTCTCATATATGCTATAGTTTAAATAAGCATTTTTTTTAAGGATGTAGGGCTGTGGATCTATCTTATGATCCCGCAGAGGCAGAGAAGCAGTCAGTAATACATGCATATTTCGGCATGACTGCTCATTTTGTGGGGGGTCACAATCTGTGTCCAAGTGCTTCAAGAAGCTCAGATCAAGCACCCAGGGGAGCTGCTAAAGACCCTTCGGCAAATGTGGCAGCCACCGGTGAGATTAGCCGCAATACTTCCCTAGCTAGGCAGGTACCCCGAGTGGAAGAAAGTACTGCTGATAAGTAAAGGTTTTGCTGAAGGATTCTTCGTCTCCAAATTTACAGGTAGAGATTTTCAGTTTTTTGATAATTTGAGGTCGGTATATTTGCACAAGGAGGCCGTGGAAGAGTATATTGCAAAAAAGCTTTTGTTGGGGCGCATTGCTGGCCTGTTTGAGGTACCCCCTTTTTGTAGCTTTTGTGTCTCGCCTCTCTGCGTTGTACCGAATAAGGAGGTTAAGTCATTTCGGGTTATTCGGCACCTGTCATACCCGAAGGGATCATCCCTCAATGATGTGGTTTGGATGTACATGTGAGTTACGCATCATTTGAAGCTGAGGATGCGCTTTTGCATCAGTTTGGTCCCGATTGTATGTTGGCTAAAGCTGACGTCAAGGTGGCTTTCCACTTACTGCCGGTGTCTCCCGCTGGGTTTAAGTCCCTGGGTTTTCCTTTTCGTGGTCAGTTTTGTTTTTTTTGACAAGTGCCTCATCATGGGCTTTGTTATCTTGTTTTTACTTTGAATCATTCACAACATTCTTGCATTGGGTAATATAACAGGGAGTCGGGGTTAAGGGGTTGATGCATTATTTGGATGACATTTGGTTTTTTGACCCTCCTGCATTGATTGATTGTACTGTTTTGTTAAATGGATTTTTATAGCATTATGGATGAGTTTGGAGTTTGACTGGGGACAAGACCATTGCCCCATGCTCCTGCTTGGAATTTCTTGGGATTATTGTGGATTTTGAGAGGATGGAGTTGTGTTTATCATGTGAAAGGTTTTTAAGCTTCGTTTGGAGATTTTAGATGTTTTGAGTAAAGAAAAGGTGACCCTTAAGGTTTTGCAGTCCCTTCTGGGACACCTTAACTTCATGTTGTTTATTATGCCGATGGCGAGGGTGTACTGCTGATGGTTATATGATTCTATAGTGGGGTTCTTGTCCCTGTTCTGCTATATTAGAGTTTCTAGTGACAAGAAAGCCGATCTGTCAGTCTGGGTTCAGTTTTTAGAGGTGTTCAATGGCAAATGCTGTGTACAAAGGCCATTCGGTTTAGTGGCATCGCTGGGTTTATCAGTGTCTTCAATCTGGACACAGGGTTTTGTGGTGTCTTTGGTCATTGTTGGATTTCTAGATTTTGGCTGGAGGGGGTTTCTGTCACAACTGACCATGTTCTGTGTAAGGTTTTCACTGTTTTGGTTGCTATCTCAGTATGGGGTTATGACTTGCAGGATAGACAGGTGAAGATACAGTCGAATGATAAAGGTGTGGTTCTGACGCTCAGTACTTTATCATCTAAATCTGCTGTTGAGACGACTGGTGTTCTATTGTCCCCCTAGAGGATTTTCTTTTTTACCAGGACTGGACAGGAATTGCCATGGAGTTCCCCTACATCGATCGGAAAGGCGTGCCTTGCCCGCTGGAGCTACTGGATTTGCTCCAGAATCAGTGACGATTTATATCTGGAATTCAGTCTCTTCAGTGACATGGATCGTTTAGACAGCCGCATGGCAAGAGTGGCACATGTTTTGTGCTGAGTTACATGTGGATGGTTTGTCGGTGGATGGCAACTCAGTTTGCAATTTTTGAAAGGTCCTGTCAACCGAAATTATAGTTATTCAAGGATATATGATTCTGTTGCTGGCATATCATTTTTCTTAAAATTATCTGGTAAGAGCTCACTTCTACGTTTATTTCCTGTAAAACAATTCTTGAAGGGCTTTAAAAGAGAGCACTCCCAGCCTGATGGGAGGAGCCATGTTTCACCCAATATTTTATCTCAGCTGTTAAGAGTTTGGGAGTTCATGTGTTTTAATAAATACGAATGTTTGTTGTTCCACTCTTGTTTCACTTTGGCATTTTTGGGGCGTTCTTCTGCATTGGCGAATTGGTTGCTCGAAATAAATCAGGCTCATCAGGTCTTTCATTGGAGGATGTGACCATTATTTGGACTAGGATTGCTATTTTGCTTTGTAAATCTAAATCTGACCAAATCAGTTAAAGGGAGGTTGGTTAGTTTGCAATCTCTGCCCAGATCCGAATTATGCCTGCACAGGCATTTAGCTGCGTTTCGCTCGGAAGTCCCAGGCCCATTGTGGATGCATAGTGATGGCCAAGCTCTGACGATGTGCCAATTTAATGCGGTTTTTCGGAAATGCATAGATAAGTGGAGTCTATCAGGGCAGCGAGGCTTGGCCTTCCTGAAGATAGGATTAAAAAGATTGGGCAGTGGCAATCGAATAGGGTTAGGTTGTATGTTCGTCCCTCTTTGTGTGTTTAATTTTGTTTTTGTTTTCTAGGACCTTTGCATGTATGGGTCAGCTGCCACCCTTTCATCTTTTGGGCTCGGAAGGGGGCTGCGCAACAGAGTTATTCGGAGAATTTTTAATTTGGTAAAGAGAGGGTCAAGCTATGGTGCTGTGGGAAAAGAGGCATGAGATGGGAATCCCTTTGTGTTGAGCCGGTTAAATTGGCCACTCACTTGCCACCACCAGATTTAATTGTTGTGCATCTAGTGGAGAAGGATGTTGGAAAATTGAGGACTTTAGATTTATTGTGGCACTATATATAGATAAATACTATCAGAAGGTGATTCAGTCAATGTTTTCATGTTGTTGTTTGGTCTTTTCCAAGATCATTCCCCGCCTGATTTGGAACACTCAAAATCGGGGTTTCATGGAGTCCATTTGGAAACGCGTTAATTGGGCAATAGAGCGATTTTTGCCAGTGGTGGGAGGTTTTTTTTCTACAAAATAGGAAATTGGAGGGGTTTTTGCCAGGATTTTACAGGATGGATGGTGTCCATTTGACGCCTATTGATTTGAATATTTTTAATGTAGGCATGAGAATTCTATTGAAAGATGGCTGTGAGGTGTTGTGAGGGGGCCTCTCTTTGAGAGTCCATTTGGGTAAAATTAGCCCAAATGTTGGGTGTTTTCTGGTTGGGTGAGTTTAAGTGTTCGGCTAAACAGCTAAACTTCATTTATTTATTTAAGTAATAAATTAATTTATGGTTGAGTTTACCTTTTGGTAACCCTAAATAAACACCTCTTGGCCATCTTTGCCAATTAAAGTATGTGTGTTTCTTCCATCTGTGTAGTTAAAGGAATAAGCTATATGGGTTCTACAATCCCATGAATAGCCCTTGAAACAAATAGAGCAAAGGGCTACATGGGATTGTGAGCCCTAGTAGGTGGTTTAAGGTATAATGTTTTAATGGCATGTTAATACTTTCTCATTTAACACTTTAGGTTGCTTTGGTTTCTTGAGGTATCCTCATGAAGTAAGGAGTGGGCTACTGGCCCACTGTATGGTAACAGAAGTTGGAGGGGACCGTGATTGGTCAAGCTGTCTGAGGGGCGCATGGACCTGATTGGCTGCAAAAGTGCAGGAACAGTGGAATATATATTCTCTTCAGAGTGTCTCTGGGTAGCATCAGCTGGTCAGCTGCCAGAGAAGAAGCACCCACCGATCCTGTGGATATTTACCGTGCCATAGTCCTCTGGTGTTTATTTGAAGGTAAATGAGCCGAAATGTTGGGTGTTTTCTAGGAATTAAAGGATGCAAATGTACAACCCTGCCAAAATGTCTGCTCTAATCTAAGATCTCGCTCCTCGATCAACTCTATCTGAATTGCAGTGTGAGGAGCATCGCACCCTCGGGTCTCATATAAGATCTAATAATGCGTTGCGACTGGCCAATCACAGTAATGCCAGTCTAACAGTGCCAAAACATGCAGGGCAAGGACTTGAGCTTTCACTCATGCACCCGCGATACTCAATAAAGTAACAAGCATGACTGAGCACCCCAATAGTTGATTGAGCATGGAGCAGAGGTGAGCCTGCTCGCTCATCGTGACATATAAATTGTATTTGATAATCCATAAATACGCTTAGTTCACTGTATTTGCTTACAGGTTCATATGCCACTTTAGTAGACAATGACAATGTAGACAATAATTTCATAAAAATATCATTATACAATGATATCTCTGTAAGATGACCACCCAATACTGCATTAAAATATGGTCTTCTAACAGGTGATCCTCTCAGACGATGTAACATGCTTTACATTGTATTACTAAAATCTGTCAGGAAATCTGTTGTGGATTAAGGTATGATCTTCCTAAAAAGTGTTCTGCAGAAATTACACTGTATTTGGTTGCTTGGCAATCTTTATAATTGACATGTAATTTCTACAGTCAAATTGCGTCTCGTGACCACAGCATTTATCCAGCACAATTCTATAAATAAGCATCTGGCAGCCTGTTTTTCATAGGATGGTAGAGTTTTGTGCTTGCATATTGTACATGGTGAAATCTAATATAGGCTCATTGACCCCTGAACTAGGAAAATGTCATGCTTCAGACTATGCATGTAAAATTCTCTTGAGTGCTAACAGTTGGGCCTATTTTTGGAAATGTGTATTTTGTTGTGCACTCATATAATGCATATTCCCAACAGGTAAAACAAAACTCCTACGGCCATTACAAGAAGGACACAATGGCATCTAAATCACAGAATGTGCTATGGCCATTCACTTTTTATTAGAAGTAGCAAAAGTATCAGGGAGAGGAAGATACATTGCTGGTTGGTTTGGGCTTCTTTTGTCCATCCTAATACAAGTTAACCTTAGAGGAGTTATCCACTCTAAAATGACAATTCTGTATTCACTCTGTGTGACTGCAGAATTATCAATACTCCCAGTGCACGCATTGTGCATTCATTTCAGGGGCTCAAAAGTGATTGGATAAATTCACTTTACAATAAATAAAATGTTCATTTTTAATACTTTGTAGAGAATCCTTTGCATGCAAAAAACGCGCGCGTAAAAAGAATGAACATGTCAATTCTTTGCGTTTTTTTTACGCGCGCGTTTCCATAGGCCCCATTATAAAAATGCGCGTCTAAATGCGCGATTGAAGTAGAAGCGAGTTGTTCTCTCGCGTATTCTTATCGCGTTTTTAAACGCGTGTTTTTCCCTTGAAAAGACGCGCGTAAAAAAAACACGCTAAAATACGCGAATGTGTGAACGCAGCCTTAGGCTGTATTCACACATTGCATATTTCTGCGTGCTTTTTTGTGCAAGCTTTTCAAAATACGCTATGTGCCTTTTATCTGAAGGCAAAGTGAATGTGAAATTCACTTTGCCGTACAGTCACTGCGTATTTTTACACAGTGCTTTTAGAGGAAAAAGCGTCGGCGTAAAAAGGATGGCTCTGTCAATTCTCTACACAGCAGCGCACACGCTTTTTCCTATAAAGGCGGGCGCTGCTGCATCTGATGTCCCCACTGTGACATGCGTAACTGCCCCCATTAGATTTCGCAGTGTATTAATATACACTGCGAAATCAAAGTTAAATAAAGGCTGAGGTATGAAAAATAATAAAGAATGAAATACTTATCCTCCGACGGGTGTTCGGGAGCCAGGAGACAGGAGCCACAGCAGGAATTGACCTGCTAGGACCTGCCGTGATGTCAGAGAACGTTCCGGGCGCTGATGGCCGCTCGTAGTCATGTGATATGAGCGAGCGGCCAATCAGCGCCAGGAAGTCACTCTGACATCACGACAGGTCCAGTTATTCTGGTACCTGCCTGTCTCTCCACGCCGGATCGCCCAAACAGGCCGCCAGAGGGTAAGTATTTGATTCTTTTTTATTTTACATACATTTGCCTTTATTTTATTTAGATTTCACAGTGTATATTAATACACTGCGAAATCTAATGGGACCGGTCACAAATGTCACAGAGGAGAGGAGGAACCAGGATTCTTGCTCTCCTCTGTGACATTACCTGCGATTTATGGGCAGCAGAAAGCGCGGTGTGTGAAAGCACCGGCGTATTTTGTTGCGCTTTTGTTGCGCGGAAGAAAAACGCAGCAAGAAGCGTGCGCAAAAAAGCGCAACAAAATACGCGAATGTGTGAACGTAGCCTTAAGAATGTGAAATGCAGATTGATGGGGTTGAGATCTGATTATTAACTCGACCACTGCAGAATATTCCACTTCTTTGACTTAAAAATATCCTGGGTTGCTTTCACAGTATGTTTTCGGTCATTGTCTTTCTGTACTTTGAAGTACCTTCCAATCAATTTTGCTGCATTTGGTTGAATCTGAGCTGAAAATATCACCCTGTACACTTCACAATTCATCCGGCTGCTTCTGACTTCAGTCACTGTCACAGCAATAACGTGCATGCATCCCTGGCGCTCTGCTCCTTCCCTTGCAAAGCCGCTGTGCAGCTTTCCCAACTCTGCTGCATATCCCTGCTGTCTCCAAATGGCTATAAGGGGGCACGGCCAGTGCCTGCAGGAACTTAACCCTGCTGTGTCCGGCAGGTTTTGACTTCTCCAACCTAACCCTAGGCAACAAGTTGTTTATCAGGCAGCTCCTCCCACCACTCCTTGCCTAAACGTAGGTTCTTGGCAACTTATCTATTGTTCCTGTTTGTGCTTATTTGCTCTGTCTCTCCAGTTATTGACCCAGCTCGTGAATTGGTTTTCCTGATCCCTTCAATCCCAACCTTGGTTATATATACTGTATTGAATTTGCACTGCCTGCCCTTAACCTGGATTAGCAAAAACACAATCCCCTTGAAAAAGCCTTGCGAAACGGTCGTAGGGGGGGCCACAGTTGAGGGCACCTTAACGAACTCTGGGTAACGACACAAAGTACTATGGGTGAGTAAGTGATCGGGCGATTGTGCCTCACTATTGAATTTCTCCCATGTATGTTATGATACTAACTATCTTGGTGGCATATGTGCAATTTGTTGTCCTAGTAGTGTTACCATCTCTCTGTGGTTTATGTCTGGATTCATCCACATAAGCACCTCATTTAAAACGGTCTATTGTCTGTAACATTATATATGTTCAATAAAGTGTTATTTTAAGAAACGTTAACTCCTTAGTGCCTGCACTTGTTCCTTAACCTGGATTGTCTGACCATGTCTTTGCCTTCGCCCACCTGTACCTCGTACCTGAGTCGCAGACCCTGAACTGCCCTGGATTCAGGGCCGTATTTGCCCTTAGGCACTGGAGGGCATGTGCCTAGAGAGCTGGGCTGCAAGGGGCCTGGGGCGGCACCAGCACAGGGAGTTTTTTCTTTTTTCAACCTCCCCTCCTTTAGACAATCCAGGAAATCTGTTATCTTTTCGGACGGGGAGGGGGGGTTCGAGGCAAGGGGGCACCTACATATTTACACCGATGCAGGGAGCTGCTGACCCAGGAACTATTAGCGACACAACTTCCGGGGTCAGAGTAGTCTCTGCATCCAAGGTGCTGCAGCGTCTGCATGTGAGGAGTGAGATCATCTCTCCCACTGTAGACATCAAAGCAGGGCCAAGAAGGAGGAAGCCGCAGGAGAGAGGTCATAGAGTTGAAGATGGGGGGAGGCTGGGGCTGTATACTGCTGAGAGGAGGCTGGGCCTGTATACTGCTAAGAGAAGGCTGGGGCTGTATACTGCAGAGAGGAGGCTGGGGCTGTACACTGCTGAGAGGAGGCTGGAGCTGTATACTGCTGAGAGGAGGCTGGGGCTGTATACTGCTGAGAGGAGGCTGGGGCTGTATACTGCCGAGAGGAGGCTGGGGCTGTATACTGGCGAGAGGAGGCTGTGGCTGTATACTGCTGGGAGGAAGCTGTGGCTGTATACTTCTAAGAGGAAGCTGGGGCTGTATACTGCTGAGAGGAGGCTGGAGCTTTATACTGCAAAGAGGAGGCTGGGGCTGTATACTGCAGAGAGGAGGCTGGGGCTGTATACTGCTGGGAGGAAGCTGGGGATGTATACTGTTAAGAGGAGGCTGGGGCTGTATACTGCAGAGAGGAGGCTGGGGCTGTATAGTGCTAAGAGGAGGCTTGGGCTGTATACTGCTAAGAGGAGGATGGGGCTGTATACTTCTAAGAGGAGGCTAGGCCTGTATACTGCAGAGAGGAGGCTGGGGCTGTATACTGCTGAGAAGAGGCTGGGGCTGTATACTGCTAAGAGGAGGCTGGGGCTGTATACTGCTAAGAGGAGGCTGGGGCTGTATAGTGCTAAGAGGAGGCTGGGGCTGCATACTGCTAAGAGGAGGCTGGGGCTGTATACTGCTAAGAGGAGACTGGGGCTGTATACTGCTGAAAGGAGGCTAGGGCTGTGTTCTGCTGAGAGGACACTGGGGCTGTATACTGCTGAGAGGAGGCTAGGGCTGTATACTGCTAAGAGGAGGCTTGGGCTGTATACTGCTGAGAGGAGGCTTGGGATGTGTACTGCTGAGATGAGGCTGGGGCTGTATACTGCTGAGAGGAGGCTGCACAGTGGCTCAAGTGGTTAGCACTGCAGCCTTTGCAGCACTGAGGTCCCAAGGTCCTGGGTTCAATTCCCACCAAGGACACTGCAAGGAGTTTGTATGTTCTCCCTGTGTTTGCGTGGGTTTCCTCCAGGCACTCTGGTTTCCTCTCACATTGTAAAGACATACTGATAGGATATTTAGATTGTGAGCCTCAATAGGGACAGCAGTACTGATGTATGTAAAGTGCTAAGGAATTAATTACACTATATAAATGAATACATATTATTATTATATTATTTAAGAGGAGGCTCGTATATACTGGTGAACAGGGGAGGCAGCTGCTACTGCTATATACTGGTAAACAGGGGAGGCTGCTGCTATATAATGGTGACCAGGGGAGGCTGCTCCTGCTGCTATATACCGGTGAACAAGAGAGGCTGCTGCTGTTACATACAGGTGAACAGGGGAAGCTGCTGCTGCTATATACTGGTGAAGAGTGGAGGATGCTACTTCTATATACTGGTGAATAGAGGAGGCTGCTGCTGCTGCTGCTGCTACATACTAGTGAACAGGGGAGGCTGCTGCTGCTGTATACTGGTGAACAGGGGGCTGCAGCTATATACTGGTGACGGGAGGCTGACACTATGCAGGCTGGGGATTTGGGGGAGGCTGACACTTTAGAATGGGAACTAGGGGGCATATAACTTTAGAATAGTTTTCATTGGAGCTAATAAGTAAAATCTACTTTAATATGCAAATGAGGGTGCTTCACAGTACTCTCATATTTGTATAGT
Source organism: Allobates femoralis (assembly GCA_033576535.1). Lineage (NCBI taxonomy): Eukaryota > Metazoa > Chordata > Amphibia > Anura > Aromobatidae > Allobates > Allobates femoralis. The sequence continues at coordinate 130,213,984 of JARQOC010000003.1, read as the reverse complement.
AAAGCTTGTCTTTATTGTGAGGCAAGGGTCACACCAGCGTTAACGCTGTCCATGCAATTCTATGGCGGATGGAAACGAGCGCAGGTCAAACGCCGGCTTCACACTGCCATGCGGGAGCGAGCGTCTTGTGATGCGTTTTGAAAAAAGGGCGAGGTTTCAAACTCTGGCAGTGAGAAGCCAGCTTTTGACCTGTGCTCGGTTCCATTCGCCAGATGATTGCATTGACAGCGTTAACGCAGTCTTATCTTTCCAGTAACACTGTGTTAAAGCTGTCAAATTCTATGTTTTAGAGGGAACCCCCAGAACACAAGCTGAATGCTGGTGTGACACTAGCCTAAGTGCTCCATTAATAAAAGTGAGTGCTGTCTAAAATCAGCTTGCAAGTCTACGCTTGCTCACTGAGGCTGGTTTCACACTTGTTTTGTTTTTTTATTAAATCAAGCAAAATCAGGTTTTCCAGCCAAATCCTGATCCTTTCACGATCCAGTTTTTTGTCCATTCACTTTAATGGTGTCAGGAAGCAAGCTGAAGTAATAGGATTGTACCTGACACCATTAAATTGAATGGGCAAAAAACTGGATCCTGAAAGGATCAGGATTTGGTTTGAGAAGCATATTTTGCCTGATTTGAAAAAAAACGCAACTGTGAAACCAGCGACACTCGACGAGTGCAGCAGGAGCTCCAAGTGTCAGTGTGGGTGCACACAGAGTGGCTGCAGGCTCATTCTGACCTGTCTGCTCTTGGCTTCCCTTTGAACACCTTCAATAAAGAGGAGGGGTGAATGAGCAGATAGCATGTCTCTATATCACTAGGCCTTTCCTCCCTGAGGTAATGGTTAAGTCACATCTTCTGAAGGTGTTAAAGAAACGCTCAAAAGGCTGAACCTGTGCACAGCGAGTGCAGAAGTTCATTCTTTTAGTGTTTAATTAGCGCTTTTTAAAGCGTTTTACAGAGTAGATCTGCCTTACAAAACACCCACACACAGACACTCCAACCCTGAGCCAATCACTCTATGTCAGGCAAGGGGTGACGGGAGTATAGAGACGTGTGGGTGAAGAGAAAGAGAGAACCCAAACAAAGGGGTGGAGGAACAGTAGTGAAACACAGGAACACTAGGTTGGGCGAGACAATTGATGGAATTCCATGGAGGGTAGAGACAGGAAGCATCCTTCAGCAGAGCACTGACAATTGCAAACAGTGAGAGAACAACGGGGCCCAGCGGCTACTAATAATGGCCGAACGGGAACCCAGGCTGAAAACCGGAGAGAGGTTGAAGGAACCAGGTGAGCCCAATTAACACGGGTCACTGGTGGCTAGGTAAGAACAGCCAGAGAGTCAGCTCTGTAGATGTGGCAGGGAGGAACATACATGACCCTAACCACAAGACACCCCAACAGGGTACGGGAGCTCTATGACCCGTTACCTAACTACCGCTACAGAGTAGGACAAAGCCATCGTACTAGGGCTAGTGACACAAGGAGGGAAAGTATCACTACAAAGCCCGTGACATCCAGACCGAACCTGTATGTGAGGACAGAGATAGAACAGCATGGCCTCCGGTCCAAAGTGTGCATGAAAGGCAGTTTTTTGTAAGAACTGCTGCTGAGCCATGGGTTAAGTACCCAGTTAGTACTCAAAACGTGTATGAGCCGCAGCAGGATCTCCACCTGCGGAGCCGCCTGTTAGCTGTCCCTGCATGCTGGCTGGAAGCGCTGCGGGGAGAAATAAGTGCAGCGTCCAGAGCACACGAACCCCTTCCCTATACCTGCCTCAGGGTAACCAGCCCTACCCATGGAGGGCTCTCCATCTCAGCTGCCCTCATCATCATCCCTGGCAGGAATACGGCAGCAGTGGTCCATGCTGACCACACACCACGGGTGGCGTCACAACATCCTGTAAACTTTATTCCCTTGTTTGATTGCCGCACCTAGGACAACGGCAACGGCACCCTGACACACCATAGACACAATAGCCCGGTCTCGAGTACCCCAGTCTTTGGGGGTGTGACATGAAGGCCAAATACAGCCCTGCCTGGAGTGGTACCTGGTGACTACCGGCAGTCAAGCCTATCCTCATTATCAGGCTCTTGTGAATACCCGGAAGTTACATAGTCACACCACTCCAGGGTAAGCCACCCCATGATACAGTGGGTCCACTCCCACCAGTGTTACAGTCACATCATCAATAAACACTTGTGACCTAGAGCCATTGGAAGCCATGTGTGCCATGCCATAATGCTGCCCCCACCATATTTTACATGTGGTACGATTTAAGATCATGAGCCATTCCAAGCTTTCTCCACACTTTCTTCTTCCCATCATTACAGGTTGATCTTAGTGTCCTCTGTCCAAATAATCCTTTACCAGCACTGGACTAGCTTCCTTAGATGTTTTTCCGAAAAGTTAAATCAGGCTTATCTACCATATTTTTAAGGCTCATTAAAGGTTTGCATCTTGTGGTGAACCCTCTGTATTTGCACTAATGAAGTCTTCACCTTATGGTCGACTTCGATATTGAAATACATACTTCCTGGAGAGTGTTCTTAACTTGAGTGGATGGGGTGAAGGGGTTTTTCTTTACCATGGATAGTATTCTGCAATTATCCACTGCTGTTGTCTTTATGGACGTCCAAGTCATTTTGAGTTCCCAAGCTCAACAGTGTGCTCTTTTTTTGGCTACATGCATCAAACTGTTGATTTGGCCACTCCTAACATTTCTGCTATCTCACTGATGGACTTCTTCTTTTGTTCAGCCTAATGGTGGTGTTTTTCTTTCATTGTGAGCTCCATTGAGCGAATGTTGTTGGTTCACAGCAACAACTTCCAAATGCAAATGTCACACATGGAATCAGCTCTAGATATTTTACCTGCTTAACTGATGATGTATTATCATGGCCCATGCAGGCCATTAAATATCTTTTGGGGTAATTGTGCAAATAATTTTTGTCCCTTGAAAAAGAGGCAGCTACATATTAAAAAGCTGTAATTTCTAAACCCTTATTCCAACTCGGATGTAAATAGCATCAAATTAAAGCTGAGAGTCTGCACTTTAAGCCCTTATGGTACCTTTACACGCCGCTACAGGATGGTGGAAACAACCGGGTGCTTCACGTGCATGAGCACGCACAAACGGTTGAAAACGGTACCCGCACCGCCTTTACACGCCGCAACAAGGTGCGCTACAGTAGGTTACATCTATCTCTGGATACACCGCCGGGTGCCACAAGTTACCTTCTGTAGCTCACCTTACCTCATTTACACGCCGTAACAGAAGGTAATATGGGCGGTCCAGGTGCAGCAGGGACAACACATAGGCGTGCCACAATTGTGGATTACGAGACGTTCGTACGCTGATAGGACAAAGCAATAGCATCTTGATTGGGCAGCCAGCGCAGGTGACGAATAAACCTTACCCCACCGTATTTACACGCCAGTACACGCCGTAACCATCGGGCTGAAATCAACCTGTTTATGAGCACTGTTCGGAAATAGGTACATGAAGTGACGGGTGGAAACAACCGTCTTTACACGCGAGTTGATTTGGCGGTGCAAGATACATTTCTCTCATCTACCCGGTTGTTTCCACCATCCTGTAGCGGCGTGTAAAGGTACCATTACTAATTATATAACTAGTAGACTGTGAGTCCTTATGGGCAGGGTGCTCTCTCCCCCTGTACCTATGTGTGCCTTGTATTGTTCATAATTATTGTACTTGTCTAAGGATGCCCTTTTCACATGTATAGTGCCATGGAGCAAATGGTGCTATATTAATAAATAATCATAGCTGCCCATAGATCTACTGTAAATGGCTTCAGGACCTCAGACAGCGGCGCACATAATATACCAATAGCTATAGTATGCGCGCCGCTCTCAGAGGAGCCCGGTGCTTTCATTCATAAAACTGTACAGCAGCTGTCAGGAGGCAGCTACTGTACAGAGGTGATTATAGCATTATATGCCCACCTGAGTGGGTGGAAGATCTCTAGGGGGAGTGGGCACCCCCTAGAGACATTATAGGAACATTTATTAATAAAATGAAAAGTTTAGCAAACCACAGAACAGTTTGCTCATCACTGCGGCAGCAGGGATGAGCAATCTATCCGGTAACCGGATTGTTCAGGATTGCTGAATGTCAGAATCCAATTGCGTTCACCGCATTCGGATCTGGATGCGGTGAACGTAATTCCAGATTTAAGTGTGACCCTAGCCATACATAGGCCCTATGTAAACTTACCAAATATGGGCAGTCTTGTCTTTTGGTCATTTGCAATGGTCACCTGTACACCTTCTGGAATAAGAGGTTTTAAAGGTGAAAGTGGTAGACTTCTGTCTCTGTAAGAGGACACTGCTGTTTGAATGCTCCTTCTCGTTTGGGATACTTCTTCTCTATGGTGTGCTGCATCAGTCCTAGAAAATCCTCTTAAAGACAACGTTTCTGGGTCAACAAGGCGGGACAATGGATGCTCAATCATGGGCAGTCGAGGCATTGAGGATCGAGGTGGTGCTAGAAGATGGCTAGACATCTTGTAATCTATAACACATAAAGAAAAAAACATAATATTGTGCATCAGAGTCTTACTAAATGTTTATTGAATATTAGGAAGCCAGTAGCCACATATGATATTAGGTAGCCAAGCCCAGATGTGAGGAACCACAACTACTAGTGCGCATATCCATCTTTGAATGGAAGTAATTTCTTCCTACCTAAGAAATAATTTCTTATGTAACTAAGTATAGTTTTCATTAGCATTGGTCAGAATCTTGTCTATGGGACTGCACAGTCATTGTGATGTTTCTTCTGTTAGACTTGCTCTGTGTCTATATAATAATACCAGAGAATTCTTGTTGAAGATTATGGTTTATAAAAACCTCATTTGACATTAATGTAACAACTCAAGTTGATTGGTTTCTGAGCATTTCTCCTGTACAATCCTAATTAGTGAGCAGAGGAACTGGTAACCAGGGGCACAACGGAAACAGTTGCAGGGGTCATGGCCGCGACAAGGAGCAGGGGTACAGGGACCTACTGACCCCAGTGCCTGCTTCAGCTGGATCTTGGTCAAACTGTTTGCACATTAACAGAACCCTGCAAGATAATTGGAGGGTAAGGAACACGTGGCGATTTTGAGAAGGCAGGGCGTCAAGAGAGTGTATATGAAGTTATCTGCTATCTCACCTTTATGTAATCTCAGCCAACCTTATGCTTCCATATAATTATAAAATGGTTTGATCTTAGAGAAGAACTTCCATTAATTTTTTCTCTAAACCTGTGTAAGGCTCCATTCGCATTGTGTGTTTTTGGTCTGTTTTTGCTCATCAGTTTTTGTAGCCAAAACCAGGAGTGGGTGATAAATACAGACGTGGTGACGTGTTTCTATTAGGCTAGGGTCACACTTAAATGGCACATTCCAGTAACCAAATCTATTACCGGATGCGGTTTTGCCGTGTGCCTTCATACTATCATTTGATAGTAAAATTGCAATCCTCATTCTAGATCTGAATGCATTAATGCATCCGGTTTTGGAATGTGGGTTTTTGCAATTTTACAAACCGCATCCGGATCCGGTACCCCAAGGTACATTTATGTACCTTGGGGTACCGGATCCGGTTCCCATAGACTCCCATTATTAAAAAAAATGGATCCGGTTTTGGAAACGCTGCGATGGATGCTGCCTGCATGATTTTTCCTGCAGACTCCAAAACCGGATCCGGTAACCGGATTGCAAATAGTGCAATCCGGTTTTTACATTGCAGCCTATGGCTGCGGATCCGGATGCGGTTTTGAGCATTTTTAATGCTCAAAACCGGATCAGGATCTGCAAACCAAACCGCAAATGTGACCCTAGCCTTATACTTTTCTTCTGATTGTTCCACTCCTGGTTTTGGCTGCAAAAACTGATGAGCAAAAACTGACCAAAAACTGACAGTGTGAATGGAGCCTAAATGTTTGTGTAGTGTAAATGTACTAATATAAGCTAGGGTCACATCAGCGTTTTTGTTTTTCCATCCGCATCCGCAGCCCATAGGCTCCAATACAAAAACCGGATTGCATTATTTGCAATCCGGTTACCGAATCCGGTTTTGGAGCTTGCGGGAAAAATCATGCAGGCAGCATCCATTGCAGCATTTACAAAACCGGATCCGGTTTTGTATAACGGGCGCCTATGGGAGCCCATCCGGCTACCGCAAGGCACCTGTGAATGCCTGCGGCAGCCGTATGCTTTGTTCATCCCTGCTGCCGCGGGGATGAACAAAGGGTTAATGTTAATATAATATGTGGGCACCATGTCTCCAGGGAGTGTCCACCCTCCCAAGAGACTTGCTGTCCATATAGGGTGGCATATGAAGGGTTAAATGGCTTTATTACAGTATCGCCGCTATTGTCGGCTTTTACTATTTTATGAATGACAGCCGGCGGCTCCTCGCTGTAAGGAGGAGATACAGTCAGTAATGTGCGTACTGTACTAGCTGCTATCCAGGGTCCTGAAAGCTTTAACATTAGTTCTATGGCGGATCCGGTTTTGGAACAGGTGCGATAGATGCAGCCTGCATGATTTTTCCCGCAGACTCCAAAACCGGTAACCGGATTGCAAACAGTGCAATCCGGTTTTTCTATTGAAGCCTATGGCTGCGGATCCGGATCAGGCTTAAAGCATTTTTAATGCTCAAAACCAGATCAGGATCTGCAAGCCCAAACGCAGGTGTGACCCTAGCCAAAGGCGTTCAGACGTGGCGTATTTGCCGGTTTATTGTGCAGTGGCACTTTTTTGCACGTATTTATGCACAAGTAAGCACGACTGCATGCAGATGCCACACTTTTCCCGGCAAGCTTTTCCCAAGGCCATTTTAACATGTAAGCTATGAGAAAAGCGCAGGGAAAAAACGGCAAAGAATTGTCATGTCAATTCTTTTTGCTCGCACGCTTTTGCAGTGAAAGCACGAGCGCAAAAATACGCGGCTGAATGCGGCGTCTGCACGCCTTTCAGCAAAAGCCATAGCTTTTTCTGGAAGGCGTATTCAGCTTTATTTGGCACTGATTTTACGCGAACGCTCAAAAGCGGCGCATAAAAGCAGGTATACGCGGCAATTACGTCACATCTGAACGTAGCCTAAGGAGAATTTTTGAAGCTGGTTTCAAATATGCCCTTAAATTCCAATACAGGTTACTTAGGCCGGGGTCAGACTTGTGTCATGCATTTTCTAAATGCATGCGTTATTTTCATGTGCAAATGTGGAAAAACGCATGCATTAACGCACCCATAGGCTCCAATGCAAAAACTGCATTGCAAAAGTGCAATGCGTTTGACGCTATGCGTTTTTGGTAGTGCACCCAAAAACACGGTTTGCAGCGTTTTTGGGCCCGTTATTGAAAATGCATGTGTTTTTTTTTAAACATGGGAGTCTATGGGAAACACATACATATATGTGCCATGCTTTAACGCATGCATTAACGCATGCGTTAAAAATGAACACACATGTCATGGAAATGGCAAGGAGAAAAAAAAGCAAGCATCCTTTAATGCATCACTCAAACGGATGCAACATCCCAAATGTGACCCTAGCCTAAGAGAAAAGAATCATTTGAGTTGCTGCTAAGACCCAGACAACCTTTATTTTTTATGAATACCATAAGCAGTTTAGCATTTCCAGAAGAAGGAAGCAGAACATACAAAAGAACTGTGTAGGTCATAGCAAGGGCACAGGTAAGGAAGAAATCATTTGTGTCGCCTGTTATGTTTCCAAGCCACAGAAAATGTGTCTGTCTGGATATTATATATGAGCAGAGAAGGAAACTTCTGTATGTTACCCTAGCACACATTATACACTGCTCAAAAAAATAAAGGGAACACTTAAACAACACAAAGTAAGGCCAAGTTCACACCACAGCATGATCAGGTCCCGATTTGGCATTATACAGCCCTATGGAGGCGGATGGAACGGGATGGTAGCTATGTGCCATCCGGTTTCCATCTGTTCAGGAGGATCGGGGTGAATTCAGATTTTTCTCCCGGACACAAAAATGTTGCTTGCAAAATCGGAACAAATCAGATCCTCCCGGATCCAGATTTCCCCAGTCCGACAAAAACATCGGATCCAGGAACCGGACGCCGGTGGCTGAAGTTTAGCAGCGACTGCTGCTAAGCTTCAGCACTACCAGCTGTCCCCTGCTGTGATTTCAGGACCGCAGCTAACTCCCCACTAGCCGCGATCTTGAAACTGCAGCAGCTTTGGCTGCAATCAGAAGCATCCGGCTGTAAACCAGACCGGAGGGCATATTTGCCCTCCGGTTCTGTTTGCAAATCGGGTCCGATTCACATCGGTCAGCCCGGATCGGATCACACCATGGTGTGAAGCCGGCCTAACTCTAAATCAATCACACTTTAGTGAAATCAACCTGTCCAATTATGAATGAATTTCTCCTGATGTTGTAAATGGAACAGACAACAGGTAGAAATGATCTGTAATTATCAAGACAACCCCTATAAAGGAGCAGTTCTGCAGGTGGTGACCCCAAACTATTTCTATGTTCTCATCCTTTTTGGCTGTTGTTTTGGTTACTTTTGCATTTTATCATTGCTCTCACCCCTAGAGGTAGTATAAGGCGGTGTCTACAGTGGCGTAACAACTGCAGTCACAGTGGTCACAAGTGCGACCAGGCCCGGAGGTACAGGGGCCCGGCACCTGACGACCCCTGCGACTACTTTACATGGATGTGCGTTCCTGAGGACGCACATCCATGTCACTGTGCAGGCAGTCTGCCCGTCCGGTCCCCAGGTGGCTGATCACAGCCGCCGGAGAACTGGCAGGCGCTGCAGCTTTAAAATTCCTGCGGCCGCTGCATGCTGCACCAGGATGAGGTCTTGTAACCTCCTCATCACAGTCAGGACGCAGCTGCCGGCAGAGCGGTGAGTGTGAGCTCCATTCAGGAGCAGAAGAGCCTCCACAGCTTCTGGAGAAGGAGAGAGGGAGGGGTGCGTGTGTGTGTGGGTTGCTGTACAGGGGGCAATGTGTCTGTGTGTGTGTGTCTGTGTGTGTGGGGTGGGGAGGGCTGTATAGAGGGCAGTGCGACTGGGTATGGGGGGGCTGTACAGTGGGCAGTGTGTCTGTGTGTGGGGGGGAGGGCTGTACAGGAGGCAATGTGACTGGGTGTGGGGGGCTGTACAGTGGGCAGTGTGTCTGTGTGTGTCTGTGTGTGGGGGAGGGCTGTACAGGGGGCAGTGTGACTGGGTGTGGGGGGGCTGTACAGTAGGCAGTGTGTGTGGGGGGGCGTACAGTGGGCAGTCTGTCTGTGTGTGTCTGTGTGTGGGGGGGTTGTACAGTGGGCAGTGTGTCTGTGTGTGTATCTGTGTGTGTGGGGGAGCTGTACATTGGGCAGTGTGTCTGTGCCTGTGTGTGGTCGGGGACTGTGCAGGGGGCAGTGTGACTGGGTGTGGGGGGCTGTACAGAGGGCAGTGTGACTGGGTGAGTGCAGCAGGTTGTATAGGGGGCTGTGTGTCTGTGTGGGGAGGATGTATGCTATATGGAGGGCTATGAGGCTGCATTATTGCGTTATACTATATGAAGGGCTGTGACGCTGCAGTATATTATCTGGAGGGCTGTGACGCTGCAGTATATTATCTGGAGGGCTGTGACGCTGCAGTATATTATCTGGAGGGCTGTGACGCTGCATTATATTATTTGGAAGGCTGTGACGCTGCATTATATTATTTGGAAGGCTGTGATGCTGCATTATATTAACTGGAGGGCTATGAGGCTGCATTATATTACATGAAGGGCTATGAGCCTGCATTATATTTTATGATGGGTTATAAGGCTACATTATATTATATGGATGGCTATGAGGCTGCATTATTCTATGTGGAAGGATATGAGTCTGCATTTTACTACGTAGAGGGCTATGAGGCTGCATTATACTATATGGAGGACTGTGAGGCTGCATTATACTATATGGAGGGCAATGAGGCTGCATTATAGTATATGGATGGCCGTGAGGCTCCATTATACTATATGGAGCGCAATGAGGCTGCATTATTCTATGTGGAAGGATTTGAGGCTGCATTTTACTATATGGAGGGCTATGAGGCTGCATTATACTACCATGGAGGACCATATATACCAGGATAAGGGCCATATTCCAGGATGAGGAACATTAATACATAATGAAGGAGAGAGGGGTCGATTCATGAGTCTTTATAGGATTTAGAACGTTACATGGGGCCCATACATATGACCAATGTGGGCACATGGGAGGGAAATGGCAGGTCCAAGTTTTACACCAGGGCCCTTCAGACTCCAGTTACACCACTGGGTGTTTACAACCTACAGAATTTGCCCAGGTAGTGTAGCTCATCCAGGATGGCACATCAATTCGAGCTGGGGCAAGAAGGGTTACTGCCTTTGTCAGCACAGTATCCAGAGCATAGGGCAGATACCAGGAGACAGGCCAGTACACCAGGAGATGTGAAGAGGGCTGTAAGAGGACAACAACCCAGCATCAGAACCGATACCTCCTTCTATGTGCAAGGAGGAACAGGGGTGAGAGCAATGACAAAATGCAAAATGGTTTATTGTTACCACCTGCAGAATCACTCTTAAAGGGGATGTCATGCTAATTTCTATCTGTTGTCTGTTCCATTTGCATTGTGTTCAGTATTTCCTTTGTTTTTTTGAGTAGTGTTTATTATAATGTAACCCTAATCATATAGGAATATGCTAGGTAGAATCTACAAAATTGGGATTATGATTGCTTGTCACTGTCAGGTTGGTTCAACGTCTATAGTACATTTATGCCAAACACACTAGAGTATTTGACAATTCTGCTATAATTTAGGCTTTATTCAGTCATCAGTGATTCTTCTCGTTCATTAAAAAATATTGTTTTTCATCAGTGTTTTTCCTGAGTGTTTTGGACCAGTATTTGTTCATTGTATCAGTTCTTACCATCATTTTGTCACCAGTATTTTTCATGTATGAAAAATTAGAAAAATAAAACAAAGCTTCTCCTGTCTATTGCCATGTTAACCATGGACAGACAATGGATCCATGTCTTTCTTATTAGTTCTCCCTTTAGTTTTACTTAGAATTTAGGATAATATATATACATGTTATATGAGATGTATGACATTTGTTCTCAACATTTACTTATTTTCTGGGAAATATTATATTCTCTTATATATCCTCTTATCCTGCCTTAACCCAACTTGTGGATTTAGTTATTGATTTTGTATACTGATTCAATTTCTTCTGATTGTAATACATTGCGCTTTACAGTATTGTTACTTGATTATTTAATTAATTACTTTTATGTTGTATGTTGAAAAATGTTTAATAAACACATATGAAACAGAACATGGATTGTACACTGATGGCATGGGGGGGCAGTATGACAAAACAGTATGAGAGGGGTATGATCAGTGCAGACACAGCATGGGGAGCAAGAGATGGGGATGGATGCGGACATAGTATGGCAGTATGGGGAGCAAGGAGGGAGGGAGTACTTTGAGGGCACAATATGGGAAGTGAGGGAGGGGATGGGTGAAGACATCGTATAGGGAGTGGGGAGTGGGGTGCGGACACAATATGGGGAGCAGGTGGATGTGAGCACGTCTGAGTATATAAAGGGTTTGTAGAAATGACAGTAAAGTGATCTTAAAGGTACCTTTACACACCGCAACTATCACCGGCGATCGGTGGCAACCAAACGTGCGCGTGCACGTTTTTTACGGTTGATGCCGCATGCACACGCCGCAATTGCGCCCTCAACCTAAGGGAACGTGGCTCCCCGGAAGTTGAAACAGAACCTGCGGGAAACATCCGGTTGAATCCCGACACCGCTTCACACGCCGCAATCCACAAAGGAATGTGGGCGTACATGTTCTGCGCCGCTAGAACATAGGCGTGACAGAGTTGTGACTGTGTATGGGCACAACACAGAACTGACACCCTAAAAAAGAGGTAGAGTGGCATGAGAATGTGCATGTCCGTAACTGAGGCATTATGAGTAACACCGTTATCGAAAAGGGGTAAACATAATTTAGCATATTTAGTCTATATATATTTGACAAAAAATAGGAAAAACAATATTTTATCTAATACTCTACAGCAAGCTGACTTTGCTAGGCTATGAGCTAGAGCTGGGCTTTCTTTCACCATGGGCAAAGCCTGAGTTAACTGGCTTACCCTGTATCTAAATACCATGGCCATGACAAAGTGTATTATTGATGTTCCTCCCCATTTTGGATATAGCAGCAGAATGAGAATAATATGTAAAATGTGCCTTTTAATAACTGCGTAAAAATGTGAAAGTGTTCTATAAAATATTCTCCTATATCATATCCCTCTATTGCAAAGCAACAGGCATTAGTGATGTGATATATGTATCAGAAGATATCGTGGGGGATATTTTTATAATACCCTCTGATTGAGCTTCCTCCACTAATCAAGTGTCACATGCATGTCAGAATAGTAAGATTCAACGTATATTCAAACAATCTATAGATCTAGTCAGTGGTCACAATAAATATCACCACTAAATTGAGCTATCCATAAATATTAAAACCAATAATCACAGTGGTGACATTATTCATAATAAATTAGAAGGTCTCACCCATGTGATTTCATGTATATTCGTCAACACTATGATTATCGGCTTAATATTTATTGATAACTTCTTCTTTTGCAGGTATGGACTCATTGTACCACTGCTGTATCTAACTTCTCCTGTACCCAAACTCTATGTGCCTTGCATATGTCTTATGGTATGGACTCATTGTACCACTGCTGTATCTAACTTCTCCTGTACCCAAACTCTATGTGCCTTGCATATGTCTTATGGTATGGACTCATTGTACCACTGCTGTATCTAACTTCTCCTGTACCCAAACTCTATGTGCCTTGCATATGTCTTATGGTATAGAATATTCCTCCATCTCCTTTGTAACTTACAAATATCCATATGACTTCATCCTGATTTGTGTCTCTCTCTCATGCTGATTTGCCCCAAATGTTTATATTAACAGCAATCTGTTAATTCTCCCCTGGTGCTTTGTGTCCTGTCTCCCTCCTCTGACCCCTCCCTTCTACTCACCTGGCTCATTTTCTGCACCCAGGGCCGCACCGTCCATTGGACAGTGTGAGCCCTTTCATTCAGGTGGCAAGAGGCAGGGGGAGCGGCTGTGCAGAAGGGGGCAGTGCCATATGCACACAGCGTCCCCCTGCCATGGCGCCGGCGGCTCAGGGCAGGTAAGACCCGCCGAGCGTCCCTGCTCACTGCTGATGCAGGGGCTGCGCGGTGCTGGGCGGCCCCGGCGGCGGTCAGCCCTCCGAACCATTATCCCCGGACCTCAATCGCAGCACAAGGGGCGGCGGTGCCGGGCTCCGCCAGCACCCCTCCCCCCCGGTCATCAGCCTGCGGCTCAGGCGGCAGTGGGGCTTGGTGCACCCCTGTCTGCACCCCTTAGATGTATAAATTAGTGTGGACAAGCCTGTGTGCCTTGGCCTGTATGTGTTCATAATGTGTGCTTCATTAAGTGGCCTGCAGAGATATCCCAGAGATAAACCAGAGGAAACCAGAAGGTACAATCTATACCCGTCTGTTGAATTTTTCTCAAGCATTTTACTTTCCCACTAACACCTGCACAATGCTTACTTATGCCCAACAGTAATTGCTGCACTAATCCTTTCCCTCTTTCACTACCCCCAAGCTCCAACACTCCCAGCACAAATATTTATCTCCCCATCCCTCTTACCTCTCCAACTGAACTCCTCTGCTGACCTGTTTCTCAATCTCACACCTCTCCTGCAGAAACACAGAACAAGCCGGCCGCTCTCATTCTCCCACCTGCTTGCTCTCTCTTTGCTGCTGTTATCCGCTGGCGACATATCCCCCCAACCCAGGACCCCCATAGCCAACTTTCCTCACTATTCTTCCCTCCTATCAACCCACACCTGCAGGAAACAGCCACAATCTCCTAAATATAAAACTCCATTTGTAATAAACTCCACTCCATTCATGACCTCTTTACCTCTCGCAGACTCTCCTTCCTGGGCCTCACAGAAACATGGCTGACACCCTCCGACACAGCCTCCCCTGCTGCGCTTTGTTACAGTGGACTTCACTTCGCCCACACACCTCACACTGGCAACAAACACGGCAGAGGAGTGGGTTTTCTCCTCTCTAACAACTGTATCTTCAACCCAATTCCTCCTCCTCCCTCCCTTATCCCCTCATCTTTTGAAGTGCACTCTGTTCGTATATATTCTCCTTCCAACCTACAAGTGGCCGTCATTTATCGATCAACAGGTTCCACCACTACTTTCTTTGACCAATTCTCCATCTGGCTCCTATACTTTCTATCTGCTGACATGCCCAAAATCATAATGGACGACTACAATATCCCCATTGACACCCACCAGTCAACAGCCTCCAAACTCCTGTCACTTGCCTCATCCATCGGCCTCTCTCAATGGTCCTCCACAGCCACCCACACAGACGGACATAAACTAGACCTTATCTTTACCTGCCTCTGCTCCCTAACTAAACCCACAACCTCCCCTCTCCTCCTCTCCGACCACCATCTACTTACCTTCTCATCCTTGTCTTCCTCATTTGCCACCCATGTCCCCCAACTCGTACACCCTTGCAGAAACCTCACACATCTTGACACTCACACACTCTCAAACACCATTTTACCACTATCATCCATATCCTCACTCTATGACACAGATAATGCCACAGCTTTCTATAACTCTACACTCACATCAGCTATTGATTCAGTTGCCCCTCTCTTTCATGGAAAAACATGATGAATCAACAGACAACCCAAGCACACAGATTCCACTAAGAATCTGCGGCGAGCGGCTAGGGTTGCAGAGCGGTGCTGGAAGAAAACACACTCACAAGAAGAAAACACAGCATTCAAACAAGCACTTCTCACATTCAAGTCAGCACTCACCACCACTAAATAGAATTACTTCATCACCCTCACATCCTCTTTGTCCCACAACCCCAGGCAGTTATTCCACACGCTTAACTCCCTCCTCGGCCCCCCCACTGCCCCCTCCAACTTCTCGTATCTCTGCAGAAGACTTTGCAACATACTTCACCAACAAGATCGACCAGATCAGACAAGTCTTTGCTACCCAACCACTGCAACCCCCATGTATACCGTATCAATCTTCTCCCCCATTAACACTCCTCCCAACCATCACTGAAGGAGAACTTGCACACCTTCTCTCCAGATCGCACCTCACTACTTGTGCACTGGACCCTATCCCAGCCCACCTCCTTCCCAACCTCACCACAACACTTATCCCAGCCCTTACCCACCTCTTCAACCTATCACTAACTTCTGGTACCTTTCCTTCTGCTTTCAAATATGCAACAATTACACCTATCTTAAAGAAGCCATCTCTTGACCCCACTTCCACATCCAGCTACCGGCCCATATCTCTGCTCCCGTTCGCTTCCAAACTTCTCAAAAAGCATGTCCACACTGTAAGCTCATCCAACCTCTCATCCAACTCTCTCTTTGATGACCTTCAATCCGGCTTCCGCCCTCACTACTCTACTGAAACTGCCCAGACCAAAATTACTAACGACTTACTCACAGCCAAAGCTAACAGACAGTTCTCTGTCCTCCTCCTTTTAGACCTGTCCTCTGCATTCGACATAGTCGACCACTGCCTCTTATTACAGATCCTCTCTTCCATTGGCATCACTGACCTTGCCCTCTTCTGGATCTCCTCCTATCTTTCCAATCGCACATTTAGTGTCTCCCACTCCCACACAACCTCCTCACCCCATCCCCTCTCTGTTGGGGTCCCTCAAGGCTCTGTCCTTGGGCCCCTCCTTTTTTCAATCTATACTCTTGGTTTCGGACAACTCATAAAGTCCCATGGCTTCCAGTATCACCTGTACGCTGATGACACTCAGATCTACCTCTCTGGCCCAGATGTCACCTCTCTGCTGTCCAGAATCCCGGAGTGTCTATCAGCCATATCCTCCTTCTTCTCCTCCGGCTTCCTAAAACTCAATGTAGACAAAACCGAACTCATTATCTTTCCTCCATCTCACACACCTTCCTTGCCAGACTTATCTATCACAATAAATGACATCACACTTTGCCCTGTACCTGAAGTCCGCTGCCTCGGAGTAACACTTGACTCTGCATTGTCCTTCAAACCGCACATCCAAGCCCTTGCCACCTCCTGCCATCTCCAACTCAAAAACATTGCCAGAATCCATCCCTTCCTCAACCCTCAATCTACTAAGCTACTCATGCATGCCCTCATCATCTCCTGTCTTGACTACTGCAACCTCCTACTCTGTGGCCTTCCTGCTAACACTCTTGCACCACTTCGATCTGTCCTTAACTCTGCTGCCCGACTAATCCACCTCTCCTTGCTATTCCTCTACTTCTCCCCTCTGCAAATCCCTCCACTGGCTCCCAATTCAACAGTCTATCCAATTCAAACTACTAACATTGACTTACAAAGCTATCCACAATCTTTCCCCCCCATATATCTCTGAACTAATCTCCTAATATCATCCAACTCGTAATCTTCGATATTCCCAAGACCTCCTTCTTTCCTCCACACTTGTACGTTCCTCATCTAACCGCCTGCAAGACTTCGCCCGGGCATCCCCGATCCTCTTGAACTCTGCACCCCATCACGTCCGACTGTCCCCTACACTCAGAACCTTCAAGTGGAACCTGAAAACCCATCTCTTCAGAACAGCCTACAACCTGCAATGACCACAGTGCCGCCTCAACACCACTGGACTCGGTGCTCCACCACCACCGGACCTGGCACTCTAGCACCACCCGAGCAGACCCAACCTACCATCTCCCTCCCCATTGCCCTGTAGAATGTAAGTCCGCAAGTGTAGGGTCCTCTCTCCCCTCTGTACCAGTCTGTCACTTTGTTCATTATATTTTTAACTTGTCTGTATGTTATCCTTTCTCATGTACAGCACCATGGAATGAATGGTACTCTATAAATAAATAATAATAATAATAATATTTCTTGCACATATATCATAAAATACACTGCTTCGTCTATGCTGATCACATAATCACTATTATCTTTTATATGCCTCTTTCTGTCAACATCTTTACATTTTACCAGACTGACAAATTGTAATATTTTTGATCTATTGGCTAACAAGGTTCAAAGATATATTTTTCCTGCACAATTTTAACAAAAGTATCAATTAATGATTAACGTATCAATACTTTGCAAATACCTAACCGATAGTTTTGAATGTGCTATATTATCTTACCAAATATTTAGTTACGCAGCAGAATTATTCCATCTGAGCCTTACAATTCTACATTAAACATTACTTTTCTCCCACAAACAATATATACATTTACTCCACAAATGATAGAATTTGATTGTTTTGCTGAATGAAATCTTGTTCCATCTTCACAGCTCTTTGTTTAATGTACTGCTTCAATCTACTTCTTGTTAAACTCGTGCTTCCAAAGAGTTAATAGACATTTAATCTACCAAAACATCCATGGCTTTCATGCCTCCTGGATGTGTGCTGTACTGTGCATTTAAATGCAATCCATTCACTGACATTCACTGTTCTGAGAACATAACTATATACTTTCTTAAGGAGAAACAAAGTAAACTTTCTAAACTTTACATACCCAGTACACGTCCCATCCACTACTTACTGTAGACCTGGTTATGTAGTTTTGCTCTTTAATTCCTTATTATCCGGACTCGCTCGCTTTGTAGTCCTCACAGTGTTTGGTTTACTGTTGTTCTCTTTTATTGAACAGAGACAGGTTGCTAGAGGCAACATGGAAACCCTAAAATCTCCTGCCAATGCATTGTAAGAGGAGGCAGCCTCCAGCTCTGGGAGGCCTAGCTGCCAATCAATGCCCCAACCCATCCCCTACATTTGTTCATATAGTGAATGGCAGTGACAGCCACACCTTTACATTTACTAAGGAGCTCTATACACTATTCACAAAGTGCAGTGTGTCATGTAAAGTCAGCCAGCCTCTTCTGTGTAATGCACTGATCAGGTTAGTTATTTGGCTATAATGCCGCTTGATTCTGCAAATATAACAGCGCAGATTACTTACTCTTCACCTACGTAAATAATGTCTTACTTAATTGAGTTCTTCTCAATGTCTTATATAGCCCTGGTCATACGTTTTAAGACTAACACAAGGTTTGGTTTTCACAATGTTTGCTGCGTCAGTTTTTAGAGTGGCAATTTGAATTAACGCTAAATTATGCAAAATAATCAAATGTCTTGCAACAAATAATTACAAAGTCGTGCCTTGCCATAAAAACCTAATTTTGCTTCATTCTCAAAATTTTTGTCCACAATTGTACACTGACACAAGCGTGTGAAGTAAAATCAAAATGATAGATAAGCATATGATGTGGAATACAGGACAACATTACGAAATGGGAGTAAAAACCCTTTGTGAGAAGGCAACGGTGTGTGCATGAGGCATTGTCATTGTTGTAGCATTATCAGGTGGCTTTTTTGTTAATGAAACTGCTATTGATCTTAGTATTGGAGGCATTATTATTATATATTATTATAGCGCCATTTATTCCATGGCACCTTACATGTGAAAAGGGGCATACATAGACAAGTACAATATTTATGAACAATGCAAGACACAGACAGGTACAGGAGGAGAGAGGACCCTGCCCATGGGGGCTTACAGTCTACAAGGGATGGGTGAGGATACACTAGGAGAGGGTAGAGCTCGTCGTTTGGTGGACTGCAGGTTGAAGGCTTGTTGGAAGAGGTGGGTCTTCAGGTTCTTTTTGAAGGTTTCCAGAGTAGACGAGAGTCTGATGTGTTGGGGAAGAGAGTTCCAGATTATGGGGAACGCACAGGAGAAATCTTGTATGTGATTGTGGGAAGAAGAGATAAGAGAGGAATAGTGAAGAAGATCTTGAGAAGATCACAAGTTACATGTAGGTGGGTACAAGGAGAACATGTCACAGATATATGGAAGGGGACAGGCTTTTGGTGGCTTTTTATGTCATGGTTAGGGTTTTGAATTGGAGTCTCTGGGCAATGGGGAGACAGTGAAGGGTTTGGCAGGGAGGAGAGGCTGGGGAGTAGCAGGGAGACAGGTGGATTAGTCAGGCAGCAGAGTTTAGGATAGATTAGAGGGTGTAGGAGTGCTAGAGGGGAGGCCAGAGAGTAGGAAGTTGCAGTAGTCAAGGCGGGAGATGATGAGGGCATGACGAGAATTTTTGCAGTTTCTTGGTCAAGGAATGTACGGATCCGGGAAATATTTTTGAGTTTGAATAGGCAGGAGGTGGAAAGTGCTTGAGTATGTGGTTTAACATTCAAAAGTGCTTAGGAGAAATGGGATTAAGAACCGTGCTCCCGCTCCAAGGAATCCAATGATTCAGGTTGTTAAAAATGCAGATGGTGGTTTATTACGCATTTCAGGGTTTAGCCCCTTCTTCAGATAACATCACACAAAATAAAATGTACCATCTTATTTTGTGTGGTGTTATCTGAAGAAGGGGCTAAACCCTGAAATGCCTAATAAACCACCATCTGTATTTTTAACAACCTGAATCATTGGATTCCTTGGAGTGGGGGGCGCAGTTCTTAATCGCTTTTCTCCTAAGCACTTTTGAATGTTCAACCCGCGGGAGGACTGCTGCAGACCGTATAGCTTGACATCTACAGTTGTCACAGGTTTATGAGGGGGTTGTGACGTCTCACAACCCGAACAGGTGAGCGGTTTCAACAACTTGCTGCACTCACATAATCTTACAGATAAACACTATTGTGTGCCCTTTACTTTTTAGTGCTTTATTCCTGGGTATGTGGTTTGAAAGTGAGTGCGGGGTCAAGGATAACTCCAAGGCAGCGAGCATGCTGGACTGGGGAAAGTGAGAAGCCATTTACTTTGCTGGATAGTTCTGGTGGGGAAGTAGCGTGAGATGGAGGAAAGATGATGAATTCTGTTTTGTCCATAGTCAGTTTTAGAAATCATATTTAGAAAAATTATTTTACTCTAGAGGCTTTCTGTGTTTAATATGTTACATAGTAGAAGAAACGCCACCAAAAATGCATGGAAAACTCAAGAAAAAATATTGAACTTACAATGCAGTAAAAAGGTATGTGTGACGGAAGCTGTGTCTGATTTATGTTCATTTCACAATAGCACCATCCCTTCCTTTCTTAGCCTTTCTTAACAGAACTTTGAAAGCTTTGATCTGTTTCTGTTTTGAGACTTGTAAAAGTATGAACAAAGCATCAAATATGGAACAAGATTGGAGTAAGGTTGGAACCCCTGGATGTAAGGATATTGCTCAGTGTGATTTGTGTGGAAAAGTTTTGGCTGTTTGGGAGTTTGGCACAATCCAAATAGAAAAGACTTCAGCGATTTAGATGTTAAATTAAAACATCTAATTTATTTCTTACATTAAAAAGCTTCACATTTCAAGAGCAATCCATTGTCACAACCAGCGCATTTCGACAGTTAGGTCTTACTCATGGTCTTCCATCTAAATTGCAGAGTCTTTTCTATGTGGATTGTGTCTTTATAGCCTGGGACTAGGGCTCTCTCTATTCCTACCGGATTTGTTCCATCCTAAAACATGTGTTGGACCTAACCGGTGAGCTTCATCCCCATTTGTCTCTCCCTCCTTTCACTTTGGGGGTTTGGGTGCTGAAACTTTAAGGGGGGCAGGATCAGGATGTGGCTAAGAGGAGAAAGGTCTAGATATGACTGGTTGATAACCCTGTCTCAGAGCTGAATGTGGTTCTCCAGGTAAGAATGGTTGGGGACCACTGCTATAAGTCATAAAATGGAAAACTATGTCTAGGTAGGTCTAGGTTATGCGGATGTTCTCTCTCTGCTTTCAACTATGTCTAGGTAGTTCATATTGATGATAAAATCAATCAAATAATATAACATAAAGTCTAAAATAGATTCAGAGAATATTCATATTTTGCTACTACCTCTTTGTAACAGCAGTGGATATTGACTTTCTATTGAATTACTTATTGTATAAAATGACATTTATGCCTTTCAATGTTTATTTTTTGTGACCGCAACTAAATCATAAAACTGAGCAACTGAACATGTGCACAAAAGATTATTGACATTTCAGCTTTTGTGTCTCTGGATTCATTGTTACCTGGAGATAACATTCTGCCTCTAGTTTTATGTTCATCTGATATTACTATGTAAACCTTTCAAAATGTGACTAACCAAGGGGTAAACTGACTGCAACTGACTACAGATGCAATAAAGGTAAAAGAAATATATCTAGCTTTCGTTGACCTGTAATGAAAGGTTCTGTATTTAAATTCAGATATAAAAAAGCAATGCATCACTTACATTTAAGAAGATATTTCCTTTTCTATGCCAAACAAAAAAGTAAACTGTAATTTTTAATTTTTGCCAGACATAAATGAGTTAACTTCAAAATCTACTAATCTAGTTTAAAGCGAGATTTGATACCTCAAACTAATGGCATGCATGTAAAGGTGCCTTAAAGGGGTTATCCGGTCTAAACTGATGATTATGCAGTCACTCTATATGACTGCAGAGTCATCAATCCTCCCAGCACCCGCACTGAGCACTGCAAGGACCACTGTTTCTAAACCAGGACCAGACTGCAGTTATGCGGTATGCATGTTCCCGGCAACTGCGGCCAGAGCCCCCAACTAGCAGACGCCACCTCGCTCAATACAAGTCAATAGAGCAAGGCCACGCAAACTAGATGGCCACGCCCAACAGACATACACGCCCGCTCGTATGCAACGCCACACCTACTAGTCTTGGTTTGCCAGGAACATGCATAATGCATAATTGCGATCCATTCCCGGCTTAGAAACTGTCAAATGCTCGCAGCGCCCAGTGCTGGTGCTCAGAAGAGTGATAATTCGTGTAACTGCAGAACTATCATTTTAGACCGGACAACCCCATTAAGGGGGCAGTCAGATGGGCGTATAATGCGGATGACGATCCCATCGCAATTCCTGGACTGGCCGGCGGCTCTCCTGATCCAAGTTTGACAGCTGCATAAAAATACACTGGTGATCAAAATTAGAGAACAACACACAATTTCCTTAATGTTACGGTAATTGTGTTGTCCTATATGAAAACATTCTAACATGAGTAAATTAGCTGTATTTTAAGCTTATTTCATAAATGTAATATATTCAAAAGCACAGAATAAAAATGTAAATGAATAAAGGTAAAGGAAAAAAGAATACCGATCAAAATTAGAGAACACTTTAGGGCCGCTTTACACACACAGATATCTGTGACCAACTTCTTAACAGATCTCTGGTTGCAGTAAAATCATGGACACATTGTTACATTTGTACACAGCCACAAAATAGAAAAATGTGTCCATGATTTCACTGCACCCAGAGATCTGTTCAGAAGTTGGTCACAGATATCTGTGTGTGTAAAGCGGCCCTAACAGATGTCTGCAAATTATTGGTGTTAATCTGGCACCTGGTGCTAATTTCTGTAATTATCTGGTTTTCCCATATTAAAAATATCTGTAATGTGTCTGTGTGTGCATGTATGATGTGTATATATATATAGTTCTGTTTTATATATTTTTGTGAATTTGTCTTCAAATACATCTATCTATCCATCTACAGTATCTATCTATCTATCTATGTGTGTATTCCTGTATGTATACATATCTGTGTATATGTTTGTGTATATGCGTGTCTGTGTGTGCATGGGGCCCACTGAGACTCTATCACATGGGGTCCATGAGAACCTGGAGCTGTCCCTGCAGTCTGTGCTTATCATATTACAACTAGTATCTGAAAATTATACTATTTTAACCAGTTTGTATCATAATGTATATTTTAATATTTATCATGACAAAAGAAATACATACCCTACCTTACTTTACAGACTTTGATATTTGCTCTCTTTCATTGTGCAGTATAAAATTGTGTTGCTACAACAGGTATATGTTCATATAGCCAATAAAAATGCTCATTCACCTAATCATCTTATTACTCTACACAAGATAGGATGTAGCCTGAGGTGAAAAGTGGAGCTGCACTTTAAACAATGATTGAATTTGCTCAATGTAAGAATTATTCAATGTACAGTTGAAACCACAAGTTTAAATACACTATATAAAGAGACACATATGGAGGGGCGTAATTACAACGGATGCAAGGGTTGCAATCGCCCTCGAGCCTTGGGGCCTAGGGGGGCCCAAAAGTCCCTTTGGCCTGTAGAAAAAGACTGTTGCTATTAAAGATTTGTAATAATTGGGGGCCCCGTTGGAGCTTTTGCATCGAGGCCCATGAGCTTCAAGTTACGCCACTGCACATTTGCATGTTTTTCTCACTATCTGACATGAAATCAGAATAAACAATTTCCGTTTTAGGTCAAATTATGAGAATATTGAGAGAGAACGGTTTTAAGAATTTTATGACTTTCTGAAAAGTCACAAGTTTACATAATCACTGTAGATCTATGACTTCTATATCTTGGAACAAAGAAAGCTAATATACCCAAAGGAGCTGTAGACAAGATGGAATAAGTGGTTCAGGATATGTAGATATCCACCAGTGGCCTAAAGGAGCAGTCTGCATGATGTCCCCACTATTCCAGCATTCATTTCCCTGCAGTGTAGATATAGTAGATACACTGTATACTGAAAGTGAACTGGTAAGTTGTGTTTTTCATAAGTGTCCGGTATTACCCTTATCCTTCTTTTATTTTATTTCTGCTTTGATATTCTGATTGGTATGGTCTGACTGATGGCATCTCGAATTATTCCTCTCAGGTGCGATTTAGTAAACTGTACCTCAGCCCCATCATAGCGGTTAACGAACAAAAAGAGAACAAGGAAACCAACAATAAGGTCTAAAATAATATATATTTGTATTAATAAAAAGACATATATGGACAGGAGTGACAGAAAAGTCACAAAAAACAAAGAAAAAGGTGTGCGTGGCAAATATAAGTAAAAGGTAAAATGCTGTACACAATATACCGGTATATAGATAAACATATGTCAAACCATGTATAGGTAAAAATATAAGAAAAAAAGTGCAATCATAAAATATGCAATTAACAGAACATATAAATTATTATTATTATTATTTATTTATATAGCGCTATTAAATTCCATGGCGCTTTACATGCTAAAAGGGCAGACAAGGACAAGTACAATAAATGTGGACAATTTGGTCGTACAGATACAAGAGGGGAGAAGATCCTGTCCACGAGGGCTCACAGTCTACAATATAAGGTGCAATATTGCATTAAGGTACAGTATATATAATAAATAAACAATTTATAAAGCAAAGAGTAGATAAATAATGTAATTATAAATATAATATATTATAGATGTGTCATGTCCCACCACTTGCGATTTATACAGTGTTGTATTGTCTTCATTATGTTGCTATGCAATGGGTTTGGCTTGTTTGAATTTTGTCTCCTTCCTCTCCCTGTAGCTTCTCAGATGTCAGTTACTCCTCCCTTAGTCTACATTTGTATGGTGTCTGCCATTTTAGTTGCATCATGTTTATATAGCTTTGATAAGACTCATCTTTTTATATCTGCTGTACTGCGTATTACACAAGATTTCTAAGGAGAAAATAAACTACATCTTCTAAAGAATTCATACATGCCTTTTGCAGCTGAGTTTCAAGCTATCCAACTACACTTTTACACGCATTTCAGTAAACGGTCCATACGGGCATCAGGAGAAATGATAGCCTATGTACAAGCAGTGTATCTGTGAAGGCAGAATAACATAATATTCCAAAGTGGTAGTAATTATTTCATGAATATACAATAAGAAGACAAAGTTAGATTTAATAATTAGTATATATGTAGTGGAAACATACAATTGTATGCAAAGGGTATGTAATAATTAAAATAAATATACAATGTAAGGTGCTTATGCCATAGACATGATTGGGGAAACCTATACTTGATACAAATTCCATTAATAAAGGTATACCTCTAGTATTAGTAAAAATTACCTGGATAAATAGACAATGGGTGTGTATGTGGCGCCCCACTATGTAGGTGCCACAGAGGGGTACTGCACCCGTAAAAGAGGTGTAGTAACCCCAGCTGCAAGTGGATTTCAGGATGATAGGCGGAACCCTAAACCCACACCCCACACTAGGTCACACAGTGGGAGGTAACCAGGAGGGGGGGGATAAAACCACCTCTAGGGGGAGTTAGAAGGGTTGGAGAAGGTTGAGAGAGAGTGAGTCCCAGGCAGGGAGCCTGAGGGGAGCAAGGAGGGTCTCTCAGCTGAGAGACCCAGGAACGGCAAGCACAGATCCCAGAGAGAAAGGGGGATAGAGGAACTGGAGAATTCACCCCAGGAGAGAAACCGGGTACCGGAGCCAGCACCTGTGGAACCTTTAAGGCCACAGAAAATCCGATGCACGGGGGTATATTTATATGCGGCCCTGATTCTCAAGCGACCAATAGAGGGGACCAGACACAGCCAGGCAAGCCGCAGTGTTCAGCAGAGTGTCACCCGACAGGAGCAAGAGAAGGAAAGAGAAAGATAGCAGGAGGTCAGACCTACTCTAAGAGGTCAGACTTAACACCAGCTACTGGGAAGCAGGGAACATTGGAACAAGAAAGGCACAAGCTGGGGGTTCCGTCCAGCTACCAGAGATCAGCTTGCAGCCACCAGTAGCCACTTGTCATTTTACATCTAACTGCACTGAGGACTGTAATAACGCTGCTATAGTTCCAGTAAAGTACCCGGGTGAAGTGACTTTGACTCGGCTGTTCCTTCTTCTATGAACTAATTCCTTCTACAGGAATCGCTGCCCCGGAGGTCCAGTCCTACCTGCGGAGGACTACACCATCAAAGCCGCAATACCACCGACCTCCAGAGGACTGTGGCGGCGCTGGTGATATCTCACCAGGCACTGCAGGTGGCATCACGAATAACATTGTACATAATCCCCTGTAAATAATTCCCCTTTTGAAGTGTCACCCAGGACATGGGATCAGGCGCGTCCGTCATTCCCCGTGACAAAGTTAACCCTCTGTCGCCTGATACCCGAGTACCCCATGGACCCGACGCACGTTTCGGATTACTTCTTGCTACAGGGGGTCTGCTGTCTGTGGATGTTTCAGTGATGGAATGCCCACCCATCATCACAGAAATGGAGAACCTCTGTAGGTCATGTCTATAGAGGCGAGTCATTATTTCTGTGTTATTTATGTCACTTTTCTTTTTTGGCCACATTTTGCCAACATTTTTGCACAAAATTCATTAATATAGTACTCATGACAAATTAATTTTGTCTTTTATTCTGCCATTAACCATTTTTGTGTCTAAAACATCTGGAAGAGCCAGATTGATGTAAAAATCAGAAAACTCGCTGAAGCACAGAAGACAACTTGAATAAAGGTGCAAAACTGTTTGATGTATTTGTCACTAATTGAGAGGTATTTGTGCCAAAAATACTGGCGGAAATGCAATAATGAATTGGACCTAGAATTTTATGTGGCAATGAAAGTAATTTGTTCTCCTTATATTGTTCTGATTGTGAACAACCTTTACAGACTGACAAAAGCAGACTGAGAAACGTTTTCTGCAGAATAAAGTAGAAGTTACTCTTTATTCTTTTTTTTGGCTATGAACGCATTTATTTTCTAATTATTTCGATGCTATATCATACACTGGAGTTTTGCATTCCTTCTGTGTCTTGTAATGTGGGCGTTTTTTCTTGGTTATCCTCTAAAAAGAAGACAATCATAGACAAATGTAACTCAAACAGAATGGTTAATGGCAGAGCATCGAGTTGACAGCTCAGCTACAACTGGAACATGGTGCAGACCTCCCGAGTCAGCCTCTTAAATCGAGGAATTTCCATTGGATCTGGGAATGTTGTGAGATCTGCATGATAGGTGATGTTTTTGACCTGGTGAGGTGGATCCTCAAGCCATTAAGCTGGGCGAGCAGTTCCAGTAGACTATGGACAGATTGTGTTGGTGCAGAGGAGGCAGGCCCACAACTTAGGAAGCAAAACTGGAGGCATAGGAACCACTAAACCAGAGAAGAAGGCATGGCATCTGGACATAGTGGGAAATAGTAGAGTCATCTAAGTGATGAGAGACCATGAAACAGAGTTGAGTGACAAATGAGGTTATTTTGAGGCAAAAGTGGTGCAATGGTATTGTTACCCCTCGGGGGTCTGCCGCCCGTGCCCGCGGCCTGCTGCCCTTACTCCCTCTGCTGGAGCAACTCTGCTCCTCTCACTTCCGGTACCACTGCTTCAGCACATGAAACTGTCTCCAATTCAGTTTCTGCTGGAGAGACTGCAGGGAGCTTGCTCCTCCCCTCAGCCAATCACCAGGTCTCTGTGTCCTGCCAATCAGGACTGCCTTGTTCTGATATAAACCTCCTGTTTCCAATCAGTCGGGGCCAGGGCAACCTTCTCCTTAGTGAAGCTGCCACTACTGGTCTGTCAGGTCGCTCCTTAATTGGTCTGTTACCTGATCTTTCTGTGTTACCTCCTCCAGATCTCGTCCCTGCCGGCTCCTGGCTGATTACCGTGTTCCTGGATGGTCTCCTGGATCTCTCCAAGCTGATCGCTGCTTCTCGCCCGGCTCCGGATCCCCCGTGGTCCTGGGATTCCCTGTGTTCCTGGATTCCCCTGTGTTCCTGTTTCCCCGTGTTCCGGGTCCTCTGTGTTCTCGGTGTCCGCTCCTTGTTGTTTACCCGGTTACTGTTTTGTTACCACGTCGCCTGGGGTCGGTTGAACACTCGTGTTCGCTTCACTGGCCCCTTCGAGGCTGATTCCGGCGGTATCCCTGTATAGGGGTCAAGCGCTCCGGGGTCTCCCTCGCTGGGTTTCCTGTGCTGCGACCGTGTGGCCCTCTCCAGGGGCGTGGGTTTTGTTTTGTTCCGCTTTGGTTAATAAACCCGTTGACTCTACGGTACTTGTCTGCCTCTCTATCACCCGGTATCAGCATCCGCTTTACGCGGTCCAGTGGGTCCACGTGTGTGAGTCCGTCAGTAGGACGTGACAGGTATTGCATAGTTAACTCATTAGCCAAGCAGTAGAGCTGTGATTGTGACATAATCAAAAGCAGTGCAGGGACAGCAGTGAGGCAGGTTTCTAAGTGATATGACCAAGCTAGGTTCCCACAGTGCCCAGGTTAAAGTGGCCAGAGGTGCAGAGTTCAAGCAGTGCAGTCCAGTGGACTAGCACAGGTACCAAGTGATATAGCAGAGCTGGGTTTGGCCACGATTCCAGGCCATCAGTGTAGCACAGTTACCAATGATATTGGAGAAATATGTTTGTCATTATGCTCAGAAGGGCAGCAAGAAGGCAGTGGATGGCAGGCCACACCAACTACCATAATGCTTTGACTCTGTCGAGGCTAGCCTATACCTCAGGGTGTGTCACCACAGGAACATGCCGGGGTTGCCATAATAATAAATGTACAAAAGATCAGAGGGAGCAGGCAGGAGGATGCAGCTCCCATTGTTGGAGCCAGAATAGGTGGGGATATATATATATATATATATATATATATATATATATATATATATATATATATATGCTATATCATTATGGAATAGTTTTGCCACACTTCAGGGGAACTCCACTCTCATTTAAGTAACAGTAGTAAGGCAACCATACCATTATGTTGCTGAATCCCAAGGACTCCAAATGTACTTGTGCATCTCAAAGAATTAGAATATCATCAAAAATCAATGTTATATTACCATTTTTCAGGGTGTTTCTGGGAGCCCTGTCACGCGTTGACTAATAATCAATATTATATTCACCCTTTGATGTCTCGTGTAATACGGCACCACGGTTTTTAACTTTTCAACCTCCCTACTTTAATTACCTGAAATAATGACTTTTGATTATTGGCTGTAAACCATAATCATCAATATTAACAGAAACAAAATGCTTGAAATAGATTACTCTGTAATGACTCTATATAATGTGTTTCTCTTTATGTATTGACTTACTGAAAACAATTACCTTTTTGATGATATTCTAATTCATTGAGATGGACTAGTCCCACTTCTGCTGTGTATGGCACACGGTCCATTCTACTTTAAGGAAGCCCTCCCATGAAGTTTTTTTATTTATTAAACCTGTGTATATGTGTATGATGTGTAGTGTGTGTATTAATATCCTCACCTACCGGTGTCTTCTCTAAGATCCAGTGCAGTTCTGCTCCTTTTCTCAGTGATGTTAGCGCTCTTTAGACTCTCCGGGTCACACTGTGCTCTGGGTGACCGGTAAGTGATTTTTACAGTGTGCCTATTGAGCATCAGAACAACGCTCCATAGACTTACATTCCAAAAGAGACTTTCAGCTCATATATAGAGCATAAAATGATTCTGAGAGTCTGAAGAGCACTGACATCACTGACAAAAGGGGTGTCAGTCTTAGGTGAGTATATTAACACATACACTACACACCATAAACATATGAACAGGTTTAGAAAAAAAATAAAAACTTCTTGAGAGGGCTTCTTTAAAACTATATCCGCAGGTTACACCTGAGTCCTGCCGGACACCACTATTTCACTACAGCTGTGTTCAGACAAGGACAGGAATCTTCCTCAGCCCCAAACAAGACCTAACTACAGCTGGTATCCATTCTTTTGTTGTTGTTTTTGCAGTTTGCTAGTTGTTCTCCACTTTGTTATAAGCCTTTTACATTGTTTTAGCCTATACCTCGGTGTGAATAGCTTCTCTGTGTACACATGACCAGCAGGTGTATTTCTGCTGCTATGGTTTCCCAGCCAGGGTAACAATTAGAGTTTGCTCACTTTCAGTGGAATTTACTAAATGACGGCTGAGCGAAATGACCCATTAAAATTGAACGTCTACAGAATGTCATAAAGACAGCAATCTCTTTGTACTTTATTGGTGGTCATGATACCATAAGATAAAATACTATTTTTCATAGAGTAAATGTTATATTTCAAGAGAAATTTGGTGCAGAATTCATTTTAAGATCTTTAGGAAATCCACATCTCATGCATGAATATGGAGTTCACATGGTTTTGTTGAAGTAACCCAATGCAGGTAATCCATTAAACAGGGCTAATCCCTTGTGGAATTCACAGCAGTGCAAACTGCAACTACATGGGGACACGTCAGCCTCAAATATCTGCCATAGAAAATAAGATTCACTTCTGGCACTTCATCAATTGTACTCTGTGCCCTTCAGAATCTGGAACTCACTGAACAAGATCCATCTACTTATATAATCCGCAGTTGGGAAATTCGGGCACTGTAGCCGAATCCCAACATGCTTTGCGCGACTGCGAGTGATGACGCGCAGCGTCATCACGAGCCGCAGCCGCGCTACCCTGCCCCGGCCTCAGCACCCGACATACCAGCCCACATGCCGGGCCCTTAACAAGTGACACGGCCCACTGCTGTGTCCGAGGGAAGCAGTGAGGAGACGCTCACACACAAGCTGCCCTCTCTCCCTCTCTCTCCTGCTCTGTGCACTGATTTACTCCGTACAAAGCAGGAGAAAGCCTGTAGGAGCCCGGCAACTCAAACACTTTCCTCACTGTCATGTGATCTACATTCAAAGGTCCTGCAGATGCTTACTGCGTTTCTGCAGGTCGCAGTGCCTCCTCTCCTGCTGCATATCGATCAGGACCTTCATGATATGGTAATGGATGCTGTGTCTGTGTCTGTGTGCGTGTGTAATAAGTGTGCCTGCTGCAGGGGTGTGTGTGTGTGTTAGTGTCATAAGTGTGCCTGCTGCTGGGGTGTGTCATGTCTCTGTCTGCTGTGTGTCATGTCTCTGTCTGCTGTGTGTCATGTCTCTGTCTGCTCTGTGTCATGTCTCTGCCTGCTGCTGGGGTGTGTCATGTCTCTGTCTGCTGTGTGTCATGTCTCTGTCTGCTGTGTGTCATGTCTCTGTCTGCTGTGTGTCATGTCTCTGTCTGCTGTGTGTCATGTCTCTGTCTGCTCTGTGTCATGTCTCTGTCTGCTCTGTGTCATGTCTCTGTCTGCTGTGTGTCATGTCTCTGCTGTGTGTCATGTCTCTGTCTGCTCTGTGTCATGTCTCTGCTGTGTGTGTCATGTCTCTGCTGTGTGTCATGTCTCTGCTGTGTGTCATGTCTCTGCTGTGTGTCATGTCTCTGCTGTGTGTCATGTCTCTGCTGTGTGTCATGTCTCTGTCTGCTGTGTGTCATGTCTCTGTCTGCTGTGTGTCATGTCTCTGTCTGCTGTGTGTCATGTCTCTGTCTGCTGTGTGTCATGTCTCTGTCTGCTGTGTGTCATGTCTCTGTCTGCTGTGTGTCATGTCTCTGCTGTGTGTCATGTCTCTGCTGTGTGTCATGTCTCTGCTGTGTGTCATGTCTCTGCTGTGTGTCATGTCTCTGCTGTGTGTCATGTCTCTGCTGCTCTGTCATGTCTCTGCCTGCTCTGTCATGTCTCTGCCTGCTCTGTCGTCATCTGCTCTTCTCTGCCTGCTGTGTGTGTCATGTCTCTGTCTGCTGTGTGTCATGTCTCTGTCTGCTGTGTGTCATGTCTCTGTCTGCTGTGTGTCATGTCTCTGTCTGCTGTGTGTCATGTCTCTGTCTGCTGTGTGTCATGTCTCTGTCTGCTGTGTCATGTCTCTGTCTGCTGTGTGTCATGTCTCTGTCTGCTCTGTGTCATGTCTCTGTCTGCTCTGTGTCATGTCTCTGTCTGCTCTGTGTCATGTCTCTGTCTGCTCTGTGTCATGTCTCTGTCTGCTCTGTGTCATGTCTCTGTCTGCTGTGTGTCATGTCTCTGTCTGCTGTGTGTCATGTCTCTGTCTGCTGTGTGTCATGTCTCTGTCTGCTGTGTGTCATGTCTCTGTCTGCTCTGTGTCATGTCTCTGCTCTGTGTCATGTCTCTGCTGTGTGTCATGTCTCTGCTGTGTGTCATGTCTCTGCTGTGTGTCATGTCTCTGCTGTGTGTCATGTCTCTGCTGTGTGTCATGTCTCTGCTGTGTGTCATGTCTCTGCTGTGTGTCATGTCTCTGTCTGCTGTGTGTCATGTCTCTGTCTGCTGTGTGTCATGTCTCTGTCTGCTGTGTGTCATGTCTCTGTCTGCTGTGTGTCATGTCTCTGCTGTGTGTCATGTCTCTGCTGTGTGTCATGTCTCTGCTGTGTGTCATGTCTCTGCTGTGTGTCATGTCTCTGCTGTGTCATGTCTCTGCTGTGTCATGTCTCTGTCTGCTCTGTGTCATGTCTCTGTCTGCTGTGTGTCATGTCTCTGCTGTGTGTCATGTCTCTGCCTGCTCTGTCATGTCTCTGCCTGCTCTGTGTCATGTCTCTGCCTGCTCTGTGTCATGTCTCTGTCTGCTGTGTGTCATGTCTCTGTCTGCTGTGTGTCATGTCTCTGTCTGCTGTGTGTCATGTCTCTGTCTGCTGTGTGTCATGTCTCTGTCTGCTGTGTGTCATGTCTCTGTCTGCTGTGTGTCATGTCTCTGTCTGCTGTGTGTCATGTCTCTGTCTGCTGTGTGTCATGTCTCTGTCTGCTCTGTGTCATGTCTCTGTCTGCTCTGTGTCATGTCTCTGCTGTGTGTCATGTCTCTGCTTACTCTGTGTAATGTCTCTGTATACATTACATTACACAGACATTACACAGAGATATTACACAGTGTATACAGAGACATTACACAGTGTATACAGAGACATTACACAGTGTATACAGAGACATTACACAGAGTATACAGAGACATTACACAGAGTATACAGAGACATTACACAGAGTATACAGAGACATTACACAGAGTATACAGAGACATTACACAGAGTATACAGAGACATTACACAGAGTATACAGAGACATTACACACAGTAGACTGTAATGTCTCTGTATACTCTGTGTAATGTCTCTGTCTACTCTGTGTAATGTCTCTGTCTACTCTGTGTAATGTCTCTGTCTACTCTGTGTAATGTCTCTGTCTACTCTGTGTAATGTCTCTGTGTAATGTCTCTGTATACTCTGTGTAATGTCTCTGTATACATTACATTACACAGACTTTACACAGAGACATTACACAGTGTATACAGAGACATTACACAGTCTATACAGAGACATTACACACAGTCTACTGTAATGTCTCTGTATACTCTGTGTAATGTCTCTGTATACTCTGTGTAATGTCTCTGTATACTCTGTGTAATGTCTCTGTATACTCTGTGTAATGTCTCTATACTGTGTCTAATGTCTGTATACTGTGTGTAATGTCTCTATACTGTGTGTATACTGTGTGTAGTGTCTCTAATGTCTGTAGACTGTCTGTAGTGTGTCTATACTGTGTGTAATGTGTCTATACTGTCTCTAATGTCTGTAGACTGTCTGTAGTGTGTCTATACTGTGTGTAATGTCTCTATACTGTGTGTAATGTCTCTATACTGTGTGTAATGTCTCTATACTGTGTGTAATGTCTCTATACTGTGTGTAATGTCTCTATACTGTCTCTATACTGTGTGTAATGTCTCTATACTGTGTGTAATGTCTCTATACTGTGTGTAATGTCTCTATACTGTCTCTATACTGTGTGTAATGTCTCTATACTGTGTGTAATGTCTCTATACTGTCTCTATACTGTGTGTAATGTCTCTATACTGTGTGTAATGTCTCTATACTGTCTCTATACTGTGTGTAATGTCTCTATACTGTGTGTAATGTCTCTATACTGTCTCTATACTGTGTGTAATGTCTCTATACTGTGTGTAATGTCTCTATACTGTCTCTATACTGTGTGTAATGTCTCTATACTGTGTGTAATGTCTCTATACTGTGTGTAATGTCTCTATACTGTGTGTAATGTCTCTATACTGTCTCTATACTGTGTGTAATGTCTCTATACTGTGTGTAATGTCTCTATACTGTCTCTATACTGTGTGTAATGTCTCTATACTGTGTGTAATGTCTCTATACTGTCTGTAATGTGTGTGTATAATGTGTCTAATCTCTGCATACTGTGTCTATACAATGTCTCATGTATGTATATACTGTGTGTTTCTCTCCTCACCCCTCCACCGCAGAGCCGCCTCCACACTCTGCTACCCGCAGAGCCGCCTCCACACTCTGCTACCCGCAGAGCCGCCTCCACACTCTGCTACCCGCAGAGCCGCCTCCACACTCTGCTACCCGCAGAGCCGCCTCCACACTCTGCTACCCGCAGAGCCGCCTCCACACTCTGCTACCCGCAGAGCCGCCTCCACACTCTGCTACCCGCAGAGCCGCCTCCACACTCTGCTACCCGCAGAGCCGCCTCCACACTCTGCTACCCGCAGAGCCGCCTCCACACTCTGCTACCCGCAGAGCCGCCTCCACACTCTGCTACCCGCAGAGCCGCCTCCACACTCTGCTACCCACAGACTCACCTCTATACTCTGATACCCACTCACCCGCGTCTATACACACAATTCATTTCACCGCGCTCCCGATGCAATTGCATCGGGCCTTTTTACTAGTCTTTAATAAGCCAGCGACTGATCTAAGTAGAAAACAAATGTAACAAAATCAATTACTATTTTCTATTAAAAAGTATTAGGTACCATGATGAACGTATGATGAATTCTTAGGGTGATTTCACATTGCATTCTTCCTCACATTCAGTGTTCCTTTTGGGGTTTACGGCTGAAAACAGACTTTGGACGTATGCACCGATGAGGCCATTGACTTTAATGGTCAACGTGTGCTCTATCCTGCATCATTTTCGGGAGTATACATTTTCTGCAGGTGAACACCCGAAAGCAGTTTGATACGTTCGGGTGTCCGCCTGCAGAAAACATATACTCCCGAAAATGATGCATGACAGAGCACACGTTGACCCTGTCAGCACCATTAAAGCCAATGGCCATACGTCCGAAGCCCGGTTTCAGACGTAAGCCCCAATGGAACCACTGACCATGCGGCAGAACACCATGTGAAACCAGCCTTAGGCTAGAGCCACATTAGCATTGTAGCTTCCGTCGTGCCTAATCCGCCGTAGAGCAGCTTTAACATAGTGTAACGCTGTGTCAACGCTGCCATAGAGTTATATAGGCGATCAGATCCACAGCCCATGCAAACGTGGGCATGAAAGTGCCTGCTTTTAAAATCTTGCATTATCTTGCAGCCGACAGCTGAACGCTGCTTGTCGCGTTGAACTGTCCGCTAAGAAATAACGCGAGATTTCACCAATCCAACACCTGATAGCACATTTTATGCAGTTTTGTTGGGTGTAGGTACCATCTTGCCAAAATTTTATAGTTTCTCTCTGGGCGTATCTGGTAACAGACATTTTTTGGGTGAATAATTATACTTTTTAGTAATCTTCCCCTGAAAAGGATACATTTAATTCTCTCACCCAGGCCATCATAAAATAAGGATCAGGCCCTTCTTTAGAGTTGTTAATGATATTATAGTTGAGGGAGATGGCATGTGGCGGGGAGAGTTCTTGCAGAAATAACCTCTAGAAGGGTGTTGGGTTATTAGGGGGCGAACGTCATCCTTTCGTCTCCCAATAATGAAGGATTTCAATTGCTCATACGCAAACCATGAGAGATTCTGTGGAGGGTTGTATGCCTGAAATTCGCTCAAAGACGGCAGAGTCCTCTCCCTCAGAGTATGGTATATTTTCACGTCAGAAATATTTTTTTAACTAAGGAATTCGCTGTCTGAACACCCTTGTGAAAAGTCGGGGTTATGAAACAGAGGGTTCAAAAAACTATAGGGGTTCGCGAGGGTTTGTCTGAATTTTAGCAGATCCTACATCCTCAATACCGCTTTCAGGAACAGATCCTGGGGGGCCACTTCAATTCCTCCCTTGTATCAAACCATGGCAGACCCCGGAAGGGTACTGAGGAGTGTCTCTGTTCTATCCTGACCAATTGCTTCGAGTGGTTGAAAAATTGCCAATCCAGCAAGCGGGCCAGAACCACTGCCTGATGATATTGTCTGAAGTCGAGCAAATTGGCGCCTCCAGCTGATTTGGAACACATAAGAATACAAATGTTGAGTCTAGGTTTACCCGGTTCCACACAAATCCGAAAGGGCGAAGGAGGGGGGAGAAGGAATGTAAGAAGAAAATAAATAATAAAAGGAGGGTAGGGGGATAAAGGGAGGGATGGCAGGGAGGGGATCCCGGAACATCTCTTGTTTTGTGTCCCGAGATTTGGGGGCTGTCATTGGTATCCTGTGGCCGTTGTACCTTGGGGGTATTCTATTGGGTCAGCTGATCCCAGAGAGAGAGTTCTGTGGGGGATCCTATTTAGTTCTGGAGTGTCTTCAGGTCACAGGCGGCCAGGGGGTTGCAGGTGTGGCTAGAGTATTGGCACTCAGCCTTGTATCCTCAGGTAGGGCGAAAGGGAGGGAATGGCGGCAGTTGGAGAGTGAGGGGAGGGGGGGTATGAAGTTCGGTGAGGAAAAGGGAGAGGGAAGAGAAATAAAGGGAGGCAAGAGATAACAGAAGAATGGACAAAAGCAATGAGAGGAAAAAAGGGAAATAAAGAATAGGTGGGTATAGGGGGTTCGGAGATGGGTGTATCGCTGGGGGGGAGGGGGAGGTTGGTGGGGGACATCTGGGCCCCTTGTGTCTCCTTTCTGCGCTGTGCGGCCTTGGCTTAGTGCTACTGTAGGAAACGTTTACTAAAGTTGGCGGAATCTCTAAACAATATCCATTCCATCCAGGTAGTGTTGTATCTGTCCATCGAGCCAGTGCTTTCGGCCGCCAGCTCCTCCATCCGGCAAATGTCTAGCATTTCCATGCACCAGTCGGCTATGGGAGGTTTTCCTGGTGATTTCCAGTAGCGTGGGACGACGGAGTGAGCGGCTGACATGCAGAAGCGTAGGATGTCCATTTTAGTGTTCTTCACTGACCCGAGGTATACCGACAGCAAGGCTACCTCGGGGTTGCCGATCAATCGTTTGCCCGTGATGAGGTTATAGTTTCGGAACACCCCTTCCTAGAAGCCCCTGATTGCTGAGCAATTCCACCATATGTGGAGCATGGTTCCCTCTTCCGTTCCGCATCGCCAACACATATTTGCGACCGAGCGGGAGGCAGTCTGGGCAGCGATACCACCTATATAGTATTTTGTAATTTTTTTTCTGGGCTGGGCATGTGTTCGCCATCTTACGTGTGAATAGGAAGCTTTTCTTCCATTCGGGCCAGGAAATCTCTCTCCCAAGTTCCTTCTCCCAGCCCAGTTGGAAGGAGCGCTTGCTGGCCGCCCTCTCTCCTGAGATAATACGGTGTATCTCAGAGACTGTGTGGGATGGGGGGGAACCGTGTGTGACCAGTTCCTCCATAGGGGAGGGGAGTTGTCTGATCCTGCCTGTCTGCACCGCCGATGAGAGGTAGGATTGCAATTGGAAGAATTTGAACCGCTGTAGGGGCTTGAGGGTCAGGTGTCGTTGTAGTGATTCAAAGGGGGCAGTTCTCCAAGGTGTAGGATATGTCCTATGCGGACGTCCTCCGCACTTGTCCAGCACAGGAACGTGTGTCTGTGCATCCCTGGTTGAAAGACGGGGTTTGAGAAGAAAGGAGTGAGTGGGCTTAACGATGGGACATGGGAGGTACCGTAAGGGGACCATCACGCCTTCCTGTTCCAGAGTCACCCAACGTTTGGAGTGCGCTTGGGTCAGATAGAATTTTTCTATGTACCCTTGGCCTGTCTCCTTTCCATAAAAATTTCCCTATCAGAGAACATAATTTGGAGAAGAAGTCTCTGCGGGGTAGTATAGGGACGGTCTAGTAGGTGTATAGGAGTCGGGGGAGGATATCCATCCGTATTACATTAATCCTCCCCAGCCAGGATATTTGCAATGCCCGGTATGCGGCCAGTTGTGTTTCTAGTTGAGAGAGGAGGGGCTAGTGGTTGAGCAGGTATAATTTCTACAGGTCAGAGGGAATATGAACCCTAGGTATGAACCCCTAGGTGGTTTCATCTTTCCATTTAAAGGAGAAGCTTGTTTTTAGCGAAGATAAGTTTTTTGCGGCTAGGGATATGTTCAGTGCCTCTGACTTGGTAACATTTATTTTGAAGTTGCTCAAGGAACCAAAGGTCTCAAATTCTTGTAGAATAGATGGTATCAAGATCCGTGGTTGGGAGACGTAGAGGAGGAGGTCATCAGCGTATAGGGCTGCTTTGTGGTGGTATGAGTCAGTCTGGAGTCCGTGGATGTCATTATTTCCTCTAATGGCGTTGGCTAGGTGTTCTATGACTACCACTAAGAGGAGGGGGATAGGGGGCACTCCTGTCGGGTCCCGTTGCTGATCGTGAACGGGGCCGACATGGAGCTGTTAACTCGGACCTTGGCTGATGGGGAAAACAATTTCTGTAGGAATTTGGGGCCCAGACCAATCTGAGTCAGAGCCTCCTTGATGAAGCCCCAGTAGACTCTGTCAAAGGCCTTCTCAGCATCAATTGATAGTAGGCTGAGGGGGACCTTTTGTTGTTTCGCCTTATCTATGAGGAGTAAGGTCTTAATTGTGTTGTCCCTAGCTTCACGTCCTTTGACAAAGCCCACCTGGTCCATGATGGTAATAGAGGGGAGTAGAGGCGCTAGCCTATCTGCCAGGATCTTTGAATACAGGTTTATATCAATGTTTAGTAGGGAGATGGTTCTATAATTGGTAGCTAAGTTCAGGTCCCTCCCTGGTTTGGGTAGGATACTTATATGGGCCTCTAGGGATTGTGGGGCGAAGTTTGTTTCAGCCGTTTCAGCCGTGATTGAGTTAAAGGTGGCCTGCATCTGGGGCAATAATTGTGTCTGGAGTGTTTTGTAGAATATCGGGGTGAACCCGTCGGGCCCCAGGCATTTAGACGTTGGGGAGGAGTTAATTGCCATAAAGATCTCTTGTTCTGTGATCTCAGCTTCAAGGGCCTCGATGTCTGCTGCTTCGAGGTGGGGGAGTGCTGTGGAGGTAATGTACTCCTGAATCCTTCTGAGATTGTATAGGTCTTTGTAGTATGATCGAAACACCTCCAATATCTCGTCCGGGTTGTATGTGTCTTTGCCCCCGGCAACCTAATCTTGGGGATGTAGGTGAAGTTTGACCTAGGGTGCAGTAGGTGGGCTAATGGTCGGCCGCACTTGTTTGCAGCCCTGTAAAAGTAGCACCTTGACCTCTCCATCTGACGTTTAAATTTCTGATCCAAGATTGTTTTGAGCTCTTGTCGTTTCAGGACTAGTTCGGCTAGGACCTCTCGATCTAGTGTCTTCTTATGTGTCCAGTCTGTGGATTTGGGAGATGAGGTCTGTGATCGCTTCCGATCGCATCCTTTTGAGTCTGGCCCCGTGTTTTATTAGGGTTCCCCTCAAGCAGCACTTCAGGGCCTCCCATTTAAAGGGTTGATGTGTCCGGTCTGAAATGTGGGTCTGGGTAAATGTCTCTATGTTGTTTTTCAGATCTGTCAGACATACGTTGTCTTTTAGGAGGTTGCCATTAAGTCACCAGGTCCATGGTTTCTGGGATGAGTCTGGTAGAGTTAAGGTCAGGGACGTCAGGGCGTGATCTGACAGGTATAGGTCACGTGGGGGAGTGGGAAGGGGGGTGGTCAGAGTATGAGGGGCAAGGGGTGGTGAATCGGTAGAGTTTTGCGGCGGAGGGTGCCAACTCCGCGTGTGAGGTCAGTGGTCTGGGTGGGGTCGATATTAAAACTGCCGCACCTACTTACTCAATGTCTGAGAGCACATTTGCGAGTGTCGGGCGCGTTTTTTTCTCATCCGTCTACTGGGCGAGAACCAGATCGCAGCTGCTGCGATGACATGTGACTCACATGCGCCGCTCATGCAAGACCATGGATCCGACAAAACTTGTCGGCTACGGTCAGGGCGCTTGTGGAACAACCGCGTTGGATCTGATTTTCCACTGAGACACTATCATTCTGTACCTCAGACAGCCGCAAAGCGGGAAAGAAGGTAGAACATGCGCCAGTGTGTACCCACCCTTGAATAGCAAGTTGGAAGACAGATTGCGGGATAAATTACTGGGCAACTAAGGGACAGGTTAAAAGGTAATTTAAAGGCAAATTAAAAGGCGATTTAAAGAGCAAATTATAAGGTGGGTTAAGAGGCAAATTGTAAAGCTAATTAGGAGGTAAGTTGGAAAGACACGTTGAGGGCCAGTTAGAAGGCAGATTAGAAGGCGAATTAAGAAGCAAATTAAGAGGCAAATTAAAAAGCTAATTAAAAGGCAAATTAAAAGGCAAATTAAAGGGCAAATTAAAAGGCAAAACAATAGGCAAAACAATAGACAAAGCAAAAGGCAAAGCAAAAGGCAAATCAAAAGGCAAATTGGGCTGGTCTCCGGCCGACCAGGCCCCATCAGGCCTGCGCGCCAAAACCGGGAGAGGGGCCCGCAGAGAAAATCCATAGCCAAAAGGTTGACATCTGCTCAGCCTTGGGGTCACTCCTAGCCCCGGCGCGCCTACCAAGCGGTACCCGGCCGGGGAGTAAAAAGAAAAATAAAAAAAAGGGGAGAAGACGCAGCGCGAAACCAGTAATACATGGCAGTTCAGTCGGCAAGCTGGGAGGTGAGTTGAAAGGCAGATTAAGAGGCAAGGAAAAGGCAATTTAAGAGGCTACACGACGAGGCAATTTGGGGGGTATCAGTGGAGCGATGGCCTCCGTTAAATTGGTAGGTGAGGGCCGTTGTTGGGATTGCATGGGAGTCAATTTTTCCCAGTGGGGTTGGGGTCCTTCTTCCCAGGCCCCAAGCTCCTTGTGCCCCCCTCCCGCTCAATGCTGTGGCCGTTACTCTCTGTGGGCTCGGGTCTCGTTTCCTCCCCCTTGTATGCCAGGCCACTCCGTGATGTGGATCCCAAACGTGGGGATCCCCAGGCTCTCCAGGAACACAGGAATATCCCTCGGGTGTGAGACCAATAATGACTGTCCATCCCTGCGGACCTGGAGGCAGAATGGGAAGCCCCATGAGTATGGGACATCACTTCTGCGGAACACCTCTAGTAGTTGTCTGAGGGCTCTGCGTTTCTGGAGAGTGCAACGGGACAAGTCCTGCATGAGCTGGATCGGGTTGCCTTGAAATAGTAAGGATTCTTGGCTCCGGGCCATTGTTGGTATATCTTCTTTGGCTCTATAATTATGGACTCTGCAGATTATGTCCCTGGGTCTAGCGCCCTCTGGTGGGGGCCAAGGATCTGTGTGCCCTGTCCAATTCCAGGGGTGTGTTTTTGAGCCTGTTGCGGACGGAGTTGAGAAACCCCCGGGGATGGATTCTGGAAGGCCCCGGGCTCTGACATTATTTTGCCTATTACGGTTCTCTAAGTCCTCCATTAAGTCCATTAGGTGTTCGATTGTAGATGTTTGGAGGGAGACCTGCTGCTCTAGGGATTTCAGGCGACTGGTTAGCTCTGCTATGGTGGATTCATAGGAGTTGACTCTCCTAGCCAGCTGCTGGCATTCACCCCTAAGTGCTGCCGCCTCTGTCTTAAATGAGGTTTCCATCCTAGTGAGGCAACCTTCCATCTCCTCCCTGGTCGGGATGGATTGGATGCGGGCTCTCAGGTCATCCCATACCCCTCTGTCTATTGCCTGGGTCGTGAGGTGGGCTTGCAGGGTTGTAATAGGGCTTGGGTATTCAGGAGCTGGACCTGTAGGGAAACCGGTATTGGGCCGTGGAGTGAGTGGTGTGGTCTGGGTATTGTTGGGCCCTGGTTGCCACTGGGGTCCCTGGGGCCACTGGGGCTTAGTGCAGGGCCCTCTAGGGATGTTGTGCTGGGATCTGCCAGGCCCTACCACTTCTGCTGTGGGCTCTGGGAATATGTGGGGTGGCAGACTTATGGGGCCGGTCCCCCCTCCCTCCCGTTACCTCCTCTGATCATTGGGGCTCCTGTGGTGTGCAAGGGTGAGCTTGGTGGTGCCAGATCCTCCCTCTGTGGGTCGCGGTGCTCTCCTGCAGCCTCCGGTGTTTGCAGCGATGTCTCCATAGATACGGCCTGGCGGAGCTGGCTGGCGTCATCGGGTGAGAGCTGTGCTTCTGCAGCGTGCCGGGGATATCGTCGTGGAGCCGGGATCTTCTTCTGTGGGTCACGGTGTTCTCCTGCGGCCTCCAGTGTGTGCGGCTTGGCCTTCTCCTGTGGCTCAGCCTGGGGAAGCGGTTCAGCATTGACGGCCGGGGACTGTGTGGCTGCTGTGTGCCAGGGGTGGTCTCCGTTGTTCTCGCCTGCTCTCTGCTTATCTTGGCACTCTTCTCCGGCTGCTGGCTGGTGGGTCCTCGTCGGCTCTAGCCTGTCCTGCTGCTCTGGTCCCACGTGGTCCGCCATTTTGATGGTGGTGATGTCTGTCTCCAGCCTGCCCGCGCTTCTTTGGAAGAGCTTAATTCCTGTTGTTGCGGCCATCGGGGGGCTTCAGTGAGTGCTGGGCTTCCTGATCTTTCGTTTCGCCGGCGTATATTGCCGGTGCAGTCACTGTTGTGGCAATTAAAATGAGTTTCTTCGGCGTGCGGAGCAGGAGCTAGTGAATCAGCTGCTTCTCCTCTCCATGGCCAGACCATGTGTTTACATCTTTAAGCATCTTATTTAGGAGTGAATGATTGTTCAGCTAGTATAACAAAGTATAATAAAGATTCGAGGGGATAGAGATTCACAAGTACATGATAGCCTGATCCTGCCATTTAAAGGGGGTGGATGGGCATCTATAAAAATCCCATGTCCATTATGCTTTTTTTTATGCTGTA
The DNA here is from genome assembly GCA_033576535.1 of Allobates femoralis. Classification (NCBI taxonomy): domain Eukaryota; kingdom Metazoa; phylum Chordata; class Amphibia; order Anura; family Aromobatidae; genus Allobates; species Allobates femoralis. Next base: position 130,171,321 of record JARQOC010000003.1, on the reverse strand, counting down.
TAAACTAAACTGTGATGCATCTTTGAAATCCACAAAATGTTAATTTCTCTTGTGGGTACACTGAGTTTTATGTGCACATTATCCCGATAAAATAGTATTAGATGTGGACAAAAGAAAAAATGCATGTGCGTTCTAAATGCATTTCTGCTGCAAATCTGTGAGATAGAAAAGAGAACACAGAAGAACAAGGAGAAACTTAGGATGTGAGGAGTGAGGGACAAGGAATTATTCAAAAGACGTTGACAGCAAAATGACTAATGTCTGATTAATTAGTGCCAATTTGTGTGCCCACCAGCCAGGTCAAGACATACTTTTGTCTAAAGGGACCCTAACATATCGGATATGCCTTTACTGGGCCAAACGTTTACAAATTTAATGAGGATCTTTCACCAAATTTTTCATGTTTAACTGGATAAACTATGCAATATGCACTGCAGAACAATATATGTTTTATTCTTTTTTAAATTTTGCTTCTTCATTGGGGAGATATTAGCAATCAAAGTATTTGGCACCTAATGAGTTAACACAGTGGAAAAAGAACACACCCCCACCAGAATTTACATTTAATTTTTCTGTGTATGGAATATGTGAAAGACAGCCTTGATCTTCTAGTCAAACCTCCTGCATGATTATAATAATAATAATAATAAATCTTTATTTATAGAGCGCCAACATATTCTGCAGCACTTTACAATACAGAATATCACTAAAACAAAGAGGAGAAATTAACAAAATAAAATTTTATTTAGCTCGGCAGCCCCTATTACATTGTGTGTCTAATTCAACATGAAGAATTACTTGTGCCGTGTTTCACCGATTATAAGTCCCCCCCGATTATAAGTCCGCCTAGGGGGGAGGGCCGGCTAATATAAGGCCTTACCTTTGTCCCCCGCTGTCCGGTGCCGTCCTGTGTGGTGTCCCCGATGCTCCTCCGGCCTCCTCTGTGATGCCCCGGTCTGCGGTGTGGTGCAGTCCGGTTCCCTGTTGATCGGTGCTGCCCCGGGCCACTTCCTGCTTTACCCAGAATCCCCGCCCAGGTCAGGCCCTGCGCCAATGAGAGCGCAGGACCTGTGATGTCACATGGGCGTCGCTGGGCTGTGATTGGCACAGGACCCGTGAGCCAAATCACAGCCCAGTGACAGCCATGTGACATCACGGCTCTTGAGCCAATCACAGCCCAGCGACGCCCATGTGACATCACGGGTCCTGCGCTCTCATTGGCGCAGGGCCTGACCTGGGCGGGGATTCCGGGTAAAGCAGGAAGTGGCCCGGGGCAGCACTGATCAACAGGGAACTGGACCGCACCACACCGCAGACCGGGGCATCACAGAGGAGGCCGGAGGAGCACCGGGGACACCACACAGGACGGCACCGGACAGCGGGGGACAAAGGTAGGAAGCAATTTGTGTGTGTGTATGTGTGTGTGTGTGTGTGTATGTGTGTGTGTGTGTGTGTGTGTGTATGGGTGTGTGTGATGGGAGGCTGCAGTGTGGATGGGAGGCTGGGGCTGCCAATATAAGACCCACCCCCTGAAAATAAGACAGGGTGCCACTTTTGGCGCCCAAAAAAATATAAGACACAGTCTTATTTTCGGGGAAACACGGTATCAAAGTTTTCATCCTCTTAAAATATTGTAATCCTCATATATAGCGAGGAAAAAAAGAGATGGCACTCACCGGGATGAATTGCTGCGGTGCTTTATTTAAAGGTTCATTAGAACATCGTGCAGGGAGGGGGTGCCTGAACAGACGACGGCACCATTTCGCGCACTTGTTGCGCTTCAATGGGTCAGTGGCCTTTGACCCGTTGAAGCGCAACAAGTGTGCGAAACGGTACCGTCGTCTGTTCAGGCACCCCCTCCCTGCACGATGTTCTAATGAACCTTTAAATAAAGCAACGCAGCAATTCATCCCGGTGAGTGGCATCTCTTTTTTCCTCGCTATTCATCATACTTGATCTTTGGATTGAGCACCAAATGGAAACTTTGCATTTATAATGGACATTAACGCCAGGCTCTGCTGAAACAGGCTTCTTGAATCAGTTTTGGTGCCCTTTTTTTTCCTGATATAAATCGAATCCTCATATTATATACCACTTTGCACTTACATTTCCTCATTTTGCATTTTTACCCATTTAATTCTTCTCTTTTTCATTAGGTCTATGACATCACGTGATTAAAAACAGGTTGGATGAATCCTTCTAAGCTCTATGTAGAAACAGGAAGTTTGTTTTCCTTACATCAGTCATCCCCTTCTTCATATCCTGACCCAGCTGCACTCTCCTCCCCTCTGTCAGGGACTTTGCAGTGATTTTAATGGGAGTGCTTCTTTAATAGCACAAGAAAGATTGTTTCCTGAGATGTATCACATATTGGACAGCTTGGTGTAGTTTTAATAGAATCCCTGTTTTATCTGATGTATACGTACCAGAGCAAACATCTCAGAACACTGTGGTAGGGCCCTTTCACATCAGCGGTTTTTGCTGATGTGCGGCAGATCCGGCAGGTGGTGCCGCATCTGCTGGATCTGCCGCCTAACGGCCGGCTTGTGGCCCAGATACAGCAAGCCCTATGCATTGTCTATGGAGCTTGCGGTCCAGTGCGGCAAGGACGGTTACGCAGGATCGGCCGGAACCGGCACTTGCGGCCGCAAAAAAAAAGCTGCAAGCAGTGCTTTTTTTTTTGCGGCCGCAAGTACCAGATCTGTCATATTCGGCAGAACCGCACTTAATACTTGACCGCAACCCCCATAGACAATGCATGGGGCTTGCCGGATCCGGGCCGCAAGTCGGCCATTAGTCGGCACCACCTGCCGGATATGCCGCACATCAGCAAAAACTGCTGATGTGAAAGGGCCCTACCACAGTGTTCTGAGATGTTTGCTCTGGTACGTATACATCAGATAAAACAGGGATTCTATTAAATCAGCTGATATGAAAGGAGCCTTACCCCACCCACATTGCTGACTGATAGCTCCCTGTGTATACTGTGAATTGGCAACGAACTGCTAATCAGTGGGGGAGGTGGTGTTATACAGATAGGCCTGACTAGTATGTACAAAGTGATAATCTCCTCCTGATAAAATACTGATTATATTGAAACTACAACACGCAGCCAAATAATAGAATATCCCTGTAATCAGGCACTTATACCCTATATTATGCTGCAAAAACCTGCTGAAAGATTCCATTTAAAGGACAGGAAGTATCCAGCAATAATTTAAAACAGCCTTAGGCCAGGGTCATGCAATCATACAGGGCGATATGTTGCTGTTGTCATTACTATATGGAGGAATAAAGGATTTTTATATGAAACTATTGATGAGTACTGTCTTTGATTGTTTTTTGCAGATCAATGTCCGGCCCATAGCCAGGAACAGCTTATTCACATGTAAGAAAAACGTGGATTTCTCGGGAATATGACATTGGATTTCAGATATCAAGGTATCATTTTATTCACCTTCATCACAACGGTACAAGGTGAGTGACCCCTTGTAAATTATATTTTTATTTCTATATCTGGGTAACACCCTATTGGTACCTTTACACGCCGCTACTGGCGGGTGGCTACAACCGGATACTTCACGTGGACGAGCACGCACAAACGGTTACAAACGGTAATCGCACCACCTTTACACGCCGCAACAAGGTGCGCTACAGTAGGTTACATCTATCTCTAGATACACCGCCGGGTGTCTCAAGTTACCTTCTGCCGAGCACCTTACCTCATTTACACACCGCTACAACAAGCCAAAATGGGCGGACCTGGTGCAGCAGGGACAACACATAGGCGTGCCACAATTGTGGATTACGAGACATCCGTACGCTGATAGGACAAAGCAATAACATCATGATTGGCCAGGCATCGCAGGAGGCTGATTAATACATGACGCTCGAGCAACTGTGTAGTGTGACTGGTCAGCTCCTTAAATATGCCGCCCTATGCAGCAACAACCAATCGTAACGCAGGAGCTTCCTCCAATGATTGCTGAAGGTGGGTGGTTTCCCGGAGGCTGTGTCACGCCCCAGGTACAGACCTGGTACATAGCCTGGTGTCCAGACATCCCTTCTGTTGCTTCTTTACACGCCGATACAGGTCGCTACAATCGCCTGGGTAGCCACCTGTTTCAGGGCAGTGCTCGGAAACAGGTGCCGCTACTGGCGGGTGGCTACAACCGTCTTCACACGCCGCTACCACGGGTTGAATTGGCGGTGCAAGATACAATTCTCGCATGTACCTGGTTGTAGCCACCCGCCAGTAGCGGCGTGTAAAGGGACCCTATAGGTTGCCTTTTGTTTTTCCTTTTTACAAAGCAAAGAAAACTATAAGATTAATCCATAATGATGCAGTAGAAGTAAAAAATATTAATAACGGGTAAAAAATGAATACCGTTCAGTACTTGGACCTTTGATTGTGTTTTGAGACGAGTAGGAATAAGTTTTATCATTTGTGAATTCAGAACAAATGTAAGAAAGGTTCAATACAAGCAACAGGCAGCTGGCATACTGGTGCAGCAACCTTGAAGACGACACTTTCCTGAATGCTTTTTCCTACTCTTCCTGGGGATCATGTGCTGATTTATTTGTAGCCCTGGTGTCCAGTGGAGCCATAGTAACAGTTCTTCAGCTGTGGGACAGAGCAGCTTGTGCTCTCCAGTGACAGCGAGGGTCACATGGTGGCTTCCCTGTGATTGGCATTGACGTTGGACCTACAGAGAAGGCCTGCAATGTCAAACGGAAGTAGATGTGAAGGTGACTTGTGCCAGTGCTATAGAGCATTCAGCATCATCACTAAAGTGCTACTGAAAAGAAGGTGAAAAATATTAATTTTCATTAGAAACAAGAGAAACTATATAAAGTGAATGGAAAAGCACTAGATCTCTGCTTATAATTAATACATAAACTGGGTGAAGGTGATCATGGATGTAACAATATTTGAGAGTTGCTTTGATGAAGGACAATGCAATATGCTTCATAAAGTCATGTTTTACTAATAAAAACAGTGCTGCCCCTGAGAATGGGTAATATAACCTCCCTGTGAACGGGGCTAGCCGGAATATCTAATAGTGAATAATCACAACCTCTATGCTCAGTGTCCCTTTACTATAAACTAGTTTAAAAACAAAATAAACTTGTATTAAACCGTTTAACCAAGTTTATCTTTGCCCCAGTCATTCCAGGTCAAAACTTCACATTAAGGTCAAGTGAAAACTCTTTATTAGAGAGTAAGCTGTCTTCCTATTATTTCTGCCATTATCCTGACTCCTCATCGCCTCTGTCCTTTCTTAGACCGTCCAGAATGCTATTAATATTATGGGTACATGCCGTGACAAAAAGCTGTTCACTCTGGACAGATAACATTAAAATGTCCTTTAAATGTCCCTATGTGAATCGTGGGGGTCTCCATGAAGCAACATGTCTCCCGTGCCCCCGGTGCCCTCTGATCTGGACACATCAGCCAATTACAGGCATCCCCCAAGATCCCACCCCAGGGGGAGATCAGTGTCTTTATAAAGAGGAGCTCGTCTGTCATTCGTCCTATTTTGGCTGTCAGTGCAGACAGGGAGCTGCCTGGAGAGGGACTGACATTGTAGTCTAAGAAGCAGGTGCTTCAACTATACCACTTTCAAGATGGGTGACCAAGCTATCAGCTTCCTCAAGGACTTTTTAGCTGGAGGTATTGCTGCGGCCATTTCTAAGACAGCTGTGGCCCCAATTGAGAGAGTGAAACTTTTGCTGCAGGTAACAATATTATTATTACTATTATTATCATTCGTAGGATTACTAGTAATAATTGATGTAACAGTATGACTAGTTACAATGTTGGGGTATACTTATCCCTATAATAAGATGGTATACATATCCCTATAATTAGATGGCATGCTTATCCCTGTAATTCGATAATTACTATAATTGTATGTGTGTAAGTTTCCTGCTATTGCGAATGTTAACTGTTGTTCAGGATCACCTCTGCGGTTGGTAAATATTTGCACCCTCTTATTCCCAGAACACGTCCCTCTGGGAGCAGTAGGGTGCACGGTGCTTGGAAGGTCAAAAGACGACCAAACCATAGTGTCAGGACACACGTGAGCCAGAATGGGCAGTGCGGGGTCTGCAGGGAGGGCACCATGGCTTATTCCAGGCTTGGAGTGACTAAATATGGAAAGTGTCTCCTGCTCGGCCCATTGACTGTTTTTAGAACTGTCACATGGCTGTCCTGGAACACATGCCAAGTCCGTCTGTCAGTCGTTGGCATCTTACAAGTGACAGCGCTATGTAATAATGCTTTCTATGCGATTTATGTGCCCTGGGAAAACAAATGCCTGTTACAGCATGTGTAAGATTAATAGTGTATTTCTTAGCAATGGTAATTGTCTATGTAACAGTGTGGAACAATTTACTTGTTTAATTGATTGCAAATATAAGTGGATTTTACATATGATTATCGTCAGGTCAATTCTCATTAATTATGGGAAAAAAATATTTTTCATTATTTTAAACATTTTATACCGTAATTAAAAAAGTTTTCTTCGGTCCGAGTATTGATTGCCCATCATTAGGAAAGGCCATGAGTATTGAGATTTGAGTCTCGACAACTGCACCCATCAGTAGGTTGTAGGAGCCTACATGTCTCTTATTGAAATGAATGGGACAACACTGCACCGCCTGTACTAAGCAGAGGTCCAGGTAGACAGCAATGTAAACTTAATAATGGCTGTAGGGATGATGGCTGCCTAGAGACTGGCCACCATGAAGGGGCGTAACTACAATAGGTGCAGGGGTTGCGATTGCACCTGGGCCCTGGAGCCTAGGGGGCCCCAAAAGTCCCTTTGACCTATATGAAATGACCAATCCTATTAGAGATTTGAAATAAATGGGGGCCCTGTTGGAGTTTTTGCATGAGGTCCATGCCACTGCCCCCACAATCTCATATTAATGATATCCTAATAATAGGCCATCAATATTCTGATCCCCTTTCATGCAGTCTATCTTTTACCCTAATGTCACACACATCTGGTGGAGTTAACAGTAATTGTATAGAGTAAAATAATAAGGATCCTTTTCAGATCTTTGCAATCTATTACTATCTTGGAAGAAAAATAACAAAATTGATCTGTTGTTTAAGTCAGGGTTTTGGGTTACATTTATATTTCATGAATTTATAGCAATATTTTTTCACATCAAGATCTTTATTTATGAAGAAAAATGAGTAATCTTGCTATTTTCACACTGGTATTTATAGTTAAATACTTCCTGTCCTTTCAGGAAGAGTTTTCAGAAGTTTCCTTATCATCAGAGTCAGTATTACAAAGACCTTAACCCCTCTGTACACAGCTGATAACACAATGGGCGGTCACAGTTCCCCTTGACCTCCCTTCCTTCATAATGACCTTTGCACATTCTCATTAGAAGCTTCAATACATAAGATAAGGTCAAAGTCTGTTCATTGCAGACTGACTTCCTGAAACTACAGGAAGTTAGAGTCTACCCTGGTGGTCAATGTGAAAATTGCAAGATTTCTATTTTGTTTTTCTTTTTTGTAAAGATTGTGATATGAAAAAAAAAAATAAACGCAAAAACTTAATTTAAACAATAGGTCATTTTCTACTCATAAACTCCCTTTGAGGATCTATTTCAGGGGTAAGAAATGTTTTTTACTAGGCTTTACTGACATAACATCTAAAAAAAAACCAGCGCCCATGAGCACTCATTCATCTCATGTCTCATTATCAATCTTTACATACATACAACTCTGGATGGCATTAGACTGTAGAAGCTTTATTAGGATCTTAAAGTTCAATATAGTAATTGGAGTTGATTTGCATACTCCAGATAAATCTATTATAATACTGATCTATGTATCTACATAATATCTATTATTTAATTTGATGTTCTTCTGACTTCTGACACTTTGTAAAAAAAGATGCAGCACATCTTTCTTTTGATTGTTGTCCTCATAGTTCATCACCCTGCCATTAAGTCATTTCCATTTCCTTCAGAACATACATCTTATTGGGTGTCATTTGTCATACGAGTTCTTTCAAATCATTGCTGAGCAGAATACCTTAAGCCCTTGCTGGCCCTGATGATAACCCTCAGTAGGGAATGGCTGGCTGGAGCACTAGTCCTCTGCTACTGCAATAAAGCAGACAAGAGGGAAGGGGAAGACAGACAATGAACAACAATGCAGCAACTTCACGCCTTCTGCCACTTCTTCCAGACAGCAGATGGCTTGGCAACAGGAGGTTCTCCAGAAAGCTTCCTTCACCTCAGGAAGTATTGTCGAGAATGGGATCAATCACCAGCAGAGCATGCTGGGACCATGGGATATATAAAGGGGAAGGAGTAATTACAGAATGGCCACACCTGGCATCAGAGACTGACATTAACTCCTCAAGTGCCAAATGAAAAAAGCACGTTTAGTATGAAGTCTCAATATAGACATTAGACAGAGGTCTAAAACCAGCCACCAGTCTCCTAGGTAAGAGAGAATATGGTCATTTTTAAGTGTTTTTAGTGGGGGGGGGGTTGTGGCGTTTTACACACAAAAAACTGTTGAAAAAGATGTAGTATCTACTACCATTAGTCTGCCATGTACGTTTTCTAGCCTATATAAATAACTTCTTAAAATTTTTTCTATAGGTGCAACATGCCAGCAAACAGATTTCAGCTGATATGCAATACAAGGGAATCATGGACTGCGTGGTCCGAATTCCCAAAGAACAAGGCTTTATTTCCTTCTGGAGAGGCAACCTCGCCAATGTCATCCGTTATTTCCCAACCCAAGCTCTCAACTTTGCCTTCAAGGACAAGTACAAGCAAATCTTTCTGGGAGGGGTAGACAGGCACACTCAGTTCTGGAGGTTCTTTGTTGGTAACCTGGCATCTGGAGGAGCTGCTGGTGCCACTTCATTGTGCTTTGTCTATCCGCTGGATTTTGCCAGAACCCGTCTAGCTGCTGATGTGGGTAAAGGTCCATCCCAGAGAGAGTTTAGTGGCCTTGGAGATTGCTTAGCCAAAATCTGGAAGTCAGATGGTGCTAAAGGCCTCTACCAGGGATTCAATGTGTCCGTCCAGGGCATCATCATCTACAGAGCAGCCTACTTTGGTGTCTATGATACTGCTAAGGGTAAGAAGGAGCCAATAGCGATGCTCAATTTAGATACTATGAAGAATCTTTACTAACAAATGTCATTAACATCAGATGTTAGCAGAATGTTGTCAGAATCAAAATCGGATTCAACCAACCCTTCCCAAACCATTTTTTTGTGGTTGGATTAAACACCTTAACATTTCTTTAAAAGAAATCTGTCAGCAGGTTTTTGCTATGTTATTTGAGAACAGCATAATGTAGGGGCTAGAGGATGATTCCAGTGATGTATCACTTACTTGGCTGGGTGATGTTTCAATAAGATCTGTATTTTATCTGCAGATGATTAGCACTAATGGCCACTTTACACGCGGCTACATTTCTAGCTTATCCACAGGTAACTTACTGGCTGCAGTGAAATCATGGAGACATGGTTCTATCTTGTTGCTGTGTACAAATGGAATAATGTCTCCATGATTTCACTGCAACCAGTAAGTTACCTGTGGATAAGCTAGAAATGTAGCCGCATGTAAAGTGGCCATAAAAGACTAGTTGTCTCATGCCATGTAGTCCTCCTGCACTATGTAACCATGCCCTCACTACTGAGTGGCAACTTTCTGTCAATGTTTAGTATACACAAAAAAAACCTGGTGTGAGCATGATTATACACAACTCAGCATTCTCAGCACTGCAAGATCTACAGTGCGGAAACAGTGATTTTATCATAACTGCTGCACCCAGTAAACTAAGTGACACAACGCTGAATTCAGGGTATGTGCCCCTACATCATACTGCTCTTAGATAGGGTAGAATAAACCTGGTCATTCTTGGTCATTTTATAACGTGTTAGACCTAATAAATGAAATGCTCAGTTCTAACATTAAATTCATAACAATAACAGCCAGACGGTATAGTAAATCCCTACAGTTTTAGCTGCATTCACTGTGTATGGCATTATCTCATGGTAAACTAGTGTCTGTGCCTTTCTTCTAGGCATGCTGCCAGATCCCAAGAATGTGCACATTGTGGTCAGCTGGATGATTGCTCAGTCTGTCACTGCTGTAGCTGGTCTTGTCTCCTATCCCTTTGACACTGTCCGACGTCGTATGATGATGCAGTCTGGCAGGAAAGGAGGTAAGATCAAATAGGAAATCATAATTTCCAAAAATTGGACCTTGATATTTTTATACTGGATGATGATGATACCTTCAAATTCCTACCAATAATGGTCTAGATGGGCTCCTTATATGTTCCATTATTTCAACACTGAATCTGCAGGGGACACCATCAATTAACCATCTTAGCCATCATAAGTATTGGACCTAGGCACTTTAGTGCTGAGCCCCTATTGTATACACACATGACATTATTTAATGAATTAGAGTATGGATAACATAATTCAATGAATTACAATATCATCAAAAAGTTATTTTTTTTCAGTAATTCAATACAAAAAGTGAAATGCATATATCGTATATACTCGTGTATAAGCCGAGTTTTTCAGCCCAAAATTTGGGCTGAAAAGTCTCCCCCTCGGCTTATACACGAGTCAATATGGTTGGTGGGGGCTGTGGAGGCTGGAGGAGGCGGGGGGAAGCTGCTGTATGAGCGGCCCCATCATGTGGGGCCGCTCATTATATATGCACTGCTTCCCCCTGTCAATCAGTGGCAGGGGGAAGCAGTGCATAACTAAATAAATGGCCCCCAAATGCTGGCACTCGCCCCCCTTGTAAGGGCTCCCCCCCTGCTGCTTATCTTACCATCCTGGTCTTCTGCTCAGCGCTGCTCCTCGGTGCTCCGTTCTTCATCCTCCCGTCCGGCTACATCCGGGATCCCCGGCCGTCGCAGGCATATGACGTCATCGTGCGACGGCCGGAGATCCCAGATGCAGCCAGCGAGGACGGAGCATGAGGAACGGAGCACCGAGGAGCGGCGCTGAGCAGAAGACCAGGATGGTAAGATAAGCAGCAGGGGGGGGCCCTTACAAGGAGGGGGGGTGAGTGCCATCATTTGGGGGCTGCTGTATACCCCCTGGGGGCTGCTGTATAACCCCTGGGGGGTGCTGTATACCCCTGGGGGGTGCTGTATAACCCCTGAGGGCTGCTGTATACCCCCAGGGCTGCTGTATATACTGCTGTGGCCTGTATACCACTGGGGCTGCTGTATATACCACTGGGGCTGCTGTATATACCACTGGGGCTGCTGTATATACTGGTGGGGTCTGTATATACCACTGGGGAGGCTGCTGTATACTACCACTGGGGCCTGTATATACCACTGGGGAGGCTGCTGTATACTACCACTGGGGAGGCCTGTATACCACTGGGGGGGCCTGTATACCACACTGCTGGGGGCTGTATACCTGTGCTGGGGTCCACCCTCGGCTTATACACGAGTCAATAGTTTTCCCAGGTTTTGGGGGCAAAAGTAGGGGGGTCGGCTTATACACGGGTCGGCTTATACACGAGTATATACGGTATATTATAAAGTCATTACAGAGTGATCTATTTCAAGTGTTTATTTCTGTAAATGTTGATGATAATTGCTTATAGCCAATGAAAACCCAAAGGTCATTATCTCAGGAGATTAAAGTAGGGAGATTGAAAAGTTAAAAAGTGTGCTGCCGTATTCCACGAGACATTAAAGGGTGAATATAATATTGATTTATTAGTCAAATGTTTCAGGGCTCCCAGAAACGCCCTGAAACATGGCAATATGACATTGATTTTTGATGATATTCTAATTCATTGAGATGCACAAGTACATTTGGAGTCCTTGGGATTCAGCAACATAATGGTATGGTTGCCTTACTACTGTTACTTGAATGAGAGTGGAGTTCCCCTGAAGTGTGGCAAAACTATTCCATGATGATATAGCCTATGGTTACCCACCTATTCTGGCCCAGCAATGGGAGCTGCATCCTCCTGCCTGCACCCTCTGCTCATTTGTACATTAGGTTATTATGGCAACCCGGCATGTTCCTTTGGTGATAAAGGGTTAAAAACCACGCTGCCATATTCCATAAAACATCAAAGGGTGACATATGGCAATATTATATTGATTTGTCCTGAGGAAGGGACCAGGGAGTTCTGAAACACATTGGCTAATAAATCAATATTATATTCACCCTTTGATATCTCGTGGAATACGGCAGCGCGATTTTTAACCCTTCATCCTCCCTTCTCTATGTACACCACGCTGGGGACTGCAGCGGCCGTGATATGCTTTTATAGTGGTTTCGACTCTCACATCCACACAAGGTGAAGACTCTGATACCTATTTAGGTCATATTTTATCTCTTAGGGTACCTTTACACGCGGCTACATTTCCAGCTTATCCACAGGTAACTTACTGGCTGCAGTGAAATCATGGAGACATTATTCCATTTGTACACAGCAACAAGATAGAACCATGTCTCCATGATTTCACTGCAGCCAGTAAGTTACCTGTGGATAAGCTAGAAATGTAGCCGCGTGTAAAGTGGCCAATAGACCCTTCATCATCCGTACTTAAATTTTCTGAGATAATGACCTATGGGTTTTCATTGTCTGTAAGCCATAATCATCAATATTAATATAAATAAACACTTGAAATAGATCCCTCTGTTTGTAATGACTCTATATAATATATGCGTTTCACCTTACTGAAATAAATTACCTTTTTGATGAAATTCTAATTCATTGAGATTCACTAGTGGATCACTGCTGTGCAGGAGAAAAGTGCAAAGAGTGGGGACCCTCACAAATCAATGTTTTGCCAATGCTCTACCAATGTATGCAAGACTGGCACACACAATGCCCTTGAAATTAATAGTGCCTCTTAATATAATACCGCTACATATTGTGCTTCTTAATATATACGTTAATATTTCACATGCTGTGCCTATAAATATAATGGTGCTCTCTATAAATAATATAGCCATACAATGTAGCTCCTAAATATAATTCCATCTCTACTGTTCCCCTTGAATATAATAGCGTTACACAGTGACCTCGAAATATAATTCCACAAACTTTCCGAATGGAAACAGTTCACATATTTGGGTTTTTGAACGGATCTGGGTTTTTGAACTGCTCATGCCCAGAACGCAGCCCTAACCTACACACCCACTAGGGAACATGTCATTTACAACCAGATCCAGCAACTCTATGCTCCCGCACAGGTAATATAACTGACACTTGAGACGAATCAGTGATAATACCAATGCAGGGGCATCCAGTTGCATCCTGAAAAACACTTGTGGGGGAATTCAGGGGAATGCAGGTATTGAATGCATTCCCCCGGATTAAAACAATGCTAGTGTGAAAGCAGCCTTAACTGTATCATTATATGTTCAGTTTATGAGATGTATCCCCCTGATAGTATATGTGCATCTGCTCTTCTGTGCTGAGCTGCTCACAAAAGTCATCATCTGGAGATTTGCTTTTCATAATGCGCCAAGCTGGCAGGCAAACTGAGAGCCAAACATCATGGGCCTGAGAGCCACACACCAAGGGCCTGCAAGCCACACAACATGGACCTGCAAGCCAAACACCAAGGGCCTGCGAGCCACACATCATGGGCCTGTGAGCCACATATCATGGGCCTGAGAGCAACGCATCATGAGTCTGAGAGCCACACATCATGGACCTGAGAGCCACACACCATGGATCTGAGAGCCGCACAACAAGGGCCTGTGAGCCACACAACAGGGACCTGCAAGCCACACAACAAGGGCCTGCGAGCCACACAACATGGACCTGCAAGCCAAACACCAAGGGCCTGCGAGCCACACATCATGAGCCTGTGAGTCACACATCATGGACCTGAGAGCCACACATCATGGACCTGAGAACCACACATCATGACTCTGAGAGCCACACATCATGGACCTGAGAACCACACATCATAGGTCTACATCATGGGCCTATGAGTCACACATTAAGAGCCTGAGGGCCAAATTTAGACTAGAGTCACAGACGGTTTTGAAGATTAGGATGGGGTCAGCACCACCTTGCAGCGTCTCCCATACAGCCTGGGGAGATTTCACCGCTGCCTGCAAGCTTTCAGCCCTTGGCTATGGAGGATGATGAGGAGGGTCCTCCCTGCTGCACCGCTCTGCACGCTCTGGTGCTCACTCCCAAAAGTCCGATACGTCACATCCAGGACTAACCTGCTGAAGCGTCTTATACGGCGCGAAACGTCGTGCCCCCCGTCCTCCCACCCGCATGCCACCACCTGCTGTGTGCACTGAAGCACAATAAAGAACCGCTGTTTATAGAAGCTCTGAGTGCGACTTTTTTTTCTTCTCCTATAATACTAGACTAGAGTCACAGGTTGGGGCCCCTGCTCTAGAGATTTCTGCCATGGGATGTTTTCACAGTGACACGTGCAGATTTGTTGGTTCCTTGATGTGCAAAAAATCAAGGTAAAATCTTTGTGGTAATTTGCATAAAATCATGGTAAAAAGGCAAGAAAAATCACAGCACCAAAAATGAGGATAAATCTGTCAGTATGTGTATTTTTGGTGCAGGGGATGCAGAATATACAATGTATGGCTCTATAGTGAGGGTGAGTCCTCTGACTTGCCTATAGGATGTAGCATCTTCCTCTTCTGCACTTTTACTGGCATCTTTTCCTTGTAAAGCCACAATTAGAGGGCAAGGTTGTCCTCTTGTAGACCCTTTGGTCATGCTCCTTTGCTTATTACATATCCAGGAGGGTCCACATTGGGCTGGATATTACAGAACGTATCAGCTCCAGTAACCTCAGGTGCTCCCAGAATTGATTACATGTAATGCTGTCACGCAGTGGTGTTGCCTGGGGGGGGGGGGGTCATATCGCTGAGGTAGCAGCAGGATCAAAAGAAGAGAAGAATGTATTTTAAAAAGTGTCGCCCCCTTACTTCCTGCCACCCTAGGCACATGCCTATAGTAAATAAGGCTCTGGTCCTTGGTTGCCTAACTAAGTGGACTTTTTTTCATTTACAACCTGCCCTGAGAGTAAAATTCACATAGCATCTTTTTGTCTCCCTGAGGTTTCATGGCATCACGTACAATCCCCATTATAACAGAATTTGTTTTACTTAAACTTTCTTTATCGCAGCATTCTTCATTCATATCCATGTGTCCATTTTACCTTCTGTAGTTTGGCATTTTATCTACTCTGCATTGTCAGTCTAGTGGTTTAGGTGTTAGCGCCTCTAAAAACTCATTGTGAATATAGCCTAACAATTGAGTTTTTTAAGAAAAAAAAACACTACATGTGAACAGCAAAGTGGATTTCAAATAGTTAATTGTAAAAGTTTTCATAGTCTTTGAGAAAGTTTTAGAAAAGATCCGCTCCAAAAAATCCTCAGAAAACCTCTGTGTGAACATAGCCATAGGCGATTTTCTTGAGTTTTTGGTGCTCATTTTGTGCATTTTACCTAGGTTTTATGTAAATCAATGCTAATCTAAATCTGCATTTTTCATTCCCAGCAAATCCTATGTGATTCAGGAAAAGTCATGCACACATTGCTTTTTTTCCTATCGGAAATTAAACCTGCATGGTTTTTGCTGTTTTTTTCAAAGATTGAGCATGTCAATTCTTTGCTGCACTTTTGCCTCGGTTTTGTAATGTCACAGCTTGAAAATCACTATATTTTCAATTGTAAACCAAAACTAGAAAAACGCAAGAGAACTGTGGTAAAAACACAGCAAACACCTTACAAAAAAACGCAGGTATAAGTCAGCCAGAGAAATTGCTTACAAGCATCTCACCTCAGTTTTTACTGCAGGTTTGTTGCATAAAAAATGCAGCAAAAATACCCTGTGTGAACATAGTGTTATTGCCTTCTGAGTTATCATTTTGATACAGAGAATCAGGTTTCTCAATTTATCTTTGAATGTGGCCAAAGAGGAAAATTTTAAAGCAGTTGTCTAAAGCCCCCATTACACATAGTGAGATCACTGTTACGTCACAGGTTTTGTGACGCAACAGCGACCTCGCCAGCGATCTCGCTATGTTTGACATGTAGCAGCGACCGGGCCCCTACTGTGAGATCACCGATCATGTCGGAATGGCCTGGACCATTGTTTGATTGTTGGGTTCCCGCTGGGCAGCATGCATCGGTGTGTTTGATGCCTTGACAACGGCCTTGTTGGCGACTCAATCGGCCGTCACACGCACAGATATTGCGCAAGATATCGCTTGAACGCGGCAGATTAAACACCGCGTAAGTGATGTCTGTGCGCGTGACGGCAAGAGACGACGAGCGAGATCTGATCAAATCGCAAAATCGAGATCTGAGGTCCGGACCTCAGATCTAGCGATTTACGATTTAGCGATCTGCTTCATCGTGGTGTATGACACCACGATGAACGATCTCCCAGCGGCAGAGCCTATGCTGGGAGATGGTAACTATGGTAGACGTCGGGTAACTAAGCGACGCGCGGCGCCTAGTTACCCGATGTGTACCATAGTAACCAGCGAGATCGCGGATCAACATCGCTGGTGAGTGTGTCTGTGTGACATCTCACCAGCGATGTGAGCGATATTGTAAGCGATTGCGCGTGCACGTGATCGCTTACAATATCGCAAGAGATATCTTAGCGTGTGACGGCCGCTTCAGAACTCATCCACATAGGTCTGAGTCGTCAGACTAGCTGCGATGTGACAGGGTCCCAATGACCGCCGAGGTCGTTATACGGGTCACCATATCATTGCTGCGTTGTTGAGTAGATCTGACTGTTTGACATCTCACCAGCGACCACGTAGCGACGTCCCAGCGATCCTTACCAGGTCGTATCGTTGTCGGGATCGCTGGAATGTCGCCAAGAGTGACAGGACCCTAAGGGTATGTGCCAAAGCAGCAAACAATCGACATGCTCATTCTTTTATCTTGACCACAATCTGCACCTAAACTACAAGGAAAAAATAAGCGTCATGGGCGCCACACTTCAGAATTCTCATAGACTTTGCTGGGGGAAGGATATATATGCAGGTTTGTGACAAAAGGTGACACAAAAACACAGGGTCGGCACAAGACCCAAGAGTAGAAAATAAGACACTAATTCCATTTCAAGACAGCTTGTGGATGAGCACTGTTTGGTATTGCATTTATTATATGTAAATGGTCTGAAATTCAGTGGGCAAATCCAAAGACAAGTATGATCCTGTTTTGTGAAAAACAAATCCTTAAGGGGTCGAGTATTCCTGTAACTCCAGTCTCATGTTTTTTCATCTAAGTTTTCTATTTTGTTTTGTAATTTCTTTTTTTTATCACTGTCATTAATATTTTGTTTTGCTTCCCCTTCCCCTCCCCCCCCGAACAGCTGACATCATGTACAAGGGAACAATTGACTGCTGGAGAAAGATTGCCAAAGATGAAGGATCTAAAGCCTTCTTCAAGGGTGCTTGGTCCAACGTCCTGAGAGGCATGGGTGGTGCATTTGTACTCGTATTGTATGATGAAATCAAGAAATATGCATAAACTAACAAACATGTCTTGTTAATCCTTTCCTACATATAACTCATAAAGACTCAGCGATGCATCTGACTTCAGGGACAAAACTCCTATTTCCTAGGGAAATTAACAGAGCGTGAATGGTAGGCATGCAACAAGGACACATAGTAATAGATTGTCATGTGTGCAGAGGTGGGGCCCTTTAGGAAGCATAACATGTACATGTGTAGTGTCGGTACATCTCGTCTCATGTACTTTGTTGCATTTTGTATGATTGTAGCTGGATCCATGGAAACCTGTGAAACAGTAAAAGGGAAGACGTTATGTAATTTATAAATAAAATGTGTCTTACAAAGAATATATTACTCCTCAATTAATGGACAATAGTAGCCTCTCATTGGTTAATAATCGTGAATATCACTGTTGACTATATATCCACAGATACGGGTCAAGTGCCATCAGCATCTTATAGTATGTATAGACAATGAACACTCAGGTTAACCTATTTCACAGCATTACTAAAAGATGACTAGAAAACTCATTTTAGTGGGTTCCCATTCCTTTATTATTCATGTTTTTCCAATCTCAGAAGCGCAATTGTATACCAGTTTATTATGATCTAGCGGAGGGATCTAATCCAACTTCTGGGTCATATTCTCCCAGCCTTAAAGTTGATTTGCCACCAAATTTCACAATACAGTACATACATTATGAAACATGTTTTAGACCTGATTACTCTGGTGTATCTACGTTGAAGATCCATGTAAAAATGGCTGTAGAATCCTTTTTAAATGTTTACAATCAGTCTCTGCCCACTAATCCTGATTGACCGCTCCTCAGTGCCCCTCCTTCCTCCTGCTGCTGAGATCTCACACAGCTCAGTACAAGCTGTGAGAGTCTTCCAGTCAAGCGGCTCTCACTAAGGTTCATTGTTCACTGAAGCAAGGCAATAATTTGTGTCAGATCATTCATGATCAACACATCACTCTTGAGCACGATACGCGCCGAGTAACAAACATCCCGAATACTGTGCTATTTGTGCGAGTAACGAATAGTAACAAGTATATTTTGTCAACACTACTCACGAGCTCTTTTATTCTTTATCTGGACACAGCAAAAGCACATTATATTGTCAGCTCTTTAGAAATAGGAAAGTCCAGCTGGAATACAGGTGTTGGTAGACGGAGCAAGGAAGTTGTTGCAGGTTCACCATTACACAGAGTTTGAAGAAATATCCAGCTCCATGTCTTCAAAGAATAAAACATATAATTTTATTATGAAATGTTTAAAATTCACATATTAATGCGTTTCGACCTGCAATATGGTCTTAATCATAATTTAATGAATGAATTGTGCCATTCTCTTTATATGCCAGTCCACTCAGGTGGGATAAATGACATCATAAGGAAAAATTATCTTCATTATTAGGAAGGGTGACATTAAAGTCAAACTACATAAGAGAGAAGCTTTCTGGATTCTCAATCTTGACTCTAAATTTCCCCTTGGTTAAATCTTAAGTCAGACCTTGCATTTTTTATTGATTTTTTTTCTGAGAAATATTCTGATTTATGGTTGTGTGATGTTTTCCTGATTACAGGGGTGGACATATCCCATGTACAGCTGGAGCATTGAATCGGGGTCCCAAGCAGGAGGGAGGCCCCCAGGTTCAGCAACACTAGCTGTCCATATGGGATATGAGGAGCTGGTGCAAGCAAGGTAGTGGGTCCCGTCACTGGTGTCAGCACCCGGCGCCCCATGTCGGGCCTGGACTGCCGGGGGGGCCCACTGGGCCCTGTATACCTGGCCCCTGACAGGGGCCTTCTGAGCGCTGCCCCCCATCCTCAGAATGCTGTCCTCCCCCTCCTCTCTAACCTCAGCGGCAGCCGCTGATTGCGGTGTGAGTGTAGTGAGCTGCAGCAGCTCTATTTCCTGTACCGCGCCACGGTAAACACAGGAAATGAGATCTGCTGCCACTCATACTGCATCACAGGCTGCGATCAGCAGCTGAGCTGAGGTTAGAAGGGAGAGAGGGGGAGGACAGCTTTCCTGGGGGCCCCCGAAGTGGAGAGGGGGGGCAGTGCTCAGAAGACCCCCGGGGTTGGGGTGGGAGAGGTACAGCGCTAAAGGGACCTGGGGGGGAAGCGCTCAGGGAACCCCAGAGGTTGGGTTGGGGGTATAGTGCTCAGGGGACTCCAGGGGGGGGTACAGCACTCAGGGGACCCCTGGGGTGTGGGCAGCGCTCAGGGGGACCCCTGGAGGAGGGGTTGGGGGTACAGAGCTCAGGGGACCCCAGGGGTGGGGTGGCAGCACTCAGGGGACTGGTGGGGTGGGAGGGCAGTGCTCAGGGGACCCCTGGAGGTGCGGTGGGGGTACAGCACTCAGGGGACCCCGGGGGTGGGGGCAGAACTCAGGGGGCCCTGTCAGGGGCTAAGTACACAGTGCGCAGGGGGGAAACAGGCGCAGGGGGGAGACAGATACTGGGGGAAGAGAGAGCACACTGTGTGAGACTGGTACTGGCGGGAGACAGCATACCGGAGGAGACATAGCGCTCAGGGGGGAGATACAATGCACAGGGGGGAGACAGGTAAACCGGTAGAGAAAGGTACAGGGGGGACACAGAGCACAGAAATGAGACAGGCACAGGGGGGAAACTCAGTGTACAGGGGGTGATAGTGTGCAAAGGAGAGACAGTGTGCAGGGGGAGACAGGCATAGGGGGAGACTCAGCGTACATGGGGGAGACAGGCATAGGGGAGACAGGCATAGGGGGAGACTCAGTGTACATGGGGGAGACAGGCATAGGGGGAGACAGGCATAGGGGGAGACAGGCATAGGGGGAGACAGGCATAGGGGGAGACTCAGCGTACATGGGGGAGACAGGCATAGGGGGAGACAGGCATAGGGGGAGACTCAGCGTACATGGGGAGAGACAGGCATAGGGGGAGACTCAGCGTACATGGGGAGAGACAGGCATAGGGGGAGAGACAGGCATAGGGGGAGAGACACAGTGTATAGGGGGAGAGACACAGTGTATAGGGGGAGAGACACAGTGTATAGGGGGAGAGACACAGTGTATAGGGGGAGAGACACAGTGTATAGGGGGAGAGACACAGTGTATAGGGGGGAGACACAGTGTATAGGGGGGGAGACACAGTGTATAGGGGGGAGACACAGTGTATAGGGGGGAGACACAGTGTATAGGGGGGAGACACAGTGTATAGGGGGGAGACACAGTGTATAGGGGGGAGACACAGTGTATAGGGGGAGACACAGTGTATAGGGGGGAGACACAGTGTATAGGGGGGAAACAGCGCGCAGGGGGAGACAGCGCGCAGGGGGAGACAGCGCACAGGGGGAGAGAAACAGTGCCCAGGGGGGAGACAGGAGAAGGGGGAGATAGCATGCAGCAGGAGACAGGTGCAGGGAGAGACACATTGCGCAGGGGGAGACAGGTGCAGGGAGAGACACATTGCGCAGGGGGAGACAGGTGCAGGGGAGAGACACAGTGCGCAGAGGGAGACAGGTGCAGGGGAGAGACACAGTGCGCAGGGGGGAGACAGGTGAACAGGGGGAGATAGATGCGCGGGGGACACAGCGCATAGGAAGGAGACAGGCGCAGGAGGGACACAGCACACAGAAAGGAGACAGGCACAGGGGGGAGACAAGTGCAGGGGGAGACTCAGCGTACAGGGGAGAGACACAGTGCGCAGGGGGAAGATAGCGTGCAGGGGGAGACCGTGCAGGGGAGAGAAACAGTACCCAGGGGGAGACAGGCGCACAGGGGGAGATAGCATGCAGGAGAAGATCAGGTGTAAGGGAGAGACACAGCATGCAGGAGAAGACAGTTACAGGGGAGAAACACAGCATGCAGGGGAAGACAGGTGCAGGAGAGAGACACATTGTGCAGGGGGTAGACAAGTGCACAGGGGGAGATAGGTGCATGGGGGGGACACAGTGCATAGGAAGGAGACAGGTGCAGGGGGACACAGCACACAGAAAGAAGACAGGCGCAGGGGGGGGGAGACTCAGCGTACAGGGGGAGACACAGCATACAGGGGAGAGACACAGTGTACAGGAGGGGAGACAGGTGCATGAGGGGACACAGCGCATAGGAAGGAGACAGGTGCAGGGGGACACAGCACACAGAAAGAAGACAGGCGCAGGGGGGAGACTCAGCGTACAGGGTGAGACAGGCACAGTGGGAGACACAGCGTACAGAGGAGAGATAGCGTGCAGGGGGAGACAGATGCAGGGGAGAGACAATGCACAGGGTGGAGACAGGTAGAGGGGGAGAGAAACAGTGCCCAAGGGGAGACAGGTACAGGGGGAGATAGCATGCAGGGGTAGACAGGTGCAGGGGAGAGACACAGCATGCAGGAGAAGATAGGTGCAGAGGAGAGGCACAGCATGCAGGAGAAGACAGGTGCAGGGGAGAGACACAGCATGCAGGAGAAGACAGGTACAGGGGAGAAACACAGCATGCAGGGGAAGACAGGTGCAGGGGAGAGACTCAGCATGCAGGGGGAGACAAGTGCAGGAGAGAGAAACATTGTGCAGGGGTAGACAGGCGCAGGGGAAAGACAGTGCGCAGGGGGGGACAGGTGCAGGGGAGAGAGACAGTGCGCAGGGGGGAGACAGGCGCAGGGGAGAGACAGAGACTGCGCACAGTGAGGAAACATATACACAGAGGAGACCCGACAGGGGGAGACATGCACAGAGAGTGGAGAGACATGTACAGAGAGTGGAGAGATGACGCACAGGCTAGGAGAGGCAGTGCCTATGGGGGAGAGATCGCATAGTAGGGGTTACATTTGCGAGGGATATGTAATAAATATATTACAGTTTGCAACAACCTTTATAAAAGGTTATATATACACTACCGTTCAAAGGTTTGGGGTCATTTGGAGGTTGTGCTGGGCTATATATATATATATATATCATTTGGAGGCTGTGCTGGGCTATATATGTCATTTAGAGGCTGTGCTGGGCTGTACATATTACCTGGAGGCTGTGCTGGACTGTATATATTATTTAGATGCTGCAGCTGGCCTCCAAATAATATATACATTCCAGCAATAGCATCCTGATAATAAATACAGCCCTGCATAGCCTCAATAATATATATATACCACCCATTTACAGTTGGAAAACCCACAGCAAGACTTGATATGCTGGAGATTTTCCTGCACTAAAATACGCATTTATAAATATTACAATCTAATTATTTACATAACTTTGTTGCACTATGAAGTTAGGGTCCCAAAAAAAAAAACTCTTGCACAGGGGCCCACTACAGTCTGTGTTCGCCCCTGCCTGATTATATTATAAATTTGTACAATCTTGATACATAATTTGCATAATCTTGATATATCCACAGTTCTTGTGATTTTTTTTTTAACTTATAGCTTCATGCACTTGCGTGTGAGACTGGTCATGATGTGATCATTATGATGTCATTTATCCCACCTGAGCGGGGCCCTAAAAAGCTTGGGCCATCCAGCACTGAAGAAACTAGCCCCCAGCTGCCTAGTTGTATCTGTCTTAAAACCAAAAAGACAGTGACGCCCCATGTCATTTTTTTTTTATTATTTCATGACACTCATGAAATAATTAAAAAAAGGGGCTTTCCTATATTTTTGGTTTTTGGCTGGCATACAAAAATACAATGAAGTCCTATGTAATTTTTAAAAAAATTATTTCAAGGAATAATTTTATAAAAAAGGGCTCAACTGTATTGCGGTTTTGGTGCTTTTTTGGGCCAGGAGATGCAGATGAACACATTGAACACAATGCACCAAAAACATGAAATATGCTTCAAAAAACAAACGTGTTGTGGTTTTGGTGCTTTTTTTGGGTCGGGAAATGCAGATGAACACACTGAACATAATGCTTTTAGTTTTTTGCCAAAATTGCACCAAAATAGCATGGAATACACTGCAAAACCCGTCTGGCAGGTTTTTTTGCCCTTTTTGGCCAGGAGATGCAGATGAATACATTAAACACAATGTATGAAGTTTTGTGCCAAAATTGCACCAAAAGAGCATGAAATCCGCAGCAAAAACCGCATTGAGGTTTTGGCGCGCCAATTCTCTTGTGACAGCATGTGTGATTGGCTGTTGGGTCCCTCTACATTAATATCCAGGAAGTTAATGAGTGGCCCCGAAAATACAAGCGGGTGGACGCAGGTAAGATAATGCTGTTTAATAACTAGATTCATTCTTTTACAGCCTCCTAGCCCCAACTTCATAGTCTGAGTTGGGGGTTCGGACTCAAGTTTGAGTCACTTTCGACCCCGAACCTGAACTTTAAAAAAGTGTCCGGGCGAGTTTGTTGAACCCAAACATCGGCAGGTTCGCCCATCATTAGTCAGGAGCCTGGCAGCCAGTCTGTACATCACGGTTCATACACAGGTGTCTAAGGCTTAAATGGGAGAAACCCATTTAGTTTATTCCACCCTCATGAAACAGTACAAGGTTTATTAAATCACTAAAAGAAGGGATCTTTAATCGGAGTACATGTTATAGAATACAAAAACTGAAAAATCAGCGCCATAAGAGAAACAGATGCAGTAACTGTACATGAAGCATATCAACACCGGCAATCGGGTGGAGGACAAGCAATGAGGGTGACAGATCAATAGGAGAAGCCCAGTATACAGACTATACAGAGGGTCAATATTTCACTAGCTTTATCAGCACTGCACCATCCAGGCCCCTGTAATCCATGCATATTAGTGGGGTCAGTTTTGAACATAAGTTAAAGCATTAGGGGAGGACATAATAATAAACAAGCACCAACTGGTGTAACTTGACGCTCATGGGCCACCCTAAAAAAACTAAACACTCATGTTGTAATAGGAAAATCCATCTATCCTATTGTTGGTTCAACAGGCTACGAGTGAGGAGACGTCAGCTGGAGGATGAGGCTACGGTTACCCCAGGGGTAGAGTATACAGAGGTTAATTTTACCCACTCTGCAAAATCTGCACAATTAGGCCCACATATGTACAGAAATCTGCATCTTCAGGCAGAAAAATGCAGCAAATATGCAGTGTGTTTTTGGTGCAGATTTTTTTTGACAATGAAGTCAATGGCTGGAAGAGCTGAAAAATGTAGGGAAATCAACACCAACAATTGATATTCTGCATCTTCTCTCTGAACCAATTCTGCATACAAATCTGCAAAGGAAAAAAAAAAGCAAAGCGTGCACAACACTTCATACTATGCATGCAGATTTTGGTGCAGATTTGTTAAAAAATGCAGTGTGTGCACATAGTATTAAGGCCCTGTCACACACAACGAGATCGCTGACGAGATCACTGTAGTGTCAGAGATTTTGTGACGCAACAGCGATCTCGTTCTGTGTGACACGCACCAACGATCTGGTCCCTGCTGCGAGATCGTTGATCGTTACACACTGCTCTGGATCATTTCTACATCATTGTGTTTGACAAAGATAATGAGCAACGATCTCAATCCTACACTATGGAGTGACAATTCCCAATAACAACGGTATAATTCTGGATCGCTGGTGCGTCGTTTGTCACATCGCTGGTGAGATACCTGTTTGACATCTTACCAGCGATGTGTAAAACGACGCACCAGCGATCTCTGCACATCGTTATCGGGATCGCTGGCACGTCGTTATGTGTGACTGGGTCTTTAGTGTGGATTTCCCACAGCAGTTTTTAATTTTTAAATTAGCTGAAAACGCAATTCTTCATTGCCAGTATACCACGTCGTCCAACAGAACTCCAAATCAGAAGATTCAATTCACTATGTAAGAGTTATCAGCAATCCTCATAGCCACCGGAATATACAGTAATTATTGTCGGTGTGAGGGGCGCCTTCATTAAAAAAGAAAAAAAAACACCATGCATAGACGACTGACTTCAAGATGTTTGGCCTACTTCCTCCTTGTTGGACTGCTATTATTAATCCTTAAAGGTGGGTTTACACGTTTCAATATCGTTGCGATATCGCAACTCAATGGCGCGGGAGCGCGCATTTAGTGCACGTTTCTCCCGCATCGCATCGGAGGTTTACACGCTGCGATATCGGGATACAACGTCGGTACGATGTCTACGCCCCCCAACCCAGGAACGACCATTTAACATGGGAGTGAATGGGTGACGTTGAACATCGCATCGTAGTTGGGCTGTCACACAGCACGATCCGGCTCCAATCTCCATTCAATATCGGAGCATTGAATAGCACGCTCATTCGATCCCCGATATCGCATTGACATCGTTCCTGCATCGTATTGGACGTTTACACCATACAACGCAGGAACGATATCGGCTCAAACGATCGAACCACGTGACTTTTCATTGAAATCGGACTCCGATATCGCAACGTGTAAACCCCCCTTAACCCCTGTATGCCATGGTCATTTTCTTTCAAGAGCCATAACGTTTTGAATGACACCATTCATTTTACCATATAGTGTATGGAAAGAAGGGAAAAAAAAATTCCAAAGTGCAGTGAAATAGCAAAAAAAGAAAAAAAAAGGGCAATTCCGTAATTGTTATGGGGGCAGTTTATTTACCATGGTCACTATATGGTAAAACAGACCTGGCAGTATAATTCTCCAGGTTAGTACGATTACGTAGATAATAAACATATATAGCTTTTTTTATTTTTTAAATGTTGTGATAACAAATTCGGATCTTTCTAGATTTTTTCCCCTTTTGGCTCCATGTTCCAAGATATTTTTATTTTTCAGGATCTGGGGCCATGTGAGGACTTACGCCCTGAGCTGACAATGTTACTGACAACATCTTGGGTAGATGCGCCTTTTATTGTAGGTTATTGCAATGTTGTGGCAGCCCAAATTTTAAAAATAATTTTGGGGTTATTTTTTTTGTTATGCTTTTAACTGATCGGATTAATTGATTTTATATTTCGATAGATCAGGCATTTCGGAACACCGCAATACCAAATAGGTTTACTTTTTGTTTTATTTTCAGTAGAGAAAAAGGGGGGGGGGGCGCTTTGAACTTGCTCTTTTATTTATTTCCCTATTTTTGAAATCTGTATTTACTTGTGCCCCTATGGGAGTTATAGCTGTGATAGTCTGATTGATTGTGCTGTACAGAGCAGGGCATCAGCGTTGCTGAAACATTGTTAGTGGCAAGTTTAGTTTGATACGTTTTGTGTTCATTTATAAAAACTAGCTGTAGTCCCCAGCATTGCCCGAGATAACTAACTGTTATTAGCTGTAACAAAATTTAATGGGTTAACTAAGTGCTGCTTCTCTCTGCTGAGATACACAGGCTGCAAGTAATACCGGGGCTATGTGTGGGCTCATAGCTATATAAGGGCACAGGCTGTAATACAGGGGCCATGTATGGGCACAGGATGTAATACAGGGGGCCATGTGTGGGCACAGGATGTAATACAGGGGGCCATGTGTGAGCTTCTGGTGTAATATAAAGGCTATGTGAGGCCTCATGTATACTAAGGGCAGAGTGTGGGATCCTGCTGTATACTGGGGACTGTGTGCGGCATCCTGCTGTATACTGGGGACTGTGTACAGACTGCTGCTGTATACTAGGGGTTCTATGCGGGCACTTGCTGTATGCTGGGATTGTGTGCGGGCTCCTGTTGTCTACTGGGGGCTGTGTGCAGGCTCCTGCTGTCTACTGGGGGCTATGTGCGTGCTCATGCTGTATACTGGGGCTAGGTTGATAGCGAGTCACTATTGTCCTTTTGCCTCTATTGATCTGTCCCGGTTTGCTAATCACATGATCTATCTGATGATCTTTCAAAAGTTGACACTTGGGATTGGGGGAGCCTTGCCTTTTGAACAGCACAGGCCCCTGGATATTTTTAATCCACCCCTGATCCTCACTGATATCAGTTTTGTACTTTGTCCAAATCTCCAGGAGATGTTAGAAGAATAGCAAAGAAGTGTCTTAAGGCCCCGTCACACGTGTCAACCAAGGCTGCGATGTCGGAAGCGATGTGCGGGTGCGCGCTCCCTTCCGACATCGCAGCCTTGGTGTCACACGGCAACATGTTGCCGGCGACGTCGCAGCGATGTGGGCGGAGCCATCGCTCACTGGGCTGGGATCAACCCAGCGAGCAATCCGCAGCAATACTGCGGTATAGGCTGGATCGCCGCCAACATCGCTATTGCGGTGTCAGACGGCGCGATCCAGCCTAATCGCTGGTTGCAGATTGACAGGTTTACCTTCATCCTCGTAAACCTGTCAACTTGCGACCAGCGATAAATTGCAGTTGTGTCGCGCTGTCACACAGCATGGCGCACTTGCGATATCGCTAGCGACATCGCTGATGCATCACTTTTCGGCGATGTCACTAGCGACATTGACACGTGTGACAGGGCCATTAGTTGCTATGGGGTTTGTGTGGCTGCTGCTTTACTGACAGTCATGTCCCATTGTGCACCATTTTCCAGAAGTCCTTGTCTTTGGCAGCTTCCCTGAATGCTTCGCAGACATGCATAAGCGGTGTTATACTATGAATGTCCTTTGTTACCTATAGCAACCAATCAGAAGTCGAGCTGTGAATAGTTGCTATAGGCCATCTAATAAATATCCAGGCCAACTGTCAAAACAGTCAATGCAGTATCTATTGGCTCACACAAACAGTAAATAGGCCTTTTTTGGTGACTGACTGTAAAGCACGGGGTTTAAATTTAACTTCAAAGCAGTCTATGATCCCCGAGTCAAATAAGGTGACTGTGCACACACAGCTTTATATATTAGAAGATAGCAGATGGTTGACACAAATTTATAGAAAAAAATAGCGATTTTCAAACTTTTAATGTTTATAAATGTATCCAGATCATCTCACCACACAAAATAAATAACATTTACCTCACGTTTGCTCTACAACAGCACCATTGATCAAAAATATTTTTTTTTATTCTGTGAGAAAATTAGAAGGATTTATTAATTTAACAATTTTTCACGGAAATTTACAAAACTTATTTTTTTTTATTGTCCTATTTAGTTTGAAGTGACTTTGGGGACCGGTATATTGGAAAACCCCAAAAAGTGACATCATTGTAAAAACAGCACCCCTTATCATAATCAAAACAGTTTTTTCAGGAATAAACACAAAGTGGAATGACAGGAAAGAATTTTTTTTATTTTTACCACTAAAAAAATGTTGCTAACATCAGAACTGACCACTATAGCGAACAGACGGCTATTACCCGGCCATGGCAACCATCATGACCAGACAATCACGATCTCAGCATGCCGATGGGGATGAAGGAGGAGTCTCAACTGTCAACCATCTAGATACCATGTCACTAATGGCAACAGCACCTAAGGGGGATATGTGACCATGGTCAGTACCAATACCAATTGAGGGTGATGCAGTATGGAGTCAGCTAGAGTGTACAGCAACAGCTGCTGCAGTATCACCCATCAGAGGATGCTATTCTCCTATATCTCAGGTCAGAAAAGGGTATATCGGTGGTCACTAGGGGGTTAAGTCTCTGAAGCTACTCTATAGGATGGCAGTATCTGATAGAAAAGTTTACAATGGGTGTGGAAAGTATTCAGACCATTTCAAATGTTTCACTCTTTGTTTCATTGCAGCCATTTGGTAAATTCAAAAAAGTTCATTTTTTCCTCATTAATGTTCACTCTGCACCCCATCTAGACTGTAAAAAAAAACAAATGTACAGGTTTGTGCAAATTTATTGAAAAAGAAACACTGAAATATCACATGGTCATAAGTATTCAGACCCTTTGATCAGTATTGAGTAGTAGCGCCTTTTGAGCTAGTACAGCCATGAGTCTTCTTGGGAATGATGTAACAAGTTTTACACACCTGGATTTGGGGATCCTCTACTATTCTTCCTTGCAGATCCTCTCTAGTTCCTTCAGGTTGGGTGGTGAACGTTGGTGGACAGCCATTTTCAGGTCTTTCCAGGGATGCTCAATTGGGTTTAGGTCAGGGATCTGGCTGCGCCAGCCAACAATGGTCACAGAGTTGTTCTGAAGCTACTCCATTGTTATTTTAGCTGTGTGCTTATTGTCTTGTTGGAAGGTGAACCTTCGGCCAAGTCTGAGGTCCAGAGGTTTTCATCCAGGTACTTTGCCGCATCCATGTTTCCTTCAACTGCAACCCTGCAGCTGAAAAATACCCCCATAGTATGATCCTACCACCACCACATTTCACTGATGGGATTGTACTGTGCAGGTGATGAGCAGTGCCTGGTTTTCTCCACACATACTGCTTAGAATTATCATCAAAAAGTTCTATCTTCATCTCATCAGACCAGAGAGTCCTATTTCTCATAGTCTGGGAGTCCTTCTTGTGTTTTCTTGCAAACTCTATGTGGGCTTTCCTATGTCTTGCACTGAGGAGAGGGTTCCATTGGGTTACTCTGCCATAAAGGCCCGGCTGGTGGAGGGCTGCAGTGATAGTTGACTTTGTGGAACTTTCTCCCATCTCCTTACTGCACCTCTGGAGCTCAGCCACAGTGATTTTGGGGTTCTGGTTTACCTCTCTCACCAAGGCTCTTCTCCCACGATTGCCCAGCTTGGCTGAATGGCCAGGTCTAGGAAGACTTCTGGTGGTCCCAAACTTCTTCCATTTAAGGATTATGGAGGCCACTGTGCTCTTAGGAACTTTGAGTACTGCAGAAATTCTTTTGTAACCTTGGCCTTGCCACAATTCTGTCTCTGAGCTCCTGGGGCAGTTCCTTTGACCATGATTCTCATTTGGTCTGACATGCATTGTGAGCTGTGAGGTCTTATATAGACAGGCGTGTGCCTTCTCAAATCAAGTCCTATCAGTTTAATTAAACATAGCTGGACTCCATTGAAGGAGTAGAACCATCTCAAGGAGGATCACAAGGAAATGTACAGCAGGTGACTTAAATGTGAGTGTCTGAGCAAAGGGTCTAAATTCTTATGACCATGTAGATTTTCTTTAATAAATTTGCAAAAATTTCTACATTTCTGTTTTTTTGTCAGTCAAGATGGAGTGCAGAGTGTACATTAATGAGAAAAAAAATGAACTTTTTAGAATATACCAAATGGCTGCAATGAAACAGAGTGAAACATTTAAAGGGGTCTGAATCCTTTCCATAGCCACTGTATATCATTAAACTTTATTACTTGATTTAGACTTATGTAGAAAATCAATTAATGAGGCCTTGAAGCACTTAAACCACATTCACACATTGAGTATTTGGTGAGTTTTATACCTCATTATTTATAGCCAAAACCAGAAGTGGAACAGAGGAAAAGTATAATAAAAACACGTTATCACTCCTGCATTTTTTCCCCAACTCCTGGTTTTGTCCCAAATACTCAACGTGTGCACTTGGTCTTACAGTACTGCTCGTCCTGCAAGAACCCTTCGCTGTGTGTGGATGAGGGAGGCACAATACACACATTTACTACGAGTCTTCGAAAAAAAAAAAAAGTCTTTTACCTACAGTACAAAACTATCTTCTGTGTTCTGCTACCAAACAGGATGATCTTTAATATTACGGAGTCTGAAATGTGGCACAATTAGATCAGATACCTCCCAACTCACATACTGAAAGGCTCAGAATGAAAGATTTTCTAGGTAAACCGTTCACAGTACAAAAAGTAGGAAAGAAGCTGCATCGTAATACAATCAAGTCGTTCAATCAGAGAACATTACAATATGACGAAAAATAAAAACAACGTAAATATGGCAGATGGACACACGGCCTCCTGTGTACGATTCTCTACATTGTGTCATTTCAAGAGAAACAACGTAAATCGAGAAGACAACAGGTGCCAATGTAGCACCTGCTCTGGAAGTGCATTCTGGAATAATATACACATTTTATCAAAATATTTGTATGAAAACAATATATACATATATAAACCGTACACCACATCATACTGGTCACTCATCAGGACAAGGAATGTCACCATAGCAGCAAGAAGCTTTAATTTAATTTGTGGATTATAACACGGTGAGACATCTGGTTGTGTCCTCACATCCAAGCGGCTCGCACGTTGCTTGGCTTTGTGGTCGGAGTAGAGCGGCACTGTTTCCCATTCGACCACTTCGACTGCTGGCACTTGACACCCGGGAGATGCCACCTTAAAGTAAAAAATACAAATATTCTAGTAAAAATAAGTAAGTATTAGTATGTGTATAGAAAGTCAACGTCCTAAAGATAACCTGAACACAATGGGTGTGATGACCCTCGTTCACCAGGCCACAAATCTTACTACAGCAAAGGCTGGAGATTTTACATTGCTCATTGTATGATAAAAATAATCTGGAAATTGGATTCTCCAGGTTAGCAAGATTATGGCAATACCAAAATTATTTATTTTTAATGGAAGCAAAAATGGCGAGATTTGATGATTTTTGCTTACACTTTTTTTTCCCCTCAATTTTTCTACTTTACTTTTTACAACTTTAACCTGTCTGACTGCTTACACACTATAACGCACTATTGTAGCATAATAGTGTAAATCACAGTATCCACAGGCCGAACTGAAGAACCAAGACAACAGTGACTGGGCCCTCAGCAGGACTCGGTCTGCCATGGTAATCCATCAATGCCCTGTGATCACATCACGGGTCCAACAGGAGCCTATGCACACTCTATTCAAAGGCTACAACACCCTCGGATGGCACCAAAATTTGTCACACAATTTCTGCTAATTGTTGCATGTGAGTATGGTTTAGGCTGGCTTCACACTTGCAAATTTTTAATCCGTGTCTATCAGTTTAAAACAGATGGAAGGTCATAACGGATCAGTTACTATGTTCTTCTATGGGCACGGATTGGTCCTAAAGTGGCCATCTGTGTGTCTCCATTTTTTTTTCACGGATCTGGTTTTGTCCGTTTTTTTCATGCACACAGAATCGGAGACTGTTGCGATTTTGGGCTGCCTTAAAAAAGTGGACACAACCGGACAGACAAGGATCAGTATCTGTCCTTATGAAATAACATTGAGTTCTATGGAGTGCGGATCCGTACAGATCCGTGAAAAAAAAACGGATCCATAAAATAGTTCCGTTTTGCTGTACTGAGCATGCCCAAAAGCAGGCTATAGCTCCTCCCACTCCTATCTCTGGTGACTAATGACATCAGTTGACATCCTTTTGCACAGATCAGTGCCTGTCGATGTGGTTCCTTGAAATTCAAGGATCCATACGGACTTGCACATTTGCCAATGTGAAAGCAGCCTTAGCCACAAGACGAGACTCAAGAGGGAAGGAGCGCTACTTTGACCCTTGGAGCACAGTTGGTTAGTTACACTCCTCTAGGTTCATCTACAGGTACAGTGCCAGGTAAAAGTCTGGGCAGCCCTTGGTAAAAATGACTTATTGTGAACAGTTAAGCAAGTTGAAAAAAAAGGAATAGAAATAAATATTATACATATCTATCTATATCCACACACACATTCATCTTTTACATTTTAAAAAGTACAAAAAAAAAGAAAGGTGGGACAATGCAAAAGCTAGGGCACCTGATATGGTTAGTACCTAGTAGCACCCCCTTTTGCAAATATCACAGCTTGTGAACACTTTTTATAGCAGTCTGCAAAATCTTCCTGAAGGTCTTCTGAAGTCAAGTGAGGGTCTCGATTTTCCTCTCTAGCAATCCTATGAGCACCTCTCACTGAAATTGTCTTTCGTCTTCAAGACCTTATCTTGACCTCCACTGTTCCTTTTAACTGATATTACTTAAATTGCATTTAAACTGAGGAAAGGGCAACTTGAAAATGTTTTACTATCTTCGTTTAGTCTTTTACATTGTGGGCCTGTACTATTTTAATTTTCAGAGTGCTAGACAGCTGCTTAGAAGAACCCATGGCTGCTGGATTTTGGCACAAGGTAAGAGGAGACTGCGTTTTTATAAAGGTGTGAAATTTGCATCACCTGGTCTTTCCTTAGGAGGATAGTGAACAAGCCAAAACCCGAAAAGGCCAATTAAGATGGTATTTAAAAAAAAAAAAAATTCACAATTTTTTTATATTTTTTTTAAACTTAACTTTTTTACTTTTTTTTTTTTTTTTACTTAGTCCCTCTAGGGAACATTATTTTTTTTTTTTTTTTAAGCCTGATGATTTGTATAATGCATTGCTTTGCACAGTGTTACACTGGCAGAACATCTCTTAGACCATGCTCCTGGCATGGCTTGACAGGCCACTGTAGCCAGCAAAGCCATAGAAAATAATGTGATCTCAGGTTGCCATGACAATGATCGGGACCCCGTGACCATGTCTCAGGGGTCCCGATCGGGTGGGAGGGGGACCCTCTCCCAGCCTCCTAAATGATGCGATAGCTACTCATCGCGGCATTTAGAAGATTAAACAGCCAGGGGTGGTCCGGGCACCTTCCTTGGCTATGACAGCCAGAGCTCAGCTATCACTTAAGCCAAGCTCCCAGGGCTGATCATGTGGGCACAGCCAGCTACTGTGCCCAGCATGATCACCATGACATACCCATAGGTCGAGAACCCCTACCAGACCATTATATGTTGGTACATTAAAGGTCACGAAGGGGATAACAATATCGCTTGGTGACAAGCTCCTACCTCTTCGGATACAGATTTCAGTTATGTAACACAGCTGGCACTTACCGTGTATGGATTTCCTGAGCCTTACCAGCATGAACACACAGTTACATCATTCTGTGATATTCCACAGAAAATACTTGCCTGATGAAGAAGCATGGCTGAGGCGGCTCACAGAAGCCTTTCCAGGTCTCGGGGATGTTGCTGTTGAGCTCAAGTATCCTGCTTGACGTTGGTAGTCCATTAGCTGCTCAGATCGGGTCATACCAATGGTGGGCTTTACCGATTCTAATCTCTTCAGAAAGGCCTGAGAGACAAAAGTCCCATCAGATATGACAAATATGCATGTGCTACATACACGAGAATAGATCTGGATATTAAAACACAAGTCATCTTACTGTACAACATTCTAGAATGTGGATAAGCAGAAGATAAAAGTCCAAAGCAAGTCGTCATTTAGGAGTGATACACATTCAACAAAAGGTGAAATACAAAGATACTGTTCTTTTACTAAAATAGAAATAGAGACTGGAACAAGAAGGGCAGAGCTCAGATGGAGAGAAAACACTTCTCTGTACCAGAAACGTATGGCAGGAAATGGAACAGAAGTTACATGGAGTTTGATGGTAGACTGTGATCGCACATCACAAGCTGTGGAGACCTTCACTTACTATGGAGGCGATCACCCAACTTCTTATGTGTCCCTCTGGAAAGATGGCACTGTTCCCTACACTGAAGACACATACTGGCCCAGAGAACACTAAAAGGCCTCTCTGCTGGCATAATAGCAATAACATGGGGCCCATAAGGTGTCTTGTCCTGCATTTTGGATTGAGGCGGACGTCCCTAATCTGATGTATTAATGAAGAGCTGTGGAAGATATGATAAAGCCGTGAGCCCAGAATCCATCTAGCTCATGAGGAGCTGTGGCCTCGGACAGCTGGCACACCGGACAGCTGAACGTCCACCTGTTCAAACTTATTTATATGACACACATCCTTCTTAAATGTCACATTCAAAGGCTGCTATTGTCGTCACAGACGTGTGCGTCCTTATACATCATACAGAGAAGATCCTGCGTCAGTATAAGAAATATTAGCCATGGACATGTGACTGGTACAGATAAAAGTCTCAGTGTCCTCTGCCCCTGCCGCCTATGACTATATACCCGTACCCAAAATAATGTACATGGTTTTTACATTGTTCCCCATTAATCTGCAGCATGGGCACAATACAGCCCACAATGGAGACTGGGTACCCAGCAGCGGATTCACGTCACACACCAGAGTCATGGGCTGCGTAAATCAACCCCAACTTATAAATACCAAAATGATTCAACCTTTCGCTTCTCTTATTGACCATCAAAAGACAACTATGCCTTGTATAGCTAAACCAGAATTCTTTCCATTACATAGACCAGCGCGACCCATTATGTAAGGGGCAGCTTATGGGAATAGGTGAAACACTGCTGCCCCCTACTGTTCATACTGTTTATTACAATGTTTCACGCTCTGATTAGTACATTGATTAAGTTCTCTCTTATTTAAGTAACTAGCTGGGTGCCCGATGCACATGCATCGGGATTCTAGCAGAGCGAGTCTCTGACTCGCAATGGCCGCTTCGCGGCCAATGCTTCGCGCTGCTAAGGCGACTCGCCATGCCCGCTGCGCGGGCATAGCGACTCGCCTTAGAACTGCTCGCAATGGCCGCTGCGCGGCCAATGCTTCGGGCGTATCCACATGACCACGCTGACTCGCAGCGTGAGCGGACTCAAAAGGGGCAAAAAACCCATTCGTGATTATATAATAGATAATTGACAGGACAAATGTCAGGTGAATGACCACAGGGGCTCGGTTATCCGGAGATTCCTTTCTGGGATATTAGTGTCATATTCCCAGTCTCACCAGGCAAAGCAGCCACATACTTCCCTGACACTAGGGAGAGTGTGCACTGCTCTCCTTCACTCCTATAGGAGTTAGTGAATCAGCCATCCAGCCTGCTCAGCTTTTATTTAACCCATTCACCATCCAGCCTGCTCAGCTTTTAACCCATTCACCATACAGCCTGCTCAGCTTTTAACCCATTCACCATACAGCCTGCTCAGCTTTTAACCCATTCACCATACAGCCTGCTCAGCTTTTAACCCATTCACCATACAGCCTGCTCAGCTTTTAACCCATTCACCATACAGCCTGCTCAGCTTTTAACCCATTCACCATACAGCCTGCTCAGCTTTTAACCCATTCACCATACAGCCTGCTCAGCTTTTAACCCATTCACCATACAGCCTGCTCAGCTTTTAACCCATTCACCATACAGCCTGCTCAGCTTTTAACCCATTCACCATACAGCCTGCTCAGCTTTTAACCCATTCACCATACAGCCTGCTCAGCTTTTAATCCATTCACCATACAGCTTGCTCAGCTTTTAACCCATTCACCATACAGCTTGCTCAGCTTTTAACCCATTCACCATACAGCCTGCTCAGCTTTTATTTAACCCATTCACCATACAGCCTGCTCAGCTTTTATTTAACCCATTCACCATACAGCCTGCTCAGCTTTTAACCCATTCACCATACAGCCTGCTCAGCTTTTAACCCATTCACCATACAGCCTGCTCAGCTTTTAACCCATTCACCATACAGCCTGCTCAGCTTTTATTTAACCCATTCACCATACAGCCTGCTCAGCTTTTAAGCCATTCACAATACAGCCTGCTCAGCTTTTAACCCATTCACCATACAGCTTGCTCAGCTTTTAACCCATTCACCATACAGCTTGCTCAGCTTTTAACCCATTCACCATACAGCTTGCTCAGCTTTTAACCCATTCACCATACAGCCTGTTCAGCTTTTGATCTAGATCACTAATAGATCCATTGCAACTTCTTTCTCATGGTTTATCAATAGCAGATCAATTCCAGTTCAATATGACATCAATCCAGACAACGTGACTCCAAATAATGGGCATTACTAGAATAAAAAATTAAAAACAAAAATAGAATAAAAATCCCCAAACCATATAGATATAACAGCTACAAAAAAGGAACAAAGCTAATATTTTCATTTAGACCATGTGGATAAGTGGTTCTCAACCTCCAAATCCACCGAGTTTCCAATTGACCCAACCGTCGTGTCATGTTGCCACTTCGTGATTCTAAAGTGACTTTGTCAATACCTCGGACTTTAAAGCCTGTACTATCGCACTGATGGAACCTCTTAAAATGTTTTGGTATACGTTTTAAGGTTTCATCATCCTCGACCTCACGAGCAGATTCAATACCTAAAACATGATCACGTACACAAATTTTTAATTTTCTACTTGTTAGGCCAACATAAATTTTGGCACAAGGACATGTCGCGTAATATATAACAAATCTGGATTCACAGGTCATCTTATGCCTAATCTGAAAGCTTTTTGTACCTAAAGAGTTTGTAAACATTGTACTTTTTTCAATATTGGGACATGCCACGCATTTACCACAAGGCTTTGCAACCTTTCACTGGTGTATAATTATCCAAAAATGTAGTTTTTTTACCTGCGTCATAAAAGCTGTGCACTAGTATGTCTTTCAAATTCCTGCTACGTCTCATGGTCATAAGCGGACGTACAGGAAGTATTTTTTCAAGTGTTGGGTCAGCTCTTAGAATATGCCACGACTTCTCTAAAGTTTGCCTAACTTTATCAAAAGCACAATTATACTTTGTGTTTCAAAGTTGTCCTCTCGTGAACATATTCTGCGTGAGCGTAAGAACTGACCAACCGGTGTAAGAGGGTTCTGTCCAAATTAAATGGGTGGAATCAATTATGTCTGGTTTGCACCATATAATATCAAGTATACTATATTTGGTTGTATAACCTTGTGTGGCTTGAATTTTGTGTATATATTTGCATTGATGCTAGTGCATAGAACAAAAAAAACAAAAAACTGTTAACATCATATACAGGTATACATATACTATATCAAAAATGAAGTCAATGTGTGAATTTTTACTGTGTATTCTGCTAATTCTGTGTTTGGAGAGCCCCTGGTATGCCTAAACAGTGGAAACCCCACCACAAGTTACCCCATTCCGGAAACTAGACACTCCCCCTCGCCCTTTCCCAAGTTCCCCCTCAAGGAATTTATCTAGATGTGCGGGGAACACTTTGAATCCACAGGGGCTTCCCAGAATTTTATAACAAAATAATTAATATATTTTTTTCTTCCACAAAAATGTTTCTTGTGCCCCAAATTTTTAATTTTCACAGAGGCAACAGGAGAAAATGGACCATACAATTTGTTGTGTTATTTTTCCTGACTGCACCAATAACTTACATGCAAAGTACTCCTCAGACATAGCGGAAAGCACAGATGGGAAGGTATTAGAGCAGATTTTGCTGCTATGGTTTGCAGGTGTCATGTCACATAGGTAGAGCCCCTATGGAACCACAAGAGCAAAACCCCCCATAAGTGAAAACATTTTAGAAACTCTACCGCTCAATGAATTCATCTAGGGGTGCTCCAAAATGAATCACACAATTTCTGCTGAACGTGGATATACCCCACATATGATTGCATAGTACCGCTTAGCCAAACGACAAGACCTGGGAGGGATCTACAGGTATAGTCATGATTTTGGCTTTACGGGCGATTTCCTTTTTTTGGGAGGAAGGAGGGAGGGGGCAGCCATGGTGCTTTTCCAGAGCCTTTGAGCTACCAGTAATATGAAAACCGCATATATTAACGTTAACAGATGATGGACCTGAATGGAGACTTGTTTTGTTTGTGAACTGAGTAGAAGCTTATATTGGGAACATTTTACATGACATCTTGAATCACATTTATTACATGTTCTTTTTTTGAAAATTAGTTTTTTATTAAGTTTCCAAACATATTATAACACAAATATAACATTTATAACAATCATTATAGTAGTTTGTATTTTATACATCAGCTAACTACCCCCCCCCCTTTATATCCAATCCTATATATATGTCAGTTTCAATTACCTTAATGCCCGCTAGTCAATTACCACTTTCCCCTCTACTTCGAAGTCATTGCATAGATCAATCTACTAGGTATATCCCGAGTTCAATATATTAGATCTTAGAACATTGTTACTTTCTATCCTCTACTCTCATATCCCCATCAGGAACGTATTTTAAGTTTGCCCAGGCTACCTTGAATATCCTGCATGAGATACCATTCGGAGAGAGTAAATGGTGATACCACTTTCTGTATCTCTTCATCGGATAGAGAAGATTCTATAAAGGATCTCCATTTTTTGAAGAAAACAGGTGCCAATTTATCTCTGTTTCTTTCAGCTTCCCTCCTATCTAAGTTCAATGCCGCCATGAGACCAGTGTGAATCTCCCTCTCCCCGGGTAGCTTCTCCGCTAACCAATGTTGTAGAATTAGCCTTTTTGCCAGCAGGGTAATCGTGTGAAATATGGGCTGTATCTCTCCTCCCCTTGTTCTGTCGCCTGTTTAATGAAATATCCAGCAAAGGGGGTCCAAGTCTACCCATATACCACAAATCGTTTTCACTTTGTGCTGAATCATTTTCCAATATGCCTGTACGTTCGGACACGACCATATGCCATGGACCATATCTGTTTTTTCCGCACCACATTTAGGACACATCATAAATCTCTCAGGATGTTGAGGGCTGGGAGGCAGATTGAAGCCATATATTATTTTATGCATTATTCGAAATTGGCTGTCTCGCCATTGTGCATTAATAATATTCTTACGCACCAACTCCCAACCCATCAAGATTTTATTTTCCAGGTCTTCATCAGGTATGTAATTCCTCCACGATTGAAATAGCTTGGCCGTGCCCGAAGGCGTCAGCTCATCCCGTAGTGTTTTGTAGACAAAAGATATGGTAATATCCTTAATATCAGTATTAACCAGTTTATCCCAGGTATTAATATCTACCTCCCTGTCTACATTCGACAAGTGTTGTAGAACGGAATGGTTTAACTGGCTGTATTGTGGTAGCTGGAAGGCTGACAAGTTGTAGGAATCCAGCACTTCCGGACCTGTCATCCACCTCCGGTCTTGTTTATTAATTAAGTCCCCCATCGTTTTTATTCCTTTACTGGCCCACTCTCTAAATAGTTTATTCTCCCTTCCCCATTTAAAAGCCGGGAATGCCCAGGGAATTAAATGCTTCGATACCCTCCAAGATAACTTGAGCTTTTTTCGTACTGCCTTCCAAGTCATGATAGTATCTTCGCAAACAAGAGACTGTTTAACATGCGATGGGATATCCGCCAGAGGTGTGTGCATTAGAGCAGCTAGATCCCAAGGTTTACAAAACTCTGATTCTAGGTCGTAATCCGAATAACGTCCTGTGTTTTTCACCCAATCTAGAACATGCCTCAATATACAAGCTATGTTATACCCTCGTATGTTGGGTAGTCCCACTCCTCCG
This sequence comes from Allobates femoralis, assembly GCA_033576535.1. NCBI lineage: Eukaryota > Metazoa > Chordata > Amphibia > Anura > Aromobatidae > Allobates > Allobates femoralis. Next base: position 130,130,879 of record JARQOC010000003.1, on the reverse strand, counting down.
GCCTCTTTTGTAAACATTAATGTGCGCATATTGAGTCTAGCTCGTCTTCCTTTCCATATAAATATTGTAAAGGCTTTGTTCAACTTGTTAACATCTATGTGTCGCATCAGCAAGGGGATAGTTTGTAGTGGATATAGTAGGCGAGCAAAACTGACCGTTTTAAGTAGGTGGCATCTACCCAGAAGGGACAGAGGCAGTTTTCCCCATCTTTCTAGCTCCATTTCTATTTTTTCTGTGTTACTACATGTTCTACACTGAGCACTTACATTGGGGGATCTCTTAATGACATGAATCAGATGAAACCCAGTGGGATCCATTCACTGGATTAAAGCAGCAGAGTAAGGCTACACTCAGACACACCATTTTTATTATTTTCTGTTTTGGCTAGTTTCTTAGCTGGAGAGCTGATCAGTTTTCCAAAAACACACCACCCATTCACACTGTGCGTTTTTTTGGGCTGCATCTTTCTTTCCCATTTAGAATGGAGTCTTATGGGAAAAACGGAGGAGAAAAAAACGCCACAGAAACGAACATCCACTTTCATTTGATGGATCCGTCCTCCCGTCAAAAAAACAGATCACTCAGAAGATTCCCAGTCTGAATGGCCAAAAGTGAAAACCCATTGACTTGGCTGGGAATTCATTTGAGTGACCCCTTTTGCGCAGTGCACTGCAAAAAACAGAGAAAAAAAAAACATGGATACAAAAGCACACAGTGTGAATGTAGCCTTATTCTGGACTTCACCTGGCCTCTTTTCAGGGGTGTTTGTCTTTTAAGAAGTGCACAAAACTTGGGTTGACAACGCTTTTATGCATACTTAAAAAGTTGGACAGTGCCAGATCATTGGACAGAGACAGTCCAAAATGACTCCATCTGCCTCATTATAGGGAATCTTCCACTAGACATTCTGTCTGAATCGCGTATTTTAGAGAATCACATGAAGACCCTGTCGGGTATTTTAGAGAATCACATGAAGACCCTGTGTAAGTGCTCAGCGTAGAGCGCAGGATAAATGTAAGCAGAGACTGACTGCAGTTTTTCGGAGAAAGAATGAACAAAATCAACAGCAGGTAAAGAATTGCTTTTATTTTTTTATGCCATTCACCGTGCGGTAAAAGTGATAAGGTAGCTTTATAATTCAGTTCGGTGCTGTTCCAGCAATACCAGATTTATATAGTTTTTTATGTTTGTTTATCATCGCACACTACAAAACGCAAACTAAAAAACGGCATAGGTGTCCTGATAGGGTGGGAGTCGGTGCGCACCTCCTCTCCCAGCATCAGTATTGATCACAGCATTTAGGGACTTAAACAGGCAGGAATAGCGCATGGATCATTGTCATTTCCATTGTCTGGTCCATGTAAGATTGTTCAGCACTGCATCTTCACCACTCTCCTGACACAGACTACTGGCTGCAGTGGTGACATCATGTCCACAGCGCTGCAGCCAATTACTTAGCTCAGTGGCTCGTGTCATCAATATCAGCAGATCTTGTCCTTGGTCACATTCAAATCCAGAATCCCAAGGTTACAAGAATACAAGGCTAACCTCTGCGTCACTGAACTGTAGCACACATTGCCGAAAGTTGTGGTTATCAGACGCGTCACTGCAGACTAGTTCCTGTGCCAACACCTGTCCACCGCTGAAGGCATCTACAAAGGGTAGAGAGGCCTCAGAACTGGACCGTGAAGCAGTGAAAGTGAGTGGCTAATTAATGAGATTTACATAATGTGGACAGCTGTGTAAGCCCCTTACCAAGATGCACTATGGAAAGAAGGCAAGTCATAGGAGGTTGGGTGATCGCACATGGGCAATGTTCTGCAGGAAAACTTTGGATCTCAGGATTCATCTGGAGGTTATTTTGACACATAGCACCTAAGTATTATTGTACAGCACATCAGGTAACAGTGTACCAAAATAAAAATGGCAGAGATGATTGCATAGATCTCTAAAACCTGGCAAGCCGGGTGTAGTTAGCTGGCAATTTCCTGAGTCTACTCAACTCACAAAATGCTAATTTCTTTTAGAGGATTATGCAATCATTCGGAGATGGATTTACAGAGTAGGAACCCCGTCATTACTAGGTCTACGAATGAAAGAGTTAATGTATGCAGTTTTTACAGTGAAACCTGGTGACAGATACTTAACGTCAGTGGTATTCTCTAATGAAAATGGCTGCTGGCAATAGAATAATGGGCAAACTACACTGCAAAAACAGTTGAACAGTTTGAGAAATATGACAAGTTCAAGGTGATAAACTGGCCTTCAAATTCCTAATATATCTACCCCATGGAACAAGTGTGGGATGTGGTGGAAAAACAACTGTGATCCATAAAGGGTACAACTCACAACGTGCATGACTTAGACATTTTCCCAAAGATTATTGTTCTAAAGGCTCAAGTGAGCAAAAATAAAAAATAATAACTCAAATACTCTCCAAACCTTGTGTCCAGCATTGTCTCTCATCGCTCGTGCTCTGTTCTTTGCGGATTGTCTGCATCAATGATGTGATGTTGATAGCGCTGCAGCTCATCACTGAGCTTAGTCAGCAGACCAGATAATGAAGACCAGATCACTAAGCTCAGCGGCTCGCACTATCAACAAGTTGATGCGGACTGATCTCTTGTCCATATTTGCATTATTGCACCACTATGAATGAAGCCATTAGGTAGGTAACAATTTCATGCACTAGAAGCTAATTGTATAAAGCTCTTACCAGGTTTTCCCTTTCGATGCGTTGTTGTTCCTTTTGCCGGTTCAGGGCACTGTGGTAGAGTCGGTTTGAGGTTGTGTTCAGCTTCTTAGGAGTTAAGCTCTTGCCTTTAGATTTGGAGGCATGTCTGGACAGTTCCTTGAGTAGTCTCTGGTTCTCCCGGTCAATCTGTCTCACCTCTTCATTTGTGAATGAGAAGTTCTTCTGGTGTCCAACTGACGGGTGATCACCAGAAAACCTTTCCTGATCATTCTTATCAAGATGCATAAATGCTGCAAAAACAACGAACACAAATATAAAATCAGGCATGATATTAATACAGATCATATTTTTACAACCAGAGGATACCTCTCAAATGACACATGAATGCTAGCTGTATCTACAGACTAACAATCGGACGTAACATAGGGCTACAAACCTTCGAATCACTTCTTGAAGCTGCCATACATCTTCTAAAGACTGGCTGAGCCCCATGGACAAACAGTAAACTGGGACGTCCTCTGTGTTATGCATTTCTAGGAATTCAAGGTGGCAGCGTCCCCAAGCTGTGATTGGTAAATCTGACTACTTATGTTAAAATTTGGACTTGGCAGATTAGTCATAGAGAACTCTGAAATGGCCGAGCACCAACAACTTCAGCAAAAATATTAGATGCCATCCAATCTTCCAAGAAACCAGTTTGTCTAATGATCTGTTGTAAATTAATGGCCCACATTTTATTAGGTAATAAAAACTCCAAAAATGCTGATATAAAACTCAAAAAGCGACTGGTTGCTTAGATATTCTGCGAGCGCTAACAGAAGTAACGGTGTCTATGACAACAAACACAATTTTACAGAAATAATCCCATACGTGACTCACCCCATAAATACCGAGAACACCATGAGCAGATGAGCAAGCATCAAGAATGTCTCCAGAAAGGATTTATACACAATGCAGCCGTAATAGAGGATCTATATACAAATGATAGCATTTCTAAGTGACTCTTAGGCTATGTGCCCACACTGCATTTTTTATCCAATTTTTGTGCTACATTTTTGCCCAAATAAGGATCAGTTTTTCTCAGGCCAGCAAAGTCTAGGAGATTTCTGAAATGCTGTGCAACATTTTTTTCTGATCAGGTCTTGTTGCAAAAACCTGATCAGGAAAAGAAGTAGCATGTCATAAGTGATCTGGTTTTAGAGCAAAAACGCAGCAATATTGGCCCTCCCTAGCGATTCAATGGTGACCTATGGTGATTCCTTCCTTCAGTGCACCGAGAAGAGCTGCCCAAAGTGACTTACAGGACCTGCGCCCCATGTGACTCAGCCCGTGTCACATGGTGCAAGGTCTTGGAAGTACCGTAACCATGTCCTGAATGAAGGAATCACTGAAGCTCACTGTGGGATCACTGGAGAGGGTAATAAAGTGTGTGGGTCTGTGCGTCTGTCTGTGTGTGTCCCCTCATTTGTGCTGCGTTTGTAATGTGCATACACATAATATGTTTGTGCTGCTTCTTTTTTTTTTTTAAACCACATAAGGTTTTCCTGCAGAATTTTCCTTACCGCAAACTTATCCCCTTTTTTTGTGTGGGCCCATAGCCTAAACCTAAAGCATGGCACCATTTTGACCTACTGCATCACTAGGAGGGGTGTCTGACATTCCTAAAGTGGTGTTGCTGCCTGACCTTATCTCATAATTATTTGTTTCTGACATGTATGGCAAATAGGCAGGTTTTTTAGGACTACGTGCTACAAGCTGCTCACTTCACATTTAGTTGCCCCTTATAGGGCATTTGTCACTAGGACCAACCCTCATACTACAGTACAGCAGAGTTAACCTTGTCTCATTACAAACACTTGCAATTCTCCTCTCACACTGCTGTCAGCTCTGCTGTACTGACTGTGAAATGAAGCTGAAGCATTGTAAGCCTATGTGCAAACAGGCATTTGTGCTCAGTTTAGCACATCCGTTTTGGCTAAAGAAAATGCAGCCAAAACTGATCCTCTTTCTTTGCACATCTGTTTGTTTTGCTTCTTTTTTAGTGCTTTACTTTTGCTTTTTCAAAGCATAAACGAAGTACTATTCCGAAGGGGGGCACAGACACACACGCAATTTATTACCGTCCCCAAGGTCCGCACTGTCCAGCGATGTGCTCCTTAGGGGTACCGGCAGAACCTGCAAAAAGTCAAAGTGACCTGGCTATGTGACTCTCAGGCTGAGTCACATGACCAGGTCCTTTTCACTTCACGCAAGTCCTGCCAGTTCTCACAAGGAACACATTGTAGGAGCATGCTGTGGGATCGCTGAGGAGGATACGTAACTGGAGTGCTTGTGGTGTGAAAAGTTAGATACAGTGGTGTGGAAAGTGCACTTAAAAAGGATCACAAATGGACTGTGTGCATACCAATCTGTTTGTGATGTGTTTTTTTTTCTTTCCCTTTTGGTAGAATGGAGAAAGCGCAGCAAAAAAAAAACCAAAGCAATAATTGACGCTCATTATTTTCTGGATGTGCCTTCTGCACCACTAATGCAGCAGTCAAAAGCACTGATGTCCGTTCAGCAATTTGAAAATCATTCACTTTGCTGGCAGATGCAGTGACTGATCAGTTTTTGGCGCAGTTTAATAAAAAAAAAATAAATAAATAAATAAAATGCAGCACCAAAAACGGGTCTCAAATACCCAGTGGGCACATAGCGAAAGGCCGGCTTCACACTACACTTGAGGCAGACAGCCACGGACCGGATCAGCACACAGAACTAGAGGGCTAATTTGCCCTCGGGTCTGGTGTGCAGCCGGCGCAGCTGCCGCCGCTGATTGCTCAGGATCTGTCAGGAGGGGACAGCTCCATGGTGCTGAAGCTCAGTGCCGGCCCCTCCTAACAGTTCAGGACTGCGGCCAGTTCTCCGCGAGCCGCGGTCCCGAACTATCAGCAGCGGCAACTGCGTCCGGCTGCACACCAGACCGGAGGGCAAATTAGCCCTCCAGTTCTGTGTGCTGATCCAGTCTGCAGCTGTCTGCCTCAAGCGGACAGCCACGGATCAGATCCCAGCCATAGTGTGAAGCCAGCCTAAGAGGACAACGGCTGCTGCAAATGTGTTTGTAATGAAACAAGGTTTAACTCTGCTGTACTGCATCAGTTCTGATCTCACTGCAGAGCTGTGTGTGATGAGGGTAGATTGTCAGTCATTACATGTCTCACAGTGGCAACTCCCCAGTCAGTTAAAATAATTTCTGGAGGGAGATTCTCTGGGAGATTGAGTCCAGCCAATAAATCTAAACAGATCATTTACATATTAAGAAAATGTGGATTTCTCTGGAAGACATCGGATCACAGATATCAAGGTATCATTATATGCAGCTTCCAATGACACTCTGCACGCCTAAACAGACTGCTAAGGCTACTTTCCCAGTCATCAGTCTGTGTGTAGAGACGCAGATGGATGCCAGAACAGATACTAACGGATATCAGCGCTGCATTTTTTTTTATAAGGATCTGCATGAATGAAAATCCCCATAGAAAATGATGAAATTATGGCAGGGTATGAGAGAAAGAGAGAGACACAAACACAGACAAACACACACACACACACACACTTTTCCATATTGGGCCGTCCATCTCCTCCCGTTGCCATCTGGATTGCAATGCGCCACTGTTCAAATGTATGTATTGTTTGGGCGCATCAGGATGCATGTGTTTATTTCATGCAGCCTCAGAAGCCCAAAGGTCACAGCATGTTGCATCCCGCGGTCACAATAAAAAAAGGAGGCAGGATGCAAGCGCATGCAAATGGATGCCTACGCATGCACCCTGAGTCCTCATGTTAAACATAGGGACGCAGGGCGGATCTGTAGGCTGGCACACTGGGACGCATGTTGACGCAACGCACCCAAACACCAGTTGTCATGGTAATAAATAGTTAATAATTTATATAAATTATTGAAGTCATTCAGAAATCTTCCAACAGCATGTTTATATAAATTCTTGCACTTTCCTCATTATCTCTTCTTCTTCTTCTTCCTCCCCTCCTCTGGAATTTCTCTGTCTCAGATTCTATATAATGTTTTGATTTAGATGTAGCAGTGCTGAAAGCTCTTGTCAAGATGTTTCCGTACCGAATGTACTAACCAAGGCTAAACTGAATTGCTAACTAACACACGAAATATGATTGAATGTTCTCTTCAGAATAAAATGCAACACCCCTTTAATATCCCTTTAAGGAGCCATATAAAACTGGCTACCCCTCCCTTAATAAAGGTCTTTGTCATTAAGCTCTACTTTGACTTGTTGTCAGCATGATTCTTACCGGTGGCGTGCACACACTTAGACAAAGCATCAATTTGGCGGCAGACACTTAAGAGGACAGCCCACCCGAAAGGTGTGAAGGCCTCCCATGACACAATGTGAAACCGGCCTAAGGAGGGTTGATCCTACTGACAGTTTCCTCTCCAGGGTATATGCACATGTTCTGTATTTCCAGCAGGCAAATCTGCTGCAGGTATTCTACAAATACGGATATAATCGGCAAGATAAACATACCATCAAATACATTAATTTTTGCATGTTTTTGCTGTATTTTTCCCATTCATTTGAATGCATGAAATCCGCAGCAAAAACGCTGAAGAAGTTAACATACTGCAGATCTAAATCTGCTTACTTTTTCTTGCAGATTTACAGCTATGTGTGCATGAGACTTCAGGAATCCCAAACACTTTGCTGGGAGTAGAAAATTATTCCATCTCTTCACCCTCCAAACCCACATAAATAAGCGGCTTTATCAGCGGCACTGAGCATGTATACGATACTATGGAAGAACTAACAAGTCTCTGATCTCAAAACAAAGACATAAATAAAAGCAAGCAAAAAGCCGCTGTAAATTCAACCTAATGTTCAGTTATGGCTGTATCACAATAAAAAGGCAAAAAGCTTTCAGTAAGATTACAATGTGCCAGCAATAAGCCTCCACTAGTAATGTAGAAACACTGTGTTCAGTGTGGCATGATGAATCTTATTGACATGCCAGAAGCACATTTAAGTGCTCCATTAAGGTGCCAGTAAATAAATGATCCTAATAATGTGATTGCATAGAAGATAAGAGTCCTAGACAATTCTGCGGCATGTAAATGACCTGTTATGGCTAGCTACTCTACAATACAGTGTCATAAAAAGGACGAGGCAAAAGGTCTGGTAACTAATGTCAATAGGAGATTCAGAAAATTGCTCTTAATTTATAAAGACACATCACGAGGTTTCAAAAACAATGGCTTCTTGGAATAGTTATAAATTCCCCTACTGGTCACACAGTTCATTAATGACAGAACAATACACCTTTCCTTATAAATCTTACACTATGGCAAGATCAAGTTTCAATGTTTAAAGAGGACCCGTCACCTCCTTGGTGCATGGCAAACTAAATTCCTGCTGCATTCAGGGAAGGGGGTCCACCATGGCTCTAGTTCCCCTGTACCAGGAGAAATAGACTTTAGAAAGCTTACATATAGTGAGTCCGGAGGGCATTCCTGCTTATGGAGTCATCACTGGCACGAGGCTTCTCCCCGCCTCCGGCCGCTCTGTGCCACCTCCTGCTGCTCTGTTCCTCCTCCTGTCTGTGTGTAGCCCCCTGCTCGCATGCGCTGGGGTGTAAGTGTCTGATCTCATACAGGTGCACAGCGAGGCCAGGACGGCAGCCGCTGGCTCCAGCTCCTGACAAGTCTTTGCTGTGTGCCTGTGTGACATCAGACACTTACACGCTGGGTCAGGCGAGGAGGGGGATGCACGCACACAGGAGGAGAAACAGAGCAGCAGGAGGTGGCACAGAGCGGCCGGAGGCGGGGAGAAGCCCCGTGCCAGCGATGACTTCATAAGCAGGAATGCCCTCCGGACTCACTATATGTAAGCTTTCTAAAGTCTATATCTCAGGGTATGGGGGGGCTAGAAACATAAGGAACCCCCTCCTCGAATGCAGCAGGCATGTGGTGCATTTGGTTTGCCATGCACCGGGTTCCAAAGAGATTCAAACTGTCCTGCAGGCTCAGGGTGCGCCAGTGTAAGCGCGAAGTATCTGTCAACATGTTCATGAAACGCAACGCTATGGAGGAGACCCAGGAGGACCCACTGCTGACACAGTGACATAAAAAAAAGCTGGATTGCAGTTTGTCAACATGTACATGAGTATGACAAATTCCTTCAGGGAAACTGTCTTGTGGACAGATGAGACCAAGATAGAGCTTTTTGGAAAAGCATCACTCTAGTGTTTACCAGAAACGGAATGAGGCCTAAAAAGAAAAGAACACAGTACCTACAGTCAAATATGGTGGAGGATCAAAGATGTTTTGGACTTGTTTTGCTGCCTCTAGCTGTGTGCAAGGCATCATGAAATCTGAAGATTAACAAAGGATTTTGGGATGAAATGTAGTGCCCAGTTTCAGAAAGCTGGGTTTGCATCCTAGGTCATGGCAATGCCCCCAAACATACTTCAAGAAACCCCAGAAATGGATGGAAATAAGCACTGGAGAGATCGGATATGGCAGCAATGAATCTGGATCTAAATCTCATTGACCACCTATGGAGAGATCTGAAAATTACTGTATGGAGAAGGCACCTTCATAAATAAAAGACCTGGAGTCGTTTGCAAAAGAAGAGGCGTCCAAAATTCCACTTAAAAGGTGTAAGAAGCTTGTTGATAGTTGTGTAGATCTGACTGTTTGACATCTCTGCAGCAATCCTTACGAGGTTGTGTGGTTGTCAGGATCACCGGAACGTCGCTAAGTGTGACGGGACCCTTAGACGACGTGATTGATTGCAGTAATTTATTCAACAAGATGTGCAACCAAACATTAATTTGAGGGTGAGAATTTAATCCTGCCCATTTTTGGGGTTGTGTGTGAAATTATGTTCAACTTGCCTTTTTCTTCTATGTGTTTTTCCAATACTCAGAAAGGAGATAAACAAAATAACAAATATATTTAACAAAATATAAGGAATTGCAATAATTTTTTTGGGAGAAATACTTCATTTTACGAAATGCTGCCTCTTTTTCAAGAAGTACCAGATCATTTTGTCTCCAAGGTGTTGCAGCGTTGGAAGAAAGAATAGATAGAAGCCGTTTAGCAGAATTTCAGCGTGGGAGTCATGTCACCAGCCCACCATGAAGCACAGGAGCGGAGATTACTAGGTATACCCAGCAGTGAGGAGGAGGGGGATAGAAGCCACATTCTCTGAAAACCTGCAATTTCCAGGGGGATAGGAGTAGAGCATCTCTCCTACACGACCTACTTCTACAAAGTCATTCTAGCCGGAATTGAAGAGTAAATGATATGACTTCATATAGTGGGGCTGATACATGTACTGTATACAGCGCAGCAGAGAGCCGGAAAGCAGCGCACACGCTACATGGACTGACTGTGGCTCTGTAAGAGACAATTCTAGGAAACATATTCCTGGAGCGGTTACTATGGAGCTAAAACTGGGGTGGCGGATTTATAGGCAGCTTTTATTTCTTGCCTTTCCTGTTTATATCACAGATTTCTCAGCACACTGAATTAATACAAAAGACTATAATGAAAGGAACACATTTGTACAAGGCTTATGTTTGCATTTTCACAATATCTGGTGGTGGGGAAAAATGTGGCTCCAGTGACATCACATCAATCATAATTCTCCACCATTTTCCAATATTACTTTTCATGGCATATCAGAATTTTAACTAGATTTTACATCATGCATCATAAAGAAAGAAAATGAAGAATAAATGTACCATGAATACTTTACCCATCTGAAGTGTAATAACCCAGGTGTAAGCAGGGCTGTGGAGTTGGAATAAAATGCACCCGAACACCAAACAAAATGTGAAATAGCATACTGGCTAATGAATGCAATGGCAAGGCTATGTGTAGAGCTAATTCAAGTGTGAATGGGGCATAAAGGCATAGCAAAAAACTGCATCAAGGTACAGAGAAAAGAAGTTTGTCCTTCAGGATCTCATTAAAGTGTCACAGACACCTTCGCCACGTATTGGCGAGATGTATAAATAGAAGACAGTTGGCCCAGCCCCATCCATTGGGTTTGGACCACTTCACTGCAATATACATGACAGATGAATCTGAGGGGGATCTATCTGTAAAGGAGTCTACAGACTCTGGTCACTGTTTGCGAGTAATAAATGTGAGGTGTTGCATCATCATCTGGGGTGGAGAAGGTAATGATCATTCATTGGAGACATGTTTGCTGAAGAAACATATAAGGTTGTTAGGAGATGCCATCAATACAAGATCGATGGGGGCTGCCTCCCAGCCCCCTCACCTATCTGCGGACTATAGGGGCTGGTGCTGTCTGGTGTATATTATATGACAGTAATATCAATGTAACAGGAAATCCCCTAATACAGAGTACTCCGGTTCTTAGGTCATTACTGGTCATGTAGGAAGGTTTTCACCTTTAACCTGCACAGAATTAGCTGCAGAAAGTAGATTACATCACTAATCTGTTCCTAGCGTGTGTGAAGTATAATGATCCAATGACCCCGGAGCGGACCCAGATAGAAGACGCCCCTCTGCAAGAACAATGTATGGGCCCTTTGCAGTCCAATAGTACAACGCACAATTTCTCTGGCTTTGGTGGTGGAGGTGGCCCCTTAACGTCTTGGGCCCCTGTGCGGCTGCAGCAGTGTTATATCTGCCCCTGCAATGACCATACTGTATATACAGAGTGATAGATGGGTTACAATCGTCCTCACAGTCAAAAACATGCACTGGATCCATTTCAATGAATCATGCTGCATATATACAAGAATGAAAGCTTTCCTGGATTTAAAGCTACTACGTACTATGTCTTGTAGAAGACCGAGTTGCATAAAAAAGTGACTATTCACATACTACTAGAATGCTAAAAAAAAAACAAAAAAAAAAAAACACAAACATATTTGGTCCAGGCAGCCCAAGTAAAGACTACAATGGTGTACATTTATCAAAGGCAATGCAGCAGAATAATAAAGCAGCGCATAAGATATATATAAAAGTTGTACAGTTTACAAAAAACAATGTCACCCCCATCAGCCAGCACCAGATACAATAATAGAAGGAGCAGTTATTCCCCCTCTTCAGGTCCAGCGCTACCTTTCTGACATTGCTCCTGCGACTGTCTACAGGCTGCAGGGGTAACATCACTGTACATCACCGCTGCAACCAATCACTGAGCTCAGCGGCATGTGGCGTCTACATTAGTAGAGATCTTTTTATTATTTTATTCCCTGGAACAAAACCGAAAAAGCAGGGCCAAATTTACATATTGCTATGCCCTAGGCAAAAAAAACATAATGCTGCGCCCCCTCCTCCCGGCGCTGGGGTCACTGACTGATACAGACACTGCCTCCTTACTACGTCCTCTGTCACAGTTAGAAGCTACAGAGGTGCTGGAGATAGAAGCAGAGAGCCTGGAAACAGAAGTATAAGGGGCGCCACACACTGCTTACAATGAAGCAAAAACAGTATTTATTTGGTGTATAAGACAAACAACTGAAAACAAGGAAACATAAAATCAATTAAAAACAAGAGTCACAAAATAACAAGGAGCTGTGAGTCCACAAACACATTGTGTAAGGACATGAATATGCCTCAAGGAGGGCACATCATGCATTATCACAATCATGCAATTACAGTAGTATGTGATGGTACAAGAGGTAAGGGCCACTTTACACACACCAACTTATCTGTCCAACTTCAGACCAACTTACTGGTTGCAGTGAAATCATGCACACATTGTTCCATTTTGTGACTGTGTACAAATGTAACAATGTGTCCATGATTTCACTGCAACCAGCAAGTTGGTCAGACGTTGGACAGATAAGTTGGTGTGTGTAAAGTGGCCTTCAGGTCTGCAAGTTACAACAATGGTAGGAGAAACCTAGGCAAGACAATAAAGGATAACCCAGTAAATGGTTCATAATCAAAGCAATGGACACCTAAATGGGTTTGATAAACAACCAAGTGAGGAAACCATGGATAATTACCTATCTTCACTTAACCTTATGTACCAAAAATGTATTTGTATCTACAGTATATAAAAGTCCAAGGGCCACAAGTACAGCCACCTCAATGTCACCAATGTATAATCAATGATACCTATCAGTACAACCAGGGTGAAGGGTAACCCCATAGTGTGTGAAACACACAGCGCAACCCAACACATGTCGCCCGAAAGGCTTCGTGAGGAGCTGAGGCCTTGTATAGTTGTCCCATTTTATATTGTCATGAAATGATTTATCTTATCAGCACTTCCGGTCCCCTGGCTCCCCCACCGCTGTCATGTCCGGGACGTCATTTCCGGACGAGCGCGGTAGGAGGAGCGACAAGGTGTTTTTGCTTATCAGTTTTTGTATCCTAAACCAGGAGTGGAACAATCAGAGGAAAAGTATATTAGAAACACATCACCACTTCTGGATTTATCACCCACTGCTGGTTTTGGCTACAAAAACTGATGAGCAAAAACAGACCAAAAACGCACAGTGTGAATGGAGCCTTAATGCGCACACGGGCATTATAGTTACTGTGGCATAACCATAGTATGTGATGGTATGATGCCAGTATTAAATATAAAACAAGGTCAATTTAAGACCGGAAGTATGTAGAATATGCCAAAACAAAGGAGAGATGCTGAGAATAAGTGGACTTTTGTCTGGAGCTGTGTGTAGAGAAAGAAGGGGACCCAAATGTTTGGAATATAAGGGATGTGGTGGGGATGGCATGAAGGCAAGGTTGCCTATTGTAACACAACCAAAAAGAGGTTTTAAAACGTAGTGCACACACACAATTGTGAAGCCCCAAGGTGACAGCCAGAGCGGGTTTATCACCAGCAGACATGGTTAGCGGAGATCACAACTATTAACACCACCTCTGAAGGAGTCAGAGTAGTTGGAACTTAGCATGGGTCCTGGCAGTGATATTGTGGACCAGGATGTTTATTAACTAAATGACAGAATTATGTCCAGGACGTATGATCAATATATGAGCGTAACTAAACATGTATAAAAAAAAAAACAAACAAAAAAAAACAAAAACACAGGAACCCCAATTGAGGAGTTTAGTCTCCAACGGTGCTGCCATGAAAAAACAAAAGTGAGCTAGTACTATGAGAACCCCATCAACAAAGAAACAATTAAGATGGGACGAATGTCAGGTCGCCCCCAGGACTGGCTAATAAGGGCCACAAATGCGAATACGGTCAATTTGGAACAAAGTCACAAGTGTGTAACTGCGCAAGGTGAATGGGTATTATAATTTACCAGTCAGAGAGCCGGCGCTGCACTCACATCTCACATACTGTCAATCACCCAGGATCCAGGACATCTTCAGAAGAGGGTAGCAATTCAAGACACTACTGAACCTGAAGCGCTGCCTCCCTTAATCAAGACAGACACACATTGCCAGTTTTACCCACAGCTTAATCTTGGGGTGTCATTGGGTACAATCGGTGATAAGTTTACACAGATACTTGTCTAAAGTAGATAACCGCTTTAAAAAAGACATTATGCAATGACCTTTGCTCAAAATTATTTTAAAAAAAAACCTTGTTCAACATGTGTAAGGCCAAATTCTGTCCAGACTATGCCACTATGTTTGGTGCTAATAAATTTGCAAGTCTGGATGAAATTATAAGTAAGAGACACCATTTATGGATGGACAAGCTTTAGCCATTTTGCATGGTGTACACATAGACCTGAGTTTTTTTTCTTATGCTGCTTTTAATAAATATGCACTGGACTAATGAATAGTGCAGGCGGTGCGTCCATTCCTTAAAGGATGACATCGCACAAAAAGACATCACTGTACCACTTCAGATTAATGCCACCAACCACAGATGGGCTTTCACTAGTAGATACAAACTAGCTGATTTTCCATGTAAGACCCACAAGACAATCACATGCTATAAAAAAGGAAATGGACTCAACAGTGCCCAAGCGATGGTTTATCACTCATTATCAGGGCAGGGATGTGTGCCCCTGGTACCCACCTCTTATGTTGTTCCATTATGTAACGGGCTCTTTATACATATGTTGCCTGTACAGACTACATGCTTGGCATGCTATTGGAAAGGCACTGTCACCATCCAAATTGTTCTGAAGGACTAATAAATTCTAATAATTTTCCCTACCATGTAATGTCAGCGAGTGAGCTCTTTTCCATCACACATGTACGGATGCCCGGAGATTTCTCTGTATAGGTGCCTGTCCAGGTAAGGTAGGAAGGGTAACAGTGCGGCCAAAAATGCAAACAATTTCTGCCTAAAACATGCGTTGACAAGTGCATGACCCAAATGTAATAGGTTCAATATAAAGTATTTAACATAATCTTGTTTACAATAATTGCTGATCCGGACCTCTACTGGTATCAGTGCTGTTATTGGGAAGTGAAAGCAACATGGAGTAACAATAACTCAGACACAAAGCCATAGACTAATAAATAGGACATCCTAGTGGCAATTCACGAGGTCCCTAAAGAGAGAGCAATAATGATAAAAGGTGGGGAGAGTGAGGTAAAGAGGGAGATATTAGAGAACCATGATAAAGCCTGTAGGAGAGACCTTACCTTTCAGAAGCTTATTCAGGTCCACGGCATCTTGTAAAGCCTTTGAGGTGGATTTGCCATCAAACTCGGTATCTGAACAAAAAAAAAATAAAAAATAGTGACTAATATATAACAAGCTGTTTGTTACTCCCCAAATGTACATCATCTCCATTTAGTGGAAACATTCCTTGCACTCAGAGGTGACAATAAATATATAATGTATACACTGTGTGCAGAACTATTAAGCAAATGAGTATTTTGATCACATGATACTTTGTATACATTTTGTCCTACTCCAAGCTGTATAGGCTTGAGAGCCAACTACCAATTAAGTAAACCAGGTGATGTGCATCTCTGTAATGAGGAGGGGTGTGGTGTAATGACATCAACACCCTATATAAGGTGTGCTTAACTATTAGGAAGCTTCCTTTCCTTAGGCAAAATGGGTCAGAAGAGAGATTTGACGGGCTCTGAAAGGTCCAAAATTGTGAGATGTCTTGCAGAGGGATGCAGCAGTCTTCAAATTGCCAAACTTTTAAAGTGTGATCACCGAACAACCAAGTGTTTCATGGCAAATAGCCAACAGGGTCGCAAGAAGCGTGTTGGGCAAAAAAGGTGCAAAATAACTGCCCATGAATTGAGGAAAATCAAGGGTGAAGGTGCCAAGATGCCATTTGCCACCAGTTTTGACATATTTCAGAGCTGCAATGTTACTGGAGTATCAAAAAGCACAAGGTGTGCCATACTCCGGGACATGGCCAAGGTAAGAAAGGCTGAAAACTGACCGCCTTTGAACAAGAAAGATAAGATATTTCTTAGCCCAGTCTTGACGTTTTATGTTAAGACTGATTTTTCAAAGGTTTTATGGACTGATGAAATGAGAGTGACTCTTGATGGGCCAGAGGCTGGATCAGTAAAGGGCAGAGAGCTCCACTCCATCTTAGACACCAGCAAGGTGGAGGTGGGGTACTGGTATGGGCTGGTATCATCAATGATGAACTTGTGGGACCTTTTCGGGTTGAGAATGGAGTGTAGCTCAACTCCCAGACCTACTGCCAGTTTCTGGAAGACAACTTCTTCAAGCAGTGATACAGGAAGAAGTCGGTATTGTTCAAGAAAAACATGATTTTCATGCAGGACAATGCTCCATCACATGCATCTAACTACACCACAGCGTGGCTGGCCAGTAAAGGTCTAAAAGAAGACAAAATAATGACCTGGCCCCCTTGTTCACCTGATCTTAACCCCATAGAGAACCTGTGGTCCCTCCTAAAATGTGAGATCTACAGGGAGGGAAAACAGTACACCTCTGGGAACAGTGTCTGGGAGGCTGTGGTGGCTGCTGCACGCAATGATGATCGTAAACAGATCAAGCAACTGACAGAATCTAAGGATAGAAGGCTGTTGAGTGTCATCATAAAGAAAGGTGGCTATATTGGTCACTAATTTTATTGGGTTTTGTTTTTGCATGTTAGAAATGTTTTTTCCTAAATTTTGTGCAGTTATATCAGTTTACCTGGTGAAAATAAACAAGTGAGATGGGAATATATTTGGTTTTTATTAAGTTGCCTAATAATTCTGCACAGTAATAGTTACCTGCACAAACAGATATCCTACTAAGATAGCCAAATCTAATAAAAAATAATAACATGAGAGGAAAAGTAACAGACAGTTAGTACAGATCTCCCATTACCGTTGGATTCCTGTCTGACGTTCTCTTGTCGCTTTACTTTAGCTTTCAGGGCTTCGCTAGTGGCTGCAATGTCAAATGACTGTATAGGGCTGATGTCAGGGGTGGAGAGCGGGGTCACATCGGTGACAGTGTCCTCAGACTCATCAGCATAGTCCCTGAGGTCTCTCACACTCTGTCTGTGTGGCCTGCGCTCAGGAGAACGCACAGAAGAACGAGGCCTGTCTTTTGAGGACTGGTGAGATCTCGAGGTGTGATCATCTGACGTGGTGTCTGAAAACTCTGTGTCAGAGCTGGAGATGGAGGAAGGGAAGTCTCTGCTGTATTTTCCTGTGCTCTTCTTCCCAAGGTTTGTCTGCTTTGTAGGTTTTGGTCTGGAGCTGCGACTCTCCTCCTCACTACTGTCATCTTCATCTGGGTAGTAGTTATCTTCGTAGTCTCGCTTTATCTGGGGGATTCCTGTTGGAATAGTAGCTTCAATTCTTAAACTCTGTGCAGAGCTCCGACCAGATTTTACAGCACTGCTGGGTCTTGGGGCGTTAAAGGACGACAGCGGTTCTAGGGACTTCAGCTTGGTTTCCTTTGAGAGCTCCTCTGTGTCTTTGCTCGTTGGCCCTTGCTGCGTTTCTTCTACTCTTTCACTATCCTCAGACTCAGAATCATGTTTCCTCTGCTTGTGCTCATAAGTCCTGGAACTCAATGGTCTGACACCTGCGCGCTTCCCTTCTTCATCATCACAGTCAAAAAAGGAGTGATCCACTTCACCATCATCAGAAAGATTTCCGTACCGATCCATGACGATGTGTAGGCTTTCTCCTGCAAATAAAAAATAAAATTAACAAGTATCACAACCCTGATTCAGTGAAGATTTTCTTTTGTAATGTGGCTTCTGAAGACAAAACTACAGACAAGGAAGACGGTATATCCTGGACAGAGTGGATCATCCTGCAGAGCACAGACTCAGATGACTTACACAGGCCGTGATTCTGAACCAGCCGCTGGTCTTCTGGCCTGAACACCGCGGCTGAATCTGGATCAAGAAAATCACGGTACATACGTCTGACGGTCTATATATTCCAGAGAACCTGGCAACATACTCAATGTAGGTATTACATGCACCATTCAGGCTCTATCAAAATGAATGTGAAGCACCATATGGTTCTGTGAGTTCAGTTTAATAGACCTGCAGTTAATTAAATGCTCCATGCTCATCATCCTCCATCCTGTCCACAAGATAGTTTTTATTTAGAAAAACTGTCTTATGGTGATCTTAAAATTAGGCTGCTTTCACAGCAGCGGTAATTGCTGATCGCGGCAGTTGCGATTGAAAAAAAAACGATTGCCGTATTTGTCACAACCGCAGCTGCCGAAACCGCACACTTACCGCAAGCCCCAAAGACATTGTATGGGGCTTGCCGCAAGTTTGACCGAATCGCGGCCGTTATTCGGTAATCGCGGCAGTTGCGGTTTTTGATGTCAGGAGCCTGTCGCTTGCACCGCTGAACAAGGAAATGTGCCTGCATGTACCTGGCACGTGCAGCCGTAGTTATTGACCACCAATCAAAAAAATGGAGGCGGCCTCAGTAACGTCACGAGCCAAGTACACTCAGGCGCAGTTCCTCATGTGCCTGCCATCTTTGTACACCACAGAGTGGGGTGAGCGCACATAGGGGCATGAGAAGGGCAAGCGCACAGGGGAGGTAGCTCAAAGGAGAACGCACGGGGGGGGGAAAGACAGCAAAGGGGGAGAGGGAGAGAGGACAGAGGGAGGAATGCACTGTGGGGAGATAGCCACTGTGTCCAGGGCCTCAAAGCCACCCCCACCCTTTTGATGCAATAGCATCAGACTCCCATCTAGTTATTCCATGAATTGGATGTGTATATACTATGCGCTCATTGAGAGAGCGCCCAATCATCGGCCTAATAGCGAAGGCTGCCATCACCTCATCAGTCACTTGTGTATTATTGTGATGAGGATTGGAGGCAGCGGTGAGAGATCTGGGGGATCTTCAGTCTCCTCACACGGATCTTTTAGATTTTTCTTCCATCTAAGGCCAGGATCGTGGTCTGGGAGGACTGACATTGGCCAAGAACATGACAACACACCATAGAGAGTAATTCCCTTCGCAGCTCTGGGGTGTATGTGTGCCAGGGCTGAGCACTGCCAGTATTCACACATAGCCCTGGTGCAGGGATGTGTGGGTGACACCAGGACACGGATTAGCACAGTGGGATCATACACCCCGATCAGCCATACACAGATTAGTACAGTGGGATCATACACCCCGATCAGCCATACACGGATTAGCAGAGTGGGATCATCTACATACACCCCCGATCAGGCATGCTCCTGTGTCACCTCCCGCCCTGACTACAGCGGACACATACATGGCCGCCGGCGGACAGCTGTCACTCAGCGCTGGGAGATGAGGACGCATCAGGTCTCCATGGAGACGGGTGTAGGGGGCGGAGCTCCGGGCTGTACCGCTCCGGGCACGTCTATATGTGGCGGAGAGCCGGAGGATAACGCGTCCTGTCACACAGCTCGGGGCCCGGGAGGTGACGGCTCACTGCCCCTCCGTTACTTGCTCACACCCCGCCGTTACCTGCTCTCTGCTCCGCTCTCCACAGACGTTGCACTCTCCTCCAGGGCGCGCTCTCTCTGCTGTTGTCTCCAGCTCTCACAACATAGCTATTAGTGATGTGTCGTTCGCGAACGATCCGACACATTGAGCCGGCTCTTTCATGTGACTGATAAGAGCCGACTCTTCACAGTGAACGAGCCAGAGAGCCGTGTTACCCTCTGCTGGCAGCTTTATTAAGCCTGACTGTGACTGGGAGGAGCAGCCAGGAGATAAGTGAGCTAACACTGGAAGTGTAATCAAAGTTTCCAACACATGGTGTGAAGCCCCTTCTCCCAATTAAAGCTATACACACACATTGTTTTGTTCCTTAGGGCAGTAGGCACAAGACCAGCAGCATGTTTATGGGTTAAGTTTCCCTGACCTTATCTGGCATATGCGATGTGTAGGAGGACTCAGCTTGTTTATTATCATTGATCATCTTCTCAGTCTTAAGTCAGGAGGACACTGCAGGGGGAGAATAGAGCTGTTGTTGGGTAAGGAATAGGATTTTAGGCAAAATGTGGAGAGATATAGGTGCAGCTTCAATAATTGTATATACAGACAGTGTAATAGGAAGTCAGCACATAGTGCCCAGTGGAGTTGGCCTACTGACATCCAGGACTGGAGTTTAACCCCTTAAGTTTTTTTTTCTGGTATAAAAAAAAGAGAAAATCTTTAACAAAATGTTCTGTCTCCATCTCTTCAATGTTTAGTGGAAGGCGCTGTGTGTGTGTGTATATATCATGTGTGTGTGTATATATCATATGTGTGTGTATATATATAGTGTGTGTGTATATATCATATGTGTGTGTGTATATATATATATAGTGTGTGTGTATATATCATATGTGTGTGTATATCATGTGTGTGTGTGTATATATCATGTGTGTGTATATATCATATGTGTGTGTATTTATCATATGTGTGTGTGTATATATCGTGTGTGTGTATATATATATAGTGTGTGTATATATATATAGTGTGTGTATATATCATGTGTGTGTGTATATATCATGTGTGTGTATATATCATATGTGTGTGTATTTATCATATGTGTGTGTGTATATATATAGTGTGTGTGTATATATCATGTGTGTGTGTGTGTATATCATATGTGTGTGTGTATATCATGTGTGTGTGTATATCATGTGTGTGTGTATATATCATATGTGTGTGTATTTATCATATGTGTGTGTGTGTGTGTGTGTATATATATCGTGTGTGTGTATATATCATATGTGTGTGTATTTATCATATGTGTGTGTGTATATATATAGTGTGTGTGTATATATCATGTGTGTGTGTATATATCATTTTGTGTGTGTGTATATATCATATGTGTGTGTGTGTATATCATGTGTGTGTGTATATATCATATGTGTGTGTATTTATCATATGTGTGTGTGTGTGTATATATATCGTGTGTGTGTATATATCATATGTGTGTGTATTTATCATATGTGTGTGTATATATATCGTGTGTGTGTATATATCGTGTGTGTGTGTATATATCATATGTGTGTGTGTGTATATCATGTGTGTGTGTGTATATATCATATGTGTGTGTGTGTATATCATGTGTGTGTGTGTATATCATGTGTGTGTGTATATATCATATGTGTGTGTATTTATCATATGTGTGTGTGTGTGTGTGTATATATATCGTGTGTGTGTATATATCATATGTGTGTGTATTTATCATATGTGTGTGTATATATATCGTGTGTGTGTATATATCGTGTGTGTATATATCATATGTGTGTGTGTGTATATCATGTGTGTGTGTGTATATATCATGTGTGTGTATATATCATATGTGTGTGTATTTATCATATGTGTGTGTGTATATATATAGTGTGTGTGTATATATCATGTGTGTGTGTATATATCATGTGTGTGTGTATATATCATATGTGTGTGTGTATATCATGTGTGTGTGTATATATCATATGTGTGTGTATTTATCATATGTGTGTGTGTGTTATATATATATCGTGTGTGTGTATATATCATATGTGTGTGTATTTATCATATGTGTGTGTATATATATCGTGTGTGTGTATATATCGTGTGTGTGTGTATATATCATATGTGTGTGTGTGTATATCATGTGTGTGTGTGTATATATCATATGTGTGTGTGTGTATATCATGTGTGTGTGTGTATATCATGTGTGTGTGTATATATCATGTGTGTGTATATATCATATGTGTGTGTATTTATCATATGTGTGTGTGTATATATCATGTGTGTGTGTATATATCATGTGTGTGTGTGTATATATCATGTGTGTATATATCATGTGTGTGTATATATATGTGTGTGTATTTATCATATGTGTGTGTGTATATATATAGTGTGTGTGTGTATATATCATGTGTGTGTGTGTGTATATATCATGTGTGTGTGTGTATATATCATGTGTGTGTGTGTATATATCATGTGTGTGTATATATCATGTGTGTGTATATATATGTGTGTGTATTTATCATATGTGTGTGTGTATATATATAGTGTGTGTGTGTATATATCATGTGTGTGTGTATATATCATGTGTGTGTATATATCATATGTGTGTGTATTTATCATGTGTGTGTGTATATATATAGTGTGTGTGTATATATCATGTGTGTGTGTATATATCATGTGTGTGTATATATCATATGTGTGTGTGTATATATCATGTGTGTGTGTGTATATCATATGTGTGTGTGTGTATATCATGTGTGTGTGTATATATCATATGTGTGTGTATTTATCATATGTGTGGTGTGTGTTATATCATGTGTGTGTATATATCATATGTGTGTGTATTTATCATATGTGTGTGTATATATATCGTGTGTGTGTATATATCGTGTGTGTATATATCATATGTGTGTGTGTGTATATCATGTGTGTGTGTGTATATATTATATGTGTGTGTGTGTATATCATGTGTGTGTGTGTGTATATCATGTGTGTGTGTATATATCATATGTGTGTGTATTTATCATATGTGTGTGTGTGTGTATATATATCGTGTGTGTGTATATATCATGTGTGTGTGTATATCATATGTGTGTGTATATATCATGTGTGTGTGTATTTATATGTGTGTATATATCATGTGTGTGTATATATATCGTGTGTGTGTATATATCATGTGTGTGTATATATATCGTGTGTGTGTGTACAGTATGTGTGTACAATGTGTGTAGTATGTACAGTGTATGTTGCACATACAGTGACATAGCACAGTAATTGCAACCTTTATATTTAAGAATTAGGACTGACACATATCAGAGCATTTGCTAATAAGGACATGTACAAAAAACACCACATACTAGAAAGCAATAAAAGTTGAGAATACAAATGAGGAGCGAGGGGCCTGTTCAGAAGAGCTGACAATCTGAGGAAACAATAATGCTAATAAACAGTCTTTACTGCTTCACTAGATACATACAGAGGTGTAGAATAAGGTTCTCACTGTACAGGGGAGGTTCTGTATTCATCACAGGTTGTAGCAGAGGATTATTGTAAAAAAGAGCCGTTTTTTGAGCCGAAAGAGCCGGCTCATCAAAAAGAGCCGGACTGCCCATCACTACTGCTGAGGGCTCCGGTCACTGGCGTTCCTCAGCCCCGCCTGCTCCCTCCTCCTGCCCGGTACTGAAACACCCGGGACTACCGCCCAGACACTCGGGCACACGAGGGACAAACAGACAGATAATTGATATAGATAGACCTCCCAGCTTTCCCGGTCTGATAACTTTATCCCCAGGGTAGTGGATACATTTTAAATAAATGTAAAAAAATTAAAAATGAAATGTAAAAAATAGTGATCATTGCTCCCGGAATATTTAAGCAGCCACAGCTCACACTCTATAGGCTAGAGATTGGCTTTGGCCTAGATTTGAACCCAAGTTCTCAAGGTGGCAGGGTGAAGACCATACCACTGAGCTACAACTCATCATACGCACTGCCATCAGCCTCAGTGCCATCAGCAGCGCCATCAACAGCAGCATTATCACCACAACAGCAGCACTATCACCATCAGCACCATAATCCGCAACGCCATCACCAGCAGTGTCATCACCACTATCACTAGCAGCGCCATCAGCCACAGCACCATCACCATCAGCGCCGTCAGCCACAGAGCCATCAGCCTCAGCGCCATCATCAGCAGTGCCATCACCACTATCACTAGCAGCGCCATCAGCCACAGCACCATCACCATCAGCCGCAGAGCCATCAGCCTCAGCACCATTATCAGCAGTGCCATCACCACTATCACTAGCAGCGCCATCAGCCACAGCACCATCACCATCAGCGCCGTCAGCCGCAGATGTGGCACCCCATGGGTTAATGTGCCACAATAACATCACATGGGTTCTCTCCCCCACTACACACTGACAAACACTACCACCTCTGGGCAATAGAGGGAGCACCTCCTGCTTCCATATATACTTTGCCCATGAGGGAGAGCTCAGTCAGTTCCTGGAGAACTGAGAAGAGAACAGCTCAGGAGAACTGAGAGCTGATTGAGAGCAGAGTTAGCTCAGTGCAGACCTAGCAAGGGTCAGAGGAGCAGGAGACCGAAAGACAGAGGAACACATCTGGGAGCTGGAGTGACACCATCACTTGCCCCAGAAGTACGCACAGAGAGACGGACACCGGATCCGGTACTGTGTCTGGCACCCACAGCACAGCGAATCCAGGAACAGTGGGATCTCTAGATGCCCCCCAGTACCAGAGTGAAGCAACACGGAGGGATCAGCACAGCATAGAGGACCCAAGTTGCCTAGCCAAGTGGTACCAGCAGCAAGCAGAGAGAGAAGTGAGGAATCCCAGCAGTTTAGCTTGAAGCAGCAGCTCAGGACACACACACAGTGCAGCACAAGGAGGCCAACGACCCGGACAGGGTGTGGGGAGAGAGCCCAGCTCCATTACAGACTCTGTGGACTATAGCCTGCAATAATATCAGCAGTAAAGCCTTGGAAAACAGCTTTGGAGTCTGTGTCTTGATTGTGACCTTTGCTCCAGATTCAGCACAGAGACAATTCCTCCCTGCAGATCCAGCCTGTCAGCTCTGCAGCATCAGGACAAGAATGGAATTACAGTATCAACTAAACGTGAGTGTGTGTCCTCCAACTCTTCCCCACCATCTATAACCCCAATAGACTTTAACCCTTTACTGCCCCGGGGGATACAGTTCCCCCCACTGGAACTATACCACCTCCGCTGCCCTCACATCACCCCCGGAGGTTCTGCAGCAGCGGCGGCCCCCATTACTGGCCGCATCAAGTGGGTGGCGTCACCCGTGACAATCTCCCTTGTAAATATTCCCCTTTTATTGTGCTGAGCCAGGGACACGGTCCGGACCAGGCCACCAGTGACACCCCCAGCAGCAGATCGGTCCGGTACCGAGTACCCCACGTCCCTTGGGGCTCCACAACCTGGCGTCACGAACAGGATGTACCCGGTCCAAAAGAATTGGACCCTGTGCGCCATCTGAACTGTATATTTGAGAATCCGCCATTTTGGAGCGTGCGGCGCGCGGGAAACAAAGGGGGCGGTACCCTGCATTGGCGCGAACCCAGCCTCCTCCCTTGGTGCTGACGACATCCGGCGGGGAAGAAGATCCCTGCTGCGCCCCGGAACCTCCCAGAGACATCCGGACGGAAGCGGAAGACGGAGGGCGTATATTAACTAAGGGGGCCCAAGATGTCGCAGGCCGATGCACAAGACGGCGGCGGAGTAGCCGATGGAGCTGCAGCGTCGGGTCAGCCAGTAGCGTCCGGCGGTGCAGCGGCGCAAGGAACAGCATCCATAATGCCATTCCTGATGCCGTATACTCCAGGGGCTATGTGGTTGCCCCAATACTCCGGTGAGCCTAATACTTTAACTGACTTTATGCAAAAGATTAAAGAGTATTATGTGATGTATCCCCTCACTGAAGCCCAGCGTGTGGGCATGATAATGGGACAGTTAACGGGCAATGCACGGCGTGAGGTGGCGTCCTGGCTGGACACAGATAAGGACACTGTAGAGCATCTAGCAGCCAGACTGAAAGCAACTTTTGAATCTGCTGTTGATGCCCGGGCTAAGATGAGGTTCTTTGCATGCCACCAGAAGCCTAAACAGAGTGCTAGAGACTTTGCCTTGAACTTACAGGAAGCACTCAAAGCCCTTAAGCTGGCAGAACCTGCTTTAGCCCCGGGTGCTGATAAAATGCTATTTGACCAATTTATTGAGGGCCTCCATTCCCCTTCCCATCGAGGACAGTTAAGCATGGTACTGCTGCAGAACCCTGACATGACGTTTACTGAGCTGAAGGATAGAGCTATCCGTCTGCAGCAGCTGGAGGAGCCAAGGGAATTAACATCTGTGTTTGACACTGCAGCAGCACCTCAGCAGGCGGCAGCGCCAGTGACATCTGCTATGTCAACGACTGCTGCTGAGGCCGGGGACTATATCTCAAATGCAGCCATCAACCAAAAGCTAGATGCCCTGACAGACACCGTGATCTCCATGGCCAAGGTCATCAAGGAACTGCGAGAGTCAAAACCTGCACCCAAGATCGAGTTGGCGACCAGCAGAGAGGATGTTCCGTGGATGAGGCCCAGAAGATACCCAGCAGCAAGAGGACGACCCAGCGATCGCTACCAACCAGATGGACAGCCCGTTTGCCGCCGTTGCCAGAAACCAGGCCATTTTGCTCGTGAGTGTCCTTTAAACGACGATACCCTGGGCAGGCGGGCCGCTCCCCAGGAATGAACACTCAAGGCCCCTCAGCCTGGTATGACAAATTCGTGGGAGGAAAGCCGGTGATCCCTATTGTGTTGGATGGCATCCCCTTTAGTGCCTTGCTGGATACCGGATCCCAAATAACATCTATCCCACATGTTCTATATAAAAGGTACTGGGCTGATTCAGACATTACTAACGCCCCAGATGGCTTTAACTTTGAAGTGTGGGCTGGTAATGGATTGATGATACCAAAGGTTGGATTTAGAGAGATGAATATTCAGGTTGGGAAGGTAGAATTGCAGAAACAGGGTATTATAATCGTAGATGTCGACCGGCGAGGCCGTGAACCCGTGATGGTGGTAGGAATGAATGTCATTGAGAAATGTTTTTCCGAAGTGTTAAGTGTTTTGCAGCAAATCGCCGAGACTGCCGGAACAGGACAACAGAGGCTTCTGCACAAAGAGATCAAAGCCCTGATGTTGAAGCAACAGGTAGAAATCTCCGGAGGTGAGATCGGCAGTGTCAGAGTAAGTGACCCAATACCTATTGTAATTCCTCCCAAAACTGAAATGTTGGTGTGGTGCAGAGCCGCAATAGGCATTAAAGGGCAAGACTATCAGGCCCTGGTAGAACCCGTGTACTCAGACAGTAGACCGACCATACTCACTGCTAGAGGAGTGGTTGACGTACACCGGGGAAGAGTGCCATTACGCCTGTTGAACTGCGGAGAAGATGAGGTCACATTACCAAAGTATGCTACCATGGCTAAGTTGTACACGGTTGATAACAACAACATCACCGTCGCTGAGCCCTTGAACCCGTCATGCCAGGCGGATGACAATGGCTCAGAGGAGAAGATGGAGGATTGGTGCCAAAAGTTGCATGTAGGTACCAGTTCTACACCTCCCCGTCACAAGCATGGAGTATACCGGGTAGTGAAAGAATATGAGCAGATATTCAGTAAACACCCGTTAGACTTTGGGCAGATCAAAGGAGTAGAGCACACTATACCCACAGGTAACCATCAACCTATAAAAGAAAGGTATAGACCCTTACCACCAGCTCACTACCAAACCACCAAAGATATGCTCAGAGAAATGAAATCTGCAGGGGTAATAAGAGACAGTTGTAGCCCCTGGGCAGCACCTCTCGTGTTAGTCAAAAAGAAGGATGGGACCATGAGAATGTGCGTAGATTACCGGCAGATTAACCACATTACACATAAGGACGCATACCCATTACCTAGGATTGAGGAGTCATTAGCTGCATTAAAATCTGCTAACTACTTTTCCACCCTTGATCTGACTAGTGGGTACTGGCAGGTTCCTGTGGCCGAGGCCGACAAGGAGAAGACAGCGTTTACTACGCCGATGGGCCTCTGTGAGTTTAATTGTATGCCGTTCGGACTCTGCAACGCACCCGGGACCTTCCAACGTCTGATGGAGAGCTGCCTAGGACACAAAAACTTTGAAACTGTCCTCCTGTACCTAGATGACGTCATTGTATATTCGAAGACGTACGAGCAACATCTACAAGACCTGGCAGAAGTGTTCGAAGCTTTATCGAAATATGGCATGAAAATCAAGCCATCCAAGTGTCACCTTCTCAAACCAAAGGTACAGTACCTGGGACATGTCGTGAGTTCAGAGGGAGTAGCACCGGATCCTGATAAAGTCACAGTGATAAGGGATTGGCCAAGACCTACGAATGTAAAAGAAGTGAGGCAATTCCTGGGCCTGGTAGGCTATTATAGAAGATTTATCCGAGGATTCACGAAGCTAGCAGCTCCTCTGCAAGACATTCTGGTAGGACGGTCCAGGAAGACTTCAAACTGTAATTCCCTGGCATGGTGGGATGAAGAAAGAGAAAATTCCTTCAATCAGCTAAAAAGTGCGCTGACGGGAGAAGAGATCCTGGCATATCCTGATTACCATCAACCATTCGTTCTTTACACGGATGCCAGCAACGTGGGACTGGGAGCAGTATTGTCGCAGAAGCAAGGAGGCAAAGAACGAGTTATTGCCTTTGCAAGCAGGAAGCTCCGGCCTACAGAACGAAATCCCGAGAACTACAGCTCCTTCAAGTTAGAGCTACTAGCAGTAGTCTGGGCTGTAACCGAACGCTTTAAACATTACTTAGCAGGTGCAGAATTCACCATCTACACGGATAACAACCCGTTGACTCACCTGGACACAGCCAAATTAGGTGCTCTGGAGCAGCGATGGATAGCCCGGCTATCAAACTACAACTTTGTCATCAAATATCGGGCAGGCCGCAAGAATGGGAACGCAGATGCCTTATCCCGGATGCCGCACCTGAAAGACGTGGAAGAGGAACCGGAAGAGTTGGAAGAGATTGAACTCCCGGCCTTTCATCGGTCAAGGGTAGAAGATTATCAACCCGGCATCTACCAAAAGAAACAGGAAATAAACCTTAACCCGTTAAGACACTACGGATGGGCTGAAGCTCAAGATACTGATCCAGCCGTGAAGCTAGTGAAAGAACTGCTTACGCAACAACATGCACACCCTGGTCAGAATGCCCCAGCTGAAGCTATACAGCTATGGAAGGATAAAGGCAAGTTGTTCCTGCATCAAGGGAAGCTCTGTAGACGATTTACCAATCCCAAGACGCATGAACTGGTCTGGCAGATAATCGTGCCCAAGCGAGACACCCAAATGGTCTTAGAGGCTTATCATGACAACTCAGGTCATTTCGGATGGAAGAAGTTAGAAGCAATCCTGAGAGACAGATTCTATTGGGTTGGGATGAGAGGATCCATTGAACTATGGTGCAGAAGATGTGCCACATGCAACCTCAGAAGGAAAGATCTACAGAAAGCTCCACTTCAACCAATAATAACCAAGCAGCCTCTTGAACTAGTCGCATTAGATCACGTCAAGTTGTCACCAAGCCGGTCAGGCTATGTCTATGCCCTAACCATCGTGGACCATTACTCACGCTTCTTAGTGGTGGTACCAGTCAAAGACTTGACAGCGAAGACGGCAGCAAAAGCATTCCAGACGCATTTCTGTAGACCACATGGTTACCCAGAACAAGTCCTTGCAGACCAAGGTCCAGCTTTTGAATCAGAACTGTTCAAGGAATTCTGCAATATGTACGGTTGTAAGAAGATTCGCACAACGACATATCATCCCCAAACAAATGGTCTCTGCGAGAAAATGAATCATATCATAATCGAACTGTTAAAGACCTTACCGGAATCAGAAAGAAACCAGTGGCCAGATAAATTACCGGATTTGGTAGACTTATACAACCATGTCCCCGTGAGTTCTACAAACTGCACTCCAGCTTATCTTATGCGTGCAAGACCCGGTAAGCTACCAATTGATCTCGAAATGGGAATTGAAAAACCAGATACAGAATTGGAAGAGACAGATTGGGATATCAAACGTCAGAAACAGTATCACCAAGTGCAAGAATGTGTAGAGAGAAACCTACAACAGGCAAGAGCAAGACAAGAAAAGACCTTTAACAAACATGCTCAAGCGATGCCATTACAAGAAGGTGATCAAGTTCTCAAGAGAAAGAGACGTACAAACAAACTGGATAATCAGTGGGAAACCGTCCCATACACAGTCTTACCATCTAACCTAGACAATGTAAAAACCTATTTGATAAGCAAAGATGAAGGAAGAACTTCACAAGTCGTATCTCGTGATCAACTTAAATTGTGTCCTGAAACCCTGAAGACACCTGAAGTCATAGAACCCGTACAGGTCCAACCTATTCAAGAGAAAGAAAAAGAAGAAGTTTTCCACACGGTACTAGGAGATTTTCCTAAAACATGGCCAAACTACCATGGAGCAGTTGTCGTACCAATGATTGCATTCCCTTCAATGATGGACCCAAAACCAGAACCCGTGTTACCAGAACCTGTGTTACCAGAACCTGTGTTACCAGAACCCGTGTTACCTGAAGAAGACCCAAGACTTGAAGAACTGGAAGTAGAATCCGAAGAGGAAGAGCAGATTCCTGGTCCCAGTGAACTTGCCAGTCCTACAGTCAGACCTCCATCTGCCATAACACCAAGCACCCCAAATAGGTACACGTCCACTCACACTTTCATACTAACTCCACCAACATTGCGCAGATCAGAGCGTAGTACCCAAGGTCAGATACCAGCTAGGTACAAAGAATAAGATACAGAATTAAATGTATAATGTAAATATGTTGTTTGAATATAAATTGAATTCAGTGGACAAATGTATATAGTTATTGCAACGTTAAACAAAAAGCCCAGTACCTACAGAGACCATCCTGTATGAACTTTGCAATCTCCTCATTTACTTATGGACCATATATACCACGGACTGGTTGTGGTAAGAACTCTTTTGTATATATATTCATCAGCCCGGAGGCAATAGACTAACCCTCTGGAAAGACTACTTTTTGATTTTCGAACTCTTTTTCACATTCTAGTGATTTTTGTACTTTTTCATTTTTATGTCTATGTCAATATTAATTGTGTATAATTGTTGTTTACTTGTTTTTCCACAGTCCCGGAGTACTGTATTTAACTAAGGGGGAATGTGGCACCCCATGGGTTAATGTGCCACAATAACATCACATGGGTTCTCTCCCCCACTACACACTGACAAACACTACCACCTCTGGGCAATAGAGGGAGCACCTCCTGCTTCCATATATACTTTGCCCATGAGGGAGAGCTCAGTCAGTTCCTGGAGAACTGAGAAGAGAACAGCTCAGGAGAACTGAGAGCTGATTGAGAGCAGAGTTAGCTCAGTGCAGACCTAGCAAGGGTCAGAGGAGCAGGAGACCGAAAGACAGAGGAACACATCTGGGAGCTGGAGTGACACCATCACTTGCCCCAGAAGTACGCACAGAGAGACGGACACCGGATCCGGTACTGTGTCTGGCACCCACAGCACAGCGAATCCAGGAACAGTGGGATCTCTAGATGCCCCCCAGTACCAGAGTGAAGCAACACGGAGGGATCAGCACAGCATAGAGGACCCAAGTTGCCTAGCCAAGTGGTACCAGCAGCAAGCAGAGAGAGAAGTGAGGAATCCCAGCAGTTTAGCTTGAAGCAGCAGCTCAGGACACACACACAGTGCAGCACAAGGAGGCCAACGACCCGGACAGGGTGTGGGGAGAGAGCCCAGCTCCATTACAGACTCTGTGGACTATAGCCTGCAATAATATCAGCAGTAAAGCCTTGGAAAACAGCTTTGGAGTCTGTGTCTTGATTGTGACCTTTGCTCCAGATTCAGCACAGAGACAATTCCTCCCTGCAGATCCAGCCTGTCAGCTCTGCAGCATCAGGACAAGAATGGAATTACAGTATCAACTAAACGTGAGTGTGTGTCCTCCAACTCTTCCCCACCATCTATAACCCCAATAGACTTTAACCCTTTACTGCCCCGGGGATACAGTTCCCCCCACTGGAACTATACCACCTCCGCTGCCCTCACATCACCCCCGGAGGTTCTGCAGCAGCGGCGGCCCCCATTACTGGCCGCATCAAGTGGGTGGCGTCACCCGTGACAATCTCCCTTGTAAATATTCCCCTTTTATTGTGCTGAGCCAGGGACACGGTCCGGACCAGGCCACCAGTGACACCCCCAGCAGCAGATCGGTCCGGTACCGAGTACCCCACGTCCCTTGGGGCTCCACACAGAGCCATCAGCCTCAGCGCCATCATCAGCAGTGCCATCACCACCATCACTAGCAGCGCCATCAGCCACAGCACCATCACCATCAGCGCCATCAGCCGCAGAGCCATCAGCCTCAGCGCCATTATCAGCAGTGCCATCACCACTATCACTAGCAGCGCCATCAGCCACAGCACCATCACCATCAGCGCCGTCAGCCACAGAGCCATCAGCCTCAGCGCCATCATCAGCAGTGCCATCACCACTATCACTAGCAGCGCCATCAGCCACAGCACCATCACCATCAGCCGCAGAGCCATCAGCCTCAGCGCCATTATCAGCAGTGCCATCACCACTATCACTAGCAGCGCCATCAGCCACAGCACCATCACCATCAGCGTCGTCAGCCGCAGAGCCATCAGCCTCAGCGCCATCATCAGCAGTGCCATCACCACTATCACTAGCAGCGCCATCAGCCACAGCACCATCACCATCAGCGCCATCAGCCGCAGAGCCATCAGCCTCAGCGCCATTATCAGCAGTGCCATCACCACTATCACTAGCAGCGCCATCAGCCACAGCACCATCACCATCAGAGCCGTCAGCTCAGAGCCATCAGCCTCAGCGCCATCATCAGCAGTACCATCACCACTATCACTAGCAGCGCCATCAGCCACAGCACCATCACCATCAGCGCCATCAGCCGCAGAGCCATCAGCCTCAGCGCCATTATCAGCAGTGTCATCACCACTATCACTAGCAGCGCCATCAGCCACAGCACCATCACCATCAGCGCCGTCAGCCGCAGAGCCATCAGCCTCAGCGCCATCATCAGCAGTGCCATCACCACTATCACTAGCAGCGCCATCAGCCACAGCACCATCACCATCAGCCGCAGAGCCATCAGCCTCAGCGCCATTATCAGCAGTGCCATCACCACTATCACTAGCAGCGCCATCAGCCACAGCACCATCACCATCAGCGCCGTCAGCCGCAGAGCCATCAGCCTCAGCGACATCATCAGCAGTGCCATCACCACTATCACTAGCAGCGCCATCAGCCACAGCACCATCACCATCAGCGCCATCAGCCGTAGAGCCATCAGCCTCAGCGCCATTATCAGCAGTGCCATCACCACTATCACTAGCAGCGCCATCAGCCACAGCACCATCACCAGCAACGCCATCAGCCGCAGAGCCATCAGCCTCAGCGCCATTATCAGCAGTGCCATCAGCCACAGCACTATCACCAGCAGCGCCATCAGCCGCAGAGCCATCACCCTCAGCACCTTTATCAGCAGTGCCATCACCATCAGCACCATCACCAGCAGCGCCATCAGCCGCAGAGCCATCAGCCTCAGCGCCATTATCAGCAGTGCCATCACCATCAGCACCATGACCAGCAGCGTCATGACCAGCAGCTCTGCCACAGTGCCATCACCATCAGATGCAGCGCCATTAAAAGCAGCACCATCAACCACAGCGCCATCACCAGCAGCACCAACTACAAATAACCCTATAGGGGTGTTCCAACCACAAATCCCTCTATAGGAGTGTGCCACCCACAAATACCCCTATAGGACTGTGCCAACCACAAATACACTTGTAGGAGTTTGCTAACCACTAAAACCCCTATAGGAGGGTGCCAGACAAAAATACAACTATAGAAGTGTGCCAACCACAAATAGCCCAGCATGAGTGTGTCAATCACAAATACCCTTGTAGGAGTGTGCCAGTCAGAAATGCTCCTGTAGTAGTGTGCCAGCCACTATATTTTTTATAAGAATATGCCAATCAAACAAATCCAAAGTAGGAGTTTACCAGACACTATGCGCCATAGCAGTATGCCAACCACAATACCTCAATAAGGAATTGCCATCCACAAATACCTATGTAGGAATGTGCCACCCTATTTGTGGGATTGTGCCACATACAACTGCCCTATATCAGTGTACTAGCAACAAATAACCTGTTAAGCAATCGTCCACATTTGTTGGATTTGCTGTGGGATTTCTTGGGCAAAACCTGTTAGAAAAATGCTGTGGATTTCCTGCACATGCCACTCAGTATACAGTATTTGAAAGAAAATGTGACTTTTCTGTTCAGAAAATCCAAATGGAAATTCCACAGTGTACACAACCTATATACCAGCTATATGTGCAGTGTGGACGGCACAGACACCTCTATAACAGCGGCATGAAGAAATATCTTGTTAAGGCTAGGGTCACACTAGCGTCAGCCTTTTGGCCGACAAATCCGTTTAAAACTTAGAATTCTGCAGCCTGAGCGCATAGCATTAACGTTCTGTAACGCTGTGCTTAGGCTGCAAAATTCTAAGTTTTAAACGGATTTATCGGCCAAAAGACTGACGCTAGTGTGACCCTAGCCTTAACATGTATTTTGTAGCACACAAACATGCGAAAACAGCTTCCACAGTTTTGCAATATTGGTGATGTATATTGAAAATATGAGGAGTGTAAAAATGGTCCATGAATCCAGGCCATGGAGTTCTGCCATGCTTGCCAACATTTACAGCGACAATTGCCAGTAAGACTGAAAAGTGCCCAGTTTTGTGTATTTGCAGCATAAACGTCACTGCTTTCATGATCCTGGTGACTAGATTGTCCTTCTAAAGTCAGGGCTATTAACAAACCACTACCTACCTTTTGCTGCTTTCATTTTATTATTATTATTATTATTTATTTATATAGCGCCATTATATTCCAAGGCGCTTTACATGCTAAAAAGGGCAGACTAGGACAAGTAACATAGTAACAATACAAGTAACAATAAATGTTGACAATTCGGTCATACAGATACAAGAGGGGAGAAATCCTGTCCACAAAGGCTCACAGTCTACAAGGGGCGGGTGGGGATACAGTGGGAGGGGGAAATTCCAGTCATGAGGCGGTGTGGTGGACCGGGTCTTATTGCAGGTGGTAGGCTTGGCGGAACAGGTGGGTCTTCAGGCTTCTTTTGAAGGTTCCCAGGGTAGGAGAATGTCTGATGTGTTGGGGCAGTGAGTTCCAGAGTCTGGGTGAAGCACGGGAGAAATCCTGTATGCGGTTGTGCGAAGAAGAGATGAGGGGGGAGTAGAGGAGAAGCTCTTGGGAGGATCGCAGGTTGCGTGAGGGTAGGTATCGGGAGACCATGTCAGAGATGTATGGAGGGGACAGGTTGTGAATGGCTTTGTATGTCATGGTTAATGTTTTAAACCGGGATCTCTGGGAAGTAGGGAGCCAGTGAAGGGCTTGGCAGAGGGGGGAGGCAGGGGAGTAGCGGGGAGACAGATGGATTAGGCGGGCAGCGGAGTTCAAGATAGATTGGAGAGGTGCAAGGGAGGTATTGGGGAGGCCGGTGAGCAGGAGGTTGCAGTAATCGAGGCGGGAGATGATGAGAGCGTGAATAAGGGTTTTAGCAGTGTCGTGGTCAAGGAAAGTGCGAATCCTATAGATGTTTTTGAGCTGGAGTCGGCAGGAGGAGGCGAGGGCCTGGATGTGGGGCTTGAAGGAGAGGGAAGAGTCAAGGATAACCCCGAGGCACTTGGCATGGGGGACTGGAGAGAGAGAGCAGTCGTTGACGACGATGGATAGGTCAGGTAGTGAGGGAGAGCGTCTTGGGGGGAAGACTATGAACTCAGTTTTGTCCATGTTCAGCTTAAGGAAGCGAGCAGAGAAGAAGGATGAGATGGCGGACAGGCAGTGTGGAATTTTGGATAGAAGGGAGGCGATGTCAGGACCAGACAGGTAGATTTGGGTGTCGTCGGCGTAGAGGTGGTACTGGAGGCCATGGGACTCAATGAGTTGCCCTAGGCCTAGAGTGTAGATTGAGAACAGTAATGGTCCAAGAACCGAGCCCTGAGGGACCCCGACAGATAGGGGGTAGGGCGAGGAGGATGTGTGGGAGTGGGTGACGCTGAAGGTGCGGTCCTTTAAGTATGAGGAGATCCAAGAGAGGGCAAGGTCCGTGATGCCAAGAGATGCCAGGATCTGTAGTAGAAGGGAGTGGTCAACAGTGTCGAAGGCGGCTGACGGGTCAGAGGAGGGGGAACAGAGTAGTGGCGCTTGCTTTTGGCAGTCAGTAGGTCATTTGTGACTTTGGTCAGGGCTGTTTCAGTGGAGTGGAGGGTCGGAAGCCAGATTGCAGGCGGTCAAAGAGGGAGCAGGAGGAGAGGTGAGAGGACAGCTCAGAGTGGACATGCTGTTCAAGTAGTTTAGAGGCAAAAGGGAGGAGAGATATAGGGCGGTAGTTGGAGACAGTTGTGGGATCGAGGGAGGGTTTTTTGAGGATGGGTGTGATCAAGGCGTGTTTGAAGGCTGAGGGGAAGGTGCCGGTGGTGAGTGATAGGTTGAAAAGATGAGTTAGAACATTTTGAACATTACCTCTATACCAGGGGTGAACAATCTGTGGCCTAAGGGCTACATGGGTACTATGCCATTCTGTGAGGTCCCATCCATGTGAACACATGACTGCCTGCCTTTGTCAGGTGGCTGCATACAAGGATTTGACACACCCACTCCAGGGCCGGGGAAGACTCAGGAAACGGGCGGTTACTCGTCCTTATCCACCTCCTTTTGTTTCTTTTCATGGGGACAGATGGGGGCCGAGACCCGGTCCTGTGACCCTGGCAGTGTCATTTAAAATAAATGGGGAATGATGACAGGGAAAGTCTGAGGGGATAAGGGGGTATTCGTGACGCCACCTGCGGTATGTGGCCAGGGTGGCCGCCGCTGCTTGAGAACCTCTATGGACTGTGACCAGCAGCTTGGATGGTTTTGCTCCCCCCAGGGCAGCGGGATAGAGGAGTAAGTCTGTACCTTGGCAGATGTTCAGTGGAACGTCGGTACCCCGGTGTTTCATGCGGTCTCTGCGGACGGTGGTCGCTGTTCAAGAATGTCACACACACACCACAGCTGCACTTCCGTTACTTTTACTTGGTGTTTCAACATGGCCGTCGGGTACGTCTCTTGCCAGGCTCTAGTTCAGCATTGTCTCCAGGACCAGGTTGGTGTTACTGAGCCTCATTTGGTGCCTTCTGTATCTCTTGTGTGGCGCTCCCGATGGTCAGGCATCACACCGGGGTATTACACTCATAAAAGCAGTGTAATTTTCCCCAACTGCAAGTGAATGTTAGGCTTTTGGGAGGGACCCATTCCTGCACTCCTACACTAGAGTAGTGGTGGAAGGTTACTCCTGAGAGGGATATAGTCACCTCTAGGGGAAGTAGTAAAAGAAGAGAAGGAGGAGAGGTGTGGAGCGAGGTGGAAGGTCGGACAGGACAGCTCCACACTGGTCCTGAGAAAGGGAGAGAGTCCTGAGGGGATCCTGGAAGAGGGTGCCTGACGAGGGAGTCTGGGCCCTAGAGAGAAAGGGGGAATCTCAGCGGGGAGCGGCCATACTCCAGGGAATTCCCCAGTCCAAACATGGGAACGCCGGAACCGAGGACACGGTCAGAGTCCACCTCTGGATCTTCAACCGGCTGTTGTGGTCCGTTTATCGCCACAGCACCCTGCCACACGGAGCGGTCCACCTACTTCCTTGCTGAGAGGTAGGGGAGCCCCTAAAGCCCCTTCAAGGACTAAATGGGTCTGGACTAATTCTAGGTGGGTAAGAAAGGACGTAGGTTCGTTAACGAAGGCATACTGCGGGTACCTCCATACCGCATGACATTCATTTGCAGTCACCCGTAGAGCTACCTGTCTGTATACCATTATTCTGATGAACTGTGGACTTGTATGCTGATGAACATAGTTTACAGTAAAGTACCTGGGAGAGTGACTTTGCCTCCGTGTCTTTGTGCTACCAAAACTCAACCTTTTGCTTACAGCAACGCTGCCCCGGAGGACCAGCTCCACCTGTAGGGAGCTTTGCCATCCTTGCCACAATACCATCGCCCTCCGGAGGATTGTGGCGGCGCTGGTGACCCATCACCATGTACTACAGGTGGAGTCACGAGACAACAACTCTTTTCCCTTGTACATAACCCCTCTTTGAAGTGTCACCCAGGCCATGGGCTCAGGCTCCGCTACCAGTGACATCCCCGTGAACCCCTCTGAGCCTGATACCCGAGTACCCCCTGGGCCTAGGGCTCGACACTTACTGGGTGTTCTGTCTCTGGTGGGTCTACGTCCTCTCTCTCAACGCTATAAAGGTACCGTCACATGCGGCAATTTTGCAAGCAATTTCACTGGCAATTTGCTGGTTGCAGTGAAATCATGGATACATGGTTCTGTTTTGTTGCCGTGTAGAAATGGAACAATGTGTCCATGATTTCACTACAACCAGCAAATTGCCAGTGAAATTGCTTGCAAAATTGCCGCATGTGACGGTACCTTAAGGGATAGTTCTCTTCTGAGGCGAGCAAGTCGTTGCTCTGCCCCCACAGGCTCTCAATGCTCTCCACAGCACAGAGCTCAAGTATTAATGGCCACGGGTGCATTTGTGTCCCGGGCGCCAATAGGTTCCTCTCCCGGGCACTGCCTCTAGTTTGGCTACCTTCCCCAAGTTGTGTCGGGAGTTCGGACACAGCTCCCATTAGAAGTCTGAGGCCTCCGGTTCAACGGTTCGGGCGTGCAGCATTTGCATCGTGTTCAGGGCCGCGTCCCTGTGCTGTCCACCAGCCCCTCTGTCTCCTCAGATTCGAGCGTACAGGGGATCGGTGTCTCTTCCGCACCCCTAGGGCTCTTCTCTCCTTCCACCCTTCTGGTCTCTCCCGCCTGGGGCGACCGTGGTCATGCTCCAAGCCCCGGCAGCTGGCACTACACTGACTCTGTACCCTCCTTTGCTGCTTCCTCCACCACGTACTACATAGTAACATAGTTTTTAAGGTTGAAGGAAGACCTTAAGTCCATCTAGTTCAACCCATAGCCTAACATATTGATCCAGAGGAAGGCAAAAAAATAAACATGTGGCAACACTAAGGTCCACATTAGGGAAAAAAAATTCCTTCCTGACTCCACATATGGCAATCAGACTAATTCCCTGGATCAACGCCCTATCAAAGAATCTAGTATGTATAACTGGTAATATAGTTTTTAAGAAAGGCCTTCTTAAATGTTAGTAGTGAGTCACTCATTACAACATCATGTGGCAGAGAGCTCCATAGTCTCACTGCTCTTACAGTAAAGAATCCACGTCTGTGATTATGATTAAACCTTCTTTCCTCCAGATGTAGAGTATGTACCCCCTTGCAGGGGTGAACCTAGCCTCTCTGCTGCCTGAGGCGAACTGCAA